>JAUPFT010000009.1:26516592-27229092 GCA_036936625.1 Parnassius smintheus behrii | reverse complement strand
ATGGTAGGAAATAAAAATATCGTCAAACAATGCATGATTTTATTCCGATCATTAATTAAATACACAATTGTAATTAATAAGTCACAGTGATAAATGTACTGTAAGATAGTAAAATTAAGAAATATAACATCGTAACTAAAGGTTAGTTTTAGATTGATCCTGAAATTAAAATTGTGTATCAATCGATCGACAAACATTCACCGATGTATCTTAGAACTGAAACATCAGGAATTAAATTTGTACCCAACCCAAAACTGAGAGTTAGGTATCAGATAAATCCCCCCCGAACGGGTTCCCGCCTTGTCGTGGCGGGGGGGCTTAGTAGCCGTGGCTTGGTCGGTCCACGGTGAACAAAGAGGAACCCACGTGGCTGGCCCGAGGTGAAGGGCCGGCCTGAGGTGGCCACTCCGAGTGGGCTTGGGGAGCCCACTTCGGATGTGTTCTGGTGGACTGCAGCGAGTGGGGACTCGCGCACCCTCTACCGCTGCAGCCGAGGTGGAGTCGCGGAGGAAGAGGAGTGTTGGTATGGCGATGCGCCACTCGCCCTATCCTTCGCGACTCAAACGGGGCCGCACCGTTGATGCGGTGGTGGTGGGGCTGCGGGGGGAGAGGATTGTCGGTATTGCGAGGCGCCGCTCTCCCTACCCTCCGCAGCCGAATCTTGGTTGGCGGCGGAGCCATAGACCAGATCCGCCGCTGGGGTCGGGAAGGCTAGTACTTCTAAGTGCTCGTTTTTCCTGGCCCCATGGCCTTTGTGCATCGGACGCGGGGGCGTCTGTTGCACAGACGTAATTGGAGGCCGTGGAGGAAGGCGCGCCATGTGTTCTGGTGCGCCTTACCTGGGAAGGAGAACGGGGAGGAATTTTCCTCTCCCGAGGAGGTGCTGCCGTGGGGCGGCAGGCGCTAGTAGGGCCGCGGATGTGTGCGAAAGCGTTCCCGTAGCCCTACCAATATGCGACAAAGGTGGAACAACATGGGGTTTTAGTCGGTGCGAGTCCGACATAACCCGTCCTTGCCCCCGCGAGGCGGGTATGCGTAGGCATTTCCCCATGTAAAAAAAAAAAAAAAAAAAAAAAGGTATCAGATAAATAAAAATAGGTACTACTAGTGCTATAATTATACTTTGTCAGTTAAAAGTAATGAGGACACAAACAAAAGTATTATAAATAAATATCTGTGTATTTCATATACGTTAGGCGTTCGTTCACAAATTCAATATTTTTATACATTATAAATTAGTCTTAACAAAATTCAAGTATTAGGTCAATATTTACTGTAAGTAAACGTTTACGACGACACATTGAAATATATTAAGAATGTTAAAATTGTGAATTTACCACATAGAAGTATACATTTTAATGGTATTTACCAACAAATGTAAGCGACGATCTACGTCACCGGTAAAACAGGTGCTCAACACTCTGACTAGTTGCTTATTGCTATACGCAGCCACAATAAATATCTTATTACATGTTTACGACATTTATTGTGATCTACAATTCATTTGTATAAAAATATGAATTCTGTAGAATTTATTAGTATTATCTAAAGGTAGGCTTACAATGTACTTATAATACAAGTGTCATATTGGCAGTAATCGTGATTATGGCAACGTGAATTTGAATTAAAAATATTTTTGGTCCAAATTTTTTTTATAGTATCTACTAAGACTCACGTCCCGTTATTTTTTATAGTTCAAAGGAATACATACATCATATTAATACTGAAGTTACAAATTTTAAAATATTAATATTTTTTAAAACTAAGCGGAGACTATGTTAAAACTAAGTCACTTATATAATATGGCAGTAAGTGGTAATCGCAGAGCGTTTCTCTCATGTACCTGCGAGATTCGCACGTCACCACTGGATCTTATTCGAGGACTACGTGTAAGTGAATATGTCTACTCGATGGGTAATACGTAAATTATCATTGCAAGATAAAAATACACACGATGGCTTCCAAATCACTCACACGAATAAATTGTTCATTTTTCAATTGTCCAAACGTTGCACTTTAATGTTCAATTTTGATATTCGTTCAACACTACTCTTCTACACTCTCGTTCTTCGTTAAAGCTGGTATTCCGTTGTTAGCAACATCAAGTGCGCTTTATCTTCAATCATTTCTTGTAACCTTCTTCAGCTACATTTACTTCAATTGTATTTTCTTTTATCTGAACTTTTGAAAATTCTTTCGTTCTATTAAATACGTATGAAGTTAGATCATCTTCCCGATGAATTTTATTTTCCATTTTATTGTTATACTTCTTTCGTTTTAGCACGCCGAAACGTCCGCGCATTTAATAATGCTTATAGGCTTAATGGCCATGTCGCATTCGGAATCTTGTATAACGTTATTCGTTAACTTGTTCACACAATAAACACTTCGTTGTTTCGTTGCTTCTTCGCCCTGTGAAAAAATCATATTTAGGTTAGATACTATTCAATAGATATTTTGTATTAATTAATTGTTCGTCTCGATTTGTTTTTTTAGTCTCGATACAGCGGAATAATGGCTGCAGTATTAATGGCTTGACTAGACTGAACAAGGACTGCACTTTTGCAAAATACTAGTAAAAAATATCACTAAAATGCTACTGTTTCGTGTGGTGTATGATTAGAATCGGAGACATTTCAACTGGAGATCGAAGGGCTAAGATAAAATACATTTCATTTTAGTCCCAAGGGTATCTACAATTTCATTCATAATCGAATACAGATATAGTTGTCTATGGGCCTCAGCATTCACTAAGCATCAGTTGGCCTATGTGCTCGTTTATTACCCTTATTGACCTTATTGTATAAAAAAAGATATTGTAAAAATGGTGCAATAAATTGTTCAAATGTCACTAGGGAATTCATTCACTGTTGCGGTATGTATTATATTATATCACCTACGAATAATACGCAATACAAATTTTACTATACTATTGTTGTAAACTGAGCATTGAGAGACAAGTAATCGCACCATGTCGCTTCGTTTTCCTTTTTGCATCTCATTGAGGCCAATGTCAAAGGGTTGACAACGCATATGTGTTTTGATTCTTAATCGAGAGAAGATAATTTGCCAATGTATGTGTATAATTATATTACTTACCATTAGGTGGATTGTGTGCTCATTTGTTACCTTTACGGCTATAAAAACTTAAATATCTAAATATTAAGTACATGTTTCAATTTTATGACTTCTTCATTTTAATGATCTGTCGGAGGTTATGGGACCTTTCTAGCATTTACCATATAGTTCGCCGCTACACGGCGTAAAAGAGTACCTATTTCAATTAAATATTACATTTCAATAAAAATAGTAAACATTCGTGAAGTTATATACGTGGTAGAGCCACGCTGCAGTTGTACTATAATCAGTAATTTATTCCCCTTGATATCTAGTCGAGTTGCAATGATGATGATGATGATGAATGAAGAGATCGTTGCTTCACAATGGTTGCACATAAGTTATTATGCACTTAAGTTATATATTTAGACTGCTCCGTGGCGCAGTAGCTCAGCAACGAGTTGCTGCGCTAGGGGCCGCGGGTTCGAATCCCGCACGGAACAATCATTCTATATGGCTTACAAATAAATGTTCCAGGTCTGGATGTTTGTCCTTGTGAAATTTATGTTTGTAAACTGCTTCCACGATACAGGACATAGTCCTAGTGTGGGGGTAATGTTCTTAAAACAAAATAAAAATAAGTATAAAATTTTCGGTTTGGCGGGAGACCAGACCTTTGCTATCTGACTGTCCGTTACAAGCTGGCTTTTTATATTTCAGATAAGTGGTATACTATTAATGTTATTATTACTAGGCTGCACTAAAAGTATCGGGAATGGAATATTTCCACTGTTCCTGTCGTATTAAAATCTTTTTAACTGAATACTCCTTCCTCACACATTTAGCACTCAGTCTAGAGAAGGACAGCAGAATCAAATGAGTGATATGTTTAAGTAATCTCCAATCAGCCTGCCAAGTGTTATACTTACAGCACATCCTCATTACTATGGTCACAGCTTAAAGGCCTTACAGTTGGGAAACGAATGTACTTGTGCAGAGCAACGGTGCGGGCCTTGCAAGGCTAGGGTTTGCCGACCTTGTGCTAGCGCACTTCACTGATTCCGAACGACAATACATGCGCTTGGCGCGAGCGTGTCATACTTATTACTATACTTATTTAACTTATTTTGAGTGCCGTTTTCGAAATATATCTATAATGGCAAATTACTGTTATCGTTATATCGAGTTACTAAGAAAAGTTGAATTCAAATGACGACCAGACTTATGTTTTCCTTCATTTTTTTTCTCATCAATTGTTAATCCGAATGCGAATAGACTACATAATTAAATTTAATAATCGAAAACTGACAACATCCATAACAAGAAAGTGTCACTGAAATATTTGGCTTTAAATGTGTTTTCTTGTTATAATAGAAATGATCGTGTTCAATAAATGTTTTGAACTTAATAAGTATTACATAATGTGCGTGCCTGCGTGCGTGCGTGCGTGCGTGCGTGCGTGCGTGCGTGCGTGCGTGCGTGCGTGCGTGCGTGCGTGCGTGCGCGCGAGAGCGCGTGTGCGTGCGTGCGTGTGTGTGTGTGTGTGTGTGTGTGTGTGTGTGTGTTGTTTACATGTCCAAAGAAAGAAGGCTCTCCGTACCTTCATAATCAAAAATTTTCAGCCAGTCTGTAATTTTGCTTTTCACTTCAAAGTTGTTTAGTGATATTATGTTATGACATCTGTTAAGTTTATTATATAGCCTAGGGGCTAAAAAGTCAAAATGTCTTCTAAACACAGCACTTTTGGGTTTTGGAACAGGACATCGTTCTTTTCTCGTATTGCTTCGTATTAGTTTAGGGACAGTGACGCGATGATACCTCCTTAAACATTGATAAATAAAAGTTTTGCGGACGGATAACACTTTCGCTTTGTCTTACAAAGACACTGTTGATTGGCGAAATGGTAGATGAAAAATGACTTTTAAAATAGCTCTTTGTGCGCGTTCAACCTTTATTAAATAGCTTTTAGCGGCACCGCCCCAGGCACAAATGCAGTAGGTACAGAGACACTCTCCCAATGCTTTGTATGTTTTGATAAGTAATTTGCTATCGGTTACTGTTCGTAATTTTTTTTACCGTACCCCATACCCCCCACTAGATGGAGTGACGACCTGGTGAAACACGCAGGAAGTCGATGGATGTAGGTGGTTTAGGACCGCGTTTTGTAGCATTCCTTGAATCTTACTTAGCTTAACTTAGCAGAATCAAATGAGTGATATGTTTAAGTAATCTCCAATCAGCCTGCCAAGTGTTATACTTACAGCACATCCTCATTACTATGGTCACAGCTTGAAGACCTTACAGTTGGGAAACGAATGTACTTGTGCAGAGCAACGGTGCGGGCCTTGCAAGGCTGGGGTTTGCCGACCTTGTGCTAGCGCACTTCACTGATTCTGAACGACAATACATGCGCTTGGCGCGAGCGTGTCATACTTATTACTATACTTATTTAACTTATTTTGAGTGCCGTTTTCGAAATATATCTATAATGGCAAATTACTGTTATCGTTATATCGAGTTACTAAGAAAAGTTGAATTTAAATGACGACCAGACTTATGTTTTCCTTCATTTTTTTCTCATCAATTGTTAATCCGAATGCGAATAGACTACATAATTAAATTTAATAATCGAAAACTGACAACATCCATAACAAGAAAGTGTCACTGAAATGTTTGGCTTTAAATGTGTTTTCTTGTCATAATAGAAATGATCGTGTTCAATAAATGTTTTGAACTTAATAAGTATTACATAATGTGCGTGCCTGCGTGCGTGCGTGCGTGCGTGCGTGCGTGCGCGCGAGTGCGCGTGTGCGTGCGTGCGTGCGTGTGTGTGTGTGTGTGTGTGTGTGTGTGTGTGTGTTGTTTACATGTCCAAAGAAAGAAGGCTCTCCGTACCTTCATAATCAAAAATTTTCAGCCAGTCTGTAATTTTGCTTTTCACTTCAAAGTTATTTAGTGATCTTATGTTATGACATCTGTTAAGTTTATTATATAGCCTAGGGGCTAAAAAGTCAAAATGTCTTCTAAACACAGCACTTTTGGGTTTTGGAACAGGACATCGGTCTTTTCTCTTATTACTTCGTATTAGTTTAGGGACAGTGACGCGATGATACCTCCTTAAACATTGATAAATAAAAGTTTTGCGGACGGATAACACTTTCGTTTTGTCATACAAAGACACTGTTGATTGGCGAAATGGTAGACGAAAAATGACTTTTAAAATAGCTCTTTGTGCGCGTTCAACCTTTATTAAATAGCTTTTAGCGGCACCGCCCCAGGCACAAATGCAGTAGGTACAGAGACACTCTCCCAATGCTTTGTATGTTTTGATAAGTAATTTGCTATCGGTTACTGTTCGTAATTTTTTTTACCGTACCCCATACCCCCCACTAGATGGAGTGACGACCTGGTGAAACACGCAGGAAGTCGATGGATGTAGGTGGTTTAGGACCGCGTTTTGTAGCATTCCTTGAGCGATGACTGTTTTCAGCAGTTTACTTGTGAAGGGTTGTAATGATGATGATGATAATCCATCCATCCATTACAGCATATAAAAGTCTACTTCTGAGCATAGGCCTCCCTAACAGATTTCTTCATAGGAGGGATTTTACTTATAGTTGCAGTTTTTTTATAATTTTGAGTTGTCAGGATCACGCTTCTGCCCGTCTCCTGCTTTGTTTCCCTTACATTGAGGATGATTTTTATGAGTAAAGCCGATAATGTTTGTTTCTAAATTGAGTTTCATATTAGAGAGAGAGAGAGAGAGGAGATAGAGAGAGGAGATAGAGAGAGGAGATAGAGAGAGGAGATAGAGAGAGGAGATAGAGAGAGGAGATAGAGAGAGGAGATAGAGGAGAGAGAGAGAGGAGATAGAGGAGAGAGAGATAGAGGAGAGAGAGAGAGGAGAGAGAGAGAGGAGAGAGAGAGGAGATAGAGAGAGGAGATAGAGGAGAGAGAGAGGAGAGAGAGAGAGGAGAGAGAGAGAGAGAAGAGAGAGAGAGAGGAGAGAGAGAGAAGATAGAGAGGAGAGAGAGAGAGGAGAGGGAGAGAGGAGAGAGAGAGGAGAGAGAGAGAGGAGAGAGAGAGAGAGGAGAGAGAGAGAGAGGAGAGAGAGAGGAGAGAGAGAGAGAGAGAGGGGGGGGGAGATTAGATATAATGGTAGGAAATAAAAATATCGTCAAACAATGCATGATTTTATTCCGATCATTAATTAAATACACAATTGTAATTAATAAGTCACAGTGATAAATGTACTGTAAGATAGTAAAATTAAGAAATCATCGTAACTAAAGGTTAGTTTTAGATTGATCCTGAAATTAAAATTGTGTATCAATCGATCGACAAACATTCACCGATGTATCTTAGAACTGAAACATCAGGAATTATTTCTACAATTTGTACCCAACCCAAAACTGAGAGTTAGGTATCAGATAAATCCCCCCCGAACGGGTTCCCGCCTTGTCGTGGCGGGGGGGCTTAGTAGCCGTGGCTTGGTCGGTCCACGGTGAACAAAGAGGAACCCACGTGGCTGGCCCGAGGTGAAGGGCCGGCCTGAGGTGGCCACTCCGAGTGGGCTTGGGGAGCCCACTTCGGATGTGTTCTGGTGGACTGCAGCGAGTGGGGACTCGCGCACCCTCTACCGCTGCAGCCGAGGTGGAGTCGCGGAGGAAGAGGAGTGTTGGTATGGCGATGCGCCACTCGCCCTATCCTTCGCGACTCAAACGGGGCCGCACCGTTGATGCGGTGGTGGTGGGGCTGCGGGGGGAGAGGATTGTCGGTATTGCGAGGCGCCGCTCTCCCTACCCTCCGCAGCCGAATCTTGGTTGGCGGCGGAGCCATAGACCAGATCCGCCGCTGGGGTCGGGAAGGCTAGTACTTCTAAGTGCTCGTTTTTCCTGGCCCCATGGCCTTTGTGCATCGGACGCGGGGGCGTCTGTTGCACAGACGTAATTGGAGGCCGTGGAGGAAGGCGCGCCATGTGTTCTGGTGCGCCTTACCTGGGAAGGAGAACGGGGAGGAATTTTCCTCTCCCGAGGAGGTGCTGCCGTGGGGCGGCAGGCGCTAGTAGGGCCGCGGATGTGTGCGAAAGCGTTCCCGTAGCCCTACCAATATGCGACAAAGGTGGAACAACATGGGGTTTTAGTCGGTGCGAGTCCGACATAACCCGTCCTTGCCCCCGCGAGGCGGGTATGCGTAGGCATTTCCCCATGTAAAAAAAAAAAAAAAAAAAGGTATCAGATAAATAAAAATAGGTACTACTAGTGCTATAATTATACTTTGTCAGTTAAAAGTAATGAGGACACAAACAAAAGTATTATAAATAAATATCTGTGTATTTCATATACGTTAGGCGTTCGTTCACAAATTCAATATTTTTATACATTATAAATTAGTCTTAACAAAATTCAAGTATTAGGTCAATATTTACTGTAAGTAAACGTTTACGACGACACATTGAAATATATTAAGAATGTTAAAATTGTGAATTTACCACATAGAAGTATACATTTTAATGGTATTTACCAACAAATGTAAGCGACGATCTACGTCACCGGTAAAACAGGTGCTCAACACTCTGACTAGTTGCTTATTGCTATACGCAGCCACAATAAATATCTTATTACATGTTTACGACATTTATTGTGATCTACAATTCATTTGTATAAAAATATGAATTCTGTAGAATTTATTAGTATTATCTAAAGGTAGGCTTACAATGTACTTATAATACAAGTGTCATATTGGCAGTAATCGTGATTATGGCAACGTGAATTTGAATTAAAAATATTTTTGGTCCAAATTTTTTTTATAGTATCTACTAAGACTCACGTCCCGTTATTTTTTATAGTTCAAAGGAATACATACATCATATTAATACTGAAGTTACAAATTTTAAAATATTAATATTTTTTAAAACTAAGCGGAGACTATGTTAAAACTAAGTCACTTATATAATATGGCAGTAAGTGGTAATCGCAGAGCGTTTCTCTCATGTACCTGCGAGATTCGCACGTCACCACTGGATCTTATTCGAGGACTACGTGTAAGTGAATATGTCTACTCGATGGGTAATACGTAAATTATCATTGCAAGATAAAAATACACACGATGGCTTCCAAATCACTCACACGAATAAATTGTTCATTTTTCAATTGTCCAAACGTTGCACTTTAATGTTCAATTTTGATATTCGTTCAACACTACTCTTCTACACTCTCGTTCTTCGTTAAAGCTGGTATTCCGTTGTTAGCAACATCAAGTGCGCTTTATCTTCAATCATTTCTTGTAACCTTCTTCAGCTACATTTACTTCAATTGTATTTTCTTTTATCTGAACTTTTGAAAATTCTTTCGTTCTATTAAATACGTATGAAGTTAGATCATCTTCCCGATGAATTTTATTTTCCATTTTATTGTTATACTTCTTTCGTTTTAGCACGCCGAAACGTCCGCGCATTTAATAATGCTTATAGGCTTAATGGCCATGTCGCATTCGGAATCTTGTATAACGTTATTCGTTAACTTGTTCACACAATAAACACTTCGTTGTTTCGTTGCTTCTTCGCCCTGTGAAAAAATCATATTTAGGTTAGATACTATTCAATAGATATTTTGTATTAATTAATTGTTCGTCTCGATTTGTTTTTTTAGTCTCGATACAGCGGAATAATGGCTGCAGTATTAATGGCTTGACTAGACTGAACAAGGACTGCACTTTTGCAAAATACTAGTAAAAATATCACTAAAATGCTACTGTTTCGTGTGGTGTATGATTAGAATCGGAGACATTTCAACTGGAGATCGAAGGGCTAAGATAAAATACATTTCATTTTAGTCCCAAGGGTATCTACAATTTCATTCATAATCGAATACAGATATAGTTGTCTATGGGCCTCAGCATTCACTAAGCATCAGTTGGCCTATGTGCTCGTTTATTACCCTTATTGACCTTATTGTATAAAAAAAGATATTGTAAAAATGGTGCAATAAATTGTTCAAATGTCACTAGGGAATTCATTCACTGTTGCGGTATGTATTATATTATATCACCTACGAATAATACGCAATACAAATTTTACTATACTATTGTTGTAAACTGAGCATTGAGAGACAAGTAATCGCACCATGTCGCTTCGTTTTCCTTTTTGCATCTCATTGAGGCCAATGTCAAAGGGTTGACAACGCATATGTGTTTTGATTCTTAATCGAGAGAAGATAATTTGCCAATGTATGTGTATACATTACTTACCATTAGGTGGATTGTGTGCTCATTTGTTACCTTTACGGCTATAAAAACTTAAATATCTAAATATTAAGTACATGTTTCAATTTTATGACTTCTTCATTTTAATGATCTGTCGGAGGTTATGGGACCTTTCTAGCATTTACCATATAGTTCGCCGCTACACGGCGTAAAAGAGTACCTATTTCAATTAAATATTACATTTCAATAAAAATAGTAAACATTCGTGAAGTTATATACGTGGTAGAGCCACGCTGCAGTTGTACTATAATCAGTAATTTATTCCCCTTGATATCTAGTCGAGTTGCAATGATGATGATGATGATGAATGAAGAGATCGTTGCTTCACAATGGTTGCACATAAGTTATTATGCACTTAAGTTATATATTTAGACTGCTCCGTGGCGCAGTAGCTCAGCAACGAGTTGCTGCGCTAGGGGCCGCGGGTTCGAATCCCGCACGGAACAATCATTCTATATGGCTTACAAATAAATGTTCCAGGTCTGGATGTTTGTCCTTGTGAAATTTATGTTTGTAAACTGCTTCCACGATACAGGACATAGTCCTAGTGTGGGGGTAATGTTCTTAAAACAAAATAAAAATAAGTATAAAATTTTCGGTTTGGCGGGAGACCAGACCTTTGCTATCTGACTGTCCGTTACAAGCTGGCTTTTTATATTTCAGATAAGTGGTATACTATTAATGTTATTATTACTAGGCTGCACTAAAAGTATCGGGAATGGAATATTTACACTGTTCCTGTCGTATTAAAATCTTTTTAACTGAATACTCCTTCCTCACACATTTAGCACTCAGTCTAGAGAAGGACAGCAGAATCAAATGAGTGATATGTTTAAGTAATCTCCAATCAGCCTGCCAAGTGTTATACTTACAGCACATCCTCATTACTATGGTCACAGCTTAAAGGCCTTACAGTTGGGAAACGAATGTACTTGTGCAGAGCAACGGTGCGGGCCTTGCAAGGCTAGGGTTTGCCGACCTTGTGCTAGCGCACTTCACTGATTCCGAACGACAATACATGCGCTTGGCGCGAGCGTGTCATACTTATTACTATACTTATTTAACTTATTTTGAGTGCCGTTTTCGAAATATATCTATAATGGCAAATTACTGTTATCGTTATATCGAGTTACTAAGAAAAGTTGAATTCAAATGACGACCAGACTTATGTTTTCCTTCATTTTTTTTCTCATCAATTGTTAATCCGAATGCGAATAGACTACATAATTAAATTTAATAATCGAAAACTGACAACATCCATAACAAGAAAGTGTCACTGAAATATTTGGCTTTAAATGTGTTTTCTTGTTATAATAGAAATGATCGTGTTCAATAAATGTTTTGAACTTAATAAGTATTACATAATGTGCGTGCCTGCGTGCGTGCGTGCGTGCGTGCGTGCGTGCGTGCGTGCGTGCGTGCGTGCGTGCGTGCGTGCGTGCGTGCGTGCGTGCGTGCGTGCGTGCGCGCGAGAGCGCGTGTGCGTGCGTGCGTGTGTGTGTGTGTGTGTGTGTGTGTGTGTGTGTGTGTGTGTTGTTTACATGTCCAAAGAAAGAAGGCTCTCCGTACCTTCATAATCAAAAATTTTCAGCCAGTCTGTAATTTTGCTTTTCACTTCAAAGTTGTTTAGTGATATTATGTTATGACATCTGTTAAGTTTATTATATAGCCTAGGGGCTAAAAAGTCAAAATGTCTTCTAAACACAGCACTTTTGGGTTTTGGAACAGGACATCGTTCTTTTCTCGTATTGCTTCGTATTAGTTTAGGGACAGTGACGCGATGATACCTCCTTAAACATTGATAAATAAAAGTTTTGCGGACGGATAACACTTTCGCTTTGTCTTACAAAGACACTGTTGATTGGCGAAATGGTAGACGAAAAATGACTTTTAAAATAGCTCTTTGTGCGCGTTCAACCTTTATTAAATAGCTTTTAGCGGCACCGCCCCAGGCACAAATGCAGTAGGTACAGAGACACTCTCCCAATGCTTTGTATGTTTTGATAAGTAATTTGCTATCGGTTACTGTTCGTAATTTTTTTTACCGTACCCCATACCCCCCACTAGATGGAGTGACGACCTGGTGAAACACGCAGGAAGTCGATGGATGTAGGTGGTTTAGGACCGCGTTTTGTAGCATTCCTTGAGCGATGACTGTTTTCAGCAGTTTACTTGTGAAGGGTTGTAATGATGATGATGATAATCCATCCATCCATTACAGCATATAAAAGTCTACTTCTGAGCATAGGCCACCCTAACAGATTTCTTCATAGGAGGGATTTTACTTATAGTTGCAGTTTTTTTATAATTTTGAGTTGTCAGGATCACGCTTCTGCCCGTCTCCTGCTTTGTTTCCCTTACATTGAGGATGATTTTTATGAGTAAAGCCGATAATGTTTGTTTCTAAATTGAGTTTCATATTAGAGAGAGAGAGAGAGAGAGAGAGAGAGAGGAGAGAGAGAGGAGATAGAGAGAGGAGATAGAGAGAGGAGATAGAGGAGAGAGAGAGGAGATAGAGGAGAGAGAGAGGAGAGAGAGAGGAGAGAGAGAGAGGAGAGAGAGAGAGAGAGAGAGAGAGCGAGAGAGAGAGGGGAGAGGAGAGAGAGAGGGGAGAGGAGAGAGAGATTAGATATAATGGTAGGAAATAAAAAAATCGTCAAACAATGCATGATTTTATTCCGATCATTAATTAAATACACAATTGTAATTAATAAGTCACAGTGATAAATGTACTGTAAGATAGTAAAATTAAGAAATATAACATCGTAACTAAAGGTTAGTTTTAGATTGATCCTGAAATTAAAATTGTGTATCAATCGATCGACAAAATTTCACCGATGTATCTTAGAACTGAAACATCAGGAATTATTTCTACAATTTGTACCCAACCCAAAACTGAGAGTTAGGTATCAGATAAATAAAAATAGGTACTACTAGTGCTATAATTATGCTTTGTCAGTTAAAAGTAATGAGGACACAAACAAAAGTATTATAAATAAATATCTGTGTATTTCATATACGTTAGGCGTTCGTTCACAAATTCAATATTTTTATACATTATAAATTAGTCTTAACAAAATTCAAGTATTAGGTCAATTTTTACTGTAAGTAAACGTTTACGACGACACATTGAAATGTATTAAGAATGTTAAAATTGTGAATTTACCACATAGAAGTATACATTTTAATGGTATTTACCAACAAATGTAAGCGACGATCTACGTCACCGGTAAAACAGGTGCTCAACACTCTGACTAGTTGCTTATTGCTATACGCAGCCACAATAAATATCTTATTACATGTTTACGACATTTATTGTGATCTACAATTCATTTGTATAAAAATATGAATTCTGTAGAATTTATTAGTATTATCTAAAGGTAGGCTTACAATGTACTTATAATACAAGTGTCATATTGGCAGTAATCGTGATTATGGCAACGTGAATTTGAATTAAAAATATTTTTGGTCCAAATTTTTTTTATAGTATCTACTAAGACTCACGTCCCGTTATTTTTTATAGTTCAAAGGAATACATACATCATATTAATACTGAAGTTACAAATTTTAAAATATTAATATTTTTTAAAACTAAGCGGAGACTATGTTAAAACTAAGTCACTTATATAATATGGCAGTAAGTGGTAATCGCAGAGCGTTTCTCTCATGTACCTGCGAGATTCGCACGTCACCACTGGATCTTATTCGAGGACTACGTGTAAGTGAATATGTCTACTCGATGGGTAATACGTAAATTATCATTGCAAGATAAAAATACACACGATGGCTTCCAAATCACTCACACGAATAAATTGTTCATTTTTCAATTGTCCAAACGTTGCACTTTAATGTTCAATTTTGATATTCGTTCAACACTACTCTTCTACACTCTCGTTCTTCGTTAAAGCTGGTATTCCGTTGTTAGCAACATCAAGTGCGCTTTATCTTCAATCATTTCTTGTAACCTTCTTCAGCTACATTTACTTCAATTGTATTTTCTTTTATCTGAACTTTTGAAAATTCTTTCGTTCTATTAAATACGTATGAAGTTAGATCATTTTCCCGATGAATTTTATTTTCCATTTTATTGTTATACTTCTTTCGTTTTAGCACGCCGGAACGTCCGCGCATTTAATAATGCTTATAGGCTTAATGGCCATGTCGCATTCGGAATCTTGTATAACGTTATTCGTTAACTTGTTCACACAATAAACACTTCGTTGTTTCGTTGCTTCTTCGCCCTGTGAAAAAATCATATTTAGGTTAGATACTATTCAATAGATATTTTGTATTAATTAATTGTTCGTCTCGATTTGTTTTTATAGTCTCGATACAGCGGAATAATGGCTGCAGTATTAATGGCTTGACTAGATTGAACAAGGACTGCACTTTTGCAAAATACTAGTAAAAAATATCACTAAAATGCTACTGTTTCGTGTGGTGTATGATTAGAATCGGAGACATTTCAACTGGAGATCGAAGGGCTAAGATAAAATACATTTCATTTTAGTCCCAAGGGTATCTACAATTTCATTCATAATCGAATACAGATATAGTTGTCTATGGGCCTCAGCATTCACTAAGCATCAGTTGGCCTATGTGCTCGTTTATTACCCTTATTGACCTTCTTGTATAAAAAAAGATATTGTAAAAATGGTGCAATAAATTGTTCAAATGTCACTAGGGAATTCATTCACTGTTGCGGTGTATATTATTCGAAAATTATATCACCTACGAATAATACGCAATACAAATTTTACTATACTATTGTTGTAAACTGAGCATTTAGAGACAAGTAATCGCACCATGTCGCTTCGTTTTCCTTTTTGCATCTCATTGAGGCCAATGTCAAAGGGTTGACAACGCATATGTGTTTTGATTCTTAATCGAGAGAAGATAATTCGCCAATGTACTATATTACTTACCATTAGGTGGAGTGTGTGCTCGTTTGTTACCTTTACTGCTATAAAAACTTAAATATCTAAATATTAGGTACATGTTTCAATTTTATGACTTCTTCATTTTAATGATCTATCGGAGGTTATGGGACCTCTCTAGCATTTACCATATAGTCCGCCGCTACACGGCGTAATCATCATCCTCATCATCATTACAGCCCTTCACAAGTCCACTGCTGAACATAGGCCTCCCCCAAGTAACGCCACAAAGCACGGTCCTGAGCCACCTGCATCCATCGACTTCGTACGAGGTACGAGGCTGCCACTCGAGAACCTTTCTTCCCCATCGGTTATCGGTTCTTCGAGCTATATGGCCGGCCCATTGCCACTTCAGCTTACTAATCCGTTGGGCTTTGTTGGTCACTCTGGTTTTACTGCGGATATCGTCATTTCTGAGTCTATCACGCAGAGAAACTCCGAGCATAGCCCTCTCCATAGCTCGCTGAGTGACCTTGAGCGTCCTCATACGGCCAGCAGTGAAGGACCACGTCTTTGATCCGTAAGTCATCACTGGCAACACGCACTGGTTGTACACTTTAGTTTTCAGAGATTGAGGTACACCTGACGAGAAGATGTGTCGTAATTTCCCGAACGCTGCCCAGCCGAGTTGAATCCGTCGATTGACCTCTCGGTCGAAGTTGGACTTACCTAGTCGGACTATTTGTCCCAGGTAAACGTACTCGTCAACAACTTCGAGCATAGTGCTTTCAACAACTACCGGTATAGGTGTGACATGGACATTAAACATGATCTTTGTTTTGTCCATGTTCATCTTAAGACCTATCCGTTGGGAGGCTTTATTGAGGTCATTGAGCATAGTGCTAAGGTCCTCCAGCGATTCTGCCATAAGGACTATATCGTCGGCAAATCGAAGGTGAGTGATGTACTCGCCATTGATGTTAATACCGTATCCTTTCCAGTCCACTGCTTGAAAACGTCTTCCAATGCAGCGGTGAAGAGTTTCGGGGATATAACGTCACCCTGTCTTACACCTTTCTGCAGTTGGATAGGTTTTGAGCTCTGGTTCTGTACTCGGATGGCCATCGTAGCCCTACTGTACAAACCCTTCAGCACTTCGATATACCGACAGTCATCTTGGCACCGCTGAAGGGACTGTAGCACCGCCCAAATTTCGACGTAATCAAAGGCTTTCTCATAGTCCACATACGCCAGGCAAAGTGGCAGATTGTACTCTTCGGTCTTCTGTACAATCTGCCGCAGGGTGTGTATGTGGTCTTTAATACTGAAGCCTTTTCGAAAACCGGCTTGTTCGGGAGGCTGGAAGTCGTCGAGTCTGCGTGCGAGACGATTCGTAATGACTCTCGAAAACAGCACGTAGACGCGGCTCAGAAGGGAAATCGGTCTGTAGTTCTTCAAGAGAGCGTTGTCGCCTTTCTTAAAGAACAAGACCACCGTACTTCTGCTCCACGCCTCCGGAGTAGTGCCACCATGGAGGACGGAATTGAAGAGTCTCTGAAGGACTTCAAGTACCGGTGTTCCACCCGCTTTCAGAAGCTCCGCTGTAATTCCATCCTCGCCTGGGGCCCTGCCGTTTTTAAGGTGCTGGAGAGCCATTCTAATCTCGCTGACTGACGTCCGGGATATCATCGGAATAGTGTCGGGTAAGACTTGCTCTTGGATCGTTACTCACACTTGCGTGTGGCTCCAACGATGATGTGTACAGCTGCCCATAGAACCTTTCAATCTCACTCAAAATCTCAGGTGTCTCGGAAACGATGCTGCCACACTCAGTCTTCAGCTTTGACAGTTGGCTCTTTCTGGCAGACAGATCTCTGGCAAAGACTTTGGAGCCCTGGTTCCGCTCGATCGCTTCTTTAATACGAGCAGTATTAAAGTTGCGTAAGTCTCGCCGCATGCATTTGGAGGTCTGTCTGTTCAGTTGCCAGTATGCTGTCAAATCTGTTGACGATTGCAGCCTCATCTCCCGTCTAACAGCCATGAGATTAAGAGACACGGCGTAAAAGAGTACCTATTTCAATTAAATATTACATTTCAATAAAAATAGTAAACATTCGTGAAGTTATATACGTGGTAGAGGCACGCTGCAGCTATACTATAATCAGTAATTTATTCCCCTTGATATCTATTCCAGTTGCAATGATGATGATGATGAATGAAGAGATCATTGCTTCACAATGGTTGCACATAAGTTATTATGCACTTAAGTTATATATTTAGACTGCTCCGTGGCGCAGTGGCTTAGCAATGAGTTGCTGCGCTGGGGGCCGCGGGTTCGAATCCCGCACGGAACAATCATTCTATATGGCTTACAAATAAATGTTCCAGGTCTGGATGTTTGTCCTTGTGAAATTTATGTTTGTAAACTGCTTCCAGGATACAGGAGATAGTCCTAGTGTGGGGGTAATGTTCTTAAAACAAAATATAAATAAGTATAAAATTTTCGGTTTGGCGGGAGACCAGACCTTTGCTATCTGACTGTCCGTTACAAGCGGGCTTTTTATAATTTAGATAAGTGGTATAAGATTACTTCGTTGGGGAAGTATTCAATGAATATGAGATTTTCCAAATTTTAGCGTTCGTTGGGTTTTTAGTAACCTTTAATATAAAACTTGACAGAATGACGTGGGGAATCCACTAGCAATACCGAGTTAGAAAAGTCTATTTTAAAAATCATTAAAGACCGTAGCAGCAGTGTAAGAAATATCCATTACCCCATATCGTATATTCCCATATTGTATAGTCGTAAAAGATGACATAGGGAACCTGAAACAGAACATGGGCAGTAGCATCATCCTGATACCAACCGAAAATAATTGCCTCACTTTTTTGCTATAGTAGCCACGCTTGGAAGGCAGAATAACAATCGCAATTTTTTCTATGTGTGCGGGAGGCCTATGTTCAGCAGTGGAGTAGAAAGGCGGTAAAAGATAATGATTTAAGTGTACGTACGGGCATGTGGCAAGGCGTGGAGCAGGGGTTCCAGGCGCCGACCCACCAGTGCGTGGGAGCGGGCGCGGGCTCGCACGCCGCACTGCTGCACTGCTGCATGAGCGCCTCGTGTCGCGGCGGCTCGATCTGGTAGCACTGCGACTGCTCCACCACGCCTGCACCAACATTAAAGTGCCATTATACGCTACAAGTGTGTATTAGTGTTTAAAACTTGCTTTTCGCGAGGTAATATGACGTGGGACAGAACGCCGCATAATATACCATATTAATATGACGATTTGTTGCAGTTACCAGTCTTACACAACGCCGTGGTACAGAATCGTGGCGGTGGAAGCCACAGTAAAAATATATACTTAAAATAGTTACTCAACTCCCATACTAACCTATGAGCACCGTAGACAGAGAAACCTATAGACTAATGATTAGCGTGGCCTTGAGTGAAAAAGGATGATAACGTAGTTTTAGGTTATACAATAATCTTTATGACTTAAACATATTTAGATAAAAATTTTAATTGTTCTAAGAACTGAACTGAACAAGACTCACCAATCGTAAGCTCACAAAACACTTTTTTCTCACTTAAACCAACTTGTAAACTCCTTAGATTGCTACGAACTGTCAAAGTTATTTAGCAAAGTGTAGTTTGCTAAACAGAAAAAACCGGCACGGAGAAAGGGACAAACAATCACACCGCTCTGTCTCATTTTTATGCAAGACGTACGCATAAATCTATCTTTTTCGTGTGAGAATGCGAAAGAAGGCGTCAATTTGTCTATAGGTTTCTCTGTCTACAATATAAAAACATTAACCCGTCACCCACCTACGGTAGTTTTCCGTATGGAATTTTGCGGGTAAAACGGGATTCCGTATGAGTGTGGCCGACCCTTTCGTTCCGTTTCAGAATTCCGAAACGGAATTCCGTATGTAGTATGAAGCGGGTCTACGCGAGCTTCGCAATGCAGTCAGCCGCGGGTATCGCCTTATAATTTTATGTGTATATTATATGAGTCAGTTTTGCGTTTACTTGTGTACATATTGTATAGTTTGTACATTGTAAAGCTACGGTGCAGCCATATAATGGTTGTAGCATGAATGGGTCGGCTCGACCGGGGTACAACCATAATGTTACAGAATACCGGCGTATAACTCGAATTAAAAAAATATTAAAACCCCCAAAGCAAAAAGAGCACATCACACAGATACACACTACAAACTTATAACAGCCCTCTGTTTTCGTCGGGGGTTCAAAATAGCAGCATAATGCTGCTGTTTCGTATGATGAGTAGAGAACTGGAGACCCTTTTTAGCATCTGCATTTTGATTTTTAATCGAGGATAAATGTAGATGTATATGGGCCACACCATCCACTTCCCATCAGGTGGACTGTGTAAAAAAGAGGGCGATATTTGTTTCTTATAATACGAATTTTGGTGAAAAAAGTGGCCACCACTTTAAACTTGTATTCCATCACGTATTCGTTGATAGAAATGAAAAATTGACCGTCATTTTGAAAATTTTATTTATTTGCCTGATTGCTTGTACAAAATTGTAAATGAGAATCTGTTTCGTCTCCGATCACGTATCCGTTGTCAAACTTTTCTGGACGGATTATGTACTTCCTTTTAAAATCGTTCTTTTGGAGTCCACATGGTCTATGGATTACAATGGATGTGAATTCGGGGATAGATAGAGGTGTCAGCATCCGTTTACCGTAAAGTAGTCTGTGTGCTTATTCGTCACCCTTGCTTGTATGTAAAATAAAGTAGGAACGTTTCATAATATATTTTGTATCGATTCATATCGATTTTCTACAGTTTTACATAGGGATGGCGATTCTTTCCGAAAAAAGATTTTTAAATCGATTTAAATCGAAATTTTATGAATCGATTCACAAAAAAATTAAGGCCTAAGAGATCCATTTCTCAAAAATCGATTTTTTCTATTTGTTTTCAGAGTTTAAACTTACAATATCAAAAGATACAACAAAGTACAGATTACAAACGTAACTTATTTTTTTTTCTTTAATCTATTAAGAAGATACGAAAGAAACTGAGCAGGTAGCTGTTTTGCGAGTTCTTGAATAGAAAAACTGTCATTTTTAACGAGTTTGGGTACGTTAAGCTATGTGTAAATAATTTTATACTTCTAATAAAAACAGAAAAATAATTAATCTCGGAAAAATGGATTCAAAGGATCGATTCAGTACTATATATCGATGCAAAAATCGATCTTTTTGGCACAAGAAATCGATTCTTCGATTAATCGATCTCAGATCGCCATGCCTGGTATTAAATAGCGGTTACTTACGGTTGTGTTCGTCGACGCATTCGTAGTAGCGGCGCATGTAGCCATCCCCGCAGGTCACCGAGCAGGCCGACCATTCCGACATTCGGTAGGAGAATCGCCGCCGCAAGTGTTGCTTGTCCACCGTGTACTGGTATGTCACGCCAGGGTTGCGATGCTTACCACCAAAGATCCGTTGCTGTTACAATAACATTATCATAATATGTTTGACGCTTTGGGGCAGAATAAGAGACAGATATTTCCTAGGGTTTGTTACCGTGTAGTGGTGGTGTAAGAATATCAACTAACCCATATCACTCAGTGGGTGTCGTAAGAGGTGTCAGGGGGAAACAAACAAACGCCTAAAAATAAAATAAAATCCGTGATTGCCAACCCGCTTGCCAAGCGTGTCAACTTGTGAGGCCATCTATGTGGGAGACCTTTTCGTCCGTTCAGCTTTGTCCAGCTTTCTTTGTTGGACTTTAATAGGCTGTAACGGTAACGGTTAGCCGATCGTTTTGTAAAATGCCCAAATCAGCGACGGTAAGCAACGTTAAAATACGCCTGGTACATACCGTGACGACGATACGATAACCCACCTTACTTTGCGATAGTCCAGCCGTGTATTTATTTAGAAGCCAATGCGAAATATTATTGTTCTGACCGCATAGTCTACTTGCGAAAGACGAAGAACCTTATTACTATGACATGAGTTCTAAGTGTGATCGCAGATTGAGTGAACATTTTTAATGATTACATAAATTACTGGTTTTCGGGTCTAGATCATATGTAATTGTTTTCGGGTCTCTGATACATCGGACATAGGTAAGTTAGGGTTAATGAGTGCCTTTTTGTACACGATAATAATAATGTCCTGCAGACCGAATTGCTGTCACGGTGGCCAGCCTCAACGGAGACTTGCCATCGGCACAGGGCAGGATTATAGTGCCCAAGTGTATACGCAACCACAAGTGCTCTCTCTATTCCCTTACTCTCATGGTCCGATTGGACGGTAAAACGACACAATCGGATAGAGATCAGGCGCAGGACCAACGGCTTTAGGTCCTTTCCGAAGCACGGGGGTGAGACACCAACTTCTTGATTCTGGGCCAATACTGAGAATTTCTTAAAAATAATAATTTATATAACACTCAATAACTGATATTTTTTGGTCTAACCCGGGATTCGAACCCGGGACATCGTGATCTACACTACTACAGTTATTGGTCTAATAATTGTAGTAGTGTAGATCAGGTGGACCGTATTCTCGTTTGCCCCCTCTTCTATAAAAAAAAAATTAAATACCTTCCATATATGTGGTTATTTAATTAAATTCTAAACGTATTTCAAAATTTTAACGTTTGTGGCCGTGTAAGGGAAAAGGGGAGATCTCCCGCCGGGCAAGGTGTTCTGCCCGGGGGGCGGCCAACACTCCGTGAGATAGTTCGGAGATGTTCTATATATGCTGTTTATGATTCGGAATGTTGATAGCGTGATTTAGGCTTCGGTGTGTTTTCGCTTGCGGCGCGACGACAGCGCCGCCACACGTTTTTTTTTAGTTTTTGATATTTCGTTTGAGTAGATATAAATAAATTTTATAGTAACTAATTAATAATTAAATAGATTATAGTGACATTTATATAAAATCATAAATTGAGAATGTTTCTAAGTAAAATTTCTAATTTATTAAAATTTTAAGTGATTATTAGTTTTTTTTAATATAAATAAAATAATAAAGATTGCATTATTACAAAGTTCATAATATCATTATTATTTATATAAAAAGACTCTTATATATGTATTTTTCAGATCTTAGAATTTATAATATCACCAGCTGTAGCAGCAGATGTTGTTCTGCCCTTTCAAGTTGGTTACGCGATGAGTTTCATTTTCACACACACTTTTCTTACACTTACGATAAAAAAAAAATTAAAATAAAGGAAAACATAACCCTTCTTCTTTACTTCTTCATAAGCGGATAAAAAGTTACTTATATGCGATACGTTATTGGTTACTGCCTACACACAAAATTTCATGGAAATTAGTCGAATATTTTTGCGTAAATCGCGAACAAAGAATGTTTCTACAGATTTTTTTACATGCATATAGATGAATAAGTCAAATATAGTGGGAAACGAGGCAGTCACTTTATGTAATACTCTTATCTCCTTCGCAGTTGATAAATACGAAAAGTTTCAGACGTTGTAGAAACCGGTTATTCTTCTCGTCTTTTATCAGCTCATAAAAGTTTACTGCAAAACTGCAACAGGCCCCTACTCCATTTTGGGAAGGATTTGCATTTTGGGAAGGATTCGTCACGCTTGGTGAGGGATTAGCGATCACAGTACTGGATGTTTCTGTCTGGTTATGTTACGTTTAGCGTTAACGAGATGATTACACCGTCATCTGTCGAAAGCAATAGGAACTTTTTAGCATATTCATAGTCGCTTCACACCACACCTATAGGGTGAATTATTTGTTTATTTACTTTTACATATGTGATAGATTCTCTTATGCCGCCACCATACATCTAACCGGTTAAGAGGACATAATCACACATCTTCTGTGCATTGTTTGTTGACAGGTCAAAAGAGAATTTCAAAAATAATTTCACTTACAAAAACTTTTATATCTTCGGCAAGAGGTCCACTAATTCGTACTTTTTCCCAGTCCCGATCTCTCTCGTAGATCGCTGGAGCTCCTGCCACGAAGTACTCCGACACAGTAGCGTTTCTGTTGTCATTTTAAGAGATATTTTAGATTCAGTAGTTCTTACTTGATAGTTCTAATTAATCACAATATATTATATAAACGAATTATAAAGATAAAAAGACTTGTTTTTAACTAAAATATTTATACGAGTCGCTATTTAAATAAAATTGAAGATTTAAAACTTTTGGAATAGAACTTACCGAGCTCCGGTAAGATACATTCTTCTTGATTTAGCGCTCCTTATGGAAATGTAGTTTCCGGGGCTAACTTTCTCTTGAATCTTAACGTTTCTCGAACCGGCTGGAATTACTGCAACCTGTTTAATATCGTTATTTTCACGCTAGTTATCTCAATTAGTACAAATAAAAAAAAAACTAAATAACCAATAAAATGAATAGGTACCAAATGAGTAGGTGTAGATCTCGAACTTTTACTAGCAATACCGCTGTGACTGTTGCAACACTGAGGAACCCGACCGATCATTATGCTATTGTGCTATAAAAGTAAAGTAAAGTTACAGCCTATATACGTCCCACCGCTGGGCACAGGCATCCCCTCATTTCTGAGAGGGTTTTTTAGGGCAACAAAGTGTCCGCCGTGCTGCCCCAATGCGTGTTGGCGAACTTCCATGTCTTCGAAATATTTTTTTCCTATTCCTCAGACATGCAGGTTTCCCCACGATGTTTTCCTTCACCGCCTAGCACGTGGTAAATCAGCACTTAAAATTACAATTAACGATTTCATTGGTGCCGGCGGGGATCGAACCCGGGTTATTCGCGGTCTGTTATATTAACAGCGAGCGTTAACCATCTGAGCTACCACGGCTCCACATTTATTTATGCTATACTTTTTGCAATCCAATGAATTCATACATTTTTTTGTTTGTTGTTTTAATTTCTTTGTACATTGTGTATTCATTCATAATAAATAAATTTAACTGGAATCACTCACCTCACTTAAGCCAGACTGCCTTGTGGTATCTTTATTGTAGATGCCGAGCACAGTCTTGCACGCAGACCCGTTACCGCCGCACACGCCGCACGCGTCTTCTTCCAAATCAGAGTCCACAATCCAGTCACAGCCAACCTTATAGCACACACCTGCAGATAAGAGATATCACATCAATGTATTATTAATGATGTCGCACCTATCTTACATCGAAAGAATAACTATCCTAATGCGAAACGAATATAAAGATAAGAAATGGATTTGTGCGTGAGATTTCATCTAGATAGGACGTATGACCTATAACTCTCCTCTTACTACCTCTCCTATAACTATTGTCCCGAGGCTGACACGAGGGTGTCGTGTCGAGGCGACAAAATGCGTTACAAAATCGTAAAATGAAACTGTGCTTCATTGTTATAAGAAAGGTACAGGAAGTTAATGCAGCATTATACATAAATTAACATACAATATAAGCTTTTTGGTTTTGTTGCGATGTTGTCCACGTATTTTATATCTTCTCGTACAATTTTGTAACTTTTACTACTCTTTTACAACTAAGGAATACTTGTTAAAATTATAGTTTAAGAATACGGAATACGTTGCTTGTAGAATTTTAATTGAAAAATCATGTTGTGTGATGTTAATCGTGATATACTATAATTTGGTTAGTTATTAAAAAAGGATAAGATTGATGATGGTGTTGCTTGCAAAACCAGTTGACAATACCAAAAAATATAATAAACTTTATCTATTAGCAACGATTTAAGGTGTAACGATCTCACCTGATATGCACATGTCTCTGGCACCCAGGTTTTGCTTGCACGGCGTCCCGTCAGCCACAAATCCACCCAGCATCTCCACATCGTTTCGGTTCCGAGGAATGCATTGCAGTTCACATGGTTTATCTATAAATATCAATTTATAGATT
This sequence comes from Parnassius smintheus behrii, assembly GCA_036936625.1. NCBI lineage: Eukaryota > Metazoa > Arthropoda > Insecta > Lepidoptera > Papilionidae > Parnassius > Parnassius smintheus. The sequence goes on along the minus strand of JAUPFT010000009.1, from coordinate 27,204,012 downwards.
TAGAATCACAAACTAATACAAACGCCTTAGAATCTATTAGAATTTATTAAATATTAAGAAGTATATAGCGCTGCCCATAGAACAGTTTTATTGCGGAGCTTGTAATCATACGTAATATTTTATCATCGGTTAATTGTTAAACTCAGAATAATACTTTCATTTGGGTGACCGACGAGCACACGGTCTCACGGTAAGTAGTAGCTGTGGCCCATGGACGCTTGAGGACTAAGATGGAATGCCTCATTTCCGGTAATAAGGATCTCCGGTTCTCTACCCTACTGTTACGCGCTCAAATCGGCGCACTAGCGCCATCTAGTCTCGAACCGAAGAACTAAACTTCTTGAAGTTTAAAACTCGAACTCTCGGTACCTTGCGCGTGTTTACTTGAACATTCTGGATATTTTGCTAATTTATATAAATAGGCGCTGCAAGATGCGATCGAGGAGTATTGAATTGGCGATACGAGCGAAGCTTCGGAGCGGAATTAAGTGAATTAGTGTGTTTAATTATTAGTGTTTTAAGTTTTAATTCGTGTAAAGTAAATTAAAGTGTTAATTTAGGTAATTTTATCGGCAATTTTTATTGTCACGAACCCTAAGCTCGTAACACTACTAAACATGGTAGTATTAAGCTGCTATTTTACGCATTTATTTTGTGAGAGCGTTGTCCTTCCTGTCCTTTGTGGGTCGAGCTGACCCATTCGTGATACTACCATAATGTAGCTGCAGTGTGCCTCTACCTGTATAAAATATATAATAATGTCAAAGGTAATCTCAAGACAGTTACGTAGGTATCTTATCTTTAGTATGCTCATATTTAACAGTGTTGTTTTATATTTAACTATTGTCGCACCGTGGTTGTTATAAACATAAGGGGCAAGAAAATGATAAAAAATTGTGACAAGTGTGGCAGTCGTAGTAAAACCCCTTTTATAATAAGACAATCTATGGAGGAGCCCTATGTTCAGCAGTAGACTTGTATAGGCTTTTTTATAGGATAAGGGTGACAGGCTGGCAGGCAGCGTGACAGGCTGTAATGGATAATGGAATATTGTTGTGTTTTGTTTTTACAAAAATTTTGATAAGTGCATAACATAAATTGCTCTCAGATGTATAAGTTAATGATTCGTATATTTTGTGCTAGCTTGCGTTACAGATGTTGTCCGGTAGGTGGTGCGATTAGTTTTACTTCGGACTTTTTACAGTCTTCATATAAAATTTATTAATAACTTGCCCATAGCGACTCCTATCGGTACTGGATTTTGTGATTTTTTTAACTAACTTATATTCTAAATACGAGTCATCCTCTATCAATCATTGTGTCCACAAAATAATATGACCTCAATCCATCAATTCGTTCAGAAGCTACACGATCACTAACAGACGCTTATTTCATTATGAAGCACAGAGCTGGTTATACTACGATAACTACACACATAACTATACACTTTAATATAACATTCTACATCAACATATATATTATAAAAACTGTTGCTCAAATACTCAAACACTTGTTAAGTTGTTGTCGTTAAGTGTCGTGCTGTCTCTTGCATTTTAAGGCAGAGTGACTGTGACATCACGAGACTTACGACATCTTAAAATTGAGTAGCGTTTGAGTATTTGGCAATGTGTGTGTATTGTTTTTGTTCTAAAATATAATATATAAATTTATGAACCTTGATCGAAGTAAGGTATCCACTCTGTGATGGTTTCATTGTTGTAGGTCATGTTGTTGTACTTAGAACACTGCACCTCTCTGAACGTTGGCTCGTTGATCGGGCACGGATCTGTGTTGCAAACTTTGTACCTGCAATATAATAATATATTAATTCTTACTAGCTGGCCACTCCACCAATAAAAAATCCTTAAATTAGCAATACAAAAATATTGAGGGTTACTTATCGGGTTAAAACTATACTATCTCTTAAGTTGGACCAAATTGCACATAGTGTGCAATATTTCATTGAAATCAGTTCAGTACCTAGTTTAGGAGTTCATCGTGGGCATACAATGTGACACGTAATCTCTATATAGTATAAAACAAAGTTGTTTCCCGGTTAGATCTTTTAAACTGAGCAACGGATTTTGATGCGGTTTCATCAATAGACAGAATGATTCAAGAGGAAGGGTTATATGTAAGGTACATGAATGTAATATGGTCATCTTAAGCTTTGCCGCCCTATAAAACCAAAACAAGAGAAAGGCAGAGACAAAAACACAAAGTCATATACTCTATCTAATAAACTAAGAAAAAAAAACAGCAAACAGGATTTGGCAATAATTAGGAAGATTCCGAAAAATCTACATAAAAAAAAACTAAATACACTACACCATACTGAAATTGACTAAAATATTTACTGTAGTGTCTACTGTCAAAATGGCATCGATAAAGCATCGCCCTTTTGACCCTTTACTATTGACCGATTAAGAGTTATCGTATCACAAAGCTCCCTGAGCGACCTTGAGCGTCCTCATACGGCCAGCAGTGAAGGACCACGTCTCAGATCCGTAAGTCATCACTGGCAACACGCACTGGTTATACACTTTAGTTTTCAGAGATTGAGGTATACCTTCTATAGATATAGCTTCTTCGAGCTATGGAGAGGGCTATGCTCGAAGTTTCTCTGCGTGATAGACTCAGAAATGAGGATATCCGCAGTAAAACCAGATGACCGACATAGCCCAACGGATTAGTAAGCTGAAGTGGCAATGGGCCGGCCATATAGCTCGAAGAACCAATAACCGATAGGGAAGAAAGGTTCTCGAGTGGCAGCCTCGTACCGGTAGGCGTAGTGTAGGGCGATCCCCCACTAGATGGAGTGACGACCTGGTAAGACATGCAGGAAGTCGATGGATGCAGGTGGCTCAGGACCGTGCTTTGTGGCGTTACTTGGGGGAGGCCTATGTTCAGCAGTGGAATTGTGAAGGGCTGTAATGATGATGATGATGAATGATGGTATCACAAAGCCATCTATGCAAACAAGGCTGTAGTTTTTGAGTTACAAGAAAGTGACCATATTAACTGGATAACCATATTACCCTCACGTACTATATAATACATGCACATGTTATCAAGATCCAAAAACCACCCGTGCGAAGCCGGGGCGTATCGTCAGTTTGTATATACAGTCAAACCTGGATAAGCGAGAGTTCAAGGGAGCACTATCTCATTCTCATTTATAGAGGTTTCTCGCTAACCCGAGTTTCTCGCTTATGCAGGTACATGGGTAGCGTTTCTCTCATAGAGGTACGCAGCAATAACAAGTCACAGCAAGTACGAATGTAATAAATATGTAATATTTAATTAGGTGAATAATATGCACAACATATATTATGTACATATATATTTTTATATAGTGTGTATATGTTACGTTCATTAGATTTTGACATATAAGTACTTTATAAGGGTAGTTATCAAGATGCTTACGAAAACAAAACAAAAATTCATGCACTATGTAATTTTATTTTATTTAGAACTTTTTTACACTTAAAAAATCCGTCAATTTAGTCAAGAAGTAAAGAACAGAACTTTCCTTCGCAATTGATTAAGAGGATAGAGTAAGTCAGCTCAAATTCTAATTTCGTCCCCACTTGCCCGTGCTATGTACCGACATGTTTGTAATCACTAATACTGCAAGTAGAAAGGTCGTTAGACACTTATTTCATTAGGTTTATCATATTTATGCCTGTTTCTTAACGCCAAGCCAGCCGCTTCTTATTTTTATCACGGTTATTTCCCATTTTAATTTTACGTCGTACTGTTGCGTAATGTATATTTTGATCGTAAGCGACACAACCTCCTCGTCCAAAGGCCGAGGCGAAGTGACCGTGCTGCAGGAATCACTCTTCAAAAGGCCAATAGTTTAGGTAATTTCTTTTTACAGTAAAAATAATGGTATTTTAAAAAAAGTAAATAACATAAGCACTGCTTTATAGTTAGTTCAGTTGGTATGCAAAGTTTCACGATCTTATTTAAAGTATTTTATGAATAACAGCGGTTTATTGTTTATTTTGGAGGTAACTTTGGATTTTTTTTCTATCGAGAAAATTTTACGAAATCGTGTTTTCGTCTAACATAATCCTTAACATTAATCCTCAACTTTACCATATATTTATTTCAAAATTAATGCTGCAATATTTTCGGCATAACGAAGGATCTTGCTAAGCCATTTGACATTATATTTCCCCTTAACTATAAACTGAGTAAGTCCGACAAACAGGACGGTAAAGCTAATATTAGAATTAAGTACAACCTGTAATATCTTTTATACTTCAAACGTGTTCCGGTTTGGCTTGGGTGTACTGTTGCATTACGGAAAATATAGGTTTATAAATAAAGGTTGGTTATTACTTTTACCCAGATAGACTTGATACTAAGCTCCACCACTAGCATGTCACCCTTACATATATCCGTTTCCAGCTGCGGAATGTGACCACCAGAATGTGACCAGTAACAGTCTTAAAGTAGAAACTGGTAGCTGCACCTAACAGTTTGAGCATCACTGACCGACTCCTGTCGCCGATGCAGTAGGCGCCGTTGTTGAGCGGCTCGGGCTTGTTGCACTCACGCGACTGCGTGGAGACGCCCGCGCCGCACGTGCGCGAGCACTCGCTCCACTCGCTCCACTCGCCCCAGCCGCCGTCTCTTGGCTCCGGGGACGGACTGCGCGGCACGCATGTCTGGTTCTGGCACCACTGCGATCGAACGAATCTTATTTTCGTAACAGACTTCAAAAAAAGAGGTTGTTAATTCTAGTGGAATTCTAGATGTATTTTTGTAAAAACGCAAACGAAGTTATTTGAGTCATTGAGGTATTACTACTACGTAAGAAGATAACGCCTTGCATAATTTTGCGCCACGCTTAGCGGTACGCTGTACCACAACTGTATAGTGAGTGTGAGGGTCCAACACCCGCACAGACGAGTCGTGTTCGTTTCGCATAAACAACAGCTTCAAAATGCCTGGTTGTGTTCTTAAAAACTGCAGCAAACACTACAGAACATGAAAAAAGGTGATGATTTAACATTTCATCGGTAAGTAAACATTAAAACGTTTAAAACTCTTTGATTTAAAGTTTTTTTAGTAGTGAGAATCCGGCAAAATGTAAAATCTATGGGAGCGACTTATTGTACACTACGTTCAACAATACGCGTAAGCGCCATTAAATTCCTGGCGCTTACGCCGTTTTTGTTGCGAGAAAACTGATCCCTAATGCAAACTAGCGCTGCACGTTTTAATAGTTTGGTTAGACGGCGTAATTATTATTTAAGCGTAAAGTTCGCTGCAGCACTTTAGTTCAAACTCTTACCAAAATGAAGCAAACTTTTGGTTCGGGGTGTATGTTCTATTCGCTAGTAGGTAATATATGTAGTTCGATGTTGAGAGTAAGACTAAAGAGTAAAATTATTCGAATAAAATTATTCCACCCTTAATATCATATTTTTTATTATACGGTTAAATAACCGTGTAATAATAATATGGTATTATTTAAAGTAATGTTGTCCCGTCACGGTTCTTTGAACAATGTCTTCTGAAGGACTCGTGTCTGTATAATTGATCCGTCGATTTTAGAGCTTTGAAGAATATTTAGAGACGATGGCAGGAGACCCAACAGTATGACATTGGATGCTTGGGTGAGTGATAAAACTATTGTGGGATACTGCTTGCGAAGGCACTATGGCAGGCTCTCATCTCGGGGGTTCTTAGTTTAGAGCAGAGGGGGGGGGGCATCAAAGGCAACTGGACATAAGTAGCTCAACTATGAATCTTTAAGAAATGAGTACATATTTGTGCCACTTGCTGTAGAGACGGATACGCGCGGTGAAGTTCCATGGTGATAAGTAACTTATACTAAAATAATAACAACTATATAATAACATAACTATAAAGTATTGAAATTAAAAAATATATATAATTAATTAAAATACGCAAATGTTGGAATTGATTGTCGCCTCTGTTTTTACAGTCGGCTCAAAATTACCTACTAACGCCGAAGTTTTATGAGAGCTTTATTATTTAAACCCTAAAATGCGGAATATGTATAAGAAGTTTGTTTTTATTGCACGCACATGACACGCACTTATAAACAAAATTACATAATATAATAACACTATTACAGTAATATACTTTGCAGTGGAGTCGTAAGAGAATTACCTTATTGTGTCTAGTGTGTGTCATAAGAGGCTATAGTACTCGTAAATGTCATAGAGATCCCATGACCTCCGTGACAGCGATATAACCTTCTTGCACATAAGTATAATGTTTTATGTAAAATATCTAGACCGACAACCGGTGTACTGTTAAAGTTGCAAGATATCTGATATAACGATCGTTATTCCGCGAGTCACGCATGGCGATTGTGGTAAACTGAACTATAGGAAAAGCTGTCTTACACTAATTGACTCTTGAGCTGTTTATGAAGATGAAAAGTGTGAAAAATAAAACCAATATAAAAGTTAAAAGTTATGAAAAAGAATTTTAGTAATAATACTTATAGCCTTTTATAAATATTTTCAGGAGGTAACAAAGGCTTAGTTTATTTTTGTTTTAAAAATACAAGGTCACCATTTATATTTTAGTAAGTGTTGTTTATGGAGCCGTGGTAGCTCAGATGGTTAGCGTTCGCTGTAAATTTCACAGTACGCGAGCAAACCGGGTTCGATCCCCGCCGGCACCAATGAAATTGTTAATTGCAATTTTAAGTGCTGATTTACCACGTGCTCGGCGGTGAAGGAAAACATCGTGAGGAAACCTGCATGTCTGAGTAATAAGAAAAAAAATATTTCGAAGACATGTGAAGTTCGCCAACACGCATTGGGGCAGCGCGGCGGACAATTTCTTGCCCTAAAACCCTCTGAGAAATGAACGGAGGCCTGTGCCCAGCAGTGAGACCACAGAAATCTAAATTTAGATTTCTGTGAGAGTGCATCTTTTATTACCACGTTTTTATTAAGTAACTTTCTTGTTTGTCTGCCTGTACTTAAAAGTTTGAATATAGCCTGGAATCGGATGACAAAGGTAGTGTAATGTAATATGAAAAAAGAAACGTGGTATATAAAACTTTTTTCAGCAAAAAATCACTTGTTTTAAATTGTTAGTGTAGTAAATATATCGCGTGTTCTAAAAAATTTAATATTTTTATTTTAAATATGACCGCCAGTCCTGAAAAGACAAGCGAAAACATGAGCAATGTGCTTATACTCCTCTAAGATGCGATGTTTATAATACTGTCACCAATCTGCCCGCCAAATGTGGCGGATACGCCGAGCCTTTTACTTTTTTAGTCCTTACATCATGTTAACAGTTTAACTAGGCTAAATTAACGTGTTAGAGCCAAGTTGCAGTTATATTACGATGACAGGTGGTTGGCAGCATTAAGCTGCTATTTGACGCGGGTTTCTGTGAGTGGGGTCCTTCCTCGGTAAATCCAACACATTCATGTGGTAGCCATAATATGTTGCTACTTCTACTACGTAAGATATATATGGTAATAATAATAAAGCCCTTTTATTTTCGAATTTTCACATAGTAGTATGCTTAAATTTACTGTAACAACTTATAAAATGCCTTTAAATTCGGCGTGCCTTTTGGCATAGGCCTCCTCCAACAGTCTCCATTGGACTCTATCACCATCTATCTTAGGACCATATATATCTTTACCAATATGGTCCTAAGGTCAAACGAATTTCTTTTTCGACGTTCCTGTCTTCTAGTACCGTACCTTGAGTAACACTGAGAGACTTGCTTGCTCCAATTATTTATTTTACAACGTAGCATGTGTCCTGTTCAACTCCATTTCTGATGGTCAATACGAGCAAGTATGTCGGCGACTTTGGTTTTATTTCTTTTTCAGTATTCTTAATTTTATCTCTAAGTTTTACATCTAATATACTTTTGTGCATGCTCCGTGACACCCTGCAAGTTTTTTCGATGGTTTTCGGTAAGGGGCCATGTCTCGTGCATCCATATGTGCATATTTTATATGTGCATAGAAGAATTCAATTGTTGAATTTAGAATATACTACATACATTTTAACGTGGGTGCTTATTTCTTTACTCGTCGTGATTTCTTTAAGCGATCAATATATTTTTCCAACAACAAGATATATATATATATATATATATATATATATATATATATATATATATATATATATATATATATGTATATATATATATATATATATATATATAAATTAAATTTTAGATGTTATTGTAGGAATATATATGCACAAAGATATTACCATGTTCACACCGCAGGTTGTGCCTGGCGCAGCCGGTCGCAGCATAGTTTTGCAAGTGTTATTCACGAGGCACCAAAGGTGTTCGCACAGCTCGGTCGGCTTAGCACACACCACAGCTTCAGCTCCGAATTGCAGATGACATTGTGTGGCCGCATCGAAGGTTACACCTTTTTAAACAAATAAAAATAATACAAAGTTCAAAGTATGATATGTTCTGATCGTGTTCCCTGAATTTAAAAAAAAATCCATATCCAAAACTGTAATTGTTAAGTGCAGACGTAACGATACGACAACGATATAAATGAATTTTTAAGGCACGAATCGTATTAACTAATTGCTTCATATTGTCTATTAGATTTTGTCACTTTTTATTCTATTGAATTGAATATATTTATAACGTTTATCTTTAGTCTTCTAAAATACTAATGCTACATATACCGTCGGGTAACTCATTCTACTGTTCAGAGAACCTAGCAGCGATATCTGGAGAAGGGATGCCTTGAGAGAAGCCCAGGTTATGGAAGAAAAAGATGTACTGAATCGAGACTGCACGACCGTATTTTACTGAGCTAAGTACTAAGAAATCGAAAAGTTCGTAGGCACATAAAAACGCTTAAGGAAGTAAGGTGTACTAATTAGTATGTGACCAATTAGAAAACTTGACACTGGCAATATTATAGCGCGGTTTGAGGCCCTCATTAACTCAAAACTGTGCGTCATGGACTCTATTTGCATCCAGCTGCGTTTTATTCTCACACGAAGCCTGGTTTCCGATATTTGGTAAGGATCGCCACCACCTACCGCCTAGTGATATGAATACCAGGAAAACAATTGTCCAGACGTGTCTGTAAAATAAATGGATTTCTATTGTGAGATCTACATACTGTTTGGGCAGCCTTCTGTTATAAAAAATTTATGGAGTTGATCTTTGTTGAAAATGGTACACTAAATACATACCGGTACCTAATAGCGTTTCTAATTTCTCATGCATAACCCGATTGATTAGGGAGATTATCCATTTTTTTAGATTATAATGCCTTGGCGCATCGTTCTATAGAATTTGCGTACCTATTAGTCAGGTGGTTGGGATTCACCGATTAAATTGGACTGCGCGGAGCCGCGATTATCTTTCGAACTCTCAATTTGATCGAGCATATTGTGTGGGATATTCTTAAACAAAGAGTGGGATCAGTACAATCAATTCCATAAAACGTCAGAGAAATTAAAAGGGTTCTAGCCGCGTAGTAGGAAATTAATAGTAGAAATAAAATTTCCTTCGAGGAAGATTGTTCGTCAACATTCAACGGAATACAACAGCGAACTCTTCCCTTAATTAATTACCGTATCAATATTGAATATTTACCCAATATTCGGTCTTATATTGGGTTTTATAAATAGTCTCAATGTTGTGATTACTTTATATATTTACTCACCTGCTGGAACTTCTGGATACACGTACTCTTGTTGTGACGGTCTGTCGCTGAGACATTCGCCTAAACCGGCGCTGTAATTTATTTACATATTTTAGCAATTTGAAGAGAGGAATTTGGGTTCAGCATTTTGACTATATTTTTAGAGAAACCTGATTATGTGTGGCAGTGCTGTCATCAACAATCAATCAATTGATTGTTATGATTATATATGTATAATTTACAGTTAGGTACATGATAAAATAAGGTGGGTGTACCATGGTATGCCACTCTAACAAATAAACTGTTATTATTCGTTTATTTACTGGATAAATAAAATTAACAAATATTTAAATAACACTTTGTTTTATTACATAACATATAAACCCCGTTTTTAAATTGTAGATTTAATCAATAATGATTGAACTTGAGTTTCATTGAACTCTTCCAAATGGCCTTGCTAGGAACAAGGCGTCTTAGGCCATTATAATAAATCAAAACACTAAAGTTTAATAAGTAGCGATTAAATCTATAATAAAAAGAAGTGGTTTATATGTTACGTAGTAAAACAAAGTATTACCTAAATATTTGTCAGTTTCATTTATCCAGTAAATAAACGAATAATAACTGTTTATTTGTTGAAGTGGCCTTACATGGTACACCCACCTTATTTTAACGTCGTCGATTCCCGAAATCAATGAAGCGAAGGACCATACTGCCATAGTAGTGGCAGGACCGATTCGCCGCCGCGTCTGTGATTTTCAGTTCGATGGGTGTTTGTGTTAGTAGAAGGAATTTCATGTCATCACATGACAAAAAACCTACGACATTTTAAAAATTGTCCTTCGAAGGAGCATGGCCTTCCATGCTCCACCCACCTTATTAGAAGTATACAGCGTGTAGTGGTGGTGTAAAAATGTTTACTAACTCATAATATTCCGTGCGTGTCGTCAGAGGCGATAGAGGGAAATTGAAGCAGGTAATGAGCAGCATTATCATCCTGATAGCAACCCAAAGTAATTAAAAAAAACTGCGGTTGCCAACCTGCCTGTCAAGCGTGGCAAATCCCCTTATGAGATATGTCAGCCTCCCCCATAGATTGCCCCTATGTTCAGTAGTAGACTTTCATAGGCTGTAATGAATGGATGGATAGATAATTCCAAATTAATAATTCGTATTACGTTTATATCACGTTTGGAACATGTAACAAATATTGCTCTTTAATGACTTACTCAAGAAAATTGGTAACGTCACGCTTGCTGCACCGTGACCAAGCAACCTGGACTATGTCGGCCTCGAAAATGGGAGTCATTATGTGCAGTGTTGAACCCTCACGTCGATGACAACCAATTTTTTCCGTATCATGATACAGACCGAAGCTGAAAAAATAAGTATAATAAAAATTCATTTATTTATTTCAACATTTACAACTATCTTTACAGGTTATCGTAACACGATAGAGGAACCATTCTATATACTATATTATATGGACTTATCTTTTTAAATTAGATACATAACAAATAATTTATAATGCTAGCTTTGTGAAATCACTCAGACGACAACAAAAGAATTCTATTTCTTGGCTATCAAATTCAGAGTGCAGTGAGCTAAATTAAGTCTGTAATTATAATTTATTTTATAAATTATGACTATTTGTAAAATTCACTGCAACTGAATATTTATAAAAATGTTGTATGTTGTCTTCTAAAATGGATTGGAAAATACGGATTTTATTGTCGTTGAGTTACACTCAACGACAATAAAATCCGTTGGCGACCCCTATCAGATACTGCTCTTCGCAGATGATACATGAAAGTGATGGATGAGTCGATGAATATCTACGGGTAGTTTAGGAACATGCTACTCGTATGTTATGATCTATGTATGTGTACCTGGTCTATGATCAGAAATGGACTTGTGATGATATGTCGTAATATTAGAAGTCTTATTAAATTTACATTACCAATATTTCTTTCAGTTAGTAGCATCAAAACTCTCTTACTTCATCCAAGGTTCCAATTGAAACGTTAAATTAAATCAGATTTAATAAATCTAGTTTATTTTTATATTTATTGTAGTTTTTCTCTTATAATAACATTGAACGTTCATTCATGCAAAATATAAGCAGCGAAATAAATTGAGAATACTTAATCTTAATTACTTTAGTAATGGCACTCGTAATTATTTGTTATTATTTAGTAGAGACATCAACGTTGAATTTTAATAACATTTTATTTAAATTGGTCACAGGTCAATGCTTAAATAGTAATGAATAAGGAACGTATTTACAAAAATGAATTCTGCCACATTTTATTATAGCATTAATTTATTGATTACAAACTATGTTGCGCTTAACTATGACGGAGAATCTGTGCATGTTAATTTGTAGTTTGAAAAAGATGCTGTATGAGATCCTTTTGCCTGTCGTTTTTATCCTCTATTCAGGGTTCGAGGAACTTCGATATAAATAATTTCGCAATAAATAAAATAAGTAGTACCTGCATAAAATTTAATGTTCATTAATAACCGTCTGGTTGTTCAACTATTCAAGAAGGGGCCTTATTAGGTGTGTAAATTTACAAGTATACTTAGGTCTTATAGATTATGAGAGAGGGGTGGGAGGGAGGGTAGGTAGAAAATTGCTTGAAATGGTTTGTGTAAATATGTACACAAAGCCGCTGCGTCGCCCTTTTCTTTTCTAATTGACACAGTGCCGTGTGTATAGTTAATATTTCTGTTACATAATGTAGATTTCCGGATGTAAATCAATTGATATGTTAATGTATCTCACAATGGTTTAGATATTTTTCTTTGATGTGAACATAATATGTGGAAAGCCGTAACTTATGAGTATGACATATCCTGCAAAGTGTGATTTTAACAGCAATTCTCTGACTGTATTTTCTTATTAAACTTCCAGTAAAATTATCTGTCAAACACGTGATATCCTAAATAATGGCGTCCTTTTACTTTTTCTTTCTGCGATTATGAGAGCTACATAAAAAAACAAACTTGTGTGGGCCGATAGCGCGGCGTCAATGCACCGAGTGCATTGTACTCGACGAATGATGCATTCACATGTCTACTACGAGTAAAAGAAGGTCATTGCCTGCATAGCGTTGTTTGCACGACTTACATAACATGTATTTATTTAGGATTGGTAGACTTGTCTAATATGCTTACTGTTATCATGCTCATGTTGCGCGCAACAATATATAGGCATCATCTAAAAGTAAAACGAGCAGAAACATGTAAAATATTTTAAAAATATTTTATTGAACTGTCTCTGGTGTGTATTAAAATCGGTGTTATACTTAGTTACCGTTATGAGCTTTTATAAGATTTGTGTTGAGTAGACTCCATTTTAGTACCTTCATTATTATGTGTTTATTATGTTTATTAATATTTATTTTTTGAACTAAACATATTATATTATTGTTATTATATTATTATTAAATATAATTATATTACATTAATAATATAATTATGCAAAAGATTTGTTTTTAATTTAACGGATCTTATTGTAATCAGTTTCGTACGCTGTAATCGTTTGAGAAGGTTAATCGTTTTGTAAAACAAACGATATTTTCATGTATTATACCGAGTATCTCGAAGCAAAGTCCTTGTGGTAATCTCGGCTTGGAAACATGACTCACAGTCTCTACTATTGAAATGCTAGGCAACCGCTCCCAAATAAAACTCAGTACAGATTTACTCCCGAATCGTGCACAGTATACACACCCATCTAGTGCTACTATATGAAGAATATATGAGTGCAACAACAAAACAATAAAATCTTAGTGTTATATAATGCAGTTGTAACAACGTTTCTATTACATAGATGTAAAAGTAAAGCTTACTAAAAGCATTTGTGAGTGAGCTTTGACTTCTAAGACAATTACTCCAACACGAAAAGTCAGGAGTCGTCGACAAAAAGTATTGAGTCGTCGACGAATATCTGGAATCGTTAACGAAACTAAACCTCCATCGAACTAACAACTAGAGAAACGGTTTTTCAATGTCCTAAAAAGATAGCTGATAAAGATTTGGTACTTCGTTTGTTTACCTAGTTACATCCTATATACGTACCACTGCTAGGTATAGGCCTTCTCTCATTTCTGAGAGGGTTTTAGGGCAAGGAAATGTTCGCCGCACTGCTCCAAGGTGAAGTTCCCCCAGGTTGGGGTTCCCCAGCCCGAATTTGAAGATATGTTCTTCGAAATATGTTATTTTTTCGTATTTCTCAGTCAAAAATCGTTCATAAAATATAGTAATTAAAGTTATAAATCTGCAATACTATCATCTATCGGTCTTTCTAAAAACTTGCGGTTGCCAAACCGCTAGCTAAGCGTGGCAACTATGGCAAACATCTCCCCATCAGTAATGACACAAATAAATGGGCCCCAGTCCACGGCGGCTCGGCTATTCCTGGCTATGGAGGTGACCATTACTATGGTAACGGCGAGGCAGGTGGTGCTAAGAATCTCCGGTGGAGGATTGGTTGCCCACCAAGACGACTCGACCTGGCAACACATAACGCACACACCCGAAACTGAGGACTAACGAAAAGATGCCGAAGCTGGAAGAAGAGGTAGACAAGTTGCGTTGGCATAATATGGGATTATCCAAGGTCCAAAAAGAGGGGGAGGACACGGTAATCCTCGAATCTCGCAACTTGTTCTATCACCGGGAGGGCGACTATCTGTCCCAAGGAGGTGTTGGATTTGTCGTTCACAAGTCACTCGTCAACAACTATGTAAAGATTGGGAGTTTTTCGACGAGAGCTTCGTACCCGATACTCAGAATCACCAAACGACTTTTGGTGATTCTGAGTATCATTCCCTGAAGGTCTTACAGGCTTACGCACCAATCTCGGCACATCCCGATGAGCAGGTGGAGGAAATGTATCAGGAAATTTCTAGAGCCATGCATTCCTCCAAAACCCACTATACGGTGTTTGTTGATGAAAGAATTCAACGCAAAACTGGATACAAGAGAAAGCGGTGAGCTGAAGGCAGGAAAATTTGGAATAGGGCAACGGAACCCCAAAGGTCAGCACTGGACTGAATTTATGGAGAAAGAGGGACTATTTATGATGAACTCTTTTTTTCAGAAGCGGCCCCATAGGAAGTGGACCTCCTCAGTGACCTGGTCGGGCCCCAACGGTTTGACAAAAAACGAGATTGACTTCATTACGGCGACCAGATGCCAACTGTTCAGTTATGTCTCAGTGATCACTAGGGTGAAAACTGGCAGCGATCACCGAATGGTTAGGTTAGGTTAGTTACTGAACCGAAACGTTAAGTTGGAGAGGTCTCGGCTTATGAAGTCAACGCTCCAACCCCTCGTGCGCTGATCCGGGGTCCCGAAAAATTTTCAGCTCGAATTACAAAACCGTTTTCATGTATGTACTTAGAAAACTACAGTTAATTTGACGATATGAATGACAAATTCGTGGAAACTGTTCATGCGGTCGGAACTAAGTTCTTCTAGACCCGTCACAGAAGAACACTCTCCGATCACACTCTTAATCTCATGGTTGTTAGACGGTAAATGAAGCTGCAATCTTCAGCAGATTTACCATTTTACCATTTGCAATTTTTTTTCAGAGATTAGAATGGCTCTCCAGCACCTTAAAAACGGCAACTCCCCGGGCCATGATGGAATTACAGCAGAGCTTCTAAAAGCAGGTCGGAAAACCGATACTTTAAGTCCTTCAGAAGCACTTCAATTCCATCCTCCATGGTGGTACTACTCCGGATGCGTGGAGTAGAAATGCGGTGGTCTTGTTCTTCAAGAAAGGCGACAATGCTCTCTTGTTGAACTAGAGACCGATCGCCTTTCTTAGCCACGTAGCGTGCTGTTTTCGAGAATCATTACGAATCGTCTTGCACACAGACTCGACGATTTCCAGTCTCCCGAAGAAGCCGGTTTTCCAAAAGGCTTTATTACGCTTTGGTAAATTGTTCAGAAGTCCGAAGAGTACAATCTGCCACTTTGTG
Organism: Parnassius smintheus behrii; assembly: GCA_036936625.1. Lineage (NCBI taxonomy): Eukaryota > Metazoa > Arthropoda > Insecta > Lepidoptera > Papilionidae > Parnassius > Parnassius smintheus. The sequence continues at coordinate 27,188,358 of JAUPFT010000009.1, read as the reverse complement.
TTGCGTATGTGAACTATGAGAAAGCCTTTGATTCCGTCGAAATTTGGGCGGTGCTTCAATCCCTTCAGCGGTGCCAAGTGGAGTGTCGGTATATCGAAGTGCTGAAGTATTTGTACAGAAGGGATAGGACGGCTATCAATGTATAGAACCAGAGTACGAAATCTATCCAACTGCAGAGATAAGAGTAAGAGTGTAAGACAGGGTGATGTAGTATGCCCGAAACTCTTCACCGCTGCATTGGAAGTTTCAAGTTACTGACTGGAAAGGAAACGGTAGCGAGTACATAACTCAGCTTTGATTTGCCAACGATATAGTTCTTATGGCAGAGTCGCTGGAAGACCTAAGCACTATGCTCAATGACTTTAATAGTGTCCTTCAACGTATAGTTCTTAAGATGAACATGGACAAAACGAAAGTCATATGTAATGTCCATGTCACACCTATGCCGGTGGTTATTGGGGGCACTAAGCTCGAAGTTGTTGATGAGTATCTTTACCTGGGACAAGTAGTCCGACTAGGTAAGTCCAACTTCGACCAAGAGGTTAATTGACGGATTCAACTCGGCCGGACAGCGTTCGGGAGATTGCGACACATCTTCTCGTCGGGCATATCTCAAAATCTCAAAACTAGATTGTTCATCCAGTGCGCGTTGCCAGTGATAATCTACGAATCTGAGACGTGGTCCTTTACTGTCGGCCGTATGAAGAAGTTCAAAGTCGCTCAGCGAGCTATAGCGAGGGCTATGATCGGAGTTTCTCTGCTTGAGTAACTTGGGAATGAGGATATCCGCATTAGAACCAGAGTAATCGACATAGCCCAACGGATTAGTAAACTGAAGTGGCAATGGGCTGGCCACATAGCTCGAACAACCGGTAACCGATGGGGGAAAAGGGTTCACGAGTGGCAGCCTCGTGCCGGCAGGCGAAGTGCAGAGCGTCCCCCCACTAGATGGAGTGACGACCTGATAAGAAATGCATAAAGTCGATGGCTGCAGGTGGCTCAGGACCATGCTTTGTGGCAATCTTTGGGGGAGGCCTATATTCGGCGGTAGACGTGTGAGGGGCTGGCCTATTTTATTATAATACTTACACCACTGTAGGTAAACTCTGTAATGATTTTAAAAATAATATAGATATCATAAGATAAAGTATTATTAAAGGCAATTAATACGAAAGCTAATGAATAATTTATTGTAAATATTTATCGCAGTTAATAACATAGTTCGTCCGAGGCTATATAAATATGAAATAAAAAAATATTTTTACGTCTTACATTATAAAATCAAGTTTAGTAAGTCATAGATCGCAATCCAATTTAATGCTGACCACGTACGGTAACGATTTTATAATTTGATCTTATAACCAGCGGCCTTAACCAGTTCTACTAGCATCTAATGCCATTGTAGCGATTTTTGATTGCATCAGCGGATACGTCCTTTACATTCACTAATATGGTTGCAATAATTTCACAACCAGCTGTATTACCATAAAATTGTTGAGTAAGTATGAAACAAAATGCAAATTAAAGGTAATAGTTTTATATAATAATAATAATCAAAAATAATAAGGGGAAATCAAGTGACGCTTACGAAAACTTATCTTAAGTTCATTGAGGACGATCAGAGTCACCAAAAGCCAGAGACCATTTAGCACATAACGGGCGACTGTCGGGCTCTTGCTGGAACCGATTATACCTAGGGCTACCACATTGTGGCAAGAATTATCAACCAAGAGCTGACAGAAAAGCACGGTCTGTTAAAAGAGACAGAGCCCTACTTGAAATACAATCCGACTCCGGTACTCGAGAACGATTAGGCCCAACTTTATTGTGACTGGTCGGTTTTATCTGACCGGACAGTTGACCATACTCGCCCAGATATCATATAAGTAGAAAAGGAGGAGAAGCGGACGTAGTTGTTGGATATTGACATTCCAAACTTGCACAATGTGCAGAAGTACAGCGCTGAAAAGATGATAAGGTACCAGGGGCTGGCAGCAACAGATACTTATCATCCCGCCGATTCTTTTTACAACGGGAATTCATTTAATCAGGCCGTATGATATTGCGGAATAATTTATGATATTGTGAACTATAAGTCAATTACTTGCAAAAACATAACCACACATAATATGTATATTATGTTACATTGCAACAATCCTATTATCTGAAATGGCAACACAGATTTATACCTACTACGAGTTGAAAACTACGCACGCCAATCGCAAATCGTTGCTGTTCCGTCTTTGTTCATTTATAGTTTGTGCATCTTAAAGTGTAAAATGTCTCAAATATTTATAAAAAAATAAATTTGAGGTGTAGCTTACTTGTGTCCAAGCTCGTGTGTGATGGTATGCGCAAGCATGATGCCATTGTCCTCGTTAACGGAGCAGCTGCGGTCGGGTTTGCACATCCCTGCCACGTGCGCCACTCCCAGTGTACTGCAACCAATTACACATGCTGTATCACATGACCGAGATCTTACACATGTTACAGATGCTGTTGTATATTAGATAAAGAATATACTGATCTTATTGAATTTATTTTACTTATTTCATATTTATGATGTTTCAAGTGCCCGTGGAGCTGCAAAGCACTTGAAACCTAAAATTCGTGTTCTTATAAATCACAATTTTTTAATGTAAAGTGTTGTATAAGTTTTAATTTTAGATATAAGAACATTTAAAGAAGACGGTGTAATCACGGTGCAATAGAACAATATTCTGTTCTTTATTTTAGATATAGTTAATAGTATTGAACAAAAATAACCGTGCTGTTCGCGAATGTTTTGAATGGAGACGTTGCTTCAATGACAGGTTCTGTAGATAAGAAAACACGTAAATATGGTAGTTTTGAATTAAATTAGAAATATATATATATATATATATATATATATATATATATATATATATATATATATATAAATATTTTGACGTTTTCTTATCAATTCACAACTGAAGCACATTGTAAACAAGACATGATTTTGTCAATATTTATCTAGTATGGTTTACTTTTACTATCAATATAAGATTTTGTAACCCAGTAAGAGCTTATCTAGGTAGTCTACTTTACGCTTTTAGTTTTATAATGATTTTTATCAAAATCACGTTACGAATCCAGGAATGTCTCATTCATGTTGCTTCTACATATTAAATTATGAAAAAACATCATAAATTCTAGTAATTAACAAAGCTGAGAAAGAAGTAAATTAAGATTAATTCATGTAATGTTAATGCTTAATTCCTCTACTTGTTATCTTTACAGATAATATATCGATGTAAATGTTAGAATTAAAAGACAATGCTCGAGTTATGGCGACGACTGAGCACAGGATCTGCCAGATTGCAACACTGAATTATGCATAAAAACTATTTATCTTCTATCATTTCATTGTACATATTATATCACCTAAAATAAGAAATGAAAAAATATAATAGTATTAAGAATATAGTTATTATTTGCAATTGTTGGAACAAAATAGAAACTCGTCAATAGTCCGGTTTATATCGCCATTGATCACATACAAGAACTGCAAACAACTTGTAGAACACTGCGCACATTAAATATTTAAACCTACTACTTGATTGAAATTTCTCTACAGTTTAAAGAAATATTCCGAATATAATGTTATATTTTAACCTGTTTTGTATATTAATTTTACAAAATGTTACACGCTCACAAAAAAATATAGGTATATAGACTGTAATTTGTACATAACCATTTTAAAACACATTTTTAGAATATTTTGGTATTGATAATTATTTATATTAAATAAATTTTTTATGCACTCAAAAAGAGGATAAACACAGTATGGAATTAGCTTAAAGTTCGTTACGCTATTTCATATAATTATGAATTAGTACCTTTGCACTCATCTAATGAAAATGTTTGTCCACAAAAAACCGGTATGACTAAAGCTGTCAAAATGAATTCATGAAAAAGTTTGTGTCTCTGTTTGTATACATATAAATTTACGGCACTCAAATAAATTCGATTAACGAGATATCGCTGTGATCGCAATAGGGCTGATGGATATTTACAAAGAGTAATTCAAGAAATTGTAAATTACTGGGGAAAAATTTACGCCAAGTAATTGTAAGTCAATCACAATTAGTTGACATAAATCAAAGAGTGATATGATTTGATATAAGTAGAATACGTGGAGGGTGTGGTGCTACGGAGTGATTAAAACTTGTAGTTGTGAGTAGCGGAATGGGCGCGGACGGCGCAGACGCGGCGCGGACAGGAATAGGCGGCTAAAAATATGAACACGCCGCTGACTCACAGCCACGCGGAAGCCGGCGAACAGCTCAATAAATTCCCTCCAATAAATTCTATATATTCCTATACCCATACGCAAAATAGGAAGTCCGCGATTTATCCGTTTTAGTTATTTTTTCTTCGTCATTAGAACTTTGTTTCTAAGTATTCTTCGTTTTTCTGTTTATATATTTGAAGGGCTTAATATAGAATTTATATAGAATAACTATTATCAGTTTATCTAGATATAGTATTATCATATTTAAGAAAAATCGACAAATAATCTTTGTCTACTTTTAGGAACATAATCAATCTTAGCGCGTTGATGTCTTTTTCTTGAAAAGGGCATATAATGCTGTAAAGCTCTGACGTTAAATTTATGCATATTTTTTTAAAAAACACAATTTAAATTAATGTTAAGTTTAAGTGATATTTTTCATATTTTTTGAATTCAAATTGCGTATAAAATGAAACAATTAGAGAGGGTTTCGTAAATAATTACGTTGCAAAAATTTCAAATTGAAGATAAATTACGTCACATACTCAAGTATAGGTTGTCAGCAAGTCGTTAAATGTCCTTCTCGGGGGTCCAGCGTTACTGAAATTGGAATTAGTTTCGAAAACGGCGTTACGAAACACAAACGAGAGTCGATCGCGCCGCACGAGTCGGCGGCTTACTTCCAAGTGTTACTTTGGCTTTAATTGACTGCGAACAGGTTGTCACGTCGCACCGAAGCTTAAATATTTTTTTATCTTTTCGGTATCACTTTGTGTTTTTATATCGTAAAATGTTAAGAGAAAAGATATTTATATATAAATATATATAAAATCATATATATAAATAAAATCATTCATATCGAGAACGGAAGAACATATGAACAAAAGGTTTATGTATTTAAATGCCTGTAGTTTAAAAATACACATTTTCTTTGTATTATTTTTTGATATAAGTATGTAAAGGCCTTCAAGCATTGAATCTTATGGTTTCCTTATCGCAAAAAATAAATAGAATGGATTACTCTTGCTCAAGAGAATAAATAATTTTTTGACCCCAAATGCATTGCTATTTTAAGATTTATTAACGTATTTGTACATTTAAGCGACACTGTGACAATGTAACAAAACATATGAATATATTTTATTAACAAAATTAGGCCCATAAAAAAGTTAAAAGATTTGCATTACGAACACGGAATTCGTGTTATATTAGTGAGTACGTTACGGTGGAGGTGAGATAACTCGATGCAGAAGCGCGACACGAGACCGCGTGGCGGCGCCGAATGTCCGCGCTTGTAAATTCCAATCGATCGACTTTTATGCACAACACTTGATCTTGAAATTTTCTTACGTAATTTATTCTGAGTTTTTGCATAACCACAGGTTATTTCAACAGTTCATTTAATTTTTAATACATGAGGGAGTCAAGGGATAAGTTTGAAATACCACTGGAAGGGTAATGTAAAGTAAACAGATTAAATACTAAACATTCGAAACAATGGAAACGTATTAAAACTATGGATATATTTAGTAATAAAATACGGGGAATAATCGAATCGATAAATTAAATTTTTATGTTTTTTTATGCATAATGCATTATTGCATCGAGGCCCGCCCTGGGCTTCGTCGACACCGTTATAGGCTCATTGTCTTTTGATTGCCGACTTCCCAGAACATTCGACTACTCGTTTGTACCGTTTACCGAACGCAACCCAGTGCGTCCAGTAATTCCAAAATGCATTTATTACATTATATTTTTTATGTTTGTTTAAGTATCACGTTGTTTTGTAATCGCTTAAAAACAACTAACTTTGTTTATCAACGGTTTCATAAATGTTATATCTTAAATAAACATTTAGAGTCCATCTTTTTTTAAAGGCTCGCGTAATGTGAAAATGTATTTTACATTTATAAACTTGCAGATTTTATAATTCTTAATTATTTTTGCTAACAACATTACATATGTAGGATTAAAATAGTATAGGTGTAGGTGTTAGTATGGATTTAATAACATCTAGTTTTTTACCAAGACGCATTTCGTACATAAAGTTATGTAACTCTGTATAGTAATAGGCTTTTGTTAAAGTAATGAATGCCCAATTTGTACACACCCAGCATCCTTGGCATTAATGTCGGTGTTTTTGAAGCAACCATGAAGTTTGGCCGCAGAGCTGTTAGCGCTTTACAAACATTCACAAAACCTGATAATTTAATCTTATCTTACAAAAGATTCTGTGTTTTAACAGTCAGGAAATTAATTTTATTAAGTTTAACTATAGAGTATGCTATCGAGATAAAATCTAAATTTGAATCTAAACTGTTATTATTTCTTTCTTATAAGTATGTAATGCTTAGATAATGGGTTATATTTGACTATATGTAGAAGATATTTGTTGTAATATCAACAAAGATATCTTTTAAGAACATGTGCAACAAGATAGTAGCGTTTCGAGTGCTCGCTTAATCTTATCTATTTTTGTACTATATTTGAACGTTTTAAACATACATAAAGTACAGTAAATAAAGTTATTACATAAAAATTCATAGGTATCTAAGATTTCGTGGCACATTTTTTTGGGTTATTGAATGATAAAGCCATAAGTTAGTATAACTCAAGCTTTAAGACATTATGGAAATAATAAAATTATAATGTTAAATGTTATCTCCACGTTAACGTTTTAGTTACCATTTTTAGGAAAAATGATATATTAATATCTTATTATCGAAGAATGTAACTAGTTTTGTCGTAAAGCAATACCCATGTTTATTCGAAGTACAGTCGTGAATGATATAGTGGCACCAATTCCTACACCAGTGCGCGTATTTAAGCAACTAGAAGTTACGATGCGATAAAATTCTGACGCTTGATAATGAGCATATTTTTATAGTACAGGGTGATGAACGAGCACACAGCCTACCTGGTGTTAAGTGGATGCTGTGGCCAATAGACATCTACATTTATGATCAAGATGATCAAGATCAAGAGTCAAAATGCAGATGCGTTGTCACCTCTGAGGACTAAGATGGTATGCCTCGTATCCAGTAAAAAGGGTCTCCGGTTCTCTACAATCACCATACGAAACACAGCAGCATTGAGCTGCTGTTCCACGCTGGTATTCTGTGAGAGCGTACTCCGATCGAGCCGACCCATTCGTGCTACAACCGTAATGTAGCTGCAGTGCAGCTTGGCTCTACCACGTCAAAAACTCATTTTTAAATAAATTACGAATCAAAGAAAAATAAATCAAACACAAAACCTAAGTATAGGTAAACAACAATCTATTATGTTTAAATTATAAAAACTAAATAAAAAAATAGATTATTGAAAGCGCGAATTCCATTTTTCCGACCGTATTCCGGTCATTAATAGCGCAGGGAGCAACTACGTGAGCAGTTAGAAGCGATTAAAGATATGAACGTATGTACTTGTACTGCCAGGTGTAGCCGATCAAGTCGGAAAGTGTTCTATTTCTGGACGGGTTACTCACCGCCTCTCTATTTACTTTGCTAACAGACGTACGTCCCTGCCATTGACCTTGTCGAGGTGATAGAGATTGTTCACTAACAAATGTCTGCATTGTCAATTAGTAAAGTTTGTTTGTTCGTATTTTATGCGCTACCATGCCGTTCATCAGATTGCGGTAAAACTTTGTCAACTTATTGCTTGCATTTGCGCGAAGGTCATAGCTATAGTACAATTAACATACACAAGATGGCGCGCATGTCGTACCCACATATTTATTTGTAAGTTACATATTTATTAATTTCCATAAATGTGTTATCATTCCTAATTAAATAACATAACTCTCCCAAATTTTAAACGATTTTGACAAATACTTCTTTACCAGCTTACTAGCTAGATATGCTAGCATACTATATTAGAATATAGAATGAGCATATTCATAGGATGTTTGTTTTGTGCATTGTAACAGAATCAGGGAGATTAAATTATTGATATCAAGAGATAAGCTTATATTATGGTACAATGTTATTTTAAATCTAAGTAAATTTTCAATATCGTGTAGTGGCGGTGCAAGAATATTCATTATTCCATATCGTTTCGTGGACATCGTAATAGGCGACGGAAGGAAACAAATTAGAAGATGAGTAGCAGCGTCTTCCTTACAGTACGTTTGCACTGAGAAACATCCAAAACGTAATATTTTGAAACAAATTGCATAAAATAAATCACACAACATGATTTGTTGATGGTGGCGTTCGTACTCAAAAACTGTCAAAAATTTTTAACAGATATTCAAACTTATCTTTCAACATGACAATATAGGTACAGATTTGTTTTCAAGCATTTTGCTTTTGATAGTTATAAAGATATAATATAGTTAAAATACGTAATGTACAATAAACTATCAAACATATTTTACTACATGTTCTTTGACTATGCGAACGCTTTTTGATACATTGACAGAAAACAGTGTTTAAAACGTGTTTTTTTTTTGTGAAAATAGCGTCAGTGCAAACTCTCGGTTATAAGGACCAAAAAAACTGCGGTTGCCAACCCGCTTGCCAAGGGTTAACTGTGGCAAATATCTCTATGGGGCAATCTATGGGGAGGCCTGTGCTCAGCAGTGGACTTTCATAGGCTATAACAGTAACGTAAAAATTTTTTGATAAAAAGCTTTGGATATAAAATTTTATAAAATTGTCATATAATGATATTCGTACCTACAAGGGGTGTCATGTTGGCTGCATATATCTTGCCTAGTGACTAAGATGGCGACGTCATGGTGATGAGGATTATCGTCATTATCTGGATTAAGTTGTTGTTGCCATCGACAAAAAGACACAAGAGTGGCATCAGCATTTGTTGATACTTCTAATTCTGGTGCTGCGTGCATTTCTTCAACTAGTATGATCTTAACTACAACGACTTTGATATAATTGCCGATAGAGGGATCCATGTACAGCGATGAAACCTAAACAAAAATTTAATAAATAAGTCATAAAACATAAATATTTAATGTAAAGTTAATACAAACAAAATATTGCTTACCATATTCATAATAGTGAGGAGATAAGTTTCCAGGCTACCCTGGTCGTGAAAGTCGGTCATAGATTTGTCAGCGACCAGCAGCACTTCAACGTGACGTGGCCTGCTAACTGAACGCGTCGACCGTCTCATGCTGTTCACGCTTCTGTCATGTACATGCTGATAAATCATGTTTCGGCGACTATTCTAAAATAATACGTTACATTTTATAACAAATATACATAATATTTGCATAAAAATAATAGCGAATAAGAAATCAGTATAATTATCAAACTATCAAATATAATCTCTATTTATTTAAAATTTTAGTGTGGAAAGAGTAATAGAGAAGTAAAAAATATTATTATTTTTTTTAATTTTTTAATGAGTGATGATATGCTGGCTAATAGAGGCGAATGAAGATGAAGTTATTATGCAATGCTGAACCCAAACAACTTAGGATAAGAGGGCTGGAAGAAGAAAAACAATTATTTAATGCTTCTTAGCTTAGCTTATTTTAGGTAGTAAAATTCCTTAAAAAATTAACATACCTTATTATTTCTGTAACTACTTAAAGGTTTTTCATTATAAGCTTGTAAATTCTTGGTCTTCCATTGATATGGAGGTTGCTTTGTAGCGCAGTTCTTAGATCTTTTACGCCTTCTACGTCTATTTCTAACGCGTCGTAGTCTCAATCCTTCCATCACCTTTTCCATACTTTTACTTTTTGAACTGGATTCATAAGAGTTACTGGCTTCTACCGAGTTACTCCTTGAAGTTGATTGTAATCGTCTTTGCTCCATTCGTAACCTTGCTTGATGCCTTCTGTATTCAGTCGGGTTACGGCGCATGGCTTCAAGTCGTTTTCGTCTCTCTTCCAAATATTCACGTCTGTGTTGATCCTTAGCCTCTTTGCTACTGCGACTTCTATTCAAGTTTGAGTATCGTTTGGAATTTATAGTGCTTTCTTTTTTATTATTGTATCTAGAGTAAGAAATATTGGGATTCTTTCTGCTATCGATTTCTCTCTTCGCTCGATGAAATGCCTTAACTTTGTCTACAGCGGAACGCTTAAATATTACGTGTGGTCGCCCCGCGGAATTATCAGTGGGAACTTGATTGGATGGCTCGATCCAGTATTCTCCGTGCTCTGTCCGTAATAGACCCGCCTGTTAGAAATAGAAAAGACGGGATGAAATTGTGTACTTAGATCTAATTATTTCTAGAAATAATAAAAAATAAACAGGTGACAAATTTTGTGTGTACGTACGTAAGTATAAGGAAGGCATAAGAATGAAAAATAATCAAATATTTCTTTAAATATTGTTAAGGCAAATTTAATGAAATAAATTTAAATTATAAACTAAAAATAAAATTCGATTTTAAAATAGATAAATATGCATTGTCCGCCTTATTTGCTTAATTGCATTGTGCCAGTAATTTATGTAACTAAAATTTTAATAATAAAGAAGACTTGTGCTTTGCTGTAAAAGCAAGGCAGACATACTTGTATGATATGCATGGTAGGCGTTTTTTGATGATTGTGAGAATATTTCATTGGAAGCTGAGTTACAGAAACAGTGAGATATTCCATTAGTACGAAGTGTGCAGTAGATTTTTATCAAAATCTCTATTATGACCATGATCAGGCCAATGTTCTAGATATTTCGACTAAAGAATCTAGTGACTGGTTACGCTTAATCATTAAGTAATCGCGGCACATTACTTGATGTCGAAAGCTCGCGCATAGGTATGAGTGGCGATCTGTAAATTTCATCAGTGTTAGCAGCATCGACGGGTTTTGACTGCAGCTAGCTGGAGGCTAAAAAGTTGTCTTGTCTGTTGTTATTTTCCAGATTCTAAATGTATAAAGTTTTTTATTTTTCCTACGTACAAAGCGTTTTGAAGTAGGTATTGTTATAATCTTACGAACCTTACATAATTTCCATAGACGATATTGAATAAATATAATTAAAATGTATAAAGCGAATAAATCACTGTACCCTACCTAAAGCAGTAAGTAATCTAAAATATAAAGTAATCGTACATGGTATCGTAAACGGGTTAACGTAACGTAAATAGTCGTTAACGTAAACCTATGAAACTTAAAATCTTTAAGAAGGTTTTACTCGTTTTTACATTTACCTTTATTAGATTCAATAATATTTATTCTTGTTCTAGCGATGTGTAATAGGCAAATTTTAACAAAGTAAGAACCTGTAATTGGAAGTAAAAGTGAAGTAAAGTTACAGCTTTTATACGTTTCATTGCTGCTATAGTTCTCCTCTTACTTCTTAGAAGGTTTAAGGCTAAGAACTCATGGAGTAATTTTCGTTCATTATCCGTCGTGGTAGGCAAACTGCTATGTTATTTCAAAACTCAAGATATTAGTTTTGTGTGGATTTGTGTACGTATTGTGACGTCCGCAAACCAGGTGGGAGATGACAGCAAGTCCGGCGAGCACAGGGTGCGTTATTTGCGTTCGATCGATTACCAAATAAAGTTGCAGGTCGTGCCAGGCCATACACCCGCGGTTCTTGTAGTTTACGACCGTGTAGTTGACTGTGGCCTGCGCATTCCTAGCTCGTGACCCACAGCAGCTGCACCAAACAACTACGTGTGTCATAACATAAATTACGTAGTGTAAATTATGATAGTCTTACACCTACATCTCTTATATTCTATGTGTGTCGCGTTCTCGCTGCCGCTGCGATGGCCTTAGGCTAAAGACATGCCCGCTGTCCCATTGCGTTTTGGTGGACTTGATATGTCTTCGAAATATTTTTATTTCTCAGTCATGTAGGTCATGTAGGTAGGAACTGTACACGCGACTTGTCGTCGCTGCTGTGATAAGAGGTTTGGTTCTTTTCTCGCTCAAAAATTTAAAAAGGAAACGTAGCCTAGCGTTCTTGGCACTATAATGCGGTATACCGTGGGGAATGAGGCTTCAGTATGTTTTTTTATCGCCCAACACGTGGAAAATCAGCACTCAAAATTGCAGTTAATAATTTCATTGATGCCGGCGGTGGTCGAACTCGGTGGCGCACGTGACATTTAATCAGATTATTGACAGTAAGAAATGTAAACTACGGAGCTTCATCTTCATTCTTATTATGTATTATGTTTTCGTTAAAATATTACCTATATATACATACATACATATATATATATATATATATATATATATATATATATATATATATATATATATATTCTTTGCAAATTGAGCTCTCTAATGGCAGTATTTAAAAGAATGTAGATATAGAAAGTAATAGAAGAAAAATCAGTCAACACTTATTGTTCATAACACCATAAAAATATAAAATTAATTTTGTACTATATTTATTTTTGTCATTTGGTTTTGGTCCATGAAAACCGCGCGATGGAGTGACTGTAATGATCGGATTAAGTTGTCAACGTAGTCGTGTAAATTAGCATTTAAAACATTATTATTAATACGTTTCAATCATTGTTCGTTAATTTACGTTGCTATTTATAGAAATAAATTTTTCATTGATGTAGCAGCCAGAATAATCAGCCCTAAACGGGAATAAATAATATATACTCTGCTGCTACCATAACGCGGAAGGTGAAGATAAAAAAACATTTATTTTCTAACTATCCCTGGCTACTGAGATACTACGGACTGCATATAGATAATTTGACGTTCTTATAAAGAAACAAGAAGCAGCCGCAAATATTATTCAGCGCCACATCGACTTCACACGCCGCTATCGTCACTTATCCGTCGACCAATGGGGAGCCGTTTCTTCAACACCGCAGCTCGCTTCTCCTTGCTGTTCCGGAGCTGTATCCCACGCCGCGGCCGCTCGCCGACTACGCGCACGCATTTTTTTTTTTTTTTGCGCCCGAAGCAAATATGGGCAACCCTCCGGAAAGCGGGGGAGGGAGGCGGTGAATGCTCATAGCATACCACGCAGCCGGCTGCGTGGTTATGTGGAGACTTTTACCCACTAAACACCGCCTTTTAGGAAATGGCTTAACGATCTGACTAGAGATCTCTAAGCCGTATACGAACGCGACCCTCCTTGGCAGAAAGGAGGGCGCAGGCAGAAAGGAGGGCGCAAGACAGAAAGGAGGGCGCAGGCAGAAAGGAGGGCGCACCGCGCACGCACCGACCTGCATGTCTTATATAGCCCGATCCAGCGACGTAGTTTCGTGAACAACACACAAGTCTCACGCCGGGAAACGAAACGTACATAATAGTAATACATTTTGATTCATTTTCATTGGTCATAATGTAAGCAGTATAATTGGCTATGTACAATAAAAATAATTACCATTGGCAAATCAATTGTGAGCCAGCCATATAAATATAGGCAAGATGAAAATATATTCATTCCAGTCCACAGTCCATTCTATATTCGTACTCCAGTCGGACTTATATAAACAGTCGTTTCATTTCTCCACCTTGAAACCACTTGGAGTCTGTTAATAGTGGACCGTTCATCTCCACTATTACAGTGGTGACCCCGACGTGATGCAACATCAAGATCCCCTTACTGCTACTATCATCGACGTTTCGGGTTCGAGGCAAGAAAATGCACAGAACCGTGTACATTCAAAAATGAAAATGCGAAGGCGCTCGAACTAACTAATACGCTCAATGCGATGGGATCCAGCGTAACAGCAAAATCCTACCGTCTTTTCGTCACCGATAAAAAAAGCAAGCTTACTTTCCTTATCGACACCGGAGCAAATATCTCAGTGTTACCGCCGAAGCAAGGACAGAAGTTGAAGCCACTGGATTTTCAACTCTATGCAGCAAACAACACGGTGATTCGTACATATGGAGAAAAAACAATGGAACTTGATTTAAATCTACGCCGACCATTCAAATGGAGATTTATCGTCGTTAAAGTCAGCAAACCAATCATCGGTGCTGATTTTCTTCAACATCACCAGTTGATCGTCGACATCAAAAATAGAAGAATCATCGACGGGAAAACCAATCTTGCATCTCAGTCTTTTGTCCAAGCAACCAATCAGCCTACAATAAGAAGCATAGATGTTCAACAACCGTATCACAAGATCCTCGAAGAATACCCTGGTATCACAAGAATAACTTCAATGAAATTAACACCGAAGAACGACGTTGAGCATTTCATCGAAACCAATGGACCACCACTTCATTGCCGTGCACGTCCAATTGCACCACACCTATACGAGCAAGTTCGAAAGGAATTCGAAAACATGATTGAGCAAGGAATATGCCGTCCAAGCAAAAGCCCTTGGTCATCACCACTTCACATTGTACCGAAGAAGAACGGAGAATTACGAGTTTGTGGAGATTACAGAAAACTGAATTCTATTACCACTCCTGACCGCTACCCAATACCGCGAGTCAGGGATTTCACTCATCAACTATCAGACAAGACTATATTCTCCACCATCGATCTCAACCGAGCTTACCAACAAATAAGAGTACGCGATGAAGACATAGAGAAGACAGCAATAATTACCCCAATGGGATTATTCGAATTCCCAAGAATGATCCCAGGATTAAAGAACGGAGGTCAAACTTTCCAAAGATTCATACACGAAGTACTTCATGGACTGGATTTCGTTTTCGCATTTATTGATGATCTCCTTGTTGCAAGCCCTGATAAAGAAACGCATGAAACCCATCTACGCACCGTGCTACAGTGATTAGAAGACAACGGAATCACAATCAACCCTTCGAAATGCATATTCGGACAGCAAGAAGTTCAATTTCTTGGTTTCACCGTCAGCAAGGAAGGAATCAAACCGCCTGCCGAAAAAGTCAGAGCAATCATCGATTATGCGAAACCTAAAACTATCGAAGAGCTAAGGCGTTTTCTTGGGATGATAAATTTTTACAGGGAACACATACCTAAAGCGGCTGAAATCCAAGCACCACTTCACGCATACCTTCACAACACGAAGAAAAAAGATAAAACGTCAATCGAATGGAACGATGAAGCCATGAAGGCATTTGAAGCTTGTAAAGTTGCGATCCAAAATGCAGCTTTACTCGCTCACCCATCACACGATGCAACCCTTGCTATCTTCAGCGACGCATCCGATCTCTCAGCAGGAGCCGTTCTCCAACAATACAGCAATGGGAAATGGCAACCACTTGGCTATTTTTCGAAGAAGTTCTCCGATACTCAACGTAACTACAGTACATTCGACCGAGAGCTACTCGCTATTTACATGGCTATCAAGCACTTCAGAAAAACGTTCGAGGGTCGAAACCTGATCGTTTTTACCGACCACAAGCCATTAACATATGTACTTTCAAAGAAACCATCACTATCGGAAACACCACGAAGAGAAAGACAACTTATTTTCATAAGTGAATTCACTACCGACATACGTCACATCAGTGGAAAGGACAACATAGTCGCCGACGCACTCAGTCGCGTACCAATCGACAGTGTAACGTGCCCTACATCAATCGACTATCATAAGATCGCCGCAGCACAAGACAGAGATAGTGACAACATAAAGCATCTATCGAAGCAAGGTAACTTTTCCATCAAGCAAGTTACAATGC
The DNA here is from genome assembly GCA_036936625.1 of Parnassius smintheus behrii. Taxonomy (NCBI): domain Eukaryota; kingdom Metazoa; phylum Arthropoda; class Insecta; order Lepidoptera; family Papilionidae; genus Parnassius; species Parnassius smintheus. Next base: position 27,172,576 of record JAUPFT010000009.1, on the reverse strand, counting down.
CAATGACGCATCTACCTATATACTGTGAAGCCTCAACGACAACTATGCGACCATACCTACCAGAAGAATGTCGCCGCGAAGTCTTCAATGCACTGCACAACATCAGTCATCCAGGTGTTAGAACAACAAGAAAACTCATCACTGAAAAATTCTTTTGGCCTTCAATGCAAGTGGATGTTGGCAACTGGGCGAAGCAATGCATTCAATGCCAGAAATGCAAAGTACAAAGGCATACATCAAGTAATCTAGCTACATTTCCACCCACGGAGAGATTCGAACACCTGCACGTTGACATCGTCGGACCATTACCTACTTCACCGCAAGGATATCGTTACCTCGTAACAATGATCGACAGAGCAACAAGATGGCCAGAAGCAATACCTACCGATGATACTTCAGCCGAATCCGTCGCGAAGATAATTTATGAAAATTGGATTACTCGTTTCGGATCACCTAAAACCATCACAACGGATCAAGGAAGAAATTTCGAAAGCAACCTATTCCTCAAACTTCTTCAAACTATGGGAATACAGAAGACACGTACAACAGCATACCATCCTCAGTCAAACGGAATAATCGAACGATGGCATCGTACATTAAAGACCGCACTCAAAACTCGTTTATCTCAACATACAAAGTGGATTGATGAGCTACCTACAGTGCTACTCGGACTACGAGCAACACCGCGTGCAGACACTAGTCTTAGTGCCGCTCAGCTAACCTACGGCTGCAGCATAAGACTGCCGTGTGACTTCTTCAGTTCAGCAGCGTCAAACAAACAAGAAATGGATTACGATTTCGTAACTCAACTTCGAGAATCAATCAACAAAGCCTTATCGTCGAAATGCACCGAAATGCAATCACACAGAAATAATAAATCAGTATTCATTCACCAAGATTTGAAAACATGCAAGCAAGTTTTTGTAAGAAACGACGCAATGGAAAAACAATTTCAACCTACCTACGACGGACCGTATAAAGTATTAGAGAGAAATAGCAAGACTTTTAAACTACAAATACCCGGAAGGAAATCTACGATTATTTCGATCGACCGACTAAAGCCTGCCTATATTATTAACGAGGATACTTTAGAGGATTCATCATCATCATCAAAACCACCAGCGAGGAAGCTTGAAACTCCATCATCTACATCAACCCAGTTGAGACCTATTTTAAAAACTACTAAATACGGGCGCTAGGGGGAGAGTGATGTAGCAGCCAGAATAATCAGCCCTAAACGGGAATAAATAATATATACTCTGCTGCTACCATAACGCGGAAGGTGAAGATAAAAAAACATTTATTTTCTAACTATCCCTGGCTACTGAGATACTACGGACTGCATATAGATAATTTGACGTTCTTATAAAGAAACAAGAAGCAGCCGCAAATATTATTCAGCGCCACATCGACTTCACACGCCGCTATCGTCACGTATCCGTCGACCAATGGGGAGCCGTTTCTTCAACACCGCAGCTCGCTTCTCCTTGCTGTTCCGGAGCTGTATCCCACGCCGCGGCCGCTCGCCGACTACGCGCGCGCACCGACCTGCATGTCTTATATAGCCCGATCCAGCGACGTAGTTTCGTGAACAACACACAAGTCTCACGCCGGGAAACGAAACGTACATAATAGTAATACATTTTGATTCATTTTCATTGGTCATAATGTAAGCAGTATAATTGGCTATGTACAATAAAAATAATTACCATTGGCAAATCAATTGTGAGCCAGCCATATAAATATAGGCAAGATGAAAATATATTCATTCCAGTCCACAGTCCATTCTATATTCGTACTCCAGTCGGACTTATATAAACAGTCGTTTCATTTCTCCACCTGGAAACCACTCGGAGTCTGTTAATAGTGGACCGTTCATCTCCACTATTACAATTATTTTTATCTTTTTATAGAAAAGCGGGAAAACGAGCAAGAGGATCATATGAAGTGACGACCGCCGCATATAAACAACTGCAATACCAGAGCAATCGCAATTAGGTTGTCAGCCTTGGAGGAAGGAGTAGAATTTCCTCTTGAAGGAAGAGTCAGTTCGGAAAATGGGCTAGTGATAGTAGATTCCACAGGCACTAAAATTCTGATAACTCATATTGTAGTCAACCACCAAGCTTCCAGATGGTGTTGATGGTAATAAGAATTTCCTACTTCAATATAGAATTTTAGGGAGAACTGACTTTACTGCTACTTAATGATACTATAAATAGTAGCCTGTTAACTCAAATGTTGTAGTCTAGATGCTTGAAAGGGAATGTATGCTGCTAATAACCAAAAGAAGATTTTTTGGTAGTAATCCAAAATATTGAAAAATAAATAAAATCTTATTAATAAATAAGTACAACGAAGACTTATGCGGCAGTAAAAATGTAATCGAGACACAAAGTTTTATATTTTTTATTTTATTTTAATTTATTATCAGCCGTTCGAGCCGTGGTAGCTTATGAGCTAATCGCTCGCTGTTTTCACATTATGCGAGCAGCCCGGGTTCTATCCCCGCCGCCACCAATAAAATTGTTATTTCACTCAAATCAGTGGAAGCACACTCGTGATTCTGACACACACGGTGTTAAAATCAATGGTGTCGCCTTACGAAAACTGCCTGACCTTACTTAACCGTATATCTAAATTTTAAATAAAATTGGAAAGGTACAAGGAAATACGAATATAATGCAAATATTTTTATGCATCATACTCAGAATGCATTGTGAGGTTATCATTGAACATTCGGGAATAATATAGCCCTCAATCCAATGAAGCTGTAAGTCTCCTGGCACAAACACACCGAAAACAAGCCTGAGATAAATTTATAGTTGAGGCACTTTAGTTTTAAATTGAAGAAAAACAGCATCATAGTATTGTAGAAAATTGCTAAGAAAAGTTTACAGGTGGTAGAGCTACGCTGCAGCTATATTATGGTTGTAGCACGAATGGGTCGGCTCGACCTGGGTAGGTCCATACCCTCACAGAATACCAGCGTAAAATAAGAGATTAATACTGTTGTGTTTAGTATAGTGAGTGTGTGAGATCCGGAGACCCTTTTTTACTGGAAACGAGGCATTACATCTTAGTCCTCAGGGGTGACAAGTATCTGCGTTTTGATTCTTAATCGAGGATAAATGTAGATATCTATGGGTCATACTAAGAAAAACTGATGGTAAATTTCTTCTTAATGTACTGCAGCTAACACTTCGCTGAGAAGGCTGCAGATGCGCTGTCACTTCTGAGGACTAAGATGAAATCAGAGTACCCATTACAACTCCACTGCTTAACATAGGCCTACCCTGAGGTATGCCACAAACTATGGTACTGCACCATCTGCATCCATCTACTTCCTGTATCTTCCATCAGGCCGTTACTCTGTGGCGGCGCTGTCGTCGCGCCACAAGCGAAACACCGAAGCCTAAATCGCGCTACCAAAATTCCGAATTATAAACAGTATATATAGAACATCTCCTAACTATCACACGGAGTGTTGGCTGCTCCCCGGGCAGAACACCTTGCCCGGCGAGAGATCTCCCCTTTTCCTTCAACGGCCACAGTGGAGTGGTGACCCCGACGTGTTGGCCCCACAACTCCGTCTAGTAGAACACCACCCTACATTTGTTTTACCGGCACGAGACTGCCACTCGAGGATCTTTCATCTCCATCGATTGTCGGTTATTCGAGTTATATGGCCGCACTCATTGTCAAAGTCAACTTATTAACACGTTGGACTATGTCGATTACTACTGCAGATATTACCATTTCAAAGTCAATCACACATAGAAACTCCGAATACAGCTCTCTTCCTAGCACGATGAGCAAACTTGCGGACAGCAGATGACATTTGTCTTGTCCATGTTCATTTTATGACCTATTCGTTGGGTGATACTATTGAGGTCATTGAGCTGAGGTCCTACAACGATTCTGCCATATTCACTGCAAATCGAAGGTGAGTAATGTACTCGCAATTGATGTTTATACTGTATTTTTCGGGGAAGTAACGTTACTTTGTATTACACCCCTCTGCAGTTGGAAAAATTTCGTACTCTAGTTTTGTACTCGGCCATCGAACTGTATTAACACTTCAGTACCGCCCAAACTTCGATGAAATCAAAGGCTTTCTCATAGTTCACATATGCAGGATAAAGTCGGACTCAGTCTTCTGTATCTATACAATTTGCCGAGGGTATTATTATGTATGTGGTCTATGATACTAAAGCCTTTTCAGTAGTCATCAATTATGCGTGGGAGACGATGAAAACTCTTCAATAGAGTGTTGTCGACTGTCCTTAAGGAAAAGACCAGTTCTTCTTCGGCTCCACGTCTCCATAAAGGATGAAATCGAAAAATTTCTGATGAACTTTAAGTAACAGTTTCCACCTGTCTTCCGAAACTCCGTTGTAATTCCATCTTTGCACAGAGCCTTGCCGTCTTCAAGGTGCTGGAGAGTAGCACAATAAACTAAAGATTGCAAGGCCCCGATCTACCCAAACACGCTCTGATGTCTGGGATATGATCAGAATAATGTCGTAGCCAATCTTCGGCAGAGCTGACGTATTTCAGCTGCAGCTACAATACGCTGCTGCCTGCTCCTACCGTTTTAAGTTTATCCACTCGAATGTCGGAGTCATTTTGGCCAATATGGCGCATCTGTCGAGCACTTTCCGAAGTACTTAGCATATAACAAGTATACTAAGTATATATGTATATATATATACTAAGTGAGTATATTGAAATCATATATCAATGGAAACGTTATTAAATAAGCTATCAGATTATGCATAACAGATATACATGTTATATATATGTATTTTATATATATCATATATATGTTACAAATAGTTTGCTATCACTCGACGCCATATTATGACGTTTGACAGATGCGCATATTATTTGAAACGTCAGAATATGGCGTTTGTACAGACGAGGGGATATTAACATTTAATAGTATTTATCTTGTTTAGGAAAGAATAACGTATAATATGTGGTATATGAATAAAAGAGATACGAAGATTAACTAAACTAAACTAATTGGAGCATGCCACCAGACCAAAAGCGGGCAATAATTAAAAACTAAATCTGATAGGTATTTAATAATATTTAAAATATCACACCAACAAAGAAAACAAAACGGAGCGCTGCGTACATTTCAGATGAAGGCGAAACCAAGCCAGACGAAACCATGCTTAATTTATTTTCAGATCACGCACTCACACACACATATACGCAACGCCGTCTTAGGCCATACCGGGGCCCTTGGGCACACAAGAATTTGGGGCCCTGTTTGAAAGTAAAAAAAAAGTGAATGACAAAAACATTTTTCTGCTATGATCTTATATTTATTATAGTTAACTGGTAAAATTAAATAATTTGTCATTAATGAGGGCATCCACGACTTTTTCTGCCACCAGGGCGGCGACACTTTACAATGTGAATGTAAACTTTAATGTTTCTTTCCGTATCATTAGTATATTTTATATGCTAATGATACGGAAATATTTTATATTATAGTATATTTTATATTATTATATTTTATATTAATTAGATTGGAAATGAATAAACCAAACTATAAAAATATAACTGAAATAAGAAAAATTTAAGAAAAGAGTTACGAAGTTCAAAAATTAAAAATCAAACCTTGTGAATTGTGTTGTGTATTAATTTCATACTCTAGATAATGATAAACTATTATATAAAACAATATATCGGCCTTTTAAAACGGGGGTCCCCCGTAACAACAGGGGCACAGGCCCCGTGTGCCCTTACGGTACTGCATATACGTCTAAAATCACTTGCAACCCACAACATAGTTTTAGGTGCATGAGTGGGCCCAGCATTGGACTTTTACGGACTGTGAAAGAAACAAAACAAATGTGAGCAAGAGTATCAAGAACTCAAGTGGGGTTTCGCCGTCACTAAATTGAAACGAATTAATGATTGATATACAACACGATGTCGAAATGTCTATGAGTCATTACTTTGCTTAAATAGAACTGTGATATTTAATTTATTGAATTAATAACAATCAAATTGTACTTTTTTATTCATTATAATTATATTGCAAAAAAACGGCCATCATCCTTCAACCTTGACTCAATCTTTTTATCTTTGTAACATTTCAATTAGTTGACCTCATCTCGAACTATAATGCAATGTTATTTTAATCGCGAACATGTAGGTACTTCACGCCAAATATACATGAGCCTTGCAGTTTAAGCTTTTCATTGTTTCCAATCAATGGTTAAAGTTGGTTCAAAATTTATATAATGAAGTCCAATAAATAATTAATGTAATTCAATCGACTAACGTAAAGATTACAAGTATCTTTGTACTATATAAATATAACGTTCTTCAAATTAGTTATGAATATTGAATATGTATTCAGTGAATCATGTTAAAAAAGTCGACCTATCGTACGATAAGGCAAACATGTTTTTACTCGAAGATGTTTATGCATTTGAAAGTATTAATGCTTTAAAAGTGATTAAAAGATCAGAAAAAATTATTTTCCATTCATAATTTAAACACGGCAGATAGTTTACAATAAACGAGAGTGCAGAAAATACTGGTAAAGGAAAAAATCAAAATATACTACTTCATTGTATTTTATTAATATAAATTAATGTCATATATTATTTAGGCCATTAATCAGCTAATCCACTATTCGAAATATAAGGTCTCTGTAGATAAAAATGTTATAAAATTGAAAATAATAATTATTATTGAAATATAAACTAAAAATAAAGGAAGATACTTTAATATTGAATAGCGGTCAATTAGTTTCACAACGCGGTATTAGTTTAGAAAATAGTTTTCAAGATAAATTTAGGAAAGGGTGACTGAACCATTGAATTATATTTACGTAGTAGTAATACCTCAATGTATTGAACCCGATTATAAGGTATTTATAAAATTACTATGTAAACAACAATAAGGTCTGTGCTCAAGAGTGGGAGCTTGAACTTACTCAGGAAAAACAAAACTTTCCTCTTATTTCACTCAAAAGATAAAATTCAGTGACATCTAAATTAATCACTACGTTAAGCATTTTTGGCGAGACTAAAAGCTATTTTAGATCTTTGAAGTTACAGTGTAATTATTTAGATCGCATGGTAGTAAGGTACTTATACTTTACAAGAAGTAGTAATCATTAATTTAGACTTTGAAAATTTGACCTTGTTCTTTTGCAATCATGTGCATGTCTTCTTTAATTTATTACGGATAGAATAATAGACAATAAAACTGGCGGTTCTCATCTATACATATATTTTTTACTGCGCTTTATTAATGTTTTATGTTAGCACTCTAATACTGGTTTATGGATATATCAGGTATAGATCATTAGATGTATTCTCGAGTTCGTCTTTCTTTAGTACCTAGTATCTGAGGGTATTTTTAGTTTTATAATAAAAAAAGTAAAGTTACAGCCTATATACGTCCCACTGCTGGGCACAGGCCTCCCCTCATTTCTGATAGTGTTTTAGGGCAAGGTAGTGTCGGCCGCGCTGCGCCAATGCGTGTTGGCGAACTTCACATGTCTTCGAAATTTTTTTTCTTATTCCTCAGACATGCAGGTTTCCTCACGATGTTTTCCTTCATCGCCGAGCACGTGGTAAATCAGCACTTAAAATTGCAATTGACAATTTCATTGGTGCCGGCGGGGATCGAACCCGGGTTACTCGCGTTCTGTTATATTTACAGCGAGCGTTAACCATCTGAGCTACCACGGCTTACAATTCAAACCAACAAATATAGTCTGTGCGCTGTGTACATTACATTTGGAAACGTAACTAAGCCAAACCATGCTCATTTTTTAAATCTTTTATAAGAATACGCATTCTGCTCACACATCATCATTCACAAAGCGCGGTCTTGAGTCACCTGCATCAGTTGCATCATTGACTTCATGCATGTTTTACCAGGTCGTTACCTCATCTAGCGGGGGCCGCCCCACATTTTGGCTACCGATACGAGGCTGCCACTTGAGAACCTTGCTTTCCCATCGGTTGTCGGTTCTTCGAGCTATATGGCCGGCTCGTTGCCTCATATATGCATCTTAAATTGCAACCAACAACATGGAAAGATTTGTACGTGAGTGCCGCATTTGTGTGGTTGTGTCACAACGGGTAGTGTGCCCGTCCGAGTTCTGGAGTTACTCTATGTGCTATGTAGCATACTTAAAACTATGTAATCCCGTAAATCTTAAATACTAATATTTTCCTCTCACCAAAAAGAAGACCTGACACAGCAAAAACACATTATTTCTTAACAAATATATACTATACGTATAGAACAATTTTGAATCAGACAGCTCTATCTCTTAAAAATAACTGCTATAATACAAATTATTTTGAAATAATCATCGCTCAGCCGTAACCAAATACATACAAATTATTATGATTTTATCTAAAAACATACTAAATTACCATTTAAACTTACATCCTCTATTATTAACTTATGTAATTTTTCAGTGTTTGAAATAAGAGTTTTTATAAATTTATATTCTATGGCCTTTGGAGCAGTGTAGGGTACACTGCTCAAAAGGCCATAGAATATAAAATTTAGCAGGGGCCCTAAAACTAAGGTAATTAAAGCAGATTACTTTGTGATTTTTCATAAAGGATTTTGTTTACAATCTCATGATTTATAGTTGTACTCACCAATCCATCACAAGCGGAAATAGCAATACTGGATGCCGGTTGACCTCGGACGGAACCCGTGTAGTGACATGAGGTTGATGAAGGCTGTGGCCTCTGTCGCGTGCGTCCACTCGCGCCATGACGCTCCACTATCATCGCTGGTGTTATGAATGTTACCGACGGCCTGCACAAACAAAACATCAATTAGTTAAATCAATTAATAAGTATTATAGAGTACAGAGCCATTGGACATTGTGGACTGAAATACTTCTGCCAATAGAATTATATTATTAGCACCGCTTTTTCAGCAGCCATAGTGGGTCTTTTCCTTTTTTTTACTTTGATTTGGCATAACCAATTTACCTAGTACTTAACTTAACCACTTTACCTAAAAGCCGTGGTAGCTCAGATGGTTAACGCTCTTTGTAAATATAACAGAACGCGAGTAACCCAGGTTCGATCCCCACCGGCACCAATGAAATAGTTAATTGTAATTTTAAGTGCTGATTTACCACGTGCTCGGCGGTGAAGGAAAACATCGTGAGGAAACCTGTATCCATCTGAGCTACCACGGCTTACGATTCAAACCAACAAATATAGACTGTGAGCTGTGTACATTACATTTGGTAACGTAACTAAGCCAAACCATACTCATTTTTTAAATTTTTTATAAGAATACGCATTCTGCTCACACATCATCATTCACAAAGCGCGGTCCCTGAGTCACCTGCATCAGTATGACGAACAATGCGTGCGAGCATGCATATTAGCGCTTGCAGTGTAACTTGCAGTAACTTCTGGTAAGTATCGCATCTTTGATGCTGCTTCTCATAGCAAATAATGTAAATGCTTGGAATAATTTACATCGGGCGTAAACGAGATGGTTATAGGGTTATCCCGGCATCTACCGTATTCATTCATCATTTTCCACAGTCACTTATTACGATATCCACGGTACGAAATGAGGTAATGGATTCTCTTCGCCGATGGATTCTCCTCAACACACTGTAGATATTAGATGTCTATAAATATTCCAGCACGATATAAGAGTAAGACCTCTGCCTAAAATAGTCATATACATTTATGAATATACATATTATCAGAGGTGTTACTATATACTGTAAGTCTAATGACAATATTCCTCTTATGTTTGGTGTAGGGCTATAAAATGAAGTGCGGATACATCTATATTTGGCCTAGACCTAGGGAAACTTCGGTCTACCGTTAATTTTGTTAAAATACGAAAGCACGATAATATTAATCATAGCTGCTTAACCTGCTATCGCTGATATTAGGGGTGAAGATATTTGATCAAACACAAAATAAAAAAAGAATCATTGAATAACTACTTCAGAGAAAAAAAATATACGCATAAAATATAGAACCACTTTTTTTGAACACGGTTAAAGAGATTTGAAATTTACTAAATACTGAATATATGTTAATTACTGCTAAGTAAGTGATTGCCGTTATCAAAGGGCTCATCCATTCATTCAACAACGATTTACTGAGAATTTGCAATCCGAGATCAACGCAAGATTAATGAGTTAACGAATACAGCGGAACATCGCAATTCGCCACAGAAATAAAATAAAGAATGCACCCTTTGCAATTTGCTTTGGCTTTTTAAAGACCGCTTCATATTTCCAAGTATGAATAATTAACAAGCAGGGTTTAATTATCTCCTCTGCCCGTATCGCCACGCTCGTCAGAAGCATTGGCGATCGCAGTCCCAGACGTCTGACATACTTTCTTTATATATACATCTTTAACACTGTTTAGCGTGTGGATTTTACGTTTGGTATAGTGAGTTAATAGATGCAGGTGGCCCAGTTTCTTGCTTTGTGGTATTTCTAGTGGGAGGTCTACGTACAGCAGTGGACTTATGAAGGTATGTAATGATGACGATGATGATATACGTGATGGGTATACCTTCACACATCAGTGGTTATAAGATACCAGCATTACCCATAGCCGTAGGCGGAATATTGTAAGAATTATATTATATATTCTCTCACATGATGCGAAAATTACGGCAAATTCTTAAACTGCTCGTGAGAAAATATCATTAATACAATTACGATATAATATACTATCTTTTATAAAAATAAAACGAATAATGGTTTTTACGCATTCACTAACCCCTCCTGATTAGATAAGTTTTATCAGTAAAGTTTAATTTTACCATTTGTCTATTTTTATATTTAATACGTTTTTAAACATGCGGCATGTTAGCATATGATGTGATATTAAAAAAATATAAATGTGAAAGTATGTTTGGATGCTTTTTATAGAATATGAGTGACGAATGAGTACACAGTCCACTTGAAGTGGATGCTGTGGTCCATACATATCTACATCTATCTTCAATTAAGGATCTTAATGCGCATGCGATATCACCTGAGGTCAAAGGTGGAATGCCTCGTAACTAAAAAGTAACCTCGTAACTAACTCGTAAGTAAAAGGGATCTTCGGTTTTTCACAACACAGCAGAATAAAGGTCGCTGCATACAGGATTGAATCAGCACGTGCACGGGACGGAGACGGAACGTGGTTGTACGTCAACACGGAAGGGAGTTTAATGCATCCGCACCGTGACAGTCACTCGAAACTAACGTGCTAGTGTCGTGAAAGATGTATTTTTCATTTGAAAAATTGGCATTATTATATCTTTAGATGATGAAGAAGCTACAATCGTCAGGAATAAAAGGAGATTTTATATACATTCTACGTGGCAAAAAAGGGGACTAGAAGGTGAATACCACACTCTCTACAAAGAACATTTGGATGACAAGACTCAATTTTATATGTATTTTCTTATGACAACGTAAATGAAACATAAAATTTTGTACCCGGTTGACCGAGCTTTGCTCGGTATTTTTCGCTCGGTTTTTTTTTATTCGTGTGTTTTGGAAATTATATTTAGATACAAATTACATACTGATGAAATACGAATAATATTTTTTGATCGTAGCGACATAATAGAAAAAAACTGAACTGGTTATTTGTATAAAAAATCATGAGTGCAATTAGTTTAATTTAAATTTTCGTGTTTTTAAAAAATACTAAAAAAAGGGCTCGAAAAAAATAGATTTTCCCAAAAAAGAAAGGAACTTGAAAAAAAAATTAAAAAACGTCGGTCGGTCGGTCTGGGCTCGAACTATGGTATTACGATTTTGAGACCGTCCAATATACCAATTAAGCTATTTGTAATCATTGATAAACTGTCAAAATTTACCTTCTTATTCTAACGATATTGTAGCAGTTTTTCATTGCCTAAAAACACGGACAAAAAACATTTTCTAAAAATAAATCCTAGCTAGATCGATTTATTGCCCCCGAAACTCCCTGCGCACAAAATTTTATGAAAATCTTTGGAGCCGTTTCCGAGATTCCGATTATATATATATATATATATATATATATATATATATATATATATATATATATATATATATACAGGAATTGCACGTTTAAAGGTATAGGGTAGTATACTAACCGTTTGCAGTGAGTGATAATTCGACTGCAATTTTGCGCAACAGATTTTTTTTTATATTTTGTGTCCAAGATGGTGTGTAAGATTATACAAACATGAATATGATCATACACATTTATTTAGGTTTTCGTAGTCCAATTTATTCGGTCTGACAGGCGTCCAACGGAGCGACTGTGCATTCGCAGTGGAACCACGGACGGGACGTGGCGCGCGCCGGGCGGGACGTGGTAAACATCGTCGCCGACAATATTTTTCCCGTTCCGTTCATGCCACGTCCCCGTCCCGTCCGTGCATCCGTAACGTATGTATTATCACGTACATTTTCTATAAAACTATATTTCCAAAATTTCACGTCCCGCTCCGTCCGGAATAAAACGTTACGTATGCAGCGACCTTAATGCTGCTAATTTACGCTAGTATTCTGTGAGAGCGTGGTCCTTTTCCACAATTTGTGCTACAATAATAATTAGGTGCTGCGTTGCTCTACCATGTATAAAACATTCTGCTATGTCATATAAACATGACTGCCTCGTTGGTCTAGTGGTTGTAGTAGTGCGACTACTGACCATGAGGTTTCGAAGGTTCGAGGGTTCGAATCCCGGGTCGGGCCAAAAAATCAATTATTGAGTTTTTCTGTCAAGAAATTCTCAGTAGCTGCCCGGAGTCTGGAAGTTGGCAGTGTCTCACCCCCATGCCTCGGAAAGCACGTAAAGACGTTGGTCCTGCGCCTGATCTCTCTCCGATCGTGTCGGTTTACCGTCCCAGTGGATTGATGATGATGAGAATGAGGGAATAGAGAGTGCACCTGTGCTTGCGCATACGTTCGGGCACTATAATCCTGTCCTGCGTCGATGGCTAGCCTCCGTTGAGGCAAGCCGCCGTGGCCGAAATTCGGTTTGGAGGACATTATTATTATGATAAAACATTCGTCTACATTCACGTCTAACATTCACGTTTTCACGGTTGAAGATTCTAATGAAAGTTAGCATAGAAGTCAATTATGTCGTGAATGTGAAAAATAGGACAAATAGTTAAGTTAAATAATTCTACTTCTAAACTATTATAATGGCTTTTATAATAGACAAGGTTTTATTAATTAGAAAGAAAGATAAATCAGTTTCACTTCTGTTATCTGTCATATGCTAATCATAAAAAATAAATAACAAGTTTATTTAAGAGTAAAGACATTAATCATTATCCATCCATACAGTATTGATTAATTGTTTGATACTGGCTTTCGTATCACTAACATGGCTGATTTCTCTTTCTGAATGAATTTATAGTTATTTATATTTTTGTATTGGCAATAACGGAAATTTGGTAACACAACATATGTACTATTATTTGATTAACATTAGGTTAATGAAATTTCCAATTTGACGAAATAAATATTTATTTTAAAAATGAAAAATAGACTTTAAAATGGTAATGATTTACTGATTATAAATCGCTAGAAGTCTAGTAGAAATATCACGCTGAATGCTGTTTATATTCTTTTTCAACCTTCATCAATTAGTAAATCTATATCTCTGTCAGCAAATAAAACAAACAAAAATTGAATCAGCTTAAAATTGTGAATAGGTATGTGTAATTTGGGATCTTATTTTCAACTAGGTTAATCCGACGCCGCTCAAGAGATGAACGAACCTATAAATTCAACTCGGCTGTGTAGTCTTCTAGATATTTTGACATACTTTCTTCTATTGATAGATTAGAGTACTGAGATATACTTATAGCATAGGAACATACATACATTTTTATGATATGATTTACAGGACATAAAGTTTTGTGAACTTAAAGCATAGAACATATATATGTTTGATTGATCGGTAGCGTAGTGGTTGAGCGTTTGTCTGCTAATATATGTATGGCAGTCGAGGAGACAGTTTACTTAATGGTTAATGAATGACGCTGCCCATAGATACATTCATCTTTGATTAAGAATAAAAATGTAGAAGTGTAGTCGCACCCGAGGACAAAGATCAAACATCTCGTTACTATTGATAAAGATCTACGGTTCTCCTCACTCGCCATATGAATTTGCTATTTTACGCTGGTATTATTTAAAAGAGCCGTGGTAGCTCAAGGTAAATTTCACAGTACGCGAGCAACTTGGGTTCGATTCCCGCCCGCAAAAGTGAAATTGTTAATTACAATTTTAAGCGCTGATTTACCAAGTGCCCGGCGGTGAAAGAAAATATCGTGAGGAAACCTGCATGTCGTGAAAATAAAAAAATACTTCACACAACATGTGAAGCTCGCTAACACGCATTGGGGTAGCGCAGCGGACATTTCCTTGCACTTAAACCCGCTGAGAAATGAGAGGAGGTCCTGTGCACAACAGTAAGACGTGTAGGTATGGGCTGTAACTTTTTAAATTTTATTTAAGAATTTGATTATTTCCTATTCTTGCTGCAGCATCAAATTTTAATTTTGGCTTCGTGGCGCCGAAGCCAGTGACTTGAATTCCGTGGGATAACGCTCTGGCGTCTCTATTTGTGTAATAGGTTGATTGTTAAAACAATGATGCCCGTGCATGACGGTACAGAGAGAGAGTAATTTGTTTTCATATGGGGAAATGCCTGCGCATACCCACCTCGCGAGGGCATGGACGGGTTATGTCGAACACGCACCGAATAAAACCCCATGGTGCTCAACTTGGCCGCATATTGACAGAGCCACGCGCAACGTATTCCCCGAACCCGATTAGCGGGGGACATGAGGCCAGGAAAAACGAGCATTCGAAAGCACGAGCTTTTCTGACCCCTAGCGGCGGATTTGGTCTGTGCGGAGGATAGGGAGAGTGGCACTTCGGAATACAGACAATCCTCGCACGACTCCACCTTAGCTGCAGCGTTATGGGGGGGGGGGGTAGGACACCCCTCCCACCGCAACCCACCAACCCACATCAAAAATGGGTTTGCCAAGTCCACTTGGAGAAGCCATCTCGTGCCGGCCCCTCACTTTTGGGTCTGCCATGTGGATTCCTCATCGTTCACCGTGGGTGACCTAGCCAAGGCTACTAAGCGCCCGGCCACAACAAGGTGGAAACCCGTTCCGAGGGACAGTGGGAGTAATAAGCTATGTTACCATTGCCGTATAGTTAAAGCCATAGAGCAACACGGGTCACCGGCGGATCGAAGATGAGTAGCCATACACAGGAGTTCCCCTCCGTCATACATCTTAATTTAGTTACGCAAATCGACGTCCTACAAAATGCCGAATTGTTCAGTCTTATACTGCAAAATAGATTTCAAATTTATAAAAATGTAACCTTTATTACAATCTTTCATATATAAGTAAATTTTAATCACAATATTGTTATTTACTTCTTTTAAACTTAAAAATTACAATAATAACGGCCGTGTTGTTTTAACAACATAGCCCGTTTACCCGCGTACAATATGCAGATCGGTCGAGCGACTGATCAGAGTCTGTATCCGAGTTGTCGTGTGAAATGGTATTTTATGTGTGTGTGAAAATCAATTAAATTGTTGTATTAGTTTCGTAGTAACAGACGATTGTGTTTGTGTGCGTAGATTTCTCCCCGCCAAAAATGACAAACACTATGACTTTGACTGCTCCCCTCCGGGCCGCCAATGTCCTGTGTTGCTTTATGGAACATTAGAGATTTTTTTAATATTTTAGTTATCTCAATATTTGCAACCAGGGAACTAGGCTGATAAATTGTGGGTTCTTTATTTAAAATATCGATGACTACATTTGAAAAACTAATAAGTTTTAATTATCTATTTAAGATTTTGTACGCTTAAATATAACTCGAATAGCAACATTATTTTTTCATAGTAGTGGACAATTTCTTTCCTTAAAATTTCCCAAAAATGAGAAAAGGCCTGTGCCCAGCAGTGAGAGTGAGTCTTTACTTCACTTTACTACCCCGACGGATTCGTAAGTAGAAAAATAACTCTTCCAACCAATTATAAAGTATGTATAAGATAAAAGACAAAGGTTTTAATTGAAAGTGCTTAAAACTCTTTCAAAAATATCCTAAATGGCAATAAATTGCGATTTAAACGCATATCGGCCAAGGTATCCGTCCAATATGTCAACGGCCATAAAAAGTAGATTCCAAGTTAGCACTTGCCTTTGATTTATCGCATAAGTATACCCATGGCCGGCCTGAGACGTCGGCCGGAAAACGAGGAATGCAACAATTTATCGGTTGCAACGGAAAAGGCGAAGATATAGTGCCGTCATTGCCATCGCATGACAAGACTGTTGTTAATATGTATGTGACCGTCTTATTGAAAGAAATCGGTACCATGATAAAAGCACAGACTACAAAATAGTTTACGTAAATAAAAGTTATTTTTGCTGTACTACTCAGTTTTACGTGACGAATCTTATAACCGAAAATAGTGTTAACAATAACTTTTCGTGACTTTTAACATTCTAGGCAAAAATCAAACAATGCCTGGTCTACGTTGAAGTTATTTTAAGTCACGGTGGGCAATTTAACCTTGGGCAGGGTGAGCTGTCGATCGGCAGGCAAACAGGTCGAGTGGCAACTAAACACACAGATAAGGCTCATTACGGCAATTAGTGGAGGTAAATATGGCCGCCCCAGATATACTCGGCACGTCGCATCGTCGGCTGCGTGTTGACACACTGTACTCGTATGTACGTATGTAACTCCAGCTGCGGTTCTTAGCTGTCGCGGATGACGATTGATAGTTTCTTTCATTGGCACTTATGATGTATATTATATTATGTCCAACGAAATAATGGATACCTATGGTGTCAAAAATGTTAGTTACACACGTTTGACGGATGGATTTGAAGAGATTATTTCGATTAATGTAACGTAAATAAATAAATAAATAAATAAAGATAAAATTAAATAATAATTTTCTACGTGGTAGAGCCATGCTGCAACTATAATATTATCGTTGCAGCACGAATGTGTCGACAAGACCGTGGAAGGACCACGCCCTCAGAGAATACCAGGGTGAAATAGCAGCATAATACTGCTGTGTGTCGTGTGGTGAGAGTATAGGATCAGAGGCAATTTTAATTGGTGATGGGGATATCTATACCAGTCCTCAAGGGTGATCTATCCCAGTCCACAATGGTGGTGATACGAGTATTGTGTTAATGTGTAATCAATTCATTACGTTATTTTGTTTACATTTTTTCACGTGGTAGAACCACGCTGCAATTATATTATGGTTGTAGCACAAATGGGTCGGCTCAACCGGGGAAGAACCACGTTCTCACAGAAAACCGACATAAAATATTAGCTTAATGCTTGTGTGTTTCGTATGGTGAATGTAGAGAACCCGAGACCTTTTTCACTGGTAGCGGTGCATTCCATCTTAGTCCTCGAGACGATAACGCATGTTGCATTTTGATTCTTAATCGAGCATAGATGTAGATCTCTTTGGCCCCAGCATCCACTTCTATATACAATAAGGGTAACTAACGAGCACATATTTCACCTGACGATAAGTGGAATTCACCTTGATAAATATTTTAGTTAATGCGATGGAATATGGTCCTTCCACGGTCTTGTCGACACATTCGTGCTGCAACGATAATATTATAGTTGCAGCATGGCTCTACCACGTAGAAAATTATTATTTAATTTTATCATTTTTTATTTACCCTTGAGCGTTTTGTTATTAAAATATGTAATTGATTTAATCTTAAAGTGTAATAGTGTACTAACTATTTAAATATCTGGAAGTATAAATATTTCTTAGAAGATATATATATATATAGGTACAATACATAGGAATTAACATAAATCTTCTGCGAACTGCGGTTTTGATACCCTGCTGGGAGAGTGCTTATTTTATTAAGCTTTTACGAGGCCCTTGCACTTGAACCTTGACTTAAGGCCATATAATTTAAAAATAACTTATCCTTTGTGATGGCCCATCTTCCAATTCGTTTCAAACTCTGACAGATGAAAATAAAACTGAGTAAATTAAGATAAATGAGCTTCGTAAATATTTCTGATCACAAAGAGTTAAAGAAAGTTTAACGAATGCGACAAAACTGGGTTAGTAATTGTTTTTAAGTCACAAAAGCCATACAAAAATAAAACATATAATTTAAACAAGTCTTATCTTAGTTATAAACTTAATTACTTGAATGAGTCGTTATGTGACTGTAGCAAGTCATTAATCGTGGTGAATAGTTTTCGTTCATATTTTTAGCAGAGTAAGCCCATAGTTGCAAATAAGGAAACAGTTTCTGTTATTAAATGAAATTATTTTAATACTTTATGTTTTAGTGGAAGTTTATATGGGGTTAAAATTTTTAAATTGTGAGTTCCACTCGACCGCATCCAGCGCAGAGCGGCTCGAATCGTCGACGACCGAGTGCTTTAACGTCCCGATACCATCCACACCATCTGGATGCTTGGCGGTCCACCACTGTACGTTTCAAGAGGAGTTTTCTTCCGCGTACAACCTTTCTGTAGAACAGTTTATCACCAGCGATTTTTCCGGACCGATACGACCTGGGGACCTTCAAGAAAAGAGCGTACTCCTTTCTAAATGGCCGGCAACGCATCTGCAATTCCCCTGGTGTTGCGGTTGATCATGGGCGGCGGTAGTTACTTATCATCAGGTGAGCCGCATGCTCGTTTGCCCCCTCTTCTATAAAAAAACAAAAGTAATCTTAACCTACGGTTATAAACAACATAATATGGTAAATTTCCAAAATATCTTAACAAATGTCGCTTCTTTCTTAGTCTTTCTGTAAAACATTAAAAGTATTAAGAACTAGCGCTAATGAAATCACTATCTTCCTTTGTAGAATAATGGTGAAACGAGCACAAATGAAGCAGATGTTAAGTGAAAGTAGTGGTCCCTAGACTCTTAGGTACATCTTGCGATGTCATCCTTCAGTTTATCCGGTTCTCTACACTGACCATACGAAGCAACTTAATATTAAGGTGCTATTTAACGCTGGTATTTTGAGAGAACGTGATCCTGTCGTATCCCGGTCGACCCGACACATTTTAGCTGAAACCATAACAAAGTTGCAGCTCTACCCTGTCAGAAGGTCACTATCTGCTAGAAAGAAAATTAAATAATACGAATTAATTAGGTTAATGATTATTCTTAACCGGATTGCGAACAATTTTACATTGCTTACACAACTCGTATTTAAATGAGCTTTATCTAACATGTCTATTAACTTAATTACATTAAAAGGTTCGTTATGCTTAAACTGTTGTTATTAATGTTTTGCTCAATAATTCTGTCGTAGTTGAATAGATAGATAAAGTAATCGTTGAAATTAAATAGGAGGATG
This sequence comes from Parnassius smintheus behrii, assembly GCA_036936625.1. Lineage (NCBI taxonomy): Eukaryota > Metazoa > Arthropoda > Insecta > Lepidoptera > Papilionidae > Parnassius > Parnassius smintheus. Next base: position 27,153,157 of record JAUPFT010000009.1, on the reverse strand, counting down.
CATTAATAATCAAGGCTTGGATTGGGAAGGCAACCGGAGTTTTTATCATTTTAATCTTGTTTTATTTTTTATATTTATTGTTATCAGTAAGACGTGCATGTATGAAGAAGTTAATGAACCTGAAAGAAGCGAAAGAGGTATGTAAGGATCGTGACACTTGGCGATCTGTTCTCTCTGGCTACCCCGTTAGGGATTGTGCGTGACGATAAGTAGTAGTAAGTAGTAGTAAGATGGTGACGCCAATCTCCTGTTTAATTTCATTATGTAAGACCTTACGACCCGTACTGGTTGATATGGGGTAGTGTATTCACTTACGTAGCCACTACACGCCCTCGTCATTTGCGTTTATTCATGGGTTGACTGGTAGAGAATGCCTTTAAGCATTAAGCCCGCCCTTATTATCATTTTTTTTCTAAGGGGACGCAATAAAGTTTAAAAAAAATGTAATATTTGACCGCGTAGTCCGCGTAGTATGCGTGACTAAAAAGTTGTTTGTGCAAAAACTTGGGCCAGCACTTTACCAAAAAGACAAAATATTAGGTTCAGTTAGTTTGCGCTATGGGTAGTAACGTATTTAGGACAAGGATGGGAATAATTCCAGTTTGTCTTTCCGTTTAATTACAATGTACGAGGGGTGCAGGCCAATTTTTCCAGAGTGTTTTTATTACAAAAACTTCCATTCTTTACATCGGCATGCAATTTGAAAACACGGAATTGCCCTTTAATTTTTTTCAGTTTTCAGAACCCTTTGATCTTGGACCGCTGCGGGGTGCATGCCATCAATTATTAGAGCTTCAATTTGCTTGAACTTCCGTATATTACAATGGCATGCAGTATACTATCACGGAAAAACACGTTAATTCGCTACACAAAGAAAAGCGCTTTTCTTTGTGTAGCGAAAAAAAGTGTAGCGGGGGGGGGGGGCTAAAGCCCCGACAATCTTTGATATTTTAGGGTTAGTTATCAAGCCTTAAAAAGGCATGCACGTCAACTGTCACCAGCTCCCGGTCTATTAGCCGCTTATATTGATTATTTGACTATCTGGGTTCACATCATCGCGTACTCAGGTGTGCAAAGTTCTGGTTTATAAATAAAAACACACACATCACAACTATTTCGACCTTACTGCTTAACTTGCCACATTAGGTGGGTTAAGACATTTGTCCGTAACGCATATACTTGTGGCATTATTCCTCTTCTGCGCCGTTCATGACTTCAGACGTTTCAAAAGAAGTTGAACACCATTTCAGGGACACATCAGAGGAGCTTATATAGTTGGATTAAATGAAGTAACTAATACCGTTTTCAATAATCATCATTACAGCCAGTCATTACTGTCAATCATAAGTCGAAAATTAACGTAAGCTATCTACAAAGTTTGCCACAAATACGGTCTTGAGCTATCACGATACCTGTCGATCTCTCAGGTCGTTCCTTTATATAGTGGAGGGCTGACCGATACTCCGCTCACTGGTACGAGGCTGCCACTGAAAGACCTTCTTTCCCTATCAGTTGTCAGTAGTTAAAGCTATAAAAGTGGAAAATTTACTGCTGGACAATTTACTGGTGGACAATTTGCTGGTGGAAAATTTACTGGTGGACAATTTACTAAAAAAATTTTACGTTTATTTTTTACATGTTGAATTAAATGGCGCTAAATATTATCGTACACTGACAGTATAAAGAGAATTTTCATGGCCCTATCTTGTGCAGGTACGGCGCCTGGGGAACAAAAAGAAAAAATCCTCTTGTTGAAATCGTGCGTCTTTTATTTCGATTGTGAACCCTTCTAATGAGAGTGTTATATTCGTAATCTACAAAACATATTTTATATATGTATACATACATATTTTAACACCATGAAAGTTAATATGTAGTTACAACTATAAATAATTTGCACGAAATGACTTGGCACAAATAGCCTGCTTGCATTTAAGGCGCGCCGCCCGCCGAGACCGTGTTACTAGCGGGAAAATTTATTACAGATGACGCTAATTTAACCACCATGAGGTTTACAAGCATTTAAATTCACTTTGGTACGCTCGAGTTACACAAGATATCGCTAGAAACATGTTTTCCGTTACGTTATGCGGTAGAGTCACACTGCAAACGGGGAAGGACCACGCTTGTACAAAATGCCAAAGTAAAATACTTTGATGATGGTAGAACTTTTAAAGGCGCAAGAATATCTAGTAATTTATTATTTCAATTTAATCTCATAGAAAACAATTTCAGCTCTACATAAGCTCTTTCGACTCTAACGAGTAGATGTTATAAAAATGCGCGTAGATACAAACGTATACAGAAACAATAGTGACCTTGGCCTTGTCCGCTGTTGATACTTTTTTCGTGTGTTAGATCTAGGTGACACAGGGACATAGAGCTCTTGCTTTACTTTACAATCCTTTTGGACAAGAAAAGGCTTATACATACACAAATGTATTTAACATTGCGGTACCAATAATATAGAGAGTTTAAATTGAGATGGACAACACTATTTTCCTGCTAAGAACAATATAAAATACATACATACATACATAAACATTAACGCCTGTCACCCAGAGGGGTAAGCAGAGACTACAGACTTCCATTTGGCACGACCCTGACACACCTCTCTCGCCTCCTTCACGTCCATATACCTACGCGTACATACCCGTCGGTTAAGGGTACTCCTAATTTGGCCCGTTTTCAATAAATCGTTAATTTGGTCGATAAATTTTGGCCTAGGACGTCCCTTTCCGACTCTGCCATTCACTTCTGCAACATAAATTTTCTTTGTCACTCTTTCCTCATTCATTCTTTCCACATGACCGAACCACTAAAGCATTCCTTTCTTAATCCTAGTCACAACATCATCTTGCAAACCGCACTCTTCTCTTATCACACAATTTCTCACCCGTCATTAAGATTCAGCCTTAACATACTTCTTAACGACCGCATTTCTACTGTGTTTATTCTACTCTCGTGCTTCTTCTGCCACACCCATCTTTCACTACAATACGTTAAAGTAGGTTCCAACACAGCATTGTGAATTGCCATACGTGCCTTTTTTGAAACATTTTGACTCTTCACAATATAGTGTAGGGCCCCATTTCCCATTTTCTCTATTTCCTGCATCACCCGTCGTTCTATATCCTTATCATATCTCCCATCCCCGATAAATACGCAACCCAAATACCTATACAAACTCATCTTCTAGAATCTAGCCAATCCGCTTGCCAAGCGAGGTTTCTATGGCAAATGGGATGTTCGACGCAATCGGTGGAGAGACTTATGTTCAGCACTGGAATTTATAAGCTGAATCGGTAAAATAATGATTAATATAATTATTTTATTTGTAAAATAACATACTTCAATTAAGCTTTATCCTTCGGACTAGTCAGCAACCATATAAACATTTTTGACATGTGACTAAGATGGAATACCGCGTTACGAATATAAAGAATGAGTCTTCGTTACTCGTTACTCCTTACTCATTACTTGAAACACAACAGCATTATAATATATTTTTACGATAGTCTGTACGAACGTGGTTCTTCGCGAACAAACTAATTCATTCGTCCTACAGCCGTAGTACAAGCGTCTTACTTTGTTAAAAGTTGTTGCTATTTAATAATTATACAAAAAAATGAATTTCCAAAAAAAATAAGCACATGATAAAAAAGACTTGCAACAATGATAATGGAAACAACAACCGTGGTACTGGTTGAATATCCATCCATAGATTAGTCTTGCACGTTGTGTTTAAAAAGTGAAGAGGCATTCTCGGTAATTAAGCATGGTGTCGGTATACGAGTAGCACCGATAGAGTGACGCTTCTGAGAATCGTTTGCAGGCGAAAACGTGGCGCGCTTCCGTGATGCGCTTACTTTGATCCGCACTGCGCTATACGCACTCATGTAGCCTATATATAATAATTACTCTGATTACCACTCGCATCGTTAGTTCTACAAACCCGTCCACTTACACTACTACCTATAGGCTTACGCTGCACTTCCTATCCGGCGTATCTAGTGCTAGGTATCTATTAGTTTTGCATTTCACTTTATTACACTGTAACAGCCCTATTAATAAACACAGACTTGAGCAAGATTAACTTTACTCCTAATTTAAAGCTTAAAATATCTAATTTCAGTATTAATAAACATAGAGTAAGGAGGGAGTAAATTAATCCGAATCTACTCTCGGAATAAAAGTTAATCCTTGGCGGTACCTAGTTTAACGACCGAGTAAGCATAGACTAGTCGCGTATTTTGACATTTTGTAAAACTTTAGTTTTACGCGCGTTGTTACCCGAGTTAAATTCATAAGTTGTAAGCACTAGTAACAAAAACAGCATAATGAATTAAAATGCCAAGAAGTGATGTGGAGCAGATCAAAGTGATTGCAGGGTTTTATTCATTATGTGGATTTAGACAAGTGATTGGGGCTATTGATTGCTACATATTCTAATCCCGAAAGTCGCTGGAAACATCGGACAATACTACATAAACAGGGAAGGATACAGTTCAATAAATGTACAAGTAAGTTTTATAGCACCTAGCTAGCCCATCTCTGCCGTATGGGTACTTAGTTATTTTCTCAGATTCAATACAATTACCTTAATCTATTACTTCATATTAAAGATGTTATGAGTGCTTTGTTCCAGGTTGTTTCAAACTCAGACAAAGTAAAAACTGAGTTTTTATTTCGTCTTAGGTGTCAAATGAAAAATTTAGAGTTCATGGATACAGTGGCACATTGGCAAGGCAGCACACATGACTCAAGAATATTTAATTATCGTCACATTAAAACAAATGTTTGAGCAGGCAGAATTTAAAGGCAGACTACTCCGAGATTCTGGTTATGCTTGTACTTCTTATTTATACACTCCTATCCTGCGTCCTAATAAACAAAATGAAGAATGTACAACCGGTCGCACATCTGGTGGCCCCGTTACACTGTAGAACAATGCTTTGGAGGGAAGCAAAGGTTCCGGTGTTTACTGCGAGGACTAAATACTAAATAAGAGCATACAAAACAATATATACGTTGCAATGCAAAAGCAAGACCTGATTGAGGATGTAGTGTAAGGAGATGATGAAAATATATAGGTCACACAATTAGTAAATAACTCCGTTCGTTAGAGGGAATTCTGTTCGGGCAGCACTATTAACGATTTTTTAAATAAATATACAATAATTACATGTACAAAAGATTTTATTTATCCCCAAAAAACAAAACAAAAATTATTTAATTAATTTTGCCCTTCACGCTCTTTTCTTAACTCTAAAATTTCGTTACAAATAATATTAAAAATTATTATATTTAGAACTTAGTTTTTCCACCGATTCCAAAAACAACACGAGGAACAAGGAACAACCCGTAACATTTATCTCTTGTCAAACTCAAAATATTGCCTGTCACTGTCATTAATGCCATCATCAAGCATTGAATTCATTCACTAATCATTCACTGACTCACTTTTTTTACTTTTAAAATAAGTGGGTTGCCATAGCGCAAGCCTTAATCCCGGCGTAAGGAATGTATAGTTAGTCCGAGGTTACTCCATGCTTATTAATAACATTGTAATAACGAAGTAAATAGTCAGTTACTCTGAGATTAGCTAGTCCAAGTGTAACTTCGAATTAAGCTTGGAATAAGCAACTTTTATTAATAAGGCAGTTAGAGTTCATGGATACATTGACAAGGCAACACCACATGCCTCAAGAATATTTAATTATCGTCGTATTAAAACAAATGTTTGAGCAGTCAGAATTTAAAGACTGACTTCTCGGAGATTCTGGTTTTTTTTTGCGCCCGAAGCAAATATGGGCAACCCTCCGGAAAGCGGGGGAGGGAGGCGGTGAATGCTCATAGCATACCACGCAGCCGGCTGCGTGGTTATATGGAAACTTTTACCCACTAAACACCGCCTTTTAGGGACTGGCTTAACGGTCTAACTAGAGATATCTAAGCCGTATACGAACGCGACCCTCCTTGGCAGATAGGAGGGCGCAGATTCTGGTTATGCTTGTTGTTGTTGTTATTTATACACTCCTATCCTTCGTCCTAACAAACAAAAGGAAGAATGTACAACCGGTCGCACATCTGGTGGCCCCGTTATACTGTAGAACAATGCTTTGGAGGGAAGCAAAGGTTTCGGTGTTTACTGTGAGGACTAAATACTAAATAAGAACATACAAAACAATATATACATTGCAATGCAAAAGTAAGATCTGCTTGAGGATGTAGTGTAAAGAGATGATGAAAATATATAGGTCACACAATTAGTAAATAACTCCGTTCGTTAGAGGAAATTCTGTTCGGGCAGCACTACTAACGATTTTTTAAATAAATATACAATAATTACATGTACAAAAGATTTTATTTATCCCCAAAAAACAAAACAAAAATTATTTAATTAATTTTGCCCTTCACGCTCTTTCCTTAATTCTAAAATTTCGTTACAAATAATATTAAAAATGATTATATTTGGAACTTAGTTTTTCCACCGATTCCGAAAACAACACGAGGAACAAGGAACAACCCGTAACATTTATCTCTTGTCAAACTCAAAATATTGCCTGTCACTGTCATTAATGTCATCATCAAGCAATGAATTCATTCACTGACTCACTCTTTTTACTTTTAAAATAAGTGGGTTGCCATAGCGCAAGCCTTAATCCCGGCGTAAGGAATGTATAGTTAGTCCGAGGTTACTCCATGCTTATTAATAACATTGTAATAACGAACTAAATAGTCAGTTACTCTGAGATTAGCTAGTCCAAGTGTAACTTCGAATTAGGCTTGGAATAAGCAATTTTTATTAATAAGGCAGTAATAATGTAAATCTCGACTTGGGCCTTACATTCAGTTAGAATATTCAACAATCGCCACTGCCAGCCGAGAGTTCAGCACCAGAGGTATCTCTTCCTTCGGTGGTTGTTTCATATAGTTTTTAAAATTTAATAAATTCATTTATGATTTCAACAAAAAAGCTTGCACAGTTTTTGTTTTAGGCATTACCAAAATGCTAGTACATAAAAAACGTTACCTACCTAACGTTATGTTTCACGAAATAAAGTTTTATAATTAGGGAAGAACTTGTAACAGTTTGTTTTAGTCTTTAGTCATTCAGATTCTTCTTTACCAGTTCTATAATGAGTTTTGTTTTTGTCGCTTTTTTGTATATGTAACAGTTAAGTGAATAATAAGGTACTTTCTGTTTTTCTAAACGTTACTTACGATTACCTGCAGACTACGGTTTTCTTCTGTAGCATGGGGGTAGTTTACAATTGTGCAAGAACAAACATCCCGACCAGGATCAAGTTTTTCCGACATCAGCGTCTAAACTCAATGTGAGCTATCATATTTGATATCGGTTATTACTACTTATAAGCAACGTAATAATATAGGTGGATTTATTATGGTGCAAAAACATTATACTAAGCAAACACTCTCATAGGCGGAGTGGCTGATACTGCGATTGTCAAGTCAACTTGTCAAGCGTTCTCGCGAGAGCAAGTTTCTTGATGTGGCAGTTGTAATGTTATTCTTCCTTACACTGTACCCAGCACTTCCGATCTTACATATGTGTTATATAGGAGTATGTTGTGTAACTTTATATATATATATATATATATATATATATATATATATATATATATATATATATAAATGTCGGAGTTCAGTCAATATATTACTCGTAAGTGGACGTGTTGTCGATTAGTGTAGCAAAAACCCAGTGTCAGTGCGTGCGAGTTTACTTCTTACGAAGCGCTTTCTAATAGCAGTTGCGGCTATAATCCCGTGTGTTGTGCTAACTATAAAAATAATATTTTAATACTATAACACTCGGCAGCTGCCTGTGGACTCGCGGGGTACCTCACCTCACCCCCGGCGCGATAAGAGACAAGTGACATAATTGCTGTCGCATTCAAGCGCCGCTTGCACCTGCATTGTTTGCATGTATACGTAGTTGCCGCGATTTTGAACGTAATATGCATCAATGCTCCGCCTGTCATACTAAGATTAAGGACTCTGAATGCATGCAATGTTGTGTCTGTGTGGCATACTATCATTGCATATGTGTCGCCATTTCGCCTGCTCAGCTTAAAAACCTATCGACTGAAGTTAAGGCAGATTGGCTGTGCCCTGAATGTAAGAATAAAAAGCCGCGCAGCGATAACTCTAATACACCGGTCCGGCCATCGACGCCCAGTAACCCCAAAGCTAACGTCACCTTGCGCCGTAAAGGCCCGGATTCACTCCTTGAGTCAGACGCCGGTACGAGTTTTAATGTATCACGGTCGGAGTTGCGTGTTATTATACAGGAGGAGATGAGGGTCATCATGGAAGAATGCGTGAAAGATTTGAAAGCTGACCTGAATAGACAACTACAGGCTTTTAGGGGAGAGATCACTGGTCTCACGGAATCAATACAATTCATGAGTGATTCGTTTGAGCAATGTAAAAAGGATTTGAGTGGCTGTAAGACTAAAATTGACACAATTATTAAGGAAAAGGAAACCCTACAGAGTGATCTTATCATCATTACTAGCCGTCTTAATCAAATGGAGCAAATCTCTCGGGCATCGAACCTGGAAATCCAATGTGTTCCTGAGCGTAAGTCTGAAAACGTTTTATCTATTGTAACAAATTTGAGCAAAACCATATGCTGCCCTATAAACGAGTCGGATATCTTATATTGTTCACGCATTGCTAAGAAGAACCCCGAGAGTACCCGTCCTCGCTCTATTCTAGTTAAACTTAACAGCCCTCGCTCCAGGGACTCCCTGCTAGCCGCTGCATTGAAATACAATAAAACTCACTCACAGGAAAAATTGAACACGGAGCATGTAGGATTGGGGCCTAACAGGAAGACTCCCATATATGTAGTAGAAAATCTTTCACCTGAGAATAAGCTTCTTCACGCTTTGTCCCGTAAACGTGCAAAAGAACTTCAATACAAACATGTATGGGTCCGGGGCGGCCGTATATATATGCGGAAAACTGATACATCTGAATACGTCTTAGTGCGTAATAAATCGACCCTGGACAATTTATCTTAGGTTCTTTTCGTTATTTTGTAATCTATCGTGTAATAGTATATGGCTTAAAGTTCAATAGTTTAAATGTATATTTTCAAAACGTTAGGGATCTTCGAACGAAGACGACAAACTTGTACAAAAACATATTAAAATACGATTATGATATAGTAGTGTTATGTGAGACTTGGTTAAATAGCACTATTTTTGACTCCGAGTTGTTTAGTGATCGTTACGCAGTTTTTAGACGCGACCGCGAGACTAGTGGCTTCCATCAGGACAAATCTGGTGGCGGGGTATTGGTGGCTGTGTCAAAGCATATTTATTCCCGTAGGCTACACCATTTTGAGAGTAAATGTGAGGATATTTGGATCGAATTGAATATACCTACGGAAAAAGGTACCCCAAATAAGCTTTTATTGTGTGGCGTCTACCTCCCGTCGCCCATTCAAAAACATTTTCTGGAACATTATATCGACAACGCTAATAGAGTCTTAGAGTCTAACGCAAAAGCGGTAATTTTGGGAGATTTTAATCTGAGTGGTATTGCCTGGAACGATACGGAGGTACCGTTTGCTGTAAATGGCAATAATATGACTAAGTCTTCATTTGAAAGCACTTTACTGGACTTCATGGCTTTAAATAATCTTACACAATATAATACGGTCCTAAACCATAAAGGCAAAATTTTGGACCTCGTTCTCTCTAATCTTAGTATTCAGTTGAAAGTGACACGAAGTAACTCTGAGCTCAGTTCTGTAGATGATTATCACCCACCGCTGGTATTTACGCTGCCTTCCAGGTATTCAGCTAAACTTCTTTCCCGTAATTATAATGAGAGGCATAACTTCTATAAAGCTGATTTTGAAAAAATATCTAATTATTTAAGCTCGATACCATGGGAGAGTGACCTGGCTTCGTGCTCCTCAGTGGATGAAATGACTAACAAATTTTACTCAATACTAAGAAGTTCTATCTTAAAATATGTTCCTAAAAGCAAACCAGCATCAAAAAAGTTTCCCCCGTGGTATACCAGGGATCTTATTCGCCTCTCACGTGAGAAGTATAAGCTCAGGATAAAATACAAAAAATACAATAACCCACTCGACGAACTGGCATTCCAAAAAATTAAAAAACGGTGCTCTGATTTAACAGAATCTTGTTATCTTAAATATATAACTGATCTCGAAAAGTCCCTATCAGTAAATCCAAAAAAGTTTTGGACCTTTCTCAAGAGTAAAAAAGTCAATAGCAATGTGTATCCATCTGCAATGACTTTCGATGATAAGGAAGAAACTTCTGGTACTGGTATTTGTAATCTCTTTGCCTCCTATTTTGCCTCGGTTTACCGACCAAGCTTGCCTCTCTGCAATGTACCTGATCTAGAATACTCAGTCTCTTGCTTCCTTGGAAGTCTCACCCTTAGGCGGGAGGATGTTCTGAAAACTCTGAAAGGACTAGATAAGAATAAGGGAGCTGGACCAGATGGAATACCCTCGTTGTTTGTAGTTCAATGCTGTGAATCTCTTTCCTTTCCTCTAACAATAATATTTAATGAGTCTCTAACGAATGGCGTATTTCCCTCGATCTGGAAGGAGGCGAGAATTGTTCCAGTTTTTAAGTCGGGAGATTCGGCATCCGTGAAGAACTATAGGGCCATTTCGATACTCTCAGTCTTTGGGAAGGCATTCGAATCGTTGGTTTGCCCGGTCTTGTCCTATCACATAAAGCATTTAATTTCTCCTTGCCAATCAGGATTTTTGGCATCTCGCTCAACGGTAACTAATTTGATCCCGTTTGTGGATTTTGTTTCTAGCTTCCTTGATTCCCGTATTACTGTAGACACCATATACACCGACTTTAGTAAGGCTTTCGATTCAGTTGATCACAAAATTTTACTGGGTAAACTTTCTCGTTTGGGTGTGTATGGCAGCCTTCTGGAATGGTTTGAATCCTATCTTTATCAGCGCAAGTCGCACGTTGTGGTTAATGGCTACGCATCGCATTCCTTTCAGCCAACTTCCGGCGTTCCACAAGGTTCGCATCTGGGTCCAATCCTCTTTAATATATTTATTAATGATATCGCGGGTATCTTTGATCACGCTGCTTGTTTCCTTTACGCTGATGATATGAAACTGTCTATGCAGATCAGAAGTATTAATGATTCATTGCTATTACAGGAGGATCTAGATCGACTCGCTGGATGGTGTAGGGAGAACAGGTTATATTTAAATACTGAAAAATGTAAATTTATCAGATTTTCGAGATGCAAAACGAATTTGTCGCCGTCCTACAATATTGCCGGTCAAAAATTGCAAGAGGTGGACTCTATTCGCGATTTGGGCGTCATTATGGATAAAAAATTACGTTTTCATAAGCACATTGACCATGTCGCAACAAAAGGTTTCCAGATGCTAGGGTTTGTGCTGCGGAATGCAATGGAATTCAAAAAGCCCTCAACAAAAGTTCTCCTGTATTTGGCATTGGTTCGTTCGGGTTTGGAATATTGTAGTCAGGTTTGGTCCCCACATTATGAGGTTCATATCAGGCGAATCGAGCGAATACAGAAGAGATTTCTCTGGCACCTATCCTACCAATCTAACAAAGCGAAACTGCTGCCCTCATATAAGGAACGTCTTGCCTATTTTAAAATGACTAGCCTACAAGAGCGAAGAATGTTTTTGGATCAATTGCTTTTTTATAAGATTATCAATGGCCTCATTGACTGCCCTGCGTTATTGCGATCTGTCAATTTTAATATCCCATACAAGTTGCCGCGTCGCGTACGTTACGTTCCATTCTCACCAAAAGATGCCAAAAGTTGCTTAGGTCACCATGCCACCATGAATCGCTTACAGAGACAGTACAACTTAATATCTAAGTCTTACAACATCGACATCTTTTCTGACAAGCCGTTGAAATTTAGACGCAAGCTCGGTCAGTTTCTCAAGTCAATGGTGTCTGTTTGATTCAAGTATCTATATCTATTGTTTGATTTTTTAACATATAAAAATAATGATTGTTAAATGATGATTAAAATGTTTAAGTTGTCATTTGCTTAGTGTTAACTAACCTATTTAAGTTTTATTTGCATAGTCCACATTTGCATGCCGTGGCAGCCTATAATTAAGATGACGCTTAGCTTTAGTTTGATATTCATGTTACCTTAAAATCCATGTATTAGTGTTCGTCTTGTTGGTTGTCCTTTTAAATAAAATAAAAAAATAAAATAAATAAAAATATATATATAGCACAGCATTAGGCTGCTGTTTTACGCCGGTGTTCTGTGAGAGCGTGGTCCTGCCCAAGTTGAGCCGACACATTCGTATTACAACCATAATATAGCTACAGCGTGGCTCTACCACGTTAACTATATTCACTGGTATGTTGTATCTATTAATAATAACAAACTAATTTTTTTTAAACTTAGTACTAAGTAGATAAAACCAAATAAGGTTTAACACATTTCCGCATTGTGCAGTAATCAAATCGTTCTTCATAAAGAAGTTCAACACTAGACTATTCTCAAATAACACTACAGAATTGTGTCAACCGGAAAGTTAAATTTACGTGTATACGGATTTTCTATAGTAGAATGCTGTTCTGGTACCATAATAGGAATTAATTATATCTAACTTGAGATAAAGATTAAACTGTGTATGGAAATATTCCGATAGCAAGCCTTACGGTTATTTATTGGCAAAATTGAAAATCATTAAAATCGGTTACAATGTTAGCGATATTTAATTTAATATATAAAACAGGAAATATTTGTTTATTTGAGCATATATTGAAATTTTGGATGTTTTTTTTACTCACACAATTATATATAAATGAAAAGACTATTCAGTTTTTAAATGTTTGTTAGCTATTTTATTTTTATGCATGGGTTTAAAATGATAAATGCGGCGGTAAAAAAACTGAACGAGAATAGATTCGCGTATTTATTGCTTAGCTCCGTCGGGTGGTGTGTGGTTAAGATGTTAGGCGCATGGCCAACATCTTGTTTGAAATTATCTCCGTGCATCCAAAACAAATAACGAAAGACGCTTTTAGTTATCTTCAAACCTACTTTGACTCGTAAAGTCCCACAAGACAAAATACTGTTAGTACTTATCTTTGATATATTAAAATAGGCATATTATGCTGATTGTATTCCCATGGCTTGTTCATGAATTATATTTACATGGCAACATTGTGTAAGTATAGAGCACCATATTATTACAGTTGGTTGCACACCGCAATAAAAGTTGTTCTAATTTGAATACAAAGTGTAATGTTAAAAATAATTAATATTGATATTAACGCTCAAACAATCGCAAATTTAGTGGGCCAGTAAACGTAGGTTTTGTAAAGATTTATGGTCATATTCTTTGAAAACCGACGACGGTTTGGTCTGGCAAGTCTCAACGTCAACAATGTCGTCTTAAAATTAAATTATCATTGTGTTATCTTCTTTAAAGATACTGCACAGATACGAAAGTAAAACCTAAGTTTATTTGTATTTTATTTTTCATATATCATTACAACGAATTAGAACGTAAAATTAAAATTTAATTGATTTTAAATTAATCTATTTGTATTATAATATTCTTAATATGTCAACATACGAGTAAATAACACCGGCTTATTTTGATGATTGTCATAAAAATCCAGTATTTATGGTAAATTATTTAAAAAAAATTAAACGTACAATTTTTGTCTTTAACTCTTGTAACGTTGGATGTTTATCGATGAACTTGATTTATTCCTACACAATGAGCCTTGTGTGTCAGGCTCATATGTTAACCTTAGTGGGCGTTCGATCGATTAAACAAAAAAACATCAGTTTTAAACGTGCAGAGCAACTTTTTGTTCTGTTAAAGTATGATCACATTTGCATTAAGTGAAGCCATTCTTCTAAACCGGATAAAAGGCATTATAAAATAGACGTGTGCACGATAGCGATAATGTTATGACATTAGTGAGAGGGGCTCAACTCCGTAATGAGATAGTAGAGGCAAGTTCAAATACACGAGAAGGTCGATTTGATAGTCGCAAAATAAACTGTGCCAGATTAAAGACATTCAGTCGGCAACAATACAATATATTACAAAACGAACGTTTGTACTTTAATTATCTTTATCATACATTCACGTAATGCGAAGAGAGCGGTATAATTTTTATTAGGTTTTGGTCGAAAGAGTCCACTAAAAATTCAAGGTTTTCTCTGTAACAGTATGATATAATGGTGTCTTACGAAAAATTTTAAATTAATAAACTGATATTCAAAAAACTAAATATTTACACTCTGGATGAATAAAGTTTCATTTATTTTTTATGAAGAGTTACTGAAAAATAATATGCTATATTACTCTGGTTAAATATACTTCCTATATAAAAGTGAGGGAGACGAACAGTTCCAACTAAAGTTAAATGTATTTTGTAGCCTATGGACACCTACATCTATAGTATATGAAGAATCAAAATGAAGATGCGTTGTCACCGCCGAAGGCCAAGATGGAATACTTCGTTATCAGAAAAATGGTCTTTAGTTCTCCCTTCTAACACACTATGCTACGTAACACAGCAGCATTAAATTGCTATTTTTACGCTGGTATTCTGTAATAGAATGGTCCTTTCCAAGCGAAAAATGGTTATGACCTTTGATTATGTACATCGGTTATGGACTTCGACATATCAATTTTTTACTAATTTCGTTAAGTATATAATTCTACACAAATCACAAGCACAAATCCTTTATTTGAGGTACCGGTGAATTTGTGTCGTGGACTCAAACTATATAAGAAGTTAATATATTGAATGCTTTCTTATGTAGGCGCCTTAATACTCAAAATTCATAGAGAAACAAATAGTATATACAAAACCACTACGTTTAAAAAGATTGAATAGTGACTTGATTAAAAAGAATATGGAAGGAGTTCTAGACAGTCACATTGAAATATCATAGTAAAGAAAGTACTGTCGTATCAAGATTTTACGATGTCAGTGTAGAAAAGAGTGGCGGTACATTAAATACTGACAACGATGTTATGGATGATACACACGATCGGTTTAACTGATCAATCCAACTGATCAGTTCAAACTAGGAATGTTGATATCTTATAAAATATCGGATTTTCGATATATCGATAATTATAAATATATCAATATCGGAGTTGAGTATACACTTCGCCTACCGGTACGAGGCTGCCACTCAAGAGCCTTTTTTCCCCAACGTTTGTCGGTTCTTCGAGCTATATAGCGGGCCCATTGCCACTTCAGCTTACTAATCTGTTGGGCTATGTCGGTCACTCTGGTTCCACTGCGGATATCCTCATTTCTAAGTTTATCATGCGGAGAAACCCCGAGCATAGCCCTCTCCATAATTACATACATACATTAGACGAGACCTCTCAAACTTAAGGTTTAGGTTCAGTGTGCCTCTAACTATTCGGTGATCGCTGCCAGTTTGCACCCTCGCAATCAATGAGACATCAGTGAACAGTTGGCGTCTGGTCGTCTTAAAGAAGTCTCATTCTGACGTCCTCTCATTTTTTGTCGAACCGTCAGGGCTCGACCAGATCCACTTCCTATGGGGCCGCTTCTGGGGGAAATAGTTCATCATAAAGAGTCCCTCTTTCTCCATGAAGTCGGCCAGCTACTGGCCCCTTGGGTGAAGTTGTTCTACTCCAAATTTCCCTTGTGCCTAGTTTTGCGTTAGTCTCTCATCAACACCATATAGTAGGTTTTGGAGAAATGCAGGGCTCTAAAGATATCCTCATACATTTCCTCCACCTCCTCATCGGAAGGTGCCGAGGTTGGTGCGTAAACCTGTATGACCTTCAGCGAATACCGTTTGGTGATTCTGAGTATCAGGTAAGCGACCCTCGCCGACACACTCAATCTAGAGACTTGTGGACGATAAATCCGACACCTCCTTGTCCTTGAGACAGATGTAACTTGTCTACCTCTTCTTCCAACTTCAGTATCTTCTCGTCAGTCCACAGGGTGCATGCGTTATTGTTGCCAGGTCGAGTTGCCGTAGGTGGCAAGCGAACCTCCATCGAAGATTACATTATAAGAAAATGTACTATCCCACATCATCCCATAAGTGTCGTTAGAGGCGACAGAGAGAAATTAAAAAGAGTTGCTTACCGAGCGTGGCAGCTATGGCATAATTCCTCACAACGAGGCAAGCTTTAGGAGCTGTTTATATTCAGCAGCAAATTCGGATAATAATTTTACTATAATCTAATAATCAGACAGAGGTTACGTGTGAACATAAACTGAGATAGTAATATCGGATTTAGGTATATTTTTATACACTATAAAAATGCATTTTATAATGTTGATATGACATAACAATAAAAAGCGTTTCACTTAAAACTAAATTAAAACATAATATTGGGCCAGAAAATGTTAAGTAAAACCTAATTTTAGGTGTGTTGTATTTATAGTCCTTTATTTAAATGTATAAAATAGAATATAAATTGGAGAAGAACACCTGTTTTGTCTTGGTTAATGTTTTAAATTCTATAATATATTATGTAAATTGAATCTAATGCTTTGCTTGTTCTAAGCAACAAGACTTGGTTTTTCCGTTTTTCCTGCTTGTATGCCACATCAAAGGAATATATTTATTGATGTATGTAGCCTTTATTGAGTTTCCTGGTACAATATAATAAAAACAACGAAATTAGTGCCTTTAGGAATATTAGTTTGATCAGAAGTCTCAATGTTCGCAAATAAAAAATTGTAAGACTAATACAAAAAATCAAAAAAATTATTACCATGAAATATATATTTCGACGGGTTAATATCTCACATACAAAAATTCATATTAGAATAAATCAGAAGGGCCTGTGAGTGAATCTGATTTTACATATCGTTTTATTTGTATAATACTCTGACGTTTTGCGTGTCTGTGAATATGATACTATGCATTTTATACTCTACTTAAGCATTTTGCGAAAGTGGTAGATCAAGGGCGGTGTGCTCGTCGTTTAATTTTAAAGTAGTCAACCAGAGTTGAATACCCGCCGGAAATTTCACCTCGTACTTGGCAGTGAATAAAAACGTCATAAGGATATATACGTGTCTGAGAAATTTAAAATATTTCAATATATGTGAATGTTCGCTACTGCTATTGTGGCGAATACACGAATAGGTCAACTCGGTCAAAGAAGAACCGAGCTCAATGTAAAATAGCAGCTTAAAGCTGCCTTGTTTCGTATGGTGAGTGGTATTGAGGCATTACATCTTAGTTCTTAGGGATGACAACGCATCTGTGATTTGATTCTTAATCGAAGATAGATTATATAGATTAGATACCTACATATAGATCACTGTATCTATGGACTAACTTCAAGCACTAAATACAATTGTAAAAGTAATGCTAACTCATTCTATCGCCAACGTGCATCAGAGCAGTACGAAAGCGGACTCCCATTTTTCAAAACCAGGGAAACCAATGTTGGTAGAATAAAACTTTGTTTTACAACTGTTTCATATCCCCAAGATTTGGAAAACTTGTCTGGAAACTTTATCGCGGTAGTAAGGCATTCAAGTTTAGTCCGCGATACAACTTTGTTGCATGTTTTCTTCAAGGTACACGGCAACATCTTTACTTACGTAAAATAATCTAAGCTCTATTCAAAAATAATTATTAGCTTCGAATAAATAACAGCGAAAATAAGTAATTTTAGCGGAAATTGTATCCTTACCTAAGGTCCAGCCTCAGTTCGCGGCCATCGACAGTGAGGTTGTAATGCAGCGAGGGCGGCAGGCGGTGTTCCCGTTGGTGAAGGTCACGGCGTGCCCGCGCGTGTCCATGCTCGTGTGCGTGTTCCACTGTGCGTGACACGAGTTCGCCATCTCGTGTCACTTTGACCGGGACTGTCACTTGCACTTGCGACGTATCCAGGTGCTTGTGTGAATATATGCCTGATGAAAGATATCTATGGTTATTAGTGGTCAGATTGCATTCTACATTACATACGGAAGGATGCGTGAAACGGAATATCGAGTAAGGTGCTTTAGGTGTGATATAGCAACGTAATCATCACGTGCTAGATGTTATTTACACATCCTCGACGACAGGAAGCACTACGTCAAAGATGCAGTTTATTTGGTACCGTCGACAATCCACCTGTTGAGCGTGGCAATAATGGCAATCCTCCGTTTTATGGCGGAGACCCATGTTCAGCAGTGAAATTTTTACAGAGTAATAAATAAGAAGGAATCATCCGTTTTATGGCGGAGACCCATGTTCAGCAGTGAAATTTTTACAGAGTAATAAAGAAGAAGGAATCCTCCGTTTTATGGCGGAGACCCATGTTCAGCAGTGAAATTTTTACAGAGTAATAAATAAGAAGGAATCATCCGTTTTATGGCGGAGACCCATGTTCAGCAGTGAAATTTTTACAGAGTAATAAATAAGAAGGAATCATCCGTTTTATGGCGGAGACCCATGTTCAGCAGTGAAATTTTTACAGAGTAATAAAGAAGAAGGAATCCCCCGTTTTATGGCGGAGACCCATGTTCAGCGGTAAAATTTTTACAGAGTAATAAAGAAGAATGAATTATCGCCCTCCATTACAAGCCACGAGATTTTTCTGGTCCATCTCATAGCTTAATGGCTTGATGGATCCTTTTAAGCCACTACCTCACAACAAAAATTCTAAATGTTGGCTGAACGAACATTGGCCACACAATATAATTTCGTTGTTTAAATATTATCCCCATGCTTCGAATTTCTCCTGTGGTAGAAGTGGCATTTTAATTACTTAGTTTGCATTTGAATTAATGATAATGTCTGTATGTGAAAAACACTAATCACGCGCAAATTATCTTGGTCGTTGTGACACTGGTTTAGTTGTCTATTCTAACCAGCGAGTGGCACGCAGAAATGAGACTTGCCCAAAGTCGCTTCATGGTGGTGAGGTCGGTTTGGCATTTTCACATTTTTCACTACGCGGAAAGTCGCCGGAAATTACTATGATAATAGATAATATCAATTTAATATCTCATAATATATACATATTAAGTATTTTGAACATTTTTACAAAGAAAACATAAAACAAAAAAAAATTAAATTCAATAACACTCATTTCCATTTCATTAAATAATCAAACATTTGGAATGATTACAAAGATAGATTTGCCTTAATTGCAAAATATCTTACGATCTTTAGTCGTTATCGATAGGCATCGAGTTACCGGTATGGTCCGATGCATTGCATAATAGACGACCACGCGCCAAATATATATAATAAAATAGTTGTTTTACAAACATCAGCATTTACTTTAGCCAGGTCAATGATGTCTTTGATAATATCCGTCATTCTAGGAAAGTGACGTCATGGAAATTCGAAAATAATCGTTTTAATGCTTTAAATTAAAGCTTAAATCTTAAGAAGTATTAAAACACTCTTGTCTTAAATGATCATCCATTCATCCATTAGAGCCCATAAAAGTCCACTGCTGTACATAGGCGTCCCCGATAGATTGCCTCAATACTTAGGAATTCCTAAGAACAACTTATAATAATAAAAAATATGCCATAGTTGCCATGCGTGGCAGCTATGGCAGTGGACTTCAATAGGCTGTAATGGTGACGCTAACGGTTATTAGGAAGACGCTGCTCATCTCCTGATTTTTTCCCTCTGTGGCCTCTTACTCGTACGACACCCACGGGACGATATGGGTACTGGATATTGTTACACGGCTACTGCGGTCCCTAATCATAGTAGTAGTAGTAGTAGTATATACTTTATTGTACACCACACATATACAACGAATAAATACATTACAGAGGAAACTTAATATATACGCTTAATATATACTTTTTTTAAAAAAGACTTATCTGACTCGGTTTTGCTAGTGGATTTTCCACATCATTCTGTCAAATTTTATATTAAAAGTTACTCCAAAAAACCGATGAACGCTAAAATTTGGCAAGTCTCACGTTTATTGAATATAATACTTCCCCGATAAAGTAATCTTATACCACCTATCTGAACTGTAAGAAGCCAGCTGGTAGCGGGCACTTAGATGATATATGGTCTAGTCACCCGCCAAAACGATAATAACTTAAATGAAACCATTGCCAAGCAATGATCTTTTTTTATTCATCATCATCATCATTATACCCGGAATAGATATCAAGGGGTTACTGAATGCATTTGTTACCGCCAATCTGTATAATACGGTATTATAAAGAATACAAAGGTAAAATAATATAATACCTAAAACATTCAGACAATGTTTAAAATATCATTTATTTCATACAAGTACTTTACTTAGGCAATCTATACAACACCGAATGTTTACCCGGCAATGTATTGAATAAGAGGTAATGGAGTAGCTAAAGTGCAGGTTTCTTAATCTGGCTGGATGTCTGGTTGCTACCATCTGTTAGGAATCATATAATTAATAATATTAAATCCCTTTAGCACACAAATGCAAGACTTCAAGATACTATAAGTTAGCACTGCGTAGATCGGAACAAAAATTAATAATTTTAATCTGGGAGTAGCCATGGTTAACTATGACATTGGGACGTCGATACCTCAGTCCCATCCCCCCCCCTCCCGTGACCATGGGTGCTGTAAAGTGCTCGAAACGTCGGGAATATAAAATAAGTTAATATACGCGATATGATCCGTAAAAACTAGTTTTATTTAAATATGTGGTGTTCGTATAAACATTAGAAATCATTAAATTATGGTTCTTTAATTTAAGACAATAACGAGTGTCTGCTTTTGCCTACGCGTTAGTAGTTTTTTTATCTTAAAAGTAAGTAATTACATTGTTTTTAAAAGTCATTTTCTTATATATTGTTTCGTAACAATTTTATACACTTAGTTCACGTATAAAATAGAGTAGCCAGAAGTCACTGAAAATGAAATGTAAAATGTGAGTTATCTCTGTAAATCATGTAAAAAATACAAATTTTCATATTCAACAAAGTCCAATGTGTGAAAACTACGTTTTATATAACATAAAATTTTGATATATACTTAGTGAATATTAGGGTGAAGTTGTTTTTAACAAAAATGGCGTTGGTCCAAGATGGCGTAATAGAGTGACCTATGATTTAATATTTTTTGTTTTTAAAGGCTCCTACTGAGTATATCGATACAATTATGTTTTCTTTTCATTGTTGTGTTGTTGTTTCTACATAGTTGTTTATTTCTTCATAGTAGTTATTTTATTTTGAATTTTATAGATATTGGATTCTAACATATTCATAAGATTTGCCTTAGTTGTAGTAGTGACATAATATTTGAATTTCTTTCTTTTCATTAAACCTTTGTGGTTTTGTTATTTATTACTGTCTTAACAATTGAACTTGTTTATGGAACTAATGTTTAATAAATTGTTTGATGCTGATATTTGATGACTTTTTTTACACACGAAAATATTTTATCAAATAATAAAATTCCTCCCCTCTCCAACTACTCCTGTCACTGATTTAACCAACCAAAAGGAACTACGCGTACCTTCTTACTGTGTAACAAGGTACGCGTACTACGTGTACTACGCGTGGAACTGAAACGGTACACCGACTGATACCTAGCCTACCTAGCCGTTAGGTGAAATTCGTATATTTCAAAAATAAAAATTAGAATGGTTCTTATAACACAGCCACGTTCGTAGCTTAGGTAAGGAAGGTAATAAAATATTGACTACTGAAATAAAACCTAATACAAAATCTAAAATGCATATATTATACATGGTAGAGCCATACTGCAGTTATAATTAGTAGTATAGTTGTAGCGCGAATGGGTCGGCTCGACCGGGGAAGAACCACAAAATACCAGCGTAAAATAGTAGCTTAATGCTGCTGTGTTTCGTATGGTGAATGTTTTTACTGAGAATGAGGCATTCCATTTTAGTCCTCACGGATGACAACGAATCTGCATGTTGATTCGAAATCGAGGATACATAAAGGTGTCTATGGGCCATAGCAATCACTTACCATTAGGTGAACTGTGTGCTCGTTTGTCATCCTAACCAATAAAAAAATTTAAAGTCACG
Organism: Parnassius smintheus behrii; assembly: GCA_036936625.1. Classification (NCBI taxonomy): domain Eukaryota; kingdom Metazoa; phylum Arthropoda; class Insecta; order Lepidoptera; family Papilionidae; genus Parnassius; species Parnassius smintheus. Next base: position 27,131,106 of record JAUPFT010000009.1, on the reverse strand, counting down.
TTCTAATGTTCTAAGTAAATATCCAACGTTATCAACGTGAAAATTCACAATGACTTTTCACTCAGACTTTTTTGTAACCTTAACGACAGTTACGGTTATTTAAAAATAACACTTTTCCCCAAGTTTAGTCGCATCTTACAACACTAAAGGGATGATATAGATATTCATACACCGCCACTACATGGTAATTAATAATATTTCAAAACTCTTTATTTATCGACATCGTCTTGCAATCGACGTTTCTCAGCACTCATACAAAAAAATCGATATTTTAATTATTGACAGTTATTTATTTTTGGATAAAAACGTAGTAACAGCACTCATACAAAAAAAAATCGATATTTTATTGACAGTTATTTATTTTTGGATAAAAACATAGTAATGACTCTAAGTTATATTTACTTTCATTTAAAAAATTGTCCTTGGCCTGACCTACTATATACTCTTTGGCTTGACCATAGGTCTGACTAAGTTGGTCCAATAAAGTGTCGGGGCCCGAGAGGTTAAGATACTAATTTGTGAAAATGAATTCCCCAGTACTTGACCTAACCAAATTAAGTTTTATGTTTAGTATTGCTTAATATTAATTTAATTAAATAGACATTCAGCACAATCAAATGCTTTTTATAGATGATTGACATTTAATTAGGCTATTTGTTTGCAATTCATTCATTCATTCATTCATAGCTTGTGACCAAAGAAAAATTTAGCAGATTTAAAGTGTGAAAAGTTCTGCTACGGTTTTTTGGCACTGCGTACCGCTGGTTTGATTTCTGCGCGGAATTAAAGTCACATTGTTTTAGACACCCAGACCAAATTAATTCAAAATATGCAATTTACAAAAGTGCCTCCACGATACAGGAGAAGTTAAAAGATAGTAGAAGGCATTTCTAGTGTCTTATTATTTAGATTTCTGTGGTAGTTTCCTTAGGATCACTCCAGAACTAAACATGATTAAAAATTGCATGGCCAGGTCTGAAAATTATACACTTGGAGCTACAATTTCCTTTCTTTTTTAGTTACAGCTTGTTGAAAATCACCCGAAAAATTTAGGATTTTTATATATCCTTTAATTTGTGACTGGTGTAAATAAAACAATAGATTTCCCACTTACACACGCATGTTAAAATCGGCAGTCGCAAGTGCACCCGTGCATTGCCGCGTGCTGGCGTTCTATACAAAATTATTTCGTAAAAATGCTGAACCTTACTTTCAAATTCACAAATAATAAGAAAATTATTTGGCGTAGTTGCAACGCTTGGCAAGCGGGTTGATTACCGCAGTTTTTTATTATTTTGAGAGGTTATCAGGAAGATGCTGCTGCCCATCTCCTGGTTCATTTATTCTCTGTCGCCTCTTACGACACACACGGGACAATGTGGGCTAGTGGATATTCTTACACCGCTAAATGCATATAAAATTATACTAATCATTGGGTGCGTTTGGCAGAAAAAAGCGCTAGCAAGCGCTTACTAGCGCTAAAATAGTTTTCGGCCAGGACATGATTGCTACTTCAGTAGCGCTGACACAATCCGCCGTTTTGCTTATTTAATTTGTTTGTTTTGAAGTAGAGTTTATAAGTTGTTTTTTGCAATATTAGTTTTAAGTAATATAATGACATGAATAATATACATGTTATTAAAAATTCATGATTGGTAAGTTTTTAATATGAATACTTCAAAAAAATATATTAAAATTAGGTTAGATTCCCCGGTTAAAACTAACACCGTGTCCTAGAGGAAAATAGCTACTTACGATTTGACAGCGCTTACCGCTTACGATCGCCATTTTGCTTACAAGCCCTTGCTAGCGCTATTTTCTGCAAAACGCACCCATTGGCTTATTAGTTGCACGTTGTACGTTAAACAAAACATATGAACGGTGTTACGTAAATTGACGATTAAAGAGTGAAATTATCAGTAAACCCAACACTATTTTTTATTATTAGTTATTACAAGTAAATTATTATATAGTCGTTTTATTTGTTATGTGTTATTCATTGTGTTAATCAAACATAACTAGTCAAGCAAAATTAAAAATATAAGAACGTGATATTCACATACGTTTAGTCATACTTGTATTTTGAACACCTCATTTCCGGCGTTTACAACCGTTCAAGTAAACATAGAGCATTTAATATAACCTAAAAGTATTAACGGAAAGTTAATAGAGATCTACATTTAACATGGCAGCAGTAGTCGTTTCAGATCACGGGTTGTGCGCTTTTCCCCAAATGGCTTTGCGCCTGGTTGTGGCGGGTGACTTAGATTCGATGGTTTGATCAGCTACGATATAACTGAAGTGGGAGGCCGAGATCTCTCTGGATGCATCTTGGTGTACTGTGGGGCAATGGTGTCTTCTCAGAGAAACGTTATAGTTATGAACTGCCACTAATGGAATTCCTTAATGGAATTAATGTGATCTGTCGTATCTATACAGAGTAGATCCACAACTAGGGCCAGGTAGGCACTCGAAAATATCAACATTTTTTTATAAAACTGAAATAACCACAGACACAGACAGACCACTTGATGGTAAGTGGCTTCTGTTGTCCATGGACACCTACAGCCATCTTGAACAAAGAAGGCTACAAAAGCTTTGTCATCTCTGAAGACTAAGATGGAATCTCTGTAATTATACTGGCTCTCTATACCCCCACCACTTCACTCTGAACATAGGCCTACCCCAAGGAATGCTACAAAGCACGGTCCTGAGCCACCTGCATCCACTGACTTCCTACATGTCTTACCAGGTCGTCACTCCATCTAGTGGGGAGTCGCCCTACACTACGCCTACCGGTACGAGGCTGCCACTCGAGAACCTTTTTTCCCCATCGGTTGTCGGTTCTTCGATCTATATGGCCGGCCCATTGCGACTTCAGCTTACTAATCCCCATTGAGCTTACTAACCCCCACCCCCGCCCATACATGAAGATAGCTTTGTAAATATTGCTATTTAACGGTAGAAATAAGTGAGAGGGTGTTTTCCTTCCACACAACTTTCTCAGATGGAATCATAGGCAGAAAGGTAGTCTTAACACCTGGTGTAGATTTTCCAGCTTCCTTGTTTTTAGTGGACTCAGTGATCCGTAAGGGAAGTATACAGGAGGCCGCGTACGAACCCGCACTTGTTGTTCCAACACGTCGTACTTGGAGGAAGAGGGAGAGACCGTAGATGTGAGCTTGGAGCTTTCCCGTGATCTTAGCTATATGCGAAGTATGTATTATATTTATTTAATTATTGGTAACTTCTCGATATAACCCGTTCGTATTCGCGCGGAGCGAGCAGCCTTTAGATATAAAGAATAGAATAGAATAGAATAGAAAAATACATAAAAAGGGACTGATCGTTTGACTAAACTTTTACAAGATACTAGCAAAGCAAGTTCTGTTACGTTCACGGGCACCAAAAATATTAATTTTAATCCTTAGTTCTGCCCATATGGTTGACTGACGAGATAAAACTTTCTTAATATGTAAAAAAATTAAAAATATCACTAGTTTAAGTTTCCAAATTTAAACTGGAGCAGCGTTGTGGATTGAGGTTATACAAAATTATAGGAAGTTTACCACTGCTTCTTACAGACGGACTAAGATTCCACCTTATGGTATTGCAGTTCATGGACAGCAAAATACTTCAAAATAAAAAGGCTACCAATGTATTGTCACCTCTGAAAACAAAGATGGAATGCTTCCCAGTCTGTAATTATGCTCGCATTCTATGCCCTTCAGGTCGGGGCTGTTCACTCTTGCCTTAAAGACATACACGTTGAAATTAAAGGGAAGGACAGACGTTGGGAAGCTTTCCCACTCCTTTGCTGTACACATTACTAAATTTTATTTAATTATTCACATGTATAGATAAATAAAATGTACACACATTAGGTGACTCGAGCGATATTTACAAATTATATTTGTAAACGCTCCGTGGCGCAGTGGCCGCGGGTTCGAATTCCGCACGGTACAAGTATTTGTGTAGTCTACAAATAATTGAGATGTTTGTCCTTAGTCAATTTATGTTTGTAAACTGCCTCCACGATAAAGGACGAAATCCTAGTGTGGGGGTGATTAAAAAAAAATGAAAAAAAATTTGGGAAGGCCGTGACATGAAGTCTTTGACTAGTTTATTCTTAATTAAGAAGCGCTTGGCAACACTGCGATTATAATGTACCATTAACTTACTAATCAGTCGTCATATGAGCAATTTCTTATTAAATAGGTGTGCATAGTCAGCATCCCAGTAACGCTAGATACACGACACTCGCAACTAGTGGGGCCACACAGGTTTTACTCGTAGTTTGTGCTTTTCTCATACCTTATTAGTCTTAAAACGCATTCATAATGCATCGAAGTGGAAGCTATACGCTTCAGGCCGGTTCTTAACTGGCTTACATTTTATAAACGAAAAGGCTTGCCAATGCATAAAATGCATTTTCATATATAATTTAAGTTTCATTATATCGAATATAATGAAATATTATTATGTACGAGACCTTTTAGTGACGGTGTAAGAATACCTACTACTTCATATCGTCCCGGGGTTGTCAGAGGGAAACTAAAACAGGACATGGGCAGCAGCGTCTTCCTGGTAATAGCAAGCGTGGCAACTATGGCAAAATCCCTCCTATGAAGCAAATTAAGTAAGAGACCTATGTTCAGTGAACTTTTTTCAGGCTGTAATCGATGGATGATTGCATTATATATAGAATTAAAACTATTGAACTGTAAACTTTTAGAAAACGCGTGTATTATGTTTTAGTACGTTTTACATAAGACAGTTTTTTCCTACATTAACGAAAAAGTCACTACATCATAATTAAGTCTGATTATCGGTCGATTCAGTAACAAAATTATGTTAATTACCGTCAAACTTTAGTTTGCGTTCAAAGAGCTAACGTAAAGTGATTTTGTAGATTTATGTGTGGGTTGTTTAAAGATACATTCGTAAGCGAACGCCGAGACATACTCGTAGGCTCGGCGGCAATTATTGTCTAATGCCCGGAGTGCCGCCTCCTTGCGAGCTACAAGCATAACGGAGCACAGACCTGCCACGCGTGGGAGGACGTTTATCAGAACGACCACTTAAGCCACATTCGTTGTAGTTTAAAGCGCAATCAAAGATCGTTGGATGTAATATCTTCTTACGTCAGTAAGTTGTCAATGTGCGTTAAGTATTACGAACATTTTATTTTAATAACAGAATAGTAACTCAGTGGTTACGCTGTTTACTGCGGCGCTACTGGACGTTGGTTCGATTCCTGAACGGGTTTAAGTATCATAATCTTTGTCAACGTGCATTTCATTTATGCCATGCCCCATAATACAGAAAAAGTATCATCTCAGTTTTATGATAAAAAATCCGTAATCATTACTGTCCCATATATGTGGAAAGACGCGACTATGATATATTATGCGGGAAAGATATTGCTTGAGGAAATAAAGTTTGAGTTAATTAAAGATCTTAAAAATAGCGGTGGCTGACTGCTAACACTTCACTTAGCTTTTCACTTAGAGGTCAGCGACCTTCGCCTGAGGATACCTCGTAAAGAGGCGAAACACTTATTGTATAATCGAGGGTGGTGCTAGGATTAGTGGTGACGAGGATAGTGCATGCAATTGAGGGAGGACAGAAGGTATTTTTCAACTTAGGTAAGACACATCATTTTATTACATGGATATAAGCAAATTAATTTTTAAGATCTTTAATATAATGTATTTCCGTAAAGTAACGCCTGATTCTATTAATTTAAAAGTTGATTCGTTTTCAAGCATAACGCTACACAATTTTTCATCAAATATGTATACGTTAACGATTAAAATAAAGCATATCAGTTTTTCATATTGCCGCGCAAGTCTCGTAAAAACCAAAACATTTCGCTGCGGTAGAAGTTGACCAGTACGACGTTATCATAATCTTCAAAAAGAACAATAAATTGATCTTGATAGCCTGAATATACTTTCAGAACATCGGCCAACTAATAAGTAAGCATTTTCTCTTTTTGAAGACGCTATCACTTTTGAGATGAGTGACCTCCCGTAGTTTCTTAAAGTGGATTATTTAATTTATTCTCCACAAGTGTATACCGGATCAAAACCAGTCTTTTAAAAATAGTTATATATCTTGATTCCATCTATTAAAACCCTTTTGCGAGTATTATTTTTAATATTTATAATTGAGTTTCTATGATCAAATCCAAAACAATTTCTTATGGCTCTATTTTATACAAAAGAACTTATCGACTAAGCGTAGTGTATGCATACAGTGTACTAATTGAGCGTTGACATCCTCTTGTAAAATTATAACAATAAAAAAGGACTTGTGATTAAGATCTAAGTTTAAAGTATTTAACAGAGTTAAGAAAGAAGGTTCTGTATCGATACATATATTATAGTTTTAATGTTTGTTCACCGATTTTTCAGAAGCGTCTGAAGTACGAATTATCCATTATTTTCTTATTAAAGTTCAGGGATGGTCTCACATAAAGAGAAAAATATTCCACCCATGGCAAGACTTTCTAAAACTTGACGTTGAGATATTCTTTATTGCACTCAAAAAGAAAAGAAAAACTTTTAATAAAAAGCTTTTCAAGTCGGAGCTTTAATTCTATGATACAATATGTCTTTACGCCAACCTTGAAGCGATTATGTAGAAAATTATTTTATTCTTTTAGTTTTTTAAGTAGGTTTTTACATTTTATTTGAAGTTTAATATTTGTAAATCGAATAACAAAATTTGAGATACAACTCAAAAGAAAGATAAACTTTATTTAAAATTAATAGGTAATTTTTATAAAAAAAAAATAACTGCGAAAATAGCTTACAGTTCACCTGATGATAAGTACATATAGTAGGTAGGTAGGTAGCCCATTGACATCTGCAGCCAACTTCTAATAAAGAAGGCTACAGATACGTTGACCCTCTGAGGACTAAAGTCCGGATCACACGGTTTACTCGCACTTGTCACTTCTCAAAATGTAAACCGGGCCTAAGATATAATGCATGTAATTATATTGGCTTTTTTTCCTTCCGATCGGAATACAGCAGCACTGCTATTTTGCGGCTGAAATAAGTAAGAGTGTGGTATGTACTGAGACGGACTCTTTGCCAGAAAAGAAATCCTACCACCTTGTGATATATTTATTATTAACACAAGTTGATCCCAGCTGTGGGAAGTACATATATTTATATGTTTTGTCGTATATTATTTAAATTAATAAGTAACCTTTCTTATGTGTTAGAATCTGTATACCTAGGCGTCAGTATCTACCTATTCCGTGTAAAGCGATAACGTTAGTTTGTTACATCATCTTTAATTGTATACGAGCGGAATAAGCAAACGAAGGAATTATGTATGGTGTGACAAGAACAAACGTTTTAATGGTTTGTCCCAAAAATAATGTTATGCGTAATTATTTGGTTTGTGATTTAGTCCGGTTCAAAAATATATATCTGCAACATTGTGTAAAGAAATCGTCTACCGTTATGCTTCATTTTCAAGCCAGTTGTAATGCACACATCATAACTACTACGTACTACGTACGTTCGTATGTACTACGGACTACGGCAACGGCAGTCTATCGTTGGCGGCAGTCAGCCGCCTTGCGTACATCATCGCTCCATGTAGCCAGAATACAGGTCCATGAAGTTGGCACCCGGAAATAATTATTAAAAATGCGACTAGTATAAATCGATTGCGCGTAAAAAATTATGATTATCGGCACTAATTATTTGTTTGCGCGTCAAATATTTGTTTAGATATTTAAAAAAGTTAGGCGGGTGCTGTGAAATAATAAATTTTTATTTTTTGCTTAAAATGACGGTAAAAGAATAATTAAACAATGTAAATTTATAGATTTTCACATGCGCAATCAGCACCCGATATCAGTTTATCCATAAGTTATTTATTTACCTCGTAAATAATTAATTAAATAATCCCATAACCTCAGCCGCAGCGTCCGAGCTCGAGAGTGCAATATCCCTAGTACGCTAGCGCTTAAAGCGCTTTTCTCTTTAGTTGGCAGCAACAGCTTCCTAAAGAGTATGGAGTGTAGAAGTAAGGAGTACCAACTCCCATAGTAGAGTAGTTGAAAAAGTGCCCATCTGCAAACAGTAAATTACAGTTCAAAAACTCTCCACAAATACGCTGGAGTAGCTACTGGGATGAAATGAACTTAGGGCCTCAGCAACGAGGTGTTGAATACCAGTTTCTACCATTCGTTCCTATCAAATCAATAAAACATTTAAATTTTAATGGGAAACATGGCTGGGTGTTACCTGCTTGGGATCCTATAGTTAATAAAGTTAAATCCAAACCCAAGTACTTCACTGGAAGATTTTAAGATACTGTAAGCTCGTTCGCTGTATATATCGAACCAAAATTAAATTTCGAAAGCTGAAGGTAGCCCGGGATAACTATGACATCCGGACGAAAAAAATCTTAGTTACCCCTTGACATGAGTGCTGTAAAGCTTCAAAAATGTCGGGAATTAAAAATAAGTAAAGTATTTTAAAATAAAGGCGATGAAATCCGTAAAATTAGTTTTATTGTTTACTACTGGCGAACCTCCCGGATTTGCTTGGTAGGATATATTAATAGAAGAGGGGGCAAACGAGCATGCGGCTCACCTGATGGTAAGTGACTACCGGCGCCCATGAACAACCACAACACCAGAGGAATTGCAGGTGCGTTTCCGGCCTTTTATTTTAGAAAGGCGTAAACTCTATTCTTGAAGGTCCCTAGGTCGTATCGGTCCGGAAAAGTCGCCGGTGGTGAACAATGCCACAGAGAAGTTGTACGAGGAAGAAAACTCTTAGTAAAACGCACAGTGGTGGACCACCAAGCATCCAGATGGTGAGGAAGGTATCGTGAATTTTGACACGATACGTGTTAGTGAAATTTGGTGGCTGGAATATAGGATACGATAGAAAACGCAAAGGGATGCAACATCCCTACGCAACGTCAAAATACTAGTTTTTTTGCACTCTTTTACGTGGTAGAGCCATACTGCAGCTATACCGGTAGTATAGTTGTAGTACGAATGGGTCGGCTCGACAGGGGAAGGACCACGTTCTCACAGAATACCAGCGTAAAATAGCAACTCAACGCTGCTGTTTTTCATATGGTGAGTGTAGAAAACCTCTTTGTCCTCACGGGTGACAACGCATTTGTATTTTCATTCATAATAGATGTAGATATCTATGAGCCACGGCAATCCTTACCATCAGGTGGACTGTATTCTCGTTTGTCACCCTTCTCCTTTAAAAAAATCTGTTCTCAAGTTGCATTATTAACGGTTCAGCCATTTCGAAGGTTAGCCCGGACGGATATACAGACACCCAGATGAAAATTTTGGGAGAGAATGCCCTATGGCATTAAGTCCGCCATAATATGTACTTTTTTGTGCATGAAAGCATAAATAAATAAATAAATAAAATTTTAAGAATTGTTTTTCATGTTTTAACGGAATGCAAATAACTCCCTTAGGTTACAATTAGGCAATTATTTTAATATTGCAGACATACATTACAATTTTATTTATATGTAAGTATAGATTTTATCCTCGTCCGATAGCCTCTGCGTCACATCAGACGTCACAAACTAAGATTCGCATCTCGTCTCCATAATACTGATAAGATTCTAAGAGCAAATATTGAGTTTGTTAGATAAGCGACTCAGATCGTTACACTTTACACTTTCCTGTGATAAGTTTCAGCAAAACTACGTACAATTACGATAAAACTGATAGATAGAGCGCCATTTGATTTCCTTATCATTTTAGTGGGTCACTATTATAATGATATTTGTAGTAAGAGAAACGGCTATTGGTGAAGCTTGTCCTAAGAATTGTCCTAACTGACGGTTGGAGTAAGCTCAATCGTGTAAATTCTACTAAAGTTCAACGACCAACTCCAAAAGTAGCGAACGTCCTTCAACGTGTGTTTGTTGCAGAGCACCACTTACAGTTTACGGTTATTGGTTTCTGTGCTTAATTCACGTAAGCTTTCAGCTCGGCTCACACTACGGTCAGCCCGCTACTTAAATTATATTTATTACATCGCATTGCGTAACGATGGTTACCTCAATACTTTTATAATCATTTTCACTTTTAAAATTACCTCTATAGAATAAGAAATAGGGATCAATATAAGTAGTAATTTCTGATTTTATATTGAAACAGACTTAGTTAAAACATACTTACATATTGATTAGTTTTCCTCGCTATTTTCAAATATCATATTTTTTTAAACCTTACGCGCACACTAGTATTATCTCCTGCATCGTGAAAGCTGTTTACGTTCTAAAATTGCACAAAGAATTTTAGTACGTATCCAGACACGGAACCGTAGTATTATATATTTAAATATGTATGAAGTTAAAGTATCTGTCATAATATCGAAATGCATGAGGTTAAAACATCGAAAATTTTGGTCTGTTTGTACGAGTAATGTTTGAAACCTATTTTAATGTCATCTATAGACTATAGGTACTTTATCAGAAAAATTGGAGATTAAAAAACAACGTAAAATTAATAAAATAAAAGTACCTAGGCTAACGGAGAGCAGGTAGCTGGTAATACAATTTAAATAAATCAATGTTGTGAATGTATGTGCAATAATGTCGTCACAATGGACAGAAAGAATTACGAAGCTCAATTGGAAATGAGGTGACTTTGACTTATTTAAACTACAAAGCATAAGGAAGAAATATTAGACAAAATTAGATCCATTAGGTGGAGTGAAGATATTGTAAGCACGCAAGTACAGGTGGCTCAGGTTAAGCCAGAATCAATCACCGGTATCGGCATTTATTAGAAACCGAATTGTAGCAGTTTTCTATGGCAAAATCTTAAATGTTTTGCTGGATTATAGAAATAAAAATACAATTAAATCAGGCCAATGATGCAAAGTAAATATTTTTAATTGTGTATTACCATTGTCGTTCTTTTTGTCAATTGAAGCAATTTGTGCAAAACTCTAGCATGTAGGTAAAGGAGAACTCGCCTCACTCTTAATTTTAGCTGTCTATAAACTTTAGTGAGGTAGTCAAATTAATTAAATAATAAATAAAGGTCCAGCTGGCTTTCTTGCTGGTTCTTCCCAGGAAGAACTTTGTATTCCGAACCAGTTGTAAAGTAAAAATTACTTTCAATAAGAATTACGTGTTATGTATATTGATTAAAAAATACGAGTACTAATTATGGAAGGAACAAAGATATGCATTACTATATTATTTATATTTAATATCTAAAATTATGCATATTTAATTTAAAGTTTATAAATGGGACATAAAATTATTTAAAAAAACTTTAAGAGTGAAAAAGGATAAAAGAAACAGTCACACACTCGCAGGATGGGATGGGATGACAGATTTTCTTATAGAAACAAATACATAAATATTGTATTAAATATAGAATATCATAGTTATTGATTATTTTTAATAATTTATTTAATCCGTAATAGATATAGACATGTCGTTACAAGTTTAAAACGAACTAAGGGTCGACCCTGTCATCCTAAATCCACAGACGCTCGACTAAAATTATCCTTCAAAGGCAATTCTGGAATGACACGCACGACTTGAATCCAATTATCCACGTCTCAAAACCCCTGACATTCCAAAACAACGCAGCCTGTTAGTTTTATAAATTTTTAACTCAACTGTCATTTCAAATTGTTCACGCTTCAAACAATAATTTTGCTTCTCAGAATGGAAGCGATTCTTATTAGTATAAATGTAGTGTATTAAACGAATTATTTTTGTTTATATCGAATGATTTTTAATATGCATCTTAACTTTAAAGTTTATAAATGGGACATAAAATTGTTAAAAAAAAACTTTAAGAGTGAAAAGGATAAAAGAAACAGTCATACACCCGCAGAATGCGATGGGATGGTAGATTTTCTTGCGCAGCTTTTACTTTCAGGATTCCTAGGTTCAGCATTTGTTAAAGTTGGTTATCATAATGATGATGAATATCCAGCATGTTTGGGTGAATTTCTAATTTTCATATCTTTCTCAGATAAGGTTTTGTAAGATCTTAAGTTACGGATATTATTTAATAGTATTTTTTATAAAATATACTTACCCGTATGAATTGTGTTTCTTATGCTGTCCTGGACTTCATCTTCTAAGTCTTCGTTCAAGTAATTCACCCTGGGCATTTCGTTTGTTATTATATGTTTCGCGCCACACCGAACCACCAACATTAGAAAAAGCAACAGTTTAAATATGGAATACCGCACATCCATTTTCCTAAGCACCCGATAATCAGTAGCACACATCTTACACTACCGAGTCCTTAGTTTATTAACGCTACGGTTTTGGCATGCTACTGATGTGAAAATTGAATATCACTGTATCGTTTTAGCCCGTTATGAAATTTTATGTTTGTAGTTAGATATCGATAGAGAGTATATTGTTCTTCCACGGCCTTGTTGCAATGTCATTGTAATGTACCTGTAAAGAAAAGTAATTGTTATTAATAATTGAACACGATATGTTGTTTTGGTGGGGCGTTTTCTGTAAATATTTAATACACTGTTTGTAATATTTTATCCAAATTCTATTTTTTTATAGTAAAAGTGTGACATGCGAGCACACGGTCCACCAGATGCTAAGTGGTTGCTGTGGGCCATAAACATCTTCATCTATCCTCGTTTGCGAATCAAAATGCAGATGCGTTGTCAGCCTTGAGGACTAGGATGGAATACCTCTTTTACAGTAAAAAGGGTCTCCGGTTCTCTACACTCACCATACAAAACACAGCAGCATTAAGCTGCTATTTGACGCTGGTATTCTGTGAGAGCGTGGTCAAGTGGCGTGGTGAGAATGAGTGGAGCCGACCCATTCTTGCTACAAATATACAATTAATATTGCTGCAGCATGGCTCTACCACGTAAAAATATCATTTACTATAATACACCGTGTGGTAGCGGTGTGAGAATATCCACTACCGCATATCATCCCGTGGGTGTCGTAAGAGGTGATGAGGGAAACTAATCAGGAGATGGGCATCAGCGTCGTCCTAATAAAGACTAAAAATAAAAATATTGCGGTTGCTAACTAGTTTCCTAAGCGTTGCAACAATGGCAAATATCCCATGTTCAGCAGTGGAATTTAATAGGCTGTAATGGTAATCCATTATCTTTCACCTATTTTATTTGTTTATAAACGTCTTGAGATGAAATATTTAAAAAAAATTAGAAATAAAAGAAAAAATGTGAGTGAGAGGTCCCGCCATTTTACTATAGTTATGAACCATTTATATGGAATAAAAGGATTTGAAAATATTCGAGACATAATGAAAAGTAAGATAAATACTAATTCATTTTGACCAGCAACTTGGGGGTAATATAAGTATTTAATTAATTTAGTTATATCGATTTTGGACTCATACATTGAAAATTAAGATATTAAAGTATGTTTCGGTTTTTCCTGAAGAAATATTTGTCAAATTATTTTTAAATAACAAAATAATAATTGTAATGACTTCGCACTTTTCAAAAGACCCCAAATTTTCGTACGTACCTCAAGTTGAACATTAATTGTATATTTTAAAGCCTTTTTTATTGAGTACTTGTAAATTATTTCAACGAACTCTTAAAGAAATTTAAACAAAAATATTTTTCTGACACTAGGTTTAAAGTTTTCCCAACGTTTCACCAGCCCGTACAGTAAGCGAGCTATCTCTTTAGTGATATATCTGTTACATAATTTTAGTTTTAGGTTGATAATTTTATCTCTCACCTAACTGTGTACCCGTGTTATAAAAACAAAAACGAACTCAGATAATTATACGATTACTGAAGGTTTTCCATTAAATATTCAATTTGTTAAGCCTTCATTAATAACACATGTCGCAGCGGAACGCAATTCTTCAATTTTTTTCATTCTCGCATATGTTTAACCTACATAAAACATAACTGAGTACCTACAAGACATTTAATACTTAGGCAACGACATTAATTTTATTTAAAAAAATCTCTGAAACAAGCCGCTGCTCCTATACAAGGCAAAGGATACTATAATGGACTTGCACCAAAATTGGAATGATTGACAGACATATGATTACGTAAACAATCGATCGCCATAAATTTTACCATTTTTTCATTTTTACATGCAAAGAATAATAAAAATACAAGATACGCAATGATATTAAAGAGGAAATAATTACAATTCGAATTTTCTCGTACATAATAAATCGGATTCGTAGCTTTGGTGGCCGTTCAGAAGGAGGAGACAATGAAAGATTTGAACATTTTTTAATAACGACTGAATGTTTTCTAGGAATAAAAAGTATTGAAAGGGCATAAGGAGGAGCTCACGTGCAGGGCGATAAGACAGGCGCCAAGCAACACCTCTCTGTTCTATCTTGTTTTTATTTGCTTCTATTAGAAACCGGATAAAGCTCGGCGCCAGCCAGGACAGTTTGTTTACTTTGTTATTTCAGAATGAGAATGTTTAAAAGCGCATACTACCAATCAACAAAGTCATCATTTTTTTACTCTATGTTCAAAAACGGCGATTGTTTTGAATATAAATTCAAAATTATTAGGTTATTGTATTTAAGGCTATTTCGTAAAAGATAGTTCAATAAATTCAATCAATAGCTCCAATATTCACATATGAGTTCGTCCATCTACAAATCAACATAGGCTTTGATTTTTTTAGAAAGTAACCTACTTTGTATTGTACTATACCATATAAACATACTATCTTTACTATTAAAATACACTATGTTATTTCAAATTTAGCTTCGTCACATAGAAACAAGTAGCATATGTTATTATATTAACATATTAACATAATAATTATTGTTAATGTAAATAGGATCTAATACAAATAAATTAAGTATACTCAGTTGTCGTATATCGCGGTCACTAATATCGTTTTAAGAATGCCCTATTAAACCGTTCACAACTGAATAAATGTTAATTTGTTCAGATGTGATCAAATGAAAAACAAAACATGTTTATATATTTTATATTTAGATTAACTTGTTACAGTATTAAATATGAAATCAACTATAATGTTAGGCGTTGGTAAAAGTGTTTCTAAAACATTATCAATTACTTATTATGTTTTAAATTACGAATTATAACATCATCAGGTCGTATTAAAAGTTAATCTTTACTACTCTCCGATTTCCCAGTATCACGTAGTATCTCTTTTATCAGTCCATAGATATCTCTGTGTGAACAGCGGCTAATCTTGATGCTGACCCGATTCGTGTCTAGACTAATAATGACGTATGACCTAGACTCAAACTCTTCCCACCGGTCTTAGGTAAACAATAGATAAGGGAGATTTAAAGCAGGTACGCTCTCATTAATAATATGGAAAGGTTGTTTAAAACAGACGGAAATTTATTTTAGTGTTTGCTAAATTTCCTTTATATTTAAAAATATTAGAGTATATTTTATAATTAAAAAAAAACAGCGGAAGATTGAACTTTCTATGGGTCATGATAATATAATAAATGGGTATTGTGTTTGGATTTCTGTTTTTCAATCACGCTAGATGCTTTGTATTGAAATTTGGCATAGAAGTTAATTATGTCGTGGAATTCGTTTATAACCTTATGATGCTAGTATATAAAATATAACTACATGTAAACACAGCGAAGTGGCTGGGAAACAACGGATTATGATAAATGATTATGATAAATTGATATGTATGTGACTAGAAAATATAAATACATCATAGATATCTTTAAATCGTCAAAGAATTACATCATATTACATATTTTAAAATAATTACCCATATACAACTTGTCATAATATCTTTGTTATAAATAACAGAACTTTGTATTAAGAGCTTCAAACTTTAAGTCTGAATTTGAAATTTAGTAAATACGTTTTTATATTTGTTATGTTCCTTATGAGTCATGGTAGGTCAGGGATTAAACGCTTCGATCCTCTTCGGCGCCAATGCGTCTTTTTATCGCAAGAACAAAATCGCGAGGAATCCTGTACGTCTGAGGAATAAAATATCTCGAGACCATTTGAAGTATGCACAAAGTAATGCGAAGTTCCGTGTAACAGCGATGTAAGACAGTCCATTACCCGGTTTCATAAGAGACGACAGAGAATGAGGCGGCCTAAACTGCTTGCTGAATGATGAGGTAGGGATTGGAACAAGTGATGGCAGCGCCTGTTACGAATTATAGCCCTTTAAGATTTGTTTTCTGTTCACTTACTAAATGAAATTAGTTTCAACGTGATTAAAAAAGTAATCTTAAAGCAAAAAAAAAAATGATTACAAATAATAATTTAATACATCGGGCTGAAATTTAGTTTCAACGTTACACTATCTTCGATGTGTAAAAATTTGTGATGACAATAAACTAAGTCATCACAAATCTTGACAAACTCTTCGAATTGCGGGACTACTCTGCGCCGAAGCTACGGCGCGTACAATCAACACGACGCATTCGGAGTTGATCTACACGTATGGCAGACGCAACTTTTTTACTTAATTTTGTTTCTCAAGACATAAGAGCATGTATGCCGACACAATGGCAGTTGCAAAAACATTCATAAGTCCATAATGAGAAGACTACAATTTACGTCCTATTATGGACGTTTCCTGATGACATGAAATAAATTTGGGACGTTGCATAAAACATCGGAATCGTATAATCATAGAATTAAAAATTTTTTTCAACGTCGTTTCTATTGCAACAACCTACTATTTAAAAATAAAATAATTTTTCTTGTTAAACCAAAATATAACTTACTAAATTTTCTTTTATTAGCCTTCATACGAGTGTTATCTAAATTTAAAAAGTGTAATAGCTATTCGTAAGTGGCGTCTGGCCGGACTGCATGAAGTGGGAGGTGTCCGTCACCGTCTCGCGCACCCAGGGCTTTGTCTGGAGCCATTGTACAGACCGGTAGCGCCGGTTGTGCCCGACTCATATTATTGCCCTTTGTCCTGCATACTTCGTCTTTAGACTGTTACAAATGTAAATGTATTTATATATAACATAATATGTATTGTTATTAATTGTTGAAATAATGAAAACGCTCTCGCGTGTTTCTTCAATTACAGTCAGTTTATAAAATTGGTAAAATTTACAGCGCTTTCGGGCTTTACATAAACCCATTTTTTTAAAAAATAAGTGTGAGACATGAGCACATAATGGTATATATATATATATATATATATATATATATATATATATATATATATATATATATATATATATATATATATATATATATATATATCACCTGATGGTAAGTGAATGGTATGGTCCATAGGCATCTAAATCTATCATCGAATTAGAATCAAAATGCTGAAAAGGGGCTCCGGTTCTCTACACTCACCAGCTTTATTTTCTGTGAAAGCGTGGTCCTACCCTCGTCCAGTCGACATATTCGTGCTGCATCTATGTATAGCTAGCATGGCTCAGCGTGTAACTTACGTGTAAGCACGTAAAATCTATGAAAGTCAATAATAGATAATATAATAAAACTAAATCTATACTTACAGAAAGTTATGTCTGTCTTTCTTAACGGAACTTATACAGTACGAATAAAATTTTTAAAATTAATTCCCTCGTACAAGTACCCTAAATCTTTTTCATTTACGCCTTCAAAAAAGCGCCTACTCTTTTTTGAAAAACCGGCAACGCATCTGAAATTCCCCTGGTGTTGTAGTTGTACATGGGCGGCGGTAGTCACTTACCATCAGGTGGGCCGCATGCTCGTTTGCCCCCTCTCATATAAACAAAAACTCTTATTACTTATTGGTCTCCATGTAGGTAGCGAGGGGTAACGTTTCTTCTTCTTTATCTCATTTCTACTTCTGTCTACTCCTGTCGACCGTTGGATATGAGCATTGTAAGAATTTTTCCATAATCCACACGAAGCTCGTCATGCGGATTGTCTTTATGCCTTGTGGTAGCGGCTAAAGGAATCCATCCTCATATTTATTCCCATCGGTGTCGTAAGAGGTGACTGTAGAAAATTCTAAACGGTATAACCATATAGTTTACTCATACTCCGACCAGTAACGGGGAGCAGCGGCTACCTACGGAACCTGTCAAACGTCTGCTACTGTGATCGTCAATATGGTGCGTGGCGATTAATGCAATACTTCCCTATAACGGAAGGCCCATGCTCAACTCTAGACTCTTACTTTGTAATAATGATTTCAATGGTAATACCATCATTTCTCGGTGGTCAATACATTTCTCTGATATTTTATAGTCGCTGATATCTTACGACATCCACGGGACGAAACCATGGGGTGAATTCGGTTACACCACCACAACGTTCTATTCCTTGCACACTTTGTTGTGTGAGAGATCGATATCACAATCGCCAATTCGTCTAGCAAGCAAGGTCAAACACATAGAATAATATAACACACAATAGAATGGCTGTCATCCTTGTTTTGTACGACGATAGGCGTCGCCGGGAGCACACATACAAGCAATTACGTCGTATTATCGCTACTACAAACCCGATTGACTGTGTTGATAGACAGATTTTAATACATATTTATTTGTAAATAGCGTGCAATTTGGCATTTTCTAAATAATTTGCATGAGAAATTTGGAAACGATTGTAACGTCAAAACACATCTTGTGTTGACGTTTATACGTGTGAATTGACGTATTAGTGACATTTTAGTGGCTACACGGGCTCTCCCCCGTTCTATTATGTATTTATTACAATATTCTATGGTCAAACCCATATTTCCTTTTAAATAAGAGTTCTAATTTCAAGAGTAGACTCTCTACGGGTTCATGTAGATAGAGAAGTAAAAAAATGGCACCAATAATTAACAATACTAAAACTACACCAAATTCGCCTTTGTTAAGGATTTTTATTTTTTTTTAGACTTTGGTTTGTGAAAGATATCCTGTCTTTACAAATTATCCGTCCTGTTCAAAAACTATCATGCAGATAATTTTACAGCTTGTTACTACATTGTCAGTAAATTAACTTGGAATATCCTTTTGAGCAATCAGACACGAATATGACGCTGTATCGTAAACTCGGAAGCGAGGGAACCCCTGATTAGCCGTGGCTATAACCAGTTCGACTACTTTTTATTATATGCAGTCTGTAACGACGGCGGCTTCATTTTGACAGATGACATTAATAATAATGACGGCTATAAATGACGGCGCCTAAAGATATGGATTTCTAGAGCATTAGCACATTACATACGCGTTGGAATAGATTAATGAATAACTTAACAAACTTATGCAGACATTATCACTTGAAAAGCGCGTAAAACGATAAATTAATTGACATTAAAGTGAAAGTGATCTCGTTAGCATTACAGGTACGTTCGGTTATTGAACTTCACTTGTCTGAAAATTCAATACAATAAAATTAGTTCAAGTGTCACTCGATAGAAAAAGAAAAGGCAACGTTAAGACGACACTAAAAATAAAATATACACAAAAATATGTAAAGGAAACATTTCTGCGTTACATTCAGGCATCAATCTAAATACTAGACTATCTAATATATTAGTATCCAGGGTATCACTCAATAAAGGCATTTAAAAAATCTTCGTAATCACGTAAACATAATCAAAAGGAAATTGAAAATTTTATCGTCATTAGATCATAACCAAATTTTCTCGCTACACTTAAATTTTATAACAATATGAAAATTATATTAAATTTAAAATAATAAAGATTGAAATCTTACAGCAATTAATTATAAAATTATAAAAATAATTCTTGAATTGTTACTGGTCGAAATTACAGAGTTCGTGGTGTTTATTTACACTAGAGTCCTACATTTAGAAAATGGAGAAAATATAAAAAATTAAACTTTAAATAAAAAATAAAAAACCAATTTCATAAAATGAAAAAGGATTATATAATTGCCACATTATAGCTTTTGAAGTCGGGATTTCAATTCCTCGATACATTTTGTTTTAACACCGACTTCTGATTCTATTACTATTTTTATCCTTTCGGGTAATCTAAGGAATATCACAAGGCAATAAGTAGAATGTCGTCTGAATAGTAAACTCTTCATTCCCTACTTGTTCACCCTTAGAGATGGTCCATTTTCCTGAAATGTATATGGAACCATTCCTGAAGTATAACCTACCTATAAAGGCAAGCATACCACGGCAAGACTTGAAAATACTACTTTAAGTTCCTTCTGCTGAGATCAGGCCCATAATTAATAATTTTTAAGTTGAAGGTACCCGCGGTTAACCATGAAATTGGGATGTTGAACACCTCGGTGTCCCCATGATCATTGGAGTTGCAAAGTAGTACTTTAAACACCGTGTACCTAAAAATAAACTAATTAAACGCGACAATATCCGTTAAAACTAGTTTCATTCAATTGTGTTTATGCGACATCTATTCACCCGTTAAATTACAAAGTTAAGTAAAAAGGCAAATCCTAATTTCAGCGCCATTCACGTTTTCAGTATATCGAAGCGCGTTAGGTACCACTCAAGTCAGATTTGCGCGCAAACAATGACTTGCTCATTGTATATATTGATAATTGTTAGAAGTGAATTAATTATTTATTTCTTTATCTGTTTCCTTGACATTTAACGGTGACAATTCAACCCACAATTTTCCTGATAGTAAGAAGCTGTGACCCATAAACACCCACTTCTATTTTCAATTAGGAATCAGAATGCAGCTGCTTTGTCGTTACTGAGGATTAAGATGACTTAAGATGATTTAAGAATGTCCATTAACATATTAAAGTGGTTCCGTTCCGGTTGTCGTCACTAACCATAGGTACCCATTTGACTAGTATTCACTACAGCGTCAATTCTTTTCTTAATAAGGCAGCAAACTTAATAAAATTTTGTAGGAAACTACACTGAAGTACCTAATCGCATAACATATCGGTACTATCAAATTATTACAATAAAAAACTGTACAGTGAATTGTACGGTGTATAATTGTAATATAAAAAGCGTATATAAATATTATGTAAGTTAATATTCTATATACGCCAAACATCGGTTGGCCCAGATCACCCCTTGCCGCAGAGCGCCCCTGAGAGGATATTATGATGGATAAGGAACTGCAGCCCTATTCTTGTGTATATTTTATTTTATTTATTTATTTATTCATCTCTTCACAACTTCTTACTGGCTAGTTAACAATAACAATGTAGTAAGGACCTAACGTTGTGAGAGACTGGTGCCTATGATAGGTTTTATAAGAAAAACTACTTATATATTCGTATATACTTTACACGTCCTCGATATATACACGTAATAGTATAAAACTAATTGCGTGACCACGTGGTAATCAGCAATGGCAATTGCGAAACTATTGTGCGTTAAAATATGATATAATAAATGTAACTACGGATTAGTAAGCTGAAGTGGCAATTGGCCGGCCATATAGCTCGAAGAACCGATAACGGATGGGGAAGAAAAGTTCTCGAGTGGCAGCCTCGTACCGGTAGGCGTAGTATAGGGCGACCCCCCACTAGATGGAGTGACGACCTGGTAAAACATGCAGGAAGTCGATGGGTGCAGGTGGCTCAGGACCGTGCTTTGTGCCGTTGCTTGGGGGAGGCCTATGTTCAGCAGTGAACTTGTGAAGGGCTGTAATGATGATGATGATGATGAAATGTAACAACCGTACATAAACATGCCACCAACATCAATGAATGGAGGCATGTGATGACGTTATTGTAGCTGTTTTGTATGACTCTTGATTTCCTAGAATATTGATTTAAGATCGCATACCTGCATCTGCTTTCAAATCGTACACATAGATAGCGAGCGCATACATAATATGTAGGTGTAGGATAGGATTTATCGGAACAGGCAGACCATGCAATGTCCCATTGTATTCGATATTTGTCGATAGAGATCTACTTTATTCGGTTTACAATGAGATTTGCATATGATTTGATTTTTAACAATAGTGAGACTAGAAAGTAGTACGACAAACTGAAGGTATTTAGGTAAAGCCATCGAAAAATAAGACTCCACACGAATTAACACCATACGTGTTGACGTTAATACAAACTTAATAAGTTGATAATGTTTACGTAATCGATGTTTGCTCAATAATAATTTATGTATGCAGGTGTGTAACGGTAAAACACGGTACTAACATTGCATATAACCTATAGTAATTTATTATTTTTCAAACGGAATTAAAATTTATCCATTATTTAATACTTAGAATGGTAGTCCATTACATATCAATTTTACGCCTATGTATGTTTTATACTGGTTCTTAAGTAAAGAATGTTAATAGGACAAAATTTGGTGGGTCTTCGCTCTCGCCGTTATTATTATACGAGAATTCCATGTAAATTTACGTATCGCTCTCATATTTTTAGTAAATACGATTATGTCTTTTATTAACTATAAATACAAGTAATATAGTATAATATTGTAAATAATTTGACTGCCTCATTGGTCTGGTAGTAAATGTCATAGGCTAGAATTCTAGCGCGAACCAAAATCAGAACCAAGAAATTAGTAACAGCTCGGATTCTGGAAGTTGATGGTTTTAACCTCGTACCTCGACTTGCCGTTCCATTGGACTATAGAGTCGAGTGAGGGAATATAGCTGCAGTATTTTAGCGGCCGTATAACTTTTTAGCATCCATTGACCTCCTGCATGTCTTACCAGGTCTTCACTCCATCTAGTGGGTTGCCCTACACTTCGCCTACTGGTACGAGGCTGTCACTCGAGAACCTTTTTGCGGATGGTGATGGATGCGGGTGGCTCGGGACCGTGCTTTGTGGATACCTTAGGGGAGGCCTATGTTCAGCAGTGGACTTGTGAAGGGCTGTAATGATGATAATGATGATGATAACTTTAGAAAATGAAATTATTTTATTTCTTTTAATTCTTTGAAGTCTACTTTAATTTTTTACTTTTTAAAGTGGACTAAAGGACATCACAATCTAAACGTTGTCCTAATAATTACATTAAAAACTTCAACCCACCTACAGGGTAAAAGTTAAAGTTCTGAATAAGCACTTCTGAATATGATCTGACCTATAAGTATATACTAAAAGAATCATAAAATCGGTTTATAATTTGCGAGGATATCGCTTAACATACGTATAAAAACACACAATACAAATGAAGAAGAACCTCTTTCTTTTTTGAAGTCGGGTAAACGGGTGTTATCTCTGAATATGAAGTCTAATTGATCTTAATTGATTTTTTGTTTTTCGCTACATTATAAAATACATAAGAAATTTTATGAAGAGGATTTCATATCATCTCATTTTGGGGAAGCTATCTCATAACACGATCGTAAATTAAACAGTATTCAAGATTTTTGCCTATTTTTGAATAATAGTTTCTTAAAATGATAATAATTTATTTAAAGCTAAACACCATTCAATTTCATTGCACCACTCCTAGCTCAGTAATTTTAAATTGCAATTTTAAGGCCTAATGAACCATGTATTCGAAGCTGAAAGAAAACATCGTGATGAAATTTACATGTCTGACAAATTTAAGATCTTATTAAGGACAACATGTGAAGTCTCCAGTCGTATCAGATATTAAATAGGCTTGTTATTTAACTGTTTACATTTATTGTCCATTTAATTACCTGATCATAAATCCTAAGATATCAATGTCTTATTCTATTTTATAAATCTATAAAATAAACTATCGATAGCTTTTTTATCTATAGCATATGCTAATTTTAACATATTTATTGAAAAAGGTATCATCCGATAATTTGACACTCAATACAGGCTGGAAGGTTCGTGTTTCATGCAGTTAACCTTGTATACTATGGTAAATGGACACGGACGTGAACAGAAAACATATTGAGGTTCCGATAAAAATATCGAATTTTAACTTTCCTTTTCTGACTAGTTGTTATAACATGAAGAGATTTGTGCGCCATTAAGCCTTGGACAGCAGAGTTTAGTAAGCCTGCTAGAATTTCATCAGTTCTCTTTGTGTGTAAAAAAAATTTACAGCCTATATACGTCCCACTGCCGGTCACAGGTACCCTCATTTCTGAGAGGGTTTTAGGGCAAGGAAGTGTCCGCCGCGCTGCCTCAATGCGTGTTGGCAAACTTCACATGTCTTCGAAATACTTTTTTTCTTATTGATTAGACATGCAGGTTTCCTCACGATGTTTTCCTTCACCGCCGAGCACGTGGTAAATCAGCACTTAAAATTGCAATTAACAATTTCATTGGTGCCGGCGGGGATTGAACCCGGGTTACTCGCGTTCTTTTATATTTACAGCGAGCGTTAACCATCTGAGCTATCACGGCTCTTGTGTGTAAAATATACTTATTTTTTCATATAGCAGCTAGCAATCCGCCACGGCTTCACACGGATGATTTCTGAATCTCGACAACAGCGACACCTGAGGTCCTACCTACTAATAATTTAAACCATCCAGGGATCCACTCAAATGCACACAAAAAATTCCATCCAAATCATTCAATCCGTTTTCGAGTTTAAGCGAGATTAATGGACAACAATTGATTTTTATATATAGAGTAGTTTTTAATTTGATATTATTTCCTAAATAAGATATACAATCTGTTATTACAAGAAAGGGGCAGCGCTGACATTTTCTTTATCTTAAATATCCTCTTAGAAAAGAAAGGAGACCTGTACTTAGCAGTGGGACGTATTTAGGTTGTAACTTTACCTTTATTATTTATTTTACAGGATAGGATGACAAACGAGCACACAGTCTACCTGATGGTAAGTGGTTGCTGTGGCCCATAGACATCTACATCTATCCTCGATTACGAATCAAAATGCAGATGCGTTGTCATCCGTGAGGACTTAGGTGGAATGCCTCGTTTCCAGTAAAAAGGGTCTCCGATTCTCTATACACAGCATACGAAACACAGCAGCATTAAGCTACTATTTGACGCTGGTATTCATCATTTTTATTAGGCTTTACCTTTATTACAAGAAAAAATTAAAACCAAAATCATCAGTCAGTATACAGTCCTTCTGTTAACGCGCTCGGTAAGTGCCAAGAACACCGGTTGCTCGTTGAATGGCTTTTGTATTTATTTTGTATAAAAAAAATGTAATATTAATTTAAAAGAATAATATAAATGATAGTATAAAATAGTAGAGAGTTTAAATATTCATTCATTCATGAAATACACGACGGCTTGAATATGATGTCCGTTACACTTTTCTTGCATTAATAATAGACGGTGAACATTATTTAAATAAAAATTGTGTGGAATGGATTAGATGTTCCCCTACTACCAACTTCTAATTTAGTGACAAAAGATTTAAAACTTATAAGCTTGTTGTTATTATTATGCAATTAGCCGTTAAAATAAAATCAGTTCGGAATTTTTGAAAAAACTATAACAATATATTTTTTTTAGTATTAGTTTGACAAACGAGCCCACGTGATAGTAAGTGGATGCTGTGAACAATAAACTTACCCAAGAGCAAAACGTAGATGCGTTGTCACCCCTGAGGACTAAGAGGGAATGCATCGTTTCCAGTAAAAAGAGTATCCGGTTCTCAACTCTTACCATACGAAACAAAGCAGCATTTAGCTGCTATTTTACGTTGGTGTTCTGTGAGAGCGTTCCCGATTTAACCCACCACCTATTCATGTTACAACCATAATATAGGTGCAGCTTGGCTCTACCGTGTAATAAAATTTTAAATTAAAATTTCAAAGCCGCAAATGTTATGTAATAAACACACTAGTTTAAAAAGTACAAAATTTTAGCAGTCCATTAACAGTGTGCTAAAGCAGTAAGTATGTTAAGCGTCATAAAGTACAGGTTCAAAGTTTTAAACGTGTGCATCCGACTATAGTTTATTCAATCAAAAGGTTAATCGGGTGTGGTATTTGCTAATTATCGTGTCACAACAACGTAAAAGCTAGGAGAAAATGTTTGGAAAATTTATAAAATGAAACATTTGTCTAGGTATTTATTTTAAAATGGTACAACAAAATGGCGATGGCCTCATGGCCGATTTTCGATAACGGCAACATCTCAATAATGCCACAAAAGTCAAGAGTACGGGCACAGAACAGTGTTGTGTTACGGGCAACCAACGAAGCATTTATTCGGTATAATATGATGTACCTAATACTTAAACGATAAGATCAAAGGTTGGCACTGTAGTTGGTGTAACTATATATCCTAACTGTGTGCGAGACTCGGGATATCACAATCAGACTCGACGATAAAAATTTGTGGTTTTACATAAATGCCAGCTCTGGTTGGAGTTTACAACTACAACCCGTGACCTGAAATTGAAGTCCTCTGACTAATTTAACACGCTGTTTATGACGACCGTATTCTATAACTCGATATATATGTACGTGCATCAACGTGGAACAGTGGCTTTAGCGTTGCGTTGCCATCGGTTCGAATACCGCACGAAACAAATATTTGTGTGGCCTACAAATAATTATTCTGGGTGTGGACGTTGTCTTTGTGAAATTTATGTATGTAAACCGCTTTCAGGATAAAGGAGAATTTCCTTGTAATAACGTTTTACACATAAACAACAAACTAAAGTAACATGATTTACAATCCACGCAACATTTCTTATTGTCACTACCCACTCGTGCGCTCTCAATATCAGCTCAATTCAGTTCCATATTTCACGTTAGTGTGTAAACTTAGTTTGCATTACAGCTGCTGAATATAGGCCAAGAAAATATAAATTATGTTCCTATTCTTGTAAAGATGTAGTAACTCCATTTTCCTTTTCCATAATTTATTACAAAAAATTTGAGCGTTCAATTATTTGTTATTTTGTACTATAACGAAATTATTTCCATCATTCTAAATATTGATGTTTCTATTCAGAGAGTATGAGTAATTCTTTTGTATTTATTATAAATGTATATATTTATCCTTTATTTATATACCATCACTTTGTGAACGCAATATAACTTTATAAATAAAACGAATATAAATATATTTAGTACCTACTTCTTGCCTCCAGGAAACAGACATCCCTATGCTCATTTTCCCTGACCCTCAATAACATTTACTTGTCCATTATTTCACTTAGATTCATTTTGCGTCTTGGTTACTACAGTTCATAGGCATCTGCGCAACCAACTTCAACAAAGAAGGTCAAAAAGTGTTGTCACCTCCGAGGACTGGAATGGAGTGCCCTACATTCTGAAACAGAAACACACACACACACACACACACACACACACACACACACACACACACACACACACATATGCGCGCACACGCACACGCACACACACTCACAGACACACAGACGCACTTTCACACACTTACACACACGCACACACACGCAAGCACACACGCACACACACGCAAGCACACACGCACACACATACACACACAGAGTTAAATTTAAAAAAGTGAATTTCAAAATTATTATTTGTAATCTATAGTGAATAAAAATGTTTCTTATTCTGTAAATATAATGGCTCTCAATACTCTTCGGACCGGAAAACAGCAGTGCAAGCACTGCTACTTGCCAGCAGAAATGATTAAGTGTGTGATGCCGACACTGATGTAGGCAGAAAAGATGTATAATACCACCTAGTAAGAAAAGGCTTCAGCCTTGTTATAATTACCCGAAAAAATCCGTCCGCTTGTAAAAGTACTCCGAGTTAACTACGACATCAGAAGATTAGGCACTTCAGTCCCCCGTGACCACTGGTGCTGCAAAGCATTCGAAGTGTCGGGAGTAAAAATGCGTTAAAGTCTGTCAAAATAGTTTTACTCAATCCGTATACCTGTCTTAATAAATTTTCATTATTATAATATGTATAATATAACCACACCAATAGATCGATCACCGATCGATGCCATAGATCGACGTCGATCGATGTCGATCGATTGGTGTGATAGCTTTAGCTGATCGACGGATACTGGTCGTAACGTTGTTCAATCATCGATCGACGTCGATCGACAATTAATCGATGTGGTGGTGATCATCAGTATCTTTTAAAATATATTCAGAAGAAGACGTGTTCTTGCTGGCCAGTACCTACGCTCTTGCTCGTATTATTATTATAGAGACGCAAATGCATAAGACTCTGGATGTGGTCGTTTTTTAAGGCTTCATCTAGACGTCATTTTAAATAACGGTCGGTGGAGAATGGCGGTTTTTCGAATAATCAAGCAGCTCGATCGACGTCGACTAATCCATTTTAACATCGATCGATCGGTGTGGTAGCAACTACTGATCAACGTCGATTAATCCATTCCATCATTGATCAACGATCGATAGATTGGTGTTCAACAACCTTACAATCGCCTAGCTTGATTATTTCCTTCGCGTGTGTGAATCCACCAAGGTTGACAACTTATAACGACAAGATTGCGTAATTTCAGTAGCTTATAGTATACTTTACTGGAACACTCTATTTGATTTTTGATAGCAATACTATTAGATCAGATAAAAATCTTGACAAATCTATCAGATCAAATTAGGCGCTGCACGGTAAAAGAGACTTTCTAAATAGAGTAAGGGTTTAATATTAAAGGTGTTATTAATAAAAATAGATTTTCTTGACATTACTTCTTATTACCTTTTGATCTGTGTTCTTTATGAAGTTATTACGATGAGTTTCGAAAGATCGTAATAAAACGTCGTTGTTGTCAAGCTCTCAATAGCAATCACCTTTTATTTAGGGCTGATTTTTAAATAATTGGATAAAATTAATTCATATGATAAAATTAACTGTCGACAAATTAAAAATTACATTTGTATGAATAAAATAGCTCAATTGTTTCATTTTTATATTCAGCCAGGTTGTAATATAATTGGTATATAGTTGTTAAATATGCAAATAAAATGTATAAACGTATGACGTATTATAGTTTCTTATACTCGTATAAGAAGTAAGTCTTATCCGACACTATTCCGATGATATCCCGGACGTCAGTCTAAGCGAGATTAGAATGGCTCTCCAGCACCTTAAAAACGGCAGGGCCCCAGGCGAGGATGGAATTACAGCGGAGCTTCTGAAAGCGGGTGGAACACCGGTACTTGTAGTCCTTCAGAAGCTCTTCAATTCCGTCCTCCATGGTGGCACTACTCCAGAGGCGTGGAGCAGAAGTGCGGTGGTCTTGTTCTTTAAGAAAGGCGACAACGCTCTCTTAAAAAACTACAGACCGATTTCCCTTCTGAGCCGCGTCTACGTGCTGTTTTCGAGAGTCATTACGAATCGTCTCGCACGCAGACTTGACGACTTCCAGCCTCCCGAACAAGCCGGTTTCCGAAAAGGCTTCAGTACCATAGACCACATACATACCCTGCGGCAGATTGTACAGAAGACTGAAGAGTACAATCTGCCACTTTGCCTGGCGTATGTGGACTATGAGAAAGCCTTTGATTCCGTCGAAATTTGGGCGGTGCTACAGTCCCTTCAGCGGTGCCAACTTGACTGTCGGTATATCGAAGTGCTGAAGTGTTTGTACAGTAGGGCTACGATGGCTATCCGAGTACAGAACCAGAGCTCGAAACCTATCCAACTGCAGAGAGGTGTAAGACAGGGTGACGTTATATCCCCGAAACTCTTCACCGCTGCATTGGAAGACGTTTTCAAGCTACTGGACTGGAAAGGATACGGTATTGACATCAATGGCGAGTACATCACTCACCTTCGATTTGCCGACGATATAGTCCTTATGGCAGAATCGCTGGAGGACTTAAGCACTATGCTCAATGACCTCAATAGTGCCTCCCAACGGATAGGTCTTAAGATGAACATGGACAAAACAAAGATCATGTTCAATGTCCATGTCACACCTATGCCGGTAGTTGTTGGGAGCACTATGCTCGAAGTTGTTGACGAGTACGTTTACCTGGGACAAATAGTCCGACTAGGTAAGTCCAACTTCGACCGAGAGGTCAATCGACGGATTCAACTCGGCTGGGCAGCGTTCGGGAAATTACGACATATCTTTTCGTCAGGTATACCTCAATCTCTAAAAACTAGATTGTACAACCAGTGCGTGTTGCCAGTGATGACTTATGGATCTGAGACGTGGTCCTTCACTGCTGGCCGTATGAGGACGCTTAAGGTCGCTCAGCGAGCTATGGAGAGGGCTATGCTCGGAGTTTCTCTGCGTGATAGACTCAGAAATGAGGATATCCGCAGTAAAACCAGAGTGACCGACATAGCCCAACGGATTAGTAAGCTGAAGTGGCAATGGGCCGGCCATATAGCTCGAAGAACCGATAACCGATGGGGAAGAAAGGTTCTCGAGTGGCAGCCTCGTACCGGTAGGCGTAGTGTAGGGCGACCCCCCACTAGATGGAGTGACGACCTGGTAAGACATGCAGGAAGTCGATGGATGCAGGTGGCTCAGGACCGTGCTTTGTGGCATTACTTGGGGGAGGCCTATGTTCAGCAGTGGACTTGTGAAAGGCTGTAATGATGATGATGATGATGATACTCGTATATACAAATTTACCGATATTACGCTGTGATACCAATATATTTTTGTTAAATACGTCTTGTAAATGTAAAAAAATACATGAACATTAATATTCTTCTCATAAATTTTTTGAACTGGACACTGGCAGGCAAATCTGTGAGTTTCTTTTTTTGTTGTTGTTATTGTTCTTTATTAGCCCATAAAAGTTCACAGCTGAACTTGACTTTCTACCATTCTGGAAAGAATTTTGCGAAACGTCGCAGTACTCGACGTTTAGTTAGACAAAAAAAATTACGGCCCAACCCACAGCGCATCCAAAATCTGCTGCGTTGTGCTGTATGTCACAGTCGCGTCCGATAGCGTTGCGAGACCTGCCTAAAAACGTTATAGAGATTATTAGAGCGAAGTTGTTTCGGAGAATTTCACTCTTGATCCGCCCACTGTACTCGCCTGTGTACACCCTTACAAGTGCAATGTGATACAGCTATTTTTTAATTTTTCTTATAAATGTTTTATATAGGTACTATTAAGGCAATTAAATACAATAACATGAAAAAAATAACAATAGTTTTATTTTGGGCGTAAATGGGTTAAAAAAACATTTGTTTTTACTATATATTATATTTTATATTTAGAATGCGCAATTTTGTTATATCACCGTGTGAATGTATTTGTTTGACAACTTTGTAAAGTACGTACATAATAATATTATTAAAAATCGACCGTAATATGTTTAGTCAGCGTCGGTTTTTTTATGAATTAAACTATACAACGTAAGCAGATTTGTAAACTTATTTGCGTGTCTTACACATCTCCGTAAACATGAGCGAGCGCGAATTGCCTAATAAACTTAACAAAATTGATAAAGCTTACAACACCTAGGCAGTGTGAAGAGATCTTATGTAAAACGTAAGATTCTAAGAATTTGATCACTGTAAACTTTAACCTTTTTATTGTGAAAGCAACAATAAACCAATGACCAAATATAAACTGCAATTACACTACTGAGCAACGAAAACTATAGCTTTATTGAAATAGAAATCTTAATATCACCGAAAATATTAATGCAAGCCTAATGAAGTAATTAGCATTTTATTATACTATTTTTTCGTATTTTTTTAAATTATGAAGTAATAATAGTTAGTGATGACCAAAAACTAAAAATTTCATAAAAATGAAATAAATTATTTTCTTCTTTTCTTAAATTAGGCATTCATTACATAATATGTTTACTAAGAGAGACCACATTCACATTCTAGCATGTACACTCCTACCCATAGCTAGATTATGCATTTACTATTATATACATTTACATAGGACAAACAAAGAGATCTAAAAAACCCGCGTGAAAGTATATATGGCTGACGTTAAGCACCCGCTATTTGAAATTAGTAAAATGAGGACATTTCAATAGAGAAGATGGATGGGTGCTGCCATCCGCTTGGGATCCTATTATTAAAAAAAAATTAAATCCAAAACTCAAGCATCAAGCAAGACTTCAAGATACTGTAAGCTCATTCTGCGTAATCGGTACAAAATATTAAAAAAAAACTGAAGGTAGCCAGCTTAACTATGACATTAGGTCGTCAAACATCTCAGTCAACCCCGTGACCATGACTGCTGTAAAGCACCCGAAATGTCGGGAATTATAACTCAGTTAATTAAACGCGACAAAAGGAAATTAAAAATCAGTTTTATTCAATGTGTAGTTGTATAATATAAGAAATTATTAGAAGTTCCCTTGGACAGCCCTGGCGAGAAACCAGAATACATGGGTTCCCGAAGGAAGGCGAACTAGCTTCTCGCCAATTCTGCCGATATGCTTAGACCTTGCCTTGGTAATGACTCTTTTGAAGGACCTGGAGGCGAAATTATACTTCTCTCTCTTAAAAGAGCGCTGGTGTTTACATCCCGAGACATTGATACATCAGCCCAGGCCCGGTGGCGCTCCTGCTAATAGCGTGATGTTATTTTACATGATCAATCAGAACAGAACAGATCTCCCCGCATGATCGGTTAAACGTGAACCGTGCCATTCGGCGTGGTGGGCGTTAAAATCGCCAAGGATCACGATCTCTGCGAAAGGAATCTGCTGTAGCAAGGAATCTGTAGTCATTTAGACGTGGTCGATGAGTCGGACTGTTTCCGCATTACCGCTAATGGACTTATAAACGCATCCGTAGACACGGGGATGGTCGTCGCTTCCTACACATAGCCATAGGATGGAAGGATCCGTACCTTTAAGACCACCGAGGCGTCGAAAACAGATGTTCTCTCTGACGTATATGCAAAATCCAGCCGGGGCACAAAGGAGTGTTCTAATTTATACTCCGGGTAGTTGAGATATGAAGTATCAGCCGGAGATGACACCTAAGTCTCGGTTAAAAAGAGGTAGTGGACAACGTTAAGGTTGGAATGAAATCTCCTGATGTTGCAAAAATTTACGATAGCGTGACAGCGGTTGCCTTGATCTTATTGCTCCACTTCTCCTGAGCAGTTTTAGTAGCGAGTGGAATTTTGCCTCCCCCAGAATACGAAGGGGAAGAGGAGGATAACTGGGTCGGGATGCTTAGTGAGGGATTCTCCGTCACTAGGGGTGCTGGTACCTTCCTGGGTTAGTTTTTTATTTGATTCCGCTAACATGTTAAGGGGGATGGGAAATTGGATCTCCAGCCACCTACACTCACCAAGCGAAACGCAGAGGTAAACCTCTACTTCACGCTGGTATTCCGTGAGGTCATAGTATCACCCCGGTTCTAGTCGGCCCATGGGTGCCGCGTGGCTCTACCACTGTTAAAAAGAGATATTGAGAGTTTTGTTACCGGACCACTTTAATTGCTCACGAGTTTTAATTTACATTACAAAGAAGAATAATATTATGAATATAACATAATTATAATACATCACCACCACACTTTTAATCCCATTACTAGAAAGTGTCAGCTCCAATTGTTAGAAATAGTTGCCAATAATCACCTTCCTTGGCAAACGGGTTGATGGCGTAGAGCCAATACTGTTCTCACTAGTAACAGAGTGAACGTAAGTATGTAAACTTCATACAAGTGTCTCGTAACACACTCACTCAAGCGCGGGGTTTACGTACAGTAGCAGACAGATAAAATAACGCGATATTTGTCGTTACCGACGCGGGCACCGCGCTATTTTCTCTGCCTACTACTGTAGGTGAACCCCGCGCTTGTGTGCTTACACTGCGAGACGCTTGTATGAAGCTTCCGGGCTCTCGTTCACTCAGCCAGTAGTGCCGTTTATCGTTATTAGCATTTTTAAATGGATATTCTGCAATTAGTCGGTTGTGAGAGCGACTCTCGGTGACAGGGTGAATGAATGAAATTAACATTTGGAGAAAGTGTTCGCTTAATATGCGTTCTTACTATACTACGTACGTAATATTACTATACTACGTAAGTTATATTACACCGAATAGCCTTATTATACAGCATTATATGATCATATTGTTATTTTTATTTGAATCTTTTATCAATTGCGAAAAAATAGTATTGCGTTTACTTTCATTATTATTTTTAGGTTCCTTTTAATCTATAACTACTAGCGTACGTGAAGGTAATATGATCATCCGGTTAATATGGTCCATTTCTGATAACTCAAAAACTAGAGCCTTGTTTGCGTGGATGGCTCTGTGATACGATAATTATAATAAATATTAACTATGATTATTTTTGTTATCCAAACACTAGTTGAATTTTTATAGCTTTCAAACTTTTACCAATGATGACGTTATCGAGTTAGCTGAAAAGCTGGCTACTTTTGTCAGCATAAAATATTAATAAACACTTGACATAAGCAAAGACCAATGGGTGCGTTTGGCAGAAAAAAGCGCTAGCAAGCGCTTGTAAGCAAAATGGCGATCGTAAGCGGTAAGTGCTGCCAAATCGTAAGTAGCTATTTTCCTCCAGGACACGATGTTAGTTTTAACTGGGGAATCTAACCTAATTAAAATATATGTTTGTACTACTGATAGTTTAGTTGCGTTTTTGATCGATCGATCTTCTGGTAACGCTGGTTGGTGAAGAAGAA
The DNA here is from genome assembly GCA_036936625.1 of Parnassius smintheus behrii. Classification (NCBI taxonomy): domain Eukaryota; kingdom Metazoa; phylum Arthropoda; class Insecta; order Lepidoptera; family Papilionidae; genus Parnassius; species Parnassius smintheus. Next base: position 27,096,705 of record JAUPFT010000009.1, on the reverse strand, counting down.
CTAGTTCGTTTTTGCTTATTTTTATTATTTATCTACGAGTATATATTTATATATTATTTTTATCTTTTTATATCGCTATATATATACGCATTACCATATTATATATTGTTCATAAAAAGAAAGGCTTATTATGAGTTTTGAGTCGTTCAATTATATTGATTCAAGTAATGATTCCTTTGTGACACCTTAGTCAGAAAGCGGCAGTAGTGACGATAGTTTTCACAGTACAGATCTCACTCCTCTAAACGAAGTCATATCTTCTCAATTCTCAGATGTTCTGAAAAATTTCAATGTTATTCATATTAATGCCCAAAGTATTCCGGCACATTTTCCAGACATGCTTGCATCATTTAACACTAGCTTCCGCAGCGCTATTCTTGTATCCGAAACGTGGCTCAAACCATGTTTACCATCTACCTGCTATTCACTACCAGGATTCAATCTTATTCGAAATGACCGAGTAGGCCAGAGTGGTGGTGGGGTAGCAATTTACCTTAGATATGATATTCCTTTTAAGATTATTAAATTGTCTACTCATGCACCCTTGCCTAATGAAGCTGAACATCTCTTGTTGGAAATTATATTACCTAACACCAAAATCTTACTAGGCGTCTTTTATAGCCCATCCCTCCATGTAAATTATTTCCCTTCATTTGAGAAAACACTTGAAGATCTGACTCCTCTATACAATCATATTATTTTTATGGGCGATTTTAACACTTGTATGTTAAAGAATAATCACCGCACTAAAAAGCTGCGCTCTATTACTGATTCGTGTAATTTACATATTCTGCCACTTAATGCTACACACACCTTGCCTAACTGTATTTCATCCCTGTTAGATCTTATCATAGTTTCATCTCCTGATCACGTGTCAAAGCATGGACAATGTGCAGCTGTGGCATTCTCTCATCATGACCTCATCTTTCTTTCATATAAAATACGTACTCCTAAACTTCGAGGCAAGGTACTGATGCTACGGAATTTTAGTGGGATGAATATAGAACGTTTACAAGACGATTCCCGGAATGCTAACTGGTCTGCTGTATACTCTGCAGATTCTATAGACTTAAAAGTGGAAACATTTAATTACATTTTGATTGACCTTTATGACACCCATGCACCAATCAGACCAGTTAAAGTTAAACACTCCCCTGCGCCTTGGCTAACAGACGATATTAAATCACTGTTAAATAAGAAAAATAAAGCTAGGCTTATTTATAACAGTGATAAATCGGACCACAATAGAGACAAGTATAGGAGCATACGGAATCGCTGCAATACAATTTGTAGAGACGCACAACAACGCCATGTTCAGAGATCAGTCGAGAACGGAGACCCTGCAAAAATTTGGAAGTTTCTCAGATCTATAGGAGTCGGAAAATCTAAAGAATCTACTATTTCGAATGAAGACGTTGATATTGAATCATTAAATCAACATTTCTCATCTACCTCTTCGTTTTCAAACGATAATATAAAATCATATACTTTAAAAAATCTGTCCAAAGCATCAACTCCTAATTTCTCGCCGTTCACCTTCAATCAATTTTCCGACTGTGATGTTAAAAAGAGCGTTTTGTCCATATCGTCAAGTGCCATCGGATGTGATGAAATTAGCCGTAAAATGATCGTCCCCCTGATTGACATTATTCTAAAAAGAAGAACCCCTGTTCTCCCTCAGATTATCGACCTATATCTATCCTTCCATTCCTTTCAAAAGTCCTTGAACGTTTAGTCTTTGCACAACTTAACCTCTTCCTAAATAAAAACTCCCTTCTTGACTCCTTTCAATCGGGGTTCAGACTTGGTCATAGTACGGTTACAGCGTTACTTAAAATCACAGATGATATTCGTTGGGGTATGGACCAAAAGCAGCTCACATTACTTACGCTACTGGATTTCAGTAATGCTTTTAACACCGTCGATTTTGATGTATTGCTGAGTCTGCTACGCTCTATTAACATATCTCCAGCGGCAATTGAATGGTTTCAAAGCTATTTGCGTGGCCGCCGGCAGCGGGTTATGGTAGGGGGTGCCACATCTTCGTGGTGTGAACTAACTGCTGGTGTACCACAAGGTGGCGTGTTGTCTCCTCTCCTTTTTTCTGTGTTTATTAATTCTGTTACTTCACGAATTTCTTCTCTCTACCATTTGTATGCAGATGATCTTCAAGTTTACTCCCATACATCACTCCAGAACCTTCCCAATGCCATCAATGACACTAATATGAATCTTGCTGCAATACATGATTGGAGTAGGTCGTTCGGGCTCAATTTAAATCCCAATAAGACCCAAGCCATTATTATTGGAAATAGCACTGTAATTTCCAGAATTTGTTGGGATAACCTACCACCTATTGTTATTGATGGTGTTGTGATACCTTTTAGCAAATCTGTAAAAGACCTAGGATTACACATTGATCAAAATCTTTCTTGGTCCCTACATATTAAAGCGTCCAGTAGAAAGATGTTCGCGGCATCATCTTCCTTACGACGTTTGCGTAACTCATTACCGATTCCTACTAGAATTTTACTGGCACAGTCCTTGTTACTCCCTATCCTTGATTATGCTGATGTATGCTATTCTAATCTTACTGAGGATCAATTAAATAAACTTGAGCGTCTTCAGAATTTCGCTATTAGGTTCATATTTGGCCTCCGCAAATATGATCATGTTTCTGAGTTTCGTACTAAGCTCAAGTGGCTTCCTATCAGACTTCGTCGGAATACTCACATTCTATCTCAACTGTACTGTGTACTATTTGATCCTAAAACACCGAAGTTTTTAAAGGAAAAATTTGAGTTTGCGGGTGCAGATAAAGATCATTCCAGATTGTCCGATAAACTTATTTTGCGAATGCCTGCTCACAATTCAAAATTTTTTAATTCTTGCTTTTGTGTCAAAGCAATTAAATTATGGAACTCGCTGCCTTTAACAATTAAGAAAGCCCAAAACATTGAGTCTTTCAAAAAAATGGTTAAAAATTATTATTTAAATATGTGTTCTACTTAATATATTTCATTATCATATCTACTATACTTGATAAGGTTTGTGTATATATGGTATGTATATAATGTGTAGCTATAATGTGTTATAAAAATATTTATAAATATGTATATGTATAAATGTATGTATATATATGTGTGTTATGCATGATTTTTTATCTACTATTTATGCACACTTCTATATTTTTGTATGTAAAAAATCTCCTTCACCAAGGTTTGCCTGGAAGAGATCGCTGTTTAGCGATAAGGCCACCTAATTGTACATAAATTTATCTATAGTTTGTAGTTCTTTGTATTATTGTGTGTGCAATAAAGAGTATTTATTTATATTATTTATGTTTGTAAAGTATTCATATTAAAACTTACCAATCATGATTTTTTAATAGCATGTATATGTTTATTCATGTCATTATATTACTTAAAACTAATATTGCACAAAACAACTTATAAACTCTACTTCAAAACAAACAAATTAAATAAGCAAAATGGCGGATTGTGTCAGCGCTACTGAAGTAGCAATCGTGTCCTGGCCGAAAACTATTTTAGCGCTTATAAGCGCTTGCTAGCGCTTTTTTCTGCCAAACGCACCCATTGACAAATACAAATATTACATGGTTATTGTTTATGATCATATTAACCAAATACACACATTGTTTTTCGTGTATTTTTGACGATTTAGGGACTAATTTGATCCCATAGCCTACGAGTAAGAGAAAAACTTTTGATTTAGAATAATAGTAAACAAAAGCTTTGTATCGTAGCGTCTATAAATGATTTTGTATTAACCTATGGTATAACCTCGCACAAATTGTTTGATAATTAAAATAAATCCAAACTTTGGGAAGGCAGTTACTCGTAGCATCGCAGCAATATTCAACGCAATGGTTATTGTATTTTATAAAAAAAAAAACAAGATGTTGACTTTTGTTTTTTATATCACTAGACATTGGCCTCACTTCATGCAGCATCAGCACACTTTAGGACGTCATTGACATACCGAATTGTTCTAAGTTCGAATTTCAAAAATTTTCTAGCGATGCGTTGTCCCTTTTATATCAGTTGTTAGATGTAACAACTGATATAAAAGGGCCAACGCATCGCCTTATTGCTAATCAATATGTCTTTTCTAATGATTGTTGATTTCCGCGGCACAAAATAATCTAAGTTAATCTGTTTCTTAAAATTCCTTCCATAATACACTACCAGATATTTGTAAAGATTTATATATTAACAACGGACGATGCATATGTACAGTAGTAGTCTGTAGAAGGTCTGTAATGATAATGATGATGATGATGATATACTTACAGCGCTCGACAAGCGAGTTGATGAGCATAGAATCGATACCTAAATTAAGGGTGACACGACACCTTTTCATCAGTTAAGATAACCAACTAATTTTAGAATGGAGTATACCTTCATTTGCAAGTCCCTTTTACTGATGCAGGATATGCCAACACACCAATAGTTTGGATATAGAAAATAGTTACAATAACAACCGGGTACGTAATAGAGCCATTCTGTAGTCTTAAGGGGTAAGAACTATGCTCGAACAGATCATCAACACAAAATAGCAACTTTATGCTGCCGTGTTTCGTATGGTGAGTGATGAGAAACTTATTATACACTCTTTACTGATGACAAGGCATCGCATCTTAGTCCATAGGGGAGTAAAGATCTAAGTGCTAATGAGCCACAACATGTACTAAATTCCCTTACCATGTGGTGTTCGGACTTTGGCTCGTTTGCCAACTTTAATCAATAAAAATACGAATAGGGAAAATCATTCCATTACAGCCTAGAATAGTCCACTGCTGAACACAAGCCTTCCTCATGGATTAATATTAACTACACACTTCACATTACACTTTTTTAAATTTAAGCTTAAGTTTAAAAATGTTTATAAATATGAAGGAACGCGTGAAACATGATCCAATTATAAAAACTAGTAACTCGCCATGCGCACGCGCCCCTATCATAAATGTAAATAGTACATTCATGTGGATCGATTTAGCTTACATAAAGTAAGAAAATTTTTGTTATGGATATGGCAATGGCCTAATCAATCAAGAAAATTAAATGATTACGCCAGTGATGACGTCAATGATGTTCACTTATCCAATTCAAATTTCTATTTCTAATTAACTTCGCAATAAATATAACAGTAACAAGGTGTACACATACTCTCATTCGCCCTAATGTACCTGCATTTTTTTCTATATAATAAGGTTGAAAAACGAGCACACAGTCCATCTGATGGTAAGTGGATACTATAGTCCATAGACGTCAACATTTATCCTCGATTAAGAATCAAAATGCATATGCGTTATCCTGAAGAACTTAGATGGAAAAGTCTCGTTTCCAGTAAGAAGGGTCTCTAGTTCTTTACCTTTACCCATTAACTCAATGCCTTTACCATATTACGAAACACACCAGCATTAAGCTGCTATTTTACGCTCGTATTCCGTGAGAGTGGTCCTACCCCGGTTGAGCCGACCCATTTGTGCTACAACCATAATATAACTGCAGCGTGGCTCTACCTCGTGTACATTTGTTCCTATTAAAGAGGCTTATTTTTGCACAAATATTGTGCGCTATGACTCGAACCGGTAAAAATCACCATATTTCCTGATTTAAGTTCCATGGGAACTTATTTATAGGATATAATAGTAAAGTTAAAAGAAGTAAAGTTACAGCCTATATACATCCCACTGCTGGCAACAGGGCTCCTCTCATTTCTGAAAGGGTTTTTAGGGCAAGGAAGTATCCGCCGCACTGCCTCAATGCGTGTTGGCGAACTTCACATGTCTTCGAAATATTTTTTTTCTTATTCCTCAGACATGCAGGTTTCCTCACGATGTTTTCCTTCACCGCCGAGCACGTAGTAAATCAGCACTTAAAATTGCATTTAACAATTTCATTGGTGCCAGCGGGAATCGAACCCCGGTTACTCGCGTTCTGTTATATTTACAGCGAGCGTTAATCTAAATAATATTTAAGTCCAATCACTATAATTTCATTTCGTTTTCTTGCACAGTAACATGATGTGTTATAAATCAACGTCCTCCCTGAAAATTATTTTAGACTGAACGTTATGACCGTCTGTTTTACGCGATATCTAATTTCTACTCGTCCGAACGACCGCAAGTTCATGGAAACCAGATGAGGAAGCAGTAACGTTTCATGTATATAGGCCAATATGTCAGACTATTAGACCGTTAACCCGATACGATCAGCGCAGTTTCAATGATTCTACTCAAAAACTTAAATATGTTTTTCTCTTCATTCAGGTCTCTACAATTTTTTTAAAACGTAACTTTTTGTAGACACTAAGACTCTAAACATAGCTAGGTTTAAGTAAATATCTTAACAGTAACAATTATATTTTTGATGCGTCTGCAATTTCAATCCCAATTTATGCCTTGACTTAATGTCATGATAAATTTAGGAAAGCCTCTGACAGTAAGCTTTATGCAATCGTCAGATTTTTTTCAAATTTATAAAGTTTTTGCTATGTCTAAAATAGGTTTAATTTTCGGAAAAGGTCACTTACATAGATTTAGCGTAATCTTTTACTTTAACCGTTTTGAACGAATTCAATATTATGAGTTCTTGAAACTTATTGCATTACGTGGTAGAGCCATGCTACAGTTATATTAGTAGTATAGTTGTAGCACGAATGGGTCGGCTCCACCGGGGACGCTCCACGCTCTCACAGAATGCCAGTGTCAAATAGTAGCTTAATGCTGCTACGTTTCGTATGATGAGTGTAGAGAACCGAAGACCCTTTTTACTGGAAACAAGGCATACCACCTAAGTCCTCACGGGTGACAACGCATCTGCATTTTGATTCGTAATCGAGGATAGATGTGGATGTCTATGCGCCACAGCAACCACTTGCCATCAGGTGGACTGTGTGCTCGTTTGTCACCCCATCCTATAAAAAAAAGATATCCAGTCGTCTGCAATATCGGCATGAATGATTCAGTGATATGATTCCTTTAGTTCGAGTGTAAAGTTTCTTTCATTTGTTATCAAATAGGGAAACTCCAAGATTATTCGTTTCCATAGCTTGCTGACTGTATCATTTCATACTTGCCAATAAAATTTATTTAACCCATTTATAACCTTTATAGCCTTCCGGCCACTGAACCACGCCTCGGCTGTAACCTCCCGTAATCGCCCATAACCCATGCCGTAGAGAATTTATTAAAAGGCAACATTGAAATACTGCTTAATACATAATATTTACATACATACATTGCTTTTTCTGTTAGAATTATTTTCTTATAACATTTTCTAACAATATTTTATTTGTAGGTATAATAATATCCTTACCTGACGGAGTTAGTAGTATGCTTTAACATAAAAAAGAAAAATATATTGAAAAATTTAACAAACAACTTAAACCTGTCAATTTCTCGAGTCTACTTCTTAACAACGCTCGTGAACAACGCATTAGAATGGAAACAATCACAAGCTCCTTAGAGTCAGTACTATATGGGACAATATATACTGTAAAAGAGTATATATTGTCCCATATAGGAATATGGGACAATATATACTCCTTTACAGCAAGTCCCGGAATACGTAGGTCACTCAATAAGTTTTGAGGTGCCCGAAATTTAAAAATGGAACGCACCCGTGTTATATGTTTCTAAAAAGCAAATTTATTTAAAAATAAAACTCCATAAGCCAATTGCTCAATACTAAAAAAAAAGTTCTATTAATTTTCCTGCAACGCTTCCCGCGCTTTTCATTTAAAACGATGGATCTTAACCGTGAACATTTGCGCGCTATGATCTATTATGATTTTAAATTTGGTTTAACCGAACAATTAAGTTTACAACCAACGGTTGCAATCAGCATTAGGGGACTCAGCTCTATCACGCGCAACATTTTAAGTAGTATAAAAAAAGTAAAGTAAAGTTACAGCGTATATACGTCCCACTGCTGGGCACAGGCCTCTTCTCATTTCTGAGAGGGTTTTAGGGCAAGGAATAGTCCACCGCGCTGCCCCAATGCGTGTTGGCGAACTTCACATGTCTTCAAAATATTTTTTTTTCTTATTTCTCAGACATGCAGGTTTCCTCACGATGTTTTCCTTCACCGCCGAGCACGTGGTAAATCAGCACTTAAAATTGCAATTAACAATTTCATTGGTGCCGGCGGGGATCGAACCCGGTTTGCTCGCGTATTGTGAAATTTATTTACAGCGAGCGCTAACCATCTGGGCTTAAGTAGTATGCTGAATTCAAAAGAGGTAAAATTAACCTTAAAGATGACCAAAGAACCAGGGCCCCGCAAACAGCAGTAACGGTAGAAAATGTATGGACTACTGAAATGTTGGTACGAGAAGACCCACGAATCACATATACGGACATCGAAAAGATTACAGGTATTAATTAGTTCGCGGAGCATTCATACCATCCTTTATCAACATTTTGTAGTGTGAGGAAGCTTTCTCGTCGATGGATCCCTCGTTTGCTCCCCGAAAGCGAAAAACAGACTTGTGTGGATTGGTGCAATGAAATACGTCTACGTTTTGAAAACGGGGCATCTAGTCGTGTTTCAGAAATCGTTACTGGTGACGAGACATGGATCTATTAATATAATCCGGAAAAGAAAAGGCAATCATCGGTATGGGTCTACTCAGAAGAACAGTTACCGATAAAAATGCAAAGACTTGCAACGTCGGCAAAAAAAATGGTGCTTAGATTTCAACTCTGAATGGTATACCACAGTTGCATTACCCAAAGCTTTTTAAGCTGTGCGGGAGAGAAGACCAAAGACCGGGCTTCGGGGAATCATGCTGCATCACGATAACGCCTCTTCACATACCTCCCTTAGAACAAAAGCATCTATTGAGTAATCTCGTGTTGAAACTCTAAGTCACCCACCCTACAGCCCTGACTTAGCTTCTTGTGATTTCTTTTTTGTTCCCAAGAGTCAAAGGAAAAATAAAAGGCAAGTTTTTTTCAAGCGCCGAAGAAGTGTGGCTGCCTACGAAGAAGCGATTTCCGACCTGTCAGATCAAGATGGCAAAAGTGTTTTCAGAATTAGTTTAGGCGAATGAAACTTTGTATAGAGAATGATGGAGAATATTTTGAAAAGATGTAAAATAAATATTAATAGTATCTAGAATACTTTTACTACTAGGTAAGTCCAACTTCGACCGAGAGGTCAAACGACGGATTCAACTCGGCTGGGCAGCGTTCGGGAAATTACGACATATCTTCTCGTCAGGTATACCTCAATCTCTAAAAACTAGATTGTACAACCAGTGCGTGTTGCCAGTGATGACTTACGGATCTGAGGCGTGGTCCTTCACTGCTGGCCGTATGAGGACGCTCAAGGTCGCTCAGCGAGCTATGGAGAGGGCTATGCTCGGAGTTTCTCTGCATGATAGACTCAGAAATGAGGATATCCGCAGTAAAACCAGAGTGACCGACATAGCCCAACGGATTAGTAAGCTGAAGTGGCAATGGGCCGGCCATATAGCTCTAAGAACCGATAACCGATGGGGAAGAAAGGTTCTCGAGTGGCAGCCTCGTACCGGTAGGCGTAGTGTAGGGCGACCCCCCACTAGATGGAGTGACGACCTGGTAAGATATGCAGGAAGTCGATGGATGCAGGTGGCTCAGGACCGTGCTTTGTGGCATTACTTGGGGGAGGCCTATGTTCAGCAGTGGACTTGTGAAGGACTGTAATGATGATGATGATGAGAATACTTTTTGTACATCTCAAAACTTATTGAGTGTCAGACATATAATATGCAGTCTATAAAAGTCTATTGCCGAATAAACACCCCCCTCATAGATTTCGTTGTAGAATTGATTGTTCCATAGCTGCCACGCTTGGCAAGGGGGTTGGCAACCTCAACTTTTTATAGTTTTGAATTGTTATCAGAGATGAGGCTGCCCATCTCCTGTCTCAGTATCAGTTGGGATAGTGGATTTTCTTACACTGTCACTACACGGTTATAACCTCCATTAAAGTAGAAAGTGCATTGTCAGCAGTTGTCGTCATTCCGATAAGATAAATAAATAATTTTCATAAATGAAACATCAACTACATGATTTTTTAGAGATGTAGGGGCTCGTTTGCCCTACAGTTATGTACTACAGCATGCGTATCACCTGATGGAAAGTGTCAACCGCCGCCCACGAACAACTGTACAACCAGGGGAATTGCAGGTGCGTTTTCGGGCCTTCAAAAATGACTAATCTCGTTTCTCGAAGGTCCTAAGTCGTGTCTCAAATTTTTTACAGAAAGGTCGTTTCATGATCTACATACACGTATATCTCTAATACTTACTCCTGAAATACCTATCGGGTGTAATAAGGAGCGATAGATTTTCTGACGGCACTATCATAGGCGTTGGTTAGTCGACTGGTGTGAACATTGGTCTCTCCTATATATGGCTCATTTGCCATAGTGGTAACGTTTGGCAAGTCAGTTGGCACCCGCACTGTTATATTATTTGAGGTTGTTATCAGGATAAGGATGCTACCCATCCCGTACTTAATTTTCAACTGTCGCCATTTATGACACCTATGGAATGATATGGGGTTGTAGATTTTCTTGCGCCGCCACTACACGGAAACTAACAATAATGTCCTCCAGACCGAATTTCGGCCACGGCTGCCTGCCTCAATGGAGACTAGCCATCGGCGCAGGACAGGATTATAGTGCCCAAGTGTATTAATCTAATCTTAATCTCTTTGACCGTTAGCACTAGAAAGCTGAAATTTGGTACCAATATGTGTATCAATCACGCCGACAAAGTGGTAAAATAAAAATTGGAAAATAATGTTTTATTAGGGTAGCCCCCCTATATGTAAAGTGGGAAGTGATTTTTTTTTAATTTCAACCCTAACGTGTGATATATTGTTGGAAAGGTATTTAAAAATGAATAGGGGTTTACTACTATTATTTTTTTGATAATGTCAATAATTTCGGAAATAATCACTCCAAAAGTAAAAACAATGTGTCCCCCCCCCCCTCTAACTTTTGAACCATAAGTTTAAAAAATATGAAAAAAATCTGAAAAGTAGAACTTTATAAGGACTTTCTAGGACAATCATTTTGAACTTGGATGGAAACAACAGTACCCACTACCGGGAGCAGTTGCAGGAGCGCGGAGCGCTGCTGGAGCGCTAACATAATGGATAAAAACCTTTAAACTCATAAGTGAGAACACTTATTGTGATGGACGGGAAATTACGGAACCCTACACTGAGCGTGGCCCGACACGCTCTTGGCCGGTTTTTATTCAATTAAATTATTTATAGGATGATTTATGACGGTGCTTGGAAAACCACTACACTTGTAATAACCCAAAATATTCTGATTTTAGAGTTTTTAATTGACATTATAAACAGAGCTGTGTTGTAAATTATATTATATGTAACTACCTCGATTTAAATAGTCAAACTTTAAATACATGTTATATATCATGTATGTATTATATACATATTATATGGTTTCGCATGCATATACGTATGTTACATTACAAAACGTGTAACTGTTATAATTGTGTTTTGTCTGTCGGTTCTGAATTGGTGCAGTGTCATAAATTTTACGCTTTTTACCGAATTTGATATAGACAAATCATCATCAAAGAAAGAGACTGTATTGTTCTATTATTGGTGTATGAAATCATTACGGAATTGCCACCACTTCAATGTCCATTGAGCTGTTTAGACAATATGAGTTCACGAAAGAACAGACAAAAATTATGTTTATAATTATACTACCTGCATGAATATACTTACATATATATATATAGTATGTACATAAGCTATAGAGATACACCCGAGTGTCTTAACAGGATACCTTGAAAATGAATCGTAGTTTTCGGGGCGTGGCTTATCCCTTTGTCGGTGAAGCTCACGTACGACTGAGGGAGTGTCAAAATGACAGTGATGAAATGACTTCATAACACGCAAATTATAAAATAGCTATACCGATCTCTGAAAAAATAAAACAAGTAAACGCCAAACAACATGTTTATTAACAAAACTTTGTTATGTATTAAAATGGCTTGGGAGGATTTAGATATAACTATATATTTATAAGTTAGTCGTAAAAATGTTGTGGTGGCATGGCGAAATGTAACTAATTAGAGCTTACTTACAAAGGTCAAAGGTGCGAAATGTCTGGCACTGAGACCGTCAGTCCGCTTGCAAAGCGTTAGTATTAAGGCTAATCCTTCCTACAACGAACGAACGAGAGGCGAACATCTAACAATAGACATTTTACGAGCAGATTAAAAAGAAGAATACAAACTTTAGCAATATAAAGCTCACCATTAAAAATGTCAAACTTAAACTTGTTATATTTTTTATACTACGCAGCTTAAAAATCTAGAAAATATAATGATTTCTTATATTTACGCGAACACTACACATTGATTAAAACTACTTTTACGGATTTTATCGCGTTTAATTTTAATTATTTTTATTTTTAATTTCCGACGTTTCGGGTGCTTTCCAGCACCCATGGTCATGGAAGACTGAGGTGACTGACATCCCGATGTCATTGTTAAACCCGGAGTACCTTCAGCTTTCTTAATTATTGTTTATGATCGGATCTATGCAAAATGAACCGACTATGTCTTGAGGTCTTGCAGCGGTATGCTTGGGTTTAGTTTTAATTTTATTGATTATAGGGTCCCAAGCAGGTGGTAGTACCCAGCCTCCTTCTCTATTGAAATTAGGATGTTTTTTAATTTCAATAGCCTCACGTATCATCCTTGGTAGGAATCGGTGTTCTTTCGCGAGGATTTGTGGTCTATCAAATCCGATGTAATGGTTGGGATATGATCACAAACTGCAGACTTCCCGGAACGCTTTTTTATCTTGTCAGAAAGATAAACGATTGAACGCGGGTTCTAATTGATCTAGAAAATATCTGAAAATTGGCCGTTGTTGAATGCTTTCAATCAAAATATTATCAAAGTAATTTTTTTTAAATAAATTTATACGTGGTAGAGCCATGCTGCAGTTATATTAGTAGTATAGTTGTAGCACGAATGGGTCGGCTTGACCGGGGAAGGACCACGCTCTCACAGAATACCAGCGTGAAATAGTAGCTTAATGCTGCTGTATTTCGTATGGTGAGTGTAGAGAACCGGATACCCTTTTACTGGAAACGAGGCATTCCATCTTAGTCCTCACCGGTGATAACGCATCTGCATTTTGATTTGTAATCGAGGATAGATGTAGATGTCTATGGGCCGCTGCAACCACTTACCATCAGGTGGACTGTGTGCTGGTTTGTCACCCGATCCTATAAAAAAAATTACGTTCATTGCAATTTTACCGTTACCGTTACAGTCTATTAAAGTCCACTGCTGAACATAGGCCTTCATCATAGATTGCCTCTTAGGAGCGATATTTGCCATAGTTGCCAAGCTTGGCGAGCGTGTTGGCAACCGCAGTTTTTCTTATTTTTAGTTGTTATGAGGAAGACTACTGCACATCTCCCGATTTGTTTCGACACCCACAGGATGATATGTGCTAGTGAATATTCTTATACAGCCGCTACACGTCAAATATAATTTTACATCAACAAATTATTCAACATAATATGTATTTATAAATTAGTATTCGGTTTTGTAAAACGACATTTGACTTTATTGTTACACGTTCTCTTTAAAAAAATGCATTGCCATATTAAGTGCGTACCTACTTTAGTTTCAACATAATTTTGTTAAATGTATTTTACAGCAGTAACAACATTGATGGCACTGTTTGTGGTACAAAATTCGTTAGCGATAGTGTCGCTACTGTACCTTTACAATGCGATGTCGTAAGACGAACTGAAGGCTGTCGGGCCAAGTTCATGAACGCTCGTTCAACGACCGCTGTTATCATTACTATTCAATGCGATATGGAAGGGATCAACGCGACCCTGCTTGATACTACAACTAATTAGGTTGCATGAAGCAAATAACTGGATTATTTATCAGATTATAATCCGACTTCAATATTCACCAAGTTAGGTTCAAAGTTATACGAGACTATTGTTAAAATATATTTTTATGTTATAAAAATGGAAACTACTAAAAGAATCGATTAACTATAAATACTTTTTCCTTTTTTAAGTACTTATTTAAAATACTTTACTTTTTATACCTAAAGTACATATTTAATACTTAAAGTACTTATTTAAATTAATACACGTGGTAGAGCCATGATGCAGTTATATTAGAAGTATAGTTGTAGCACGAATGGGTCGGCTCGACCGGGGAAAGACCACGCTCTCACAGAATACCAGCGTAAAATAGTAGCTTTATGCTGCTGTGTTTCGTATGATGAGTGTAGAGAATCGGAGACCCTTTTTGCTGGAAAAGGCATTCCATTTTAGTCCTCACGGGTGACAACGCATCTGCATTTTAATTCGTGATCGAGGATAGATGTAGATGTCTATGGGCCACAGCAACCATTTACCATCAGGTGGACTGTGTGCTCGTTTGTCACCCCATCCCATAAAACCAAAACAACCAAATATTTAAACGTGATACTAGAGTCGCCTAGCTGCGTATTAATAGCTGCAGAACGAATGGGTCGGCTCGATCGGAGCAGGGTCATTCTCACACAGAATGAATGGCAACGATGCTGTAATATGTTGTATGGTGAGTGTAAAAACTTTTTACTGGTAACGAGAACTTTTATCGTAGTTCTCAGGGGCGTACAACACATCTGCATTTTTGATTTTAAAGATAAATAGCGTACACTAACCATCAGATGGATTGTGTGATCTTTGGTCACGTCTATTTAGTCACCTTTATATCTATAAAAATATTTTGTGAGCTTATTTGTTTTAATAACAAATGATAATTAAGATTGAATCATGTAATTAGCTAAATTTTAATAATATAATGGTATAAACACTTTTAAAATGAGCTTGTGAGAAATTTCTATAAAAATCTAGAATTTTTGATAATTTCAGTAACAAGTGCAACGCAAATTACAAGAAAAAGGAATTTACTTGTATTGTTTACTGCGTCACACCGACTGTAGAGAGCAAATAGGGTCTTTTGTGTTTAAGATTTGACAAAGGAGATAGCAGGCGTGCGCCTTCCGTACGTTAAGTGCCAAATATGAAATGAAAGTGAAACCAGACATGTACGTTGTTTACAGTGAGTGTTCCGTCTGTGATGTGTTGTGTGGAGCGTGGCGACCTTCGGCGGGGCCGCGGTTCGGCACTCACGCCGAGTTCACGGCGAGGGCTGCTTTTATATCTCCAGTACATTTAAACCATTTCGCTGACGTAACACCACACATTTTATTAGCCGCATTTTCTAGTAGCCAGGGTTCTATTATAAAGTTATATTATATGCATTTAGATGTGTTACCCAATGATATATCACCAAGAGTAATTAATTCTATATATTAAGTACTAAAATAATTTAGTGTGTCTAATTTAATTTAAGATATATATATATATATATATATATATATATATATATATATATATATATATATAATAGTTTTCCGTGTAGAAAAGATCCTATTTCATTCTGTAGATGCCGTAAAGGCGACTATGAAAAAATCCATAAAGACCTCGATCTTCCACATGATGGCGATTTTTCTTTAATAGGATAGGGTGACAAACGAGCACACAGTCCACCTGATGGTAAGTGGTTGCTGTGGTCCATAAACATCTACATCTATCATCGATAACGTTGGTTGGTCGGATGGAATGCCTCGTTTCCAGTAAAAGGGTCTCCAGTTCTCTACACTCACCAGACGAAACACAGAAGTGGTTAATTACTATTTTACGCTGGTATTCTGTGAGAGCGTGGTCCTTCCCCGGTCAAGCCGACCCATTCATGCTTCAACTATACTAATATAACTGCAGCATGGCTCTACCACGTCAAAAACTTACTGCAAATCCTTCCAACAAGAAGACATATGTATCGTATGTTATGTATCGTAACCTATATTTCGACGTGGTAAAACCATGCTGTAGCTATATTATAGTTGTAGCAAAAATGTGTCGGCACGACTGGGGAAGGACGACGCTCTCACAGCATATCAGCGTGAAATAGCAGATTAATGCTGTCGAGCTTCGTATGGTAAGTGTAGAGAACCGAAGACCCCTTTTTACTGGAAACGAGGCATTTCATCTTAGTCCTCAGGGGTGACAATGCTGCCTGCATTTTGATTCTTAATCGGAGGTAGATGTAGATGTCTATAGATCACAGAATGCACTTACCATCAGGTGGACTGTATGGTCGTTTGGCACCCTTATTCTATAAAAAGAAATGTATGAATAGTACTAGAAAACTCGAAATTTGGACGTGGGTTGTGAAGTATGTTTTGGTTTATAATTCGACAATACTATATTAATCATAAAAACTATGATATTATTATTATAACAATATGAACACAAACATAGCAATATAAGTAATGATTTCTTAAATTTACGGGATTTTATCGCGTTTAATTACCTTAATTTGTTTTTATTATCCCGACGTTTCGGGTGCTTTACAGCACCCATCGTCGCGGGGGGACTGAGATGTTTGACGTCCCAATGTCATAGTTAGTCCGGCTACCTTCAGTTTTTGAATGTTAATTTTTGGTCCGGTTTACACAAAACGAGCTTATAGTATCATGAAGTCTTGCAGTGGTATGCTTGGGTTTAGATTTAATTTTGTTAATTATAGGATCCCAATCAGATAACAGCATCAATAACAATACAATAATATAACAATATAAGTTCACAATAATAAAGGTAAAAACAACTTACAGCACATTCACCACATTTTAACAGAGTTGATTGAGGTCACTAATACAGACGCTACTAATCAAATAGCTCTCAAGAAAGTGCTGCGAAAATTAACAACGACACTTTAATTGATATAAATAGCCATTAATAAACGAGACTAACACTGAACACACATTTTTCGAGCTGTACAAGGCACGCTAACCTAATATTAAAGAAGTTTTATTCCGTCTAGAAACTAGGCGTTAAAAAGTTTTAAATTGAAGCCAATTAATTGCAGATGTTGTTCCAAAATTGCAGAACGCACCAAATATTAATTGGTTTTCTTAGAATTTAACGTTATATGCGTATAAAACATACCTAGAACCAATTTACACATTGATTTATATGGACAGCAGTGCCTCTAGGTTAAGAATGTTTGATGCTGATGTGACGAAAAGGAAAATTAGCACATATGAAACAATGGTCATTCACCCACGAATTACGAGGTGAATGAAAAACGTGAATAGTCCATAGCTAAATAGTATAGGATATATAACCTGTCAATAAAATCTTAAGTTTTCTAAAATTCAATGAAGACAGTTGGCAAAGATATTTCTTCTCATACTTTGTAATTATATGTATATCTAACATCAATTTAAAATATAATAGGTATACTATTTGAATAAATAATTAACATAAAGTATCTGTGAACGTAAAAGACTACTTATTTAAGTATTTTTATTCTTAAACCAAACTATCAAAATATGACTGACAAGTGATAACCTTAGTGCAATTTGTACTGTATATAAATACATGAAAACATTTTTTAAAGAAACATTACAAATGAATGTTTGAAATACTTGATAGTTACATGCGCATACAAATATAATTTGACATAAAACATTTTGTTTTATATGCATTTAATTTATTGTATAATGTGAATTATTGAACATTAACTTTTGATGAGCCATACATGAATAACGAAAATATATTTAATATTATGTTAAGATATTGTCTGCAGTTTTATTACATAGGTAATCACTTATAAAACCGTTGTCAAAATAAGTGTACTTACTCTGAAATGTTCATACACATTATTTGAGGCACTCACAGACTGTGACGCATTCCATCTTAACCCTCAGGGTTGACAACGCATTTGTTCTGTAGCCTTTTTTGTATCAAGGTGTACATGGACTGCAGTAGCATTTTTATCAAAAAAACTTGAACAATTCGAACTTCATAATCTGTTATCTAAGCATTTAAAGACAATAGACTTTTCTATTCTTCTTAAGTATATAAAGTTAGTTTAATATAACTATCACAATCAGTTCAGCCCATCACAAGTCCAGGGCTGAACATAGGTCTTCACCACACATTGCCACTGACCCAAGACACCTGCATCCATCGACTACCTGCGTGCTTCATCAGGTCGTCCCTCCATCTATTCACCAAACACCTAATATAACTAATACAAGGGAATCTATATATAGACCAAACATAATTTAAAGTATGATAATACATGTAATTGTTTAGTCAGTTGGTTTTAAAGTCAATTTTTATATATTATGTATTTGACATATATATACATATATATATATATATATATATATATATATATATATATATATATATATTGTGAGTTATGTATGTGTATAGCTCTTTAAAAAATCCTTTGGTAGAGCTTCTAAATACTTAAATAAATACTAAGAGAAATATATAAATCATTTTTCAATATGATTAGTATTTGTAACATATTCGCAAATAATAATATTGAATGTTTATGTTTAATATACCGTAAAATTTTGGAAGCCAATAATTCCATTAATTCCTATTTTCGTAAGTCTATCCCAAATTTTTCTCTATTTCTAATGTCTGTATATATGTATATTGAAAATTTATTATGGATACTTACTCGTATTATAGATCCATTTCCGTTCATATCTTGCAACTGGTGTAGACATGTTGAGATGGTTTTCGCCGGCAAAAAGTGAAATTTCACGCGAGACTCTCCGGCCGATAATTTATTCACTCGTCGTGAAAAACGTGGATCAGACGATATGTGTTCGCGCTTACTATATATAAACACGTGTTTGATAATATGTAATTTGATTCCTTGGCTACAAATTATACGATTTCATAAATTATTGTTTCAATAATTTTAATTTTTCGCAATATTAATAAGTTGTCAAAGTTTTCATGTAGCGAAAATCGTAAGTGCGTTCGGAAATTTATCGGGTGCGAAGTGTTTGGGATAGAGCAGCTCGAAGAAGAGAGCGCGCGACGCGGCGACTTGCGGGCCACTGACTGCGCGCGCGCACGCGCTTACCGCCGCTCCTTGACTCTTCCATTCCAATTTTAATATTTTAATGCTACGCTCGTATACTTTTCCGAATTGCAGCTATGTTGCTATACTGCGCCCAGTGTGCCAAGCCCTAGCTCGCAATTACAGGCAATTCAGGCTATCAATTGAATTCAAATAAATCTCTTCAAAGCGTAAAACGTACTTTTTACTTTACTTTTTTTTGATTAAAACTACTTTTACGGATTTTATCGCGTTTATTTTTACTTTTTATTTTGTTATGTCATTGTTAACAATGACATCGGGACGTCAGTCATCTCAGTCCCCCGTGACCATGGGTGCTGGAAAGCGCCCGAAACGTCGGGAATTAAAAATAAAAAGTAAAAATAAACGCGATAAAATCCGTAAAAGTAGTTTTAATCATGTGTAGTGTTCGCGTAAATATAAGAAATCATTACTTTTTTTTCTTGACAAAAGTAAAACATTATTTATTTTATAGAATAGGATGACATATTTAAATGTAGGTGAATATACATTATTTTTAGAAGGATTAAATTTTCCTTAATTTTCCACAACATATTTCGCTATTCGTATAGTTTATAAGCATTTTTTATAGAATTAGGTGACAAACGAACACACAGTTCACCTGGTGGTAAGTGGTTGCTAAGGCCCATAGACATCTACATTTATCCTTGATTAAGAATGAAAATGCAGATGCATTGTCACCCCTGAGGACTAAGATGGAATACCTCATTTCGAGTAAAAGAGGTCTCCGGTTTTCTACACTCACCATATGAAACACAGCAGCTTTAGGCTACTGTTTTACGCTGGTATTCTGTGAGAGTGTGGTCCTGCCCCGGTCGAGCAGACCAAATCGTGTTACAGCTTTAATATAGCTGCAGTATGGCTCTACCACGTAAAGCACATTGTCAAACTCTACCAAGCTCTGCCGGGATTCGAACGAATTTCACAGCACAAATCTTTTTTCATTCATTCGCTCATTATTCATTACGGCTTTTCAAATATCCTCTTCTGGAGGGGCTCCCATAGACCAACTCATAGGAAAAACATTTGCTATAGTGGTCACGCTTAGCGGCCGGATTTGCAACCGCAACTCCTTTACTTTGTATTTTGAGTTGTTACGAGAAATATTTTTTATGGATGACAGACGAGCACACAGTCCACCTGATGGTAAGTGGTTGCTGTAGCCCATAGACATCTACATCTATCCTCGATTACGAATCAAAATGCAGATGCGTTGTCACCCGTGAGGACAAAGATGGAATGACTCATTTCCAATAAAAAGGGTCTCCGGTTCTCTATTTTTTTATAGAATAAAGGTGACAAACGAGCACACAGTCCACCTGATGGTAAGTGGTTGCTGTGGCCCATAGACATCTACATTTATCCAGATGCAGATGCGTTGTCATCCCTGAGGATTAAAATGGAATGCCTCGCTTCCAGTACAAAAGGGTCTCCGGATCTCTACATTCACCGTACGAAACACAGCAACATTAAGATACTATTTTACGCTGGTAGAGCGTGGTCCTTCCCCGGTCGAGCCAACCCATTCGTGCTACAACAATTATACTAATATGACTGCAGCCTGGCTCTACCACGGAATAAAATATAATAAGACGTATAAAATACCTGATCTATTTCTTTTAATTTTTACAATTAAAGAAATAGATCAGGTAGTTAAATCTATGTCTAGAGGTAAATCCCCTGGCCATGATAGGCTCAGTATCGAACATCTCAAGTTTGCTGGCCCGCACCTACCTAGGGTACTATATTTATTATTTAATCTCTGCCTAGGACATGGATACATGCCCCCTGATATGATACGTACGGTTGTAGTGCCTATAGTGAAGAATAAAACAGGCGATCTTGCGGACAAAAACAACTACAGACCTGTATCGCTAGCAACTGTTATTTCAAAAGTATTTGATAGTGTGCTTTATTCGCAATTAAATAAATACATAAAACCATACGACAGTCAATTTGTGTTCAGACTGAAATTGTCTACAGAAAGCGCGGTGTTGTGTCTTAAGCACACTGTCACTTAGTACACGGCACGCAAAACGCCAGTCTTCGCTTGTTTCTTAGACCTCTCAAAAGCTTTTGACCTTGTGTCCTACGACTTACTGTGGGATAAACTGGAGAAGATCCAACTACCTTTGGAACTCATAAGTATTTTCAAGTATTGTTACGGGAACCAGGTCAACAATGTGAGATGGGAAGGCGCCCTATCTAGATCATACAGTTTGGAGTGCGGAGTGAGACAGGGGGGTTTGAGTTCGCCCACGCTCTTCAACCTGTATGTGAATGAGCTGATAAGTAAACTCAACAGCATCAGAGTCGGCTGTCACATAGACGATGTCTGCGTCAACAACATCAGTTACGTAGATGATATGGTGTTGTTGAGTGCATCTATATGCGGTCTATTAAGACTGGTGAAGATTTGTGAAGCTTACGCCCTCGCACATGGTTTGACTTATAATGTAAAAAAGAGGCACGTCATGGTCTTTGAGACCGGGAGTAAGAGACATGACACAGTACCATCTATTTAAATTAATGGTAATTTTTTACAAAGAGCGTTTAGGTATAAACATCTTGGCCATGTTCTGACTCCTCGTCTCAGAGATGATGATGACATTGAGAGGGAACAGTAAGAGCGAACATGATAGCTTGCAGGTTTGCTCGCTGTTCAAGGGAAGTTAAAATAGCCCTATTTAGAGCTTACTGCACATCATTTTACACGTGCAGCCTGTGGGCTAGATAAACTCAAAAGGCTTACAACGCCCTCCGAGTGCAATACAACAACGCATTTAGGATGCTGCTGGGACTGCCTCGCTTCTATAGTGCATCAGGATGTTCGCGGAAGCGCGAGTGGACTGCTTTTACGCGACTATGCGCAAGAGGTGCGCGTCTCTGGTGCGCAGGGTGCGGGGGAGCAATAATAGTATGTGATTGCTAGCAGGCTGGAATGCCTATACATGCGCCATTGTAGTGCCATATCGGGTGGATTGGTGAGAAATTGGCACATAAAGTAAAGTAAAGTTACAGCCTATATACGTCCCACTGCTGGGCTCAGGCCTCCCCTCATTTCTGAGAGGGTTTAGGGCAAGGAAGTGTCCGCCGCGGTGCCCAAATGCGTGTTGACGAACTTCACATGTCTTCGAAATATTTTTTTTTCATATTCCATAGACATGCAGGTTTCCTCACGATGTTTTCCTTCACCGCCGAGCACGTGGTAAATCAGCACTTAAAATTGCAATTAACAATTTCATTGGTGCCGGCGGGGATCGAACCCGGGTTACTCGCGTTATATTTACAGCGAGCGTTAACCACTGAGCTACCACGGCGGTGAGAAAATGGCACATATAAATATAAATGTATTTTTTTTGTACTTACTTACTTATCGTCACGCACAATCCCTAACGGGGTAGCCAGAGACAACAGATCGCCAAGTGTCACGATCCTTACATACCTCTTTCGCTTCTTTCAGGTTCATTAACTTCTTCATACATGCACGTCTAGGTATCCGAGTACTCTTGACCCTCCCCTCTTCGAGCAATTCGCTCACATGGTCTTCGAAAGTTAGTCTCGGTCTACCTCGACACCTTTTAATATTTACTTTCGCTCTATATATTTTCTTCAACATTCGGTCTTCACTCATTCGTTCAACGTGCCCAAACCATTGGAGTACGCCCCTATCAATTTTTGTGATAAGGTCATCTTTCAATCCTGCCATATTGCGAATCTCTTCGTTTCGCTTTCGGTCGGCTATGGTAACACCACACATTTTACGAAGAGATCGCATCTCCACTGCATTCAACTTGCTTTTATGCTTCTTCTGGCATACCCAGGTTTCGCTGCCATATAACAAAGTCGGTACCAACACTGCGTTATGTATTGCAAGACGTGCACTCTTCACCACGCCTTGCCTTTTTACTAATGCATTCAGGGCACCATTGACGTTGTTTCCGGCAGCGACACGCCTATCCACATCTAAATCACATCTTCCATCCCGGCTGAAAGCACTCCCCAAGTATACAATTTCATTTACCTGTTCTAGACATTCCTGATTTACCCATATTTCACATTTCGTTCTCTCATCGTCCTTTTCAAATACCAGAACCTTAGTTTTATTAGCATTCAAACGGAGACCTTTAATTTCACATTCCTCTTTCATGCACGTGACTAATGCCTGCAGTTCTGCTTCTGATGGTGCAATAAGCACTGCATCATCAGCATACAGCAGACAATTAACTTTTATGTCACCTAATTTCACACCCAAACAGCTATCTTTCAGCTTCTGTAAACAGCTGTCGAGATACAGTATGAACAGCCAGGAAGACATGACACAACCCTGTTTTACGCCCGCTTGGACGCTAAACATGGGTGACAGGTCATACCCTACCCGCACACAGGCTTTACAGTCATAGTAGAGTGACTGCACAGCCCTTAACAATCGACCATCCACACCATATCCCGGCAACAGTTCCCACATTTTCTTCCTTATAACCTTATCAAATGCTTTCTCCAGATCCACAAAAGCACAGAAAATCCTCTGGTTAACACTCAGAAGCTTCTCCGTGATCATGCGGAGAGAAAACATTTGATCCGTGCATCCTCTTCCAGGTCTAAATCCGCATTGTGCCTCCCATAAGAATCTTTCCGATTTCTCTCACATAATATAAATTATAAATATAATAAGATGCTTCTGCCCATCTCTTGTTTCATCTCCAGTGCATGATGATGGACTTCATTATTCTTTATAAAATATATTTTAAATATTCAGGTTTCCTCGAGGCTTTTTCTTTCAATTAGGATTCGTAATTACCCTTAGCATTGATTCTAATTAAAAAAAAAAGTGTATTATTTTTATATTCATCTGTAATTTTTCTTGATTTGAATATTTATTTTAAACCAAATTCGGATATTTTAATTATAAAATGTAAAAATATAATTACAATTTCAAAATAGGACACAACTGTTTGATAATACTAACTGATATTTAACTAACGTTTAACCAAGCTACATCTGTAAAATTTTCCACAAAATATAATATAAAGCGACTAATAATAATAAAAGAACTCACACTCACGTAACAAAATTGTATTAAAATAATCAGTATAAAAGTGTATTTATTTAACTTATGTCTGTTAATATTGTTAATGCAAACTCTGGTTTGTAATGTGTATTGTATACTAAAACCTTGTATTAAAAACATCTAAATATTATTATGATATTCGTGTTTCATTCTACAGGACTAATTTCGGAGATTTTGTACAGGAATTGTATGACTTTCTTACTCACACCTCAAACATCGGACAACCAGAAAAACATAAGAACAATTTGTAAAATTTTTGTTTTTCTTTTTGTTGCGGTTAATCTCTGAAATGACTGGACCGATTTCGACAGATCTTTCATTGTCAGATATTTAATGTAAGCGATATTCGGTGGACTAAAAGTTACTTTATTTGAAACGGCTTCCGCTTATAATGAGGAAATATAGCATTTAAATAAAAATGTAGCCGATTATATTATCAAAAATATTATCGCGTAAAAAGCAAGAACTCAAACGTCAAAGTTTTTCCCCAACAATTAAATTAGATTATAGTAATTACATTAATTATATAATTTTTCAGTCTCGATAAATATGAAGTATTTTGAAATTCCATTCAATTAAAAATTTTATTCAGTATTTTATGTATGCACATATTTTTTCCGAGCTTATACTATTTCAAGAAGTATCAATTCTCACGCGTCACAACTGTTTCTAAAATACGATATTTTGTCCAACCTAACTTCAAGATCCTAGAGCTACTGTAATTTTTACACGAACAATACGAGTATAATTCATTCTG
This sequence comes from Parnassius smintheus behrii, assembly GCA_036936625.1. NCBI lineage: Eukaryota > Metazoa > Arthropoda > Insecta > Lepidoptera > Papilionidae > Parnassius > Parnassius smintheus. The sequence goes on along the minus strand of JAUPFT010000009.1, from coordinate 27,071,809 downwards.
TATTGTTTCAAAATCCTAACAATGTAACTGAATCGTTTCTTGGAGTATGAATCATCTTTGGATGATTTGATTTATAAGTTCGTTAATTTTGGAATGTCGTCGATATTGCTTATTGTTAGTGATTAGACTACCTGACTATTGAGTATCCAATCAGCCAAGAGTAATAACTTATTTATCTGCTGTGAAAACTTCGTCTGTTTTTCAGCGGAGTACGAATCGCATAAAGAATAGAAGAAAATTGGCACATTACACCTGTACTCTATTAAAACAGCCGGCGCGGCGCCTCAGTGCCAACATTTTTGTGCAAATACGCAAAAAAAATAATTTAAAGTCCTAGTGTGTGTGTATTCGTAATCATACACTTGCTTTACTGTATAATATATCTCCTATATCTTGGCCTGGGCTGGGAAGCTATCGGGAAATTACGACACATCTTCTCGTAAGGTATACCTCAAAACTTGAAGACGAGGTTATACAACCAGTGCGTGTTGCCTGTAATAACTTATCGATCTGAGACTTCAGTGCCGGCCATATGAGGAAGTTTAAGATCGCTCAGCGAGCTATGGAGGCGGCGGAGTTTCTCTGCGTGATAAACTTAGAAATGAGGATATTCGCAGTAGAACCAGAGCAACCGACATAGAACTACGGATTAGTAAGCTGAAGTGGCCATGGGCTGGCCATATAACTCGAAAAACCGATAACCAATGGGGAAAGAAGGTTAATAAAGTGGCAGACTCGTACCGCTAGGAAAAGTGTAGGGTAACCCGCCATTAGATGAAATGACGACCTGGTGAGACATGCATGAAGGCCTATGTTCAGCAGTGAACATGTAAAGGGCTGTAATGATGATGATGATGATGTAGATGATGATGTATTGTGCAGTAGAAATCAGTCCAGGACATATTAAAAACTAAACTAGCTTAAATTTTTTTTTGAAGGCGTATTTGTAAAATAAGGTAAATTTCCTCGACTTTTCTCATCTTACACGAGGATAAAATTAAGTATATTTGCATATCACGTATGGTGTAGAAATTAATGCTTATCACTTATGTTAGTTAGACATAAAGAAATTAAAGAAGTACAAAATTAGAAGAAGTAAGAATTGATAAATTTGTTTAGTCGCTATAGGTCACGTAGCTGATGAGTATATCTCAATGCCAAAACAGGAGTTGTTGAAATCAGTTCGCTCTAGTTACACATGGGTAGCTACCATGAAAATGTAGTATGTTATTAGCTGGAAGGCCGGGCCGCAGACGGTGATGTCACCAATCACATCTCGACTAATTTATCGACACCACTTGCTAAGATTAGGGCCTCTGTATGGGACAGATAGTTATAAATATTTATCTCTTATATATATATATATATATATATATATATATATATATATATATATATATATATATAAAATAGTATATACTTAGTAAACCTAAATAGTACTAAATCTACAGAATTATTGCAATAAATTAACATTGCACAAATACATGATTATTTCTAATTTTGGAATAACATGCCATGTGGTTATAAAGAATGTCTATAATGCATAATTCCTTGATATAAATTTAGACCTCTTGGAGCTTAAACTTCAATGTAGGTTAATACGCGGAGCGTGTGTGGTCCAATAAAGCCGTCAACAAGTCGTCTCTGAATATCAATTCACGCTTCTGATCCAATCAACTCTTGCTTGTCAATAATCGAATTAATATACTTCATGACTGCTGCATAAATACTTTCTTATCTTTAGTTCTTGGTACTCAATATTGTCTCTACAAATTATTTTTTTACTGAAAACTTATTACAAAATATTTCATAAATACTTCCTAATTTAGTATTTTCGGTATCTAATAAAATAAATAAAAATAGAACAAAAATGTTTGAATAAATTGATTAATAAAATTATCTTCATAGATAAAATACATTTTGTAGAGTTTACTAAAACAATTTATTAACACAAGTACAGTGTCTGGTCGAAAAATGAAACAAGAGACTTTCTCAGTTATTTTCATTACATTTGATTTTTCATTACATTTGCTTTCAAGCGTACTTAAAACTTTTGCTTGATCTAATGAGCACAAAATAACAATTTTAGTAGTGGCGTCAAACTCGTTTTGTTCGCGTAACAAAAAATTGTAAGGCGAGCGCTAATTTACATAGGCTCCAAGTACAGGAAATCCTCTCGTCTATAGCAAGCAAGTCCGTTTGCCACTGCCGCGTGGTGGCGGCGCAGAAAAAATTTATCAATACATTTCGTCCCGTGAATGTCGTAAGTGGCGACTATTATAAATGCCAGAAATATCTCATAACGTGATGGCGACCCTGACCTAGAGGGAGGGACCTTTATGTATCAATGTGTATCAACGTGCCATTTCCCTAAAGAAATATTTAATTAGCTTAGAACTTCGTGATTATTGGGAAAACAATAGTACTCAAACTCCAACCCAAAACTATTTACTACAAACAATAAATAAAAAGTTTTGAATTGAGATATTTATTATTATACATTACAAAATACATTTTGGAATGTATAATAATAAATGTTTTAGTTATACGCATAATTAAAATTAAAATAACATTAGTATGACTTCTGTTGTTGCAGATTAGATGACAAATAACTGATATTAGGGTTGTAAAATCATAAATATAACACAAATGAACTTTTAAATACAGCTGTGTCAACGAAATTGACTATTATGCTATGCGATAACGAACTATCTATTCCTTGGGGGAGGCGTAGACTTGTGAAGGGCTGTAATGATGATGATGATGAAACGAAATTTGCGTCATTAGCAATAGCAGTCTATGATATAACTAGGATTACTCGCGTTCGTTCGTAATATAATACTTCATAGTGAAGTTTGTGAATGGTAGCGTGTACAAAATACTGTGTCGCGTGTCGTCGATGGCACGCGTACCATTGGTTCACCATCCCTGCTCTAGGTTGTATAACTATACTGTTCATCCCTATTATCATCACTACAGCCTTCACAAGTCTACTACTGGTCATATGTAACAAGACACGGTGCTAAGCTACCTGTGTCCAACGACTTCCCGCATGTCTTACCAGATCATCACTCCATCTAGTAGAGGGCCGGCCGAAACTTCACTTACCTGAACGAGGCTGCTATTCGCGAACCTTTCGTCCCCAACGGTTATCGGTTCTTTATCCCGTTCAGCCTAGATGTAAATGACACAAGTAAATTAAATTATAAAACAGCGACGAAGTGTGAGACGTCGGGCACTGTGATTGCCAAGCATGCCAAATTCTGCCTACTAGAGGAGACTCACATCCAGTAACGAACTTTTATTATCTGATGATGATAAAGACGTAGAAAACTATTTTTAGTTGATTTTTATTAATTTATTAATTATCTTTAAAGTTAAATTTGTTTTAACATGATATACTTTTCTTGCGAAAAAGTAATTACACCAATTAGTAAAAAAAATCCTTTTTGAGTAATATATTATATTCCTATATACGTCAGATCTCTACCTACCTACTTCTACTTACTCGTTAATTATTCATGCTGAATAATTAATGAGTTTCTCTGGAATTATTATTTGATCTAAGTTTTTCTTAGAGTTCATTTTTATTAGAGTTTGAGTAGAACTCAGTTTGTCTATCTCAACTCAGTGCTCAGTGTCTCAGAACGCAGTGAAGTCAGTTTAGGCAGGCACCACCATCTTGCTTATTTCAGCTACCAAACAGCGGTGCTTGCTCAGCAGTGTCCTTTCCTCTAAGAATAGAGATCCAGTATACTTACAGGCAATGTAATGCATTCAAAATTAGTCCTCAGAAGTGATGGATCTGCAACCTTCTTCGTTTGAAGTTGGTTGCAGCTGCCCATGGGCTGCACATAGTAACCACTTACCATCAGGTGGACAGTCAATATTTTTGTCATGTCAGTTCCAAAAAAAGATATCTCTAGTTGTATAAATATCGCTAGTTATAAAAACCACTTATTTTCCGCAATCGGCGTAGAATGAAAGAAAAACAATAATTTATAAAAAACCTATACATATACCACCTACCACTGAGCCGTGGTAGCTCAGTGGTTAACGCTCGCTGTAAATATAATAGAACGCGAGTAACCCGGGTTCGATCCCCGAAATTGTTAATTGCAATTTTAAGTGCTGATTTACCACGTGCTCGGCGGTGAAGGAAAACATCGTGAGGAAACCTGCATGTCTAAGGAATATGAAAAAAAAAATATATTTCGAAGACATGTGAAGTTCGTCAACACGCATTTGGGCAGCGCGGCGGACACTTCCTTGCCCTAAACCCTCAGAAATGAGGGGAGGCCTGAGCCCAGCAGTGGGACGTATATAGGCTGTAATTTTACTTTACTTTACTATACATATAAGAATATCAAACAAGATTTCTACTCCATATCGTAGAAGCATTAACACATTTTATAAACATGGGAAAATTCGCAGAGATATTTATGCTACCGGGGGACGGTTCATGGTCATGGTTCAGTTATACGAGTCATAACATAATGTATACTGAATATCCATATGTCAAACTGAATCTGAATAGAAAAATTCAAGTTTCGTGATCGTTTGATGACAGTCACAATATTTTATGCAATAATATATCTGCAAGCAAATTTGAGGAACCCATTAATCCCATATTTAAATCACTTCCTGGTTTTCATGATAAATACATAAGACGTGTCAACAACTCGAAGCCAAGGTAATTTAATCAACTCAAACTGGTACAAAATATTATAGTAAAAAGTAATATCACAACCTAACCTCTAAACCTGTTCTAGACATTCTAGTTGTCTAGAACAGGTAAATGAAATTGTATACTTGAGGAGTGCTTTCAGCCGGGATGGAAGATGTGATTTAGATGTGGATAGGCGTGTCGCTGCCGGAAACAAAGTCAATGTGCCCTGAATGCATGTATGTAAGTATCGTGACACTTGGCGATCTGTTTTGTCTGGCTACCCCGTTAGGGATTGTGCGTGAAGATAAGTAAGTAAGTAACCTCTAAACCTAATAACCTCTTGTCAAAAAATCAGCAAAATTATAATTTTTTTATATATGCGGATGAACTATTTCGTTTGTGTCATGTCATCAGTAATGTCAGGGAATGCATTTTTGGAATAATATCATAACTATATTTTTACAAAAATATAGTAATGTTTAAAATCTTGATAAAGTAAAAGAGAAATATTCTCTGCTCCACGGCTATTTTTTCAATCAGGTGAAAATATTAAAATAAGTTTATCCTGTCTACAGTCGTAGAACTGCACTTCAGAAGTGAAAACTCCTTAGATTCACAAACGTTAAATTTTTGCATAAACATATAACATAGTATAAACACTCACGCCTGTCACCTAGAGGGGTAGGCAGAGACTATAGACTTCCACTTTGGCACGATCCTTACACACCTCTCTCGCCTCCTTCACATCCATATACCTACGCATACATGCTCGTCGGTTAAGGGTACTCCTAATTATATTCCTAATTATATAAAATCCAACATAAATTTTCTTTGTCACTCTTTCCTCATTCATTATTTCCACATGACCAAACCATCGAAGCATTCCTTTCTTAATCCTGGCACAACATCATCATCATCGTTTTTTTTCACGCGAGTTCAGAGCTCTTTCCCCATCCCAATAGAGCTATATATTCACACAAATCTGTATAAAATATATACATAAATACACATACACACACATATATATATAAGTAAAACATACCTATATATCTGAGCGTTACCGTCACAGTTCAGTATTTTTTCCTCATCCCTAAAGAGACCCCCAACCCCAACATGCCTAAAGAAGTTTTCACTTCGAAAATTAGGACGTTTGAAAGAATTTAAAAAAAATTTAAAAATTTGCTAACACGCTTTAGAGCACCGTGACAAACTGCCTCGTCTTAAAATCCTCTTAGGAACGACAGAAAGCCTGTGCCCAGCTTTATGACGTATCCCCGCGTCTTACTTTTCTTAGAATATATATATAGTTCTGTACAATTTGCTGAATGATATGTATATGGTCTATGGGTAGTCTTTGAGTCTGCCTGCTAGACGCTTCGTAATGATTCTCAAAAACATCACGTCTTATGAAAGACTGTAATGGTGATAATGTTGATAAAATGTAGCTCCTAACAATTTTCGGAAATATTTGCAATAGCAAAGTTAGCCATATAGAGAAAACTGCAGCTTCTATCAGTAATTTCGAAATAACTGCTTTTTATTGAGTAGAGAGCGTTATTTCTATTTCATTAAGACATTAATAACCATTTTAAAAATTTTTGACCGTCTGTCGTGATGGTCTTTGATTTGTGAAACGTAACAAACAGATTTAACGCAATGCCAGAAGTGAACTAGGGAATATTTTGAAAATCGATAAATTGTTAAAATAAATAATCTTTGATGATTGTCTTAAATAATATAAAAATAATTATAAATCTTACTCATGCAAAGCCAGACCAGGCTAGTTTGAATTGAAAAAAGAAGCAGCCTACATATATTTCACTGATATTATTTAAAATAAAGATTGAAAAATTACGGGTTTGACGTAGAAGTAAAGGGTTGCCGTGTAAGAGAATCTCACTATCCCCTGTACTCCATATATCCCACCCCGTGATTGTAGTAAGAGGTAATACAGGGAAATGAAATATGAAATAAGCAAGTCGAGACGACTCATTCGTATTGAGAAGCATCGTCACTCTATCACGTAAAATACCACTACACTTCAAAAAAGAGACTTCTCTCCCATATGAGCTAGCATAAGGACTGTATGCTTGTTTGGTACTCTTATTGTCGATTATGTGCAATAGAAATGTATAGGTAATAATAATGTCATTTATTGTACTTTTATATACCAAAAGCCGGTAAAGAAACCAAAAGGTACTAAGTCTTTTTAGGGTTCCGTAGTCAACTAGGAACCCCTATAGTTTCGCCATGTCTGTATGTCCGTCTGTCCGTCCTCGCTTAATCTCTGTGACCGTTAGCACTAGAAAGCTGAAATTTGGTACCAATATGTGTATCAATCACGCCGACAAAGTGGTAAAATAAAAATTGGAAAAAAATGTTTTATTAGGTTAGCCCCCCTAAATGTAAAGTGAGAAGTGATTTTTTTTTAATTTCAACCCTAACGTGTGATATATTGTTGGAAAGGTATTTAAAAATGAATACGGGTTTACTAAAATCATTTTATGATAATGTAAATAATTTCGGAAATAATTGCTCCAAAAGTAAAAGACAATGTGTGTCCCCCCCCCCATCTAACTTTTGAACCATAAGTGTAGAAAATATGAAAAAATCTGAAAAGTAGAACTTTATAAGGACTTTCTAGGAAAGTCATTTTGAACTTGGATGGAAACAAGAGTACCCACTACCGGGAGCAGTTGCAGGAGCGCGGAGCGCTGCTGGAGCGCGAAAATAATGGATACCCACCTTTAAACTCGTAAGTGGGAACACTTATTGTGACGGACGGGAAACTGCAGAACCCTACAATGAGCGTGGCCCGACACGCTCTTGGCCGGTTTTTTTAAATATTACGTAACCGAATTCCTCATATAATAGACTAGCTAGCCACATATAATAGATAGAAAGTTTTAATGATTGATGACGCAAACGCGTTTTCTTTTTGCTCTTTTATTTAACGCAAAAATCACTTTTGAAGCAATTCGTCATAAGATTTTTTTTACATTACAACTTCTTAAAAATAAGAAGCTTGAGTCCAGCCGTAGGATCTGTAAGGTCGAGGAATTACTTTAAAAATCTATTATTTTTTCTTATATTTACGCAAACACTTTTTTATTTTTATTTTTAATACCCAACGTTTCGGGATCACGGGGGTCTGTCGGGTATTAAAAATAAAATAAATAAACGCGACAAAATCCGTAAAAGTAGTTTTAATCTATTATTTTTTGTTAATTTTCTATTGTTTTCTGGAGGTGTTACACATATTGTACACGGAGATACATCTAGACGCTAAAAATAAGATATACCTGCGTCAGATCAATATTCTTAATGAAGTGATTAAAAAAGACACCCAGTAACTGACAAAGAGCATTGAACTCTAATCCTTATATGTGCTGGATCAATCAACAGCCTATAAAAGTTCACTGTTGAACATAGGACTCCCCCATAGGTTGTCTCATGGGGTGATTTTTCCATAGTTGCCACGCTTGTTTTGAGGTGTTGTCAGGAAGACACTGCTGCCTATCTCCTGGTTCAGTTTCCCTCTGCCACCTCTTACGACACCCACGTTACGATTCGGGGTAGTGGATATACTTACACTGCTGCTTATCTCCTGGTTCAGTTTCCCTCTGCCACCTCTTACGACACCCACGTTACGATACGGGGTAGTGGATATACTTACACTGCTGCTTATCTCCTGGTTCAGTTTCCCTCTGCCACCTCTTACGACACCCACGTTACGATTCGGGGTAGTGGATATACTTACACTGCTGCTTATCTCCTGGTTCAGTTTCCCTCTGCCACCTCTTACGACACCCACGTTACGATTCGGGGTAGTGGATATACTTACACTGCTGCTTATCTCCTGGTTCAGTTTCCCTCTGCCACCTCTTACGACACCCACGTTACGATTCGGGGTAGTGGATATACTTACACTGCTGCTTATCTCCTGGTTCAGTTTCCCTCTGCCACCTCTTACGACACCCACGTTACGATACGGGGTAGTGGATATACTTACACTGCTGCTTATCTCCTGGTTCAGTTTCCCTCTGCCACCTCTTACGACACCCACGTTACGATTCGGGGTAGTGGATATACTTACACTGCTGCTTATCTCCTGGTTCAGTTTCCCTCTGCCACCTCTTACGACACCCACGTTACGATTCGGGGTAGTGGATATACTTACACTGCTGCTTATCTCCTGGTTCAGTTTCCCTCTGCCACCTCTTACGACACCCACGTTACGATTCGGGGTAGTGGATATACTTACACTGCTGCTTATCTCCTGGTTCAGTTTCCCTCTGCCACCTCTTACGACACCCACGTTACGATTCGGGGTAGTGGATATACTTACACTGCTGCTTATCTCCTGGTTCAGTTTCCCTCTGCCACCTCTTACGACACCCACGTTACGATACGGGGTAGTGGATATACTTACACTGCTGCTACACGATACACGCGTGCTGGATACAGAGCTCAAACTATTTACATTACAAATCACATTTTAAATATGAGAGGCATTTGTCGATTATATCATTAAAATATCTTCTGACCACGACAAAACGTGAATACAAGGTCATCAAATAAATTTAGATACAGTCTTACAGGAACCGTAAAATATAAACCGACAGGTTGTGTTTGACAGCATATTTGATACAGTGGCCAATTTATTGCTGCCATTTCATTTTCATCACATTCATATACATACATTTGTAAACGGATAATGTTTGGCGCGATTTCCATATGTCACTCTTTGAATGAACAAATAATATGACTAGTTAATATGACGTGTGGCGCGCATAGCGATCTGCATGGTTTTGTATGTGTGGAATATAAATATACACATTAGTAGTTTTCTTATAGAATAACAGTCACCATCGAGTACGCATTCCACCAGATGGTAAATGGATGCTGTATCCCATTGACACCTGTATTTCTACTTGATTAAGAATTAAAATACATATGCGTTATCACTTATGTGGATTAAGATCAAGATAAGTCGTTACCACTAAAAATGGGTCGTCATTTCTCTATACTCACCTTACGAAACAAAACAGCATTAAGCTATAATTTTACGCTGGTATTCTGTAAGAGCGTGGTCCTTCCCCAACCGAAAAATATTATTATTTAACAGAGACCTCATATAGTTTGAATACTTGGTGTCCTGGTTCTAATTCAAGTGAGATTATATAGATAAGTAGATTTAGTTATCGCAGAAATTTGGGACCGCATTCCTAACTTAGTTTACTATCGGTAGTAACAAAGTTGTATAACCAGAAACTAATAATCAGTACAAACTATTCGGAATAGTTTTCAATAAGCAATTTATCTGACTTTCCCCTTGTAAGTATAATGAAGGCTAGTAATAAGACAACGAATTACTTATTTCACGATTTCGCCGCCATAGCTTTTTTGCGTTAGTCTCACGTCTTGACTGTTAACAGGCTATGCAAAACAATAAATTAATTAAAATATGCAGATCTGAGAAAAAAAGTAAAGCTAATGCGGTTTTATAGTAACGTATAGTTAGGCATTAAAAACTGATTTTTTTAAAGCTGTAAAAAATACCGGGCTTTTTGGTCATCCAAATTTGAGCTATATTCAAAAATTCCAGTTTCCGTCTCATCGAGAAGATAGTGTAAAATCGATTACTACGAGACCCGTTGTAGCTCAGATGGTTAACGTTCGCTGTAAATATAATAGAACGCAAGTAACCCGGGTTCGATCCCCGCCGGCACCAACACAATTGTTAATTGCAATTTTAAGTGCTGCTTTACCACGTGCTTGGCGGTGAAGGAAAACATCGTGAGGAAACCTGCATGTCTGAGGAATATGGAAAAAAATATTTCTAAGACATGTGAAGTTCGCCAACACGCATCGGGGCAGCGTGGCGGACACTTCCTTGCCCTAAAACCCTCTCAGAAATGAGGGGAGGCCTGTGCCCAGCAATGGGACGTATATAGGCTGTTACTTTACTTTACTTATTACAATTACTACGAGTAAATTCCACTCGGAACAGACAGATAAACAAGAAAGTGACTTAATAAAACGTGATAATAATAGCGCGGCAGTGTAAGAACATCCAACACTAAAACTGAACCAGAAGATAGGCTGCAGCATCTTCGTGATAACAACTCAAATTAATAAAAGCTACAGTTGCCAACCGACCTGCCAAGCATGGCAACTATAGTGAAATCTCCCCTATAATATAATCTATTATGCATCGTAAACATCGTATCCTACTTCCTACCCGTAATATCTTAAATATGAAAGTTGTACGGATGTTTTTAACATTTAGGTGTTAGTATGTTTGTTACTCTATAACTAATGAATGGATTTTGATGATATTTGGCAACATTACAGATTACTAACCAAAATAGCACGCAAGTTATATTTTTTTGTCAAATAATTTTAAGTTAAAATTACAGATATTGTTATGTTTAATCCTAAGTGCTAAGAATTTATCAATAAAATTTCATTTCCTGACGTCGACCTAGCCTACCGTTAGCTACTGTTACCTAAAAATAAGAGACAGAAGTATAAAGTGTACTACGAATTGGACTTCTTACCAATATCTTAAAAAATACACTAATTCGTGGTAGAGCCATGGTACAGCTATATTGAGGTTGTAGCACTAACGGGTCGGCTCGACCGGGTTAGGACCACGCTCTCACAAAATACCAGCGTAAAATAGCAACTAACGATTCTGTGTTTCGTATGGTGAGTGTAGAGAACCGAAGACTCTTTTTACAGGAAACGAGACATTCAATCTTGATTCTCAGCGGTGACAACGTATCTGCATTTTGATTCTTGATCGAGCCACCTCTCGATCACCTGATGTTAAGTTGATTTCCGCATCAACTTACCATCAGGTGGACTTTTTGCTCGTTTGTTACCTTATTCCAATTAAAAAAATACGCTATACTTATTTATTGTAGAATACTCATAATAAAGGCTTCTTGTATAAAAAAATTATAAAAATTTTGCTAAAAATTTGAACATACGATACGCACGCACGCACGCACGCACGCACGCACGCACGCACGCACGCACGCACGCACGCACGCACGCACGCATGCATCATGTACGTGTTTTTTTTCTAAAGTAAAAGAAAATATATCTGCGACATATTACATAAAAGTAAAGTAAAGTAAAGTTACAGCCTATATACATCCCACTGCTGGGCACAGGCCTCCCCTCATTTCTGAGAGGGTTTTAGGGCAAGGAAGTGTCCGCCGCGCTGCCCCAATGCGTGTTGGCGAACTTCACATGTCTTCGAAATATTTTTTTTTCTTATTCCTCAGACATGAAGGTTTCCTCACGATGTTTTCCTTCACCGCCGAGCACGTGGATTAGCACTTAAAATTGCAATTAACAATTTCATTGGTGCCGGCGGGGATCGAACCCGGGTTTCTCGCGTTCTGTTGTATTTACAGCGAGCGCTAACCATCCGAGCTACCACGGCTCGGATAGTTAGCGCTCGCTGTAAATATAACATACTATATACATATTACATAGAAAATAAAATTTCGTTTGACAATTAGTTTTTTAATATAATTGGGTAAAGATAATATGTGAATAATAAAAGTTAATTAATCAAAATAATCTTGGCATGCTTTGCCATAATTTTAATAGATAGCTATATTACTCGCAATTTAGATCCATCGCATATATACGAGTGAGGCCACAATTTTATCAGAAGCCAAGGGAAATACTGTGCGCATACCACGCGTTCCTATTATACTAAACAACATATCGTGTATTTTTAAACGTTTACAATTAAAAGTAGCTTTTTCAATGACATAAATAATAAATCCCATGATCAAACCTTGTAAGTAACGGGATGTTACATTTGGGTACGGCATATTATTTCTATATTCAGCCCTACGTATCTTTCTCACGTGTACTTTGGGCCCAAAATCTGCACGTTTTCGTAGGCAAAGGTAATAATAAATAAGATATAGCATTCTGCGTGAGGCGTGGTAGCTCAGGGGCTAAGCACTAGCTGCGAGCAACTCGGATTCGATCCCTGCCGGACCAATGAAACGTCGACGCGAGCGGAGCCGCTGGTAAAAGTTACATAAGCATGAAACGCTGCCACCATTATCATTATTCGCATCATTCATCATCATCATTACAGCCTATCATGCTGTAAACATACCTCACCAATATATTGCCTCATACGGGGGAACATTTGCAATAGTAGCCATGCTTGGGAGGCAGACTTACAGCCGCAGTTTATACTATTTTGAATTCTTACTCGTATGTTCTGTTTCATCTAAGAGATGATAATGGTAGGGGATTTTCTTACGGCGTCGTATTTATGACAACCGAAATAAAGTAAAATATAAAAGTATAAATAAATTTCCAGTTATATATCAGTCATCATCTTTTGTTGTAAAGTCTTAGCTCGGCGCTGTGCCAAATTATATGATTTAGAGACGCGGAGCGCGACAGGCGCCACTTTCATAAACCGACGTCAATGTCGCCCGCTCTTAAACTGATTTCAAAATTCATTAGCCCTTTGGTATTCCTGTCGTTTAAACCATTTGGTATATTACATCATCAAATTACCGCCGTTTGAAAATAGTATGGTAGATCATCGAATAAAGTAAAAATGAAAAGGATATGGCAATTACATGAGATCTTGTAAATTCTACTAAGAGAGACAATAACGGAAGCATGTATATCCACATATAAGTATGTAAGCCTATGAAGTAAAGCCCTGCAGGCCATGCTGCAGCCATATTATCTAATGTATATGTAATGTATAACACGACGGTGTCGGCTCGACCGGAAACGGATAACGCTCACGCAGAATACCAGTGTGAAACAGTATCTCAAAATTGCTGTATTTCGTACGGTAAGTGTAAACAACCGTAGATACTTTTTACTGAAAGCGAGGTTTTTTTTTTTTTTTTTTTTTTTTTTTTATAGAAGAGGGGGCAAACGAGCATGCGGCTCACCTGATGTTAAGTGACTACCGCCGCCCATGATCAACCGCAACACCAGGAGAATTGCGGGTGCGTTGCCGGCCCTTTAGAAAGGAGTAAGCTCTTTTCTTGAAGGTCCCCAGGTCGTATCGGTCCGGAAAAATCGCCGGTGATAAACTATTCCACAGAGAGGTTGTACGTGGAAGAAAGCTCCTTGTGAAACGTACAGTGGTGGACCGCCAAGCATCCAGATGGTGTGGATGGTATCGGGACGTTTGCCGTGTCGTGCGTTCACGAAATTTGGCGGCTGGGATTAATCCGAACAATTCCTCAGAGCACTCCCCGTGATAGATGCGATAAAATACGCAAAGAGATGCAACATCTCTTCGCAACGCCAGTGAATCGAGCCGATCGGAAAGCACTCGGTCGTCGACGATTCGAGCCGCTCTGCGCTGGATGCGGTCAAGTGGAAGGAGCTGGTACTGGGGAGCCCCAGCCCAGAGATGGGAACAGTATTCCATGTGCGGTCGAACCTGCGCCTTGTAAAGTTGCAGGCGGTGTGCCGGCATGAAATACTGCCCCGCTCTGCTGAGCACGCCAAGCATTTTAGAGGCCAATTTGGCCTTCCCTTCCAAGTGACCACGAAACTGCACGTCACTCGATATGTCGACGCCGAGGATTCCGATACTGGCTGAGGCAACAAGGGGAGTGCCTTGAAACTGAGGGGATACGACAAAGGGGTTCTTTTTAGCGGTTAACGCGCAAACTTGTGTCTTCTGGGGGTTAAACTGGACTAGATTTAGTCGTCCCCAATCCGAGACTCTGTTCAGCAAAGACTCGACTTCAGACACAAGTTTGTCCCGGCACTCGGAGACGTTTTCTCGAGAAATATTGGCTCGGCCGGTGTAAAGAGCATCACCAGTGCTGTCATCTGCATAGCAATGAATGTTACGGGTATGCAACATATCATTGATATGCAGAAGAAACAGCGTTGGCGATAGCACGCAGCCCTGTGGAACACCAGCATTAATAGGCTTGCAATCGGAGCTTGCACCGTCTACAACGACCTTGATGCTCCGATCTGCAAGAAAGCTGGTGATCCAATCGCACAATTTCTCGGGAAGCCCATAGGAAGGGAGCTTCGAAAGAAGCGCTTTGTGCCAAACTCGATCGAAGGCTTTCGCAATGTCCAAACTAACGGCCAATGCCTCCCCCTTGAACTCTACTGCCTCCGCCCATCTGTGAGTGAGGTAGACCAGAAGATCACCAGCTGACCGACCACGGCGAAAACCGTATTGGCGGTCACTAATCAGCTGGTGATCCTCAAGGTACCTCATGAGCTGGCAGTTTACAATGGACTCCATTGTTTTGGAGAACAAGGAGGTGATGGCGATTGGCCGGTAGTTGGACGGGTCTGAGCGGTCGCCTTTTTTAGGGATCGGGTGGACGAAAGCAGTCTTCCATGATTTTGGGACTACGCCTAGGGAGTAGGAGTACCGGAAAAGACGCGTTAAAACCGGTGCCAACTCTGGAGCACACGTCCTCAGCACAATTGGGGGGATTCCGTCAGGCCCACTCGACTTGTGGATGTCCAGGGAGAGGAGTGCTTTGCGAACCGAGCGCTGTGTGAACTGCACTTCCGGCATGGAGCACTCACACCGCGGGATGGTCGGCGGCGTACTCCCCCCGTCATCGAGAGTCGAGTTAGACGCAAAGAAGGAGCCTAGAAGATCGGCTTTCTCCTTTGCAGTATGGGCCAGTGAGTCGTCCTCCCTGTGCAGAGATGGAAGAGATGGCTGACAGAAATTCCCCTGGACAGCCTTGGCGAGAGACCAGAATGCACGGGTTCCAGAAGGAAGGCGAACGAGTCTCTCGCCAATTCTGCCTATGTGCTCTGACTTTGCCTTGGCAATGACTCTTTTGAAGGACCTAGAGGCGGAATTATACTTCTTTTTTAGAGCGCTGGTGTTTACATCCCGGGACGCTGATGCATCAACCCAGGCTTGGTAGCACTCCTGCTTATAGCATGATGCTATTTTACAGGAGCGACCAAACCATGGCTGAGATTTGCCTCCAATGGGCACCACAGAGGAAGGAATAAAAAGTTCCATACCCTGAAGTACCACATCAGTAACAGAATCCGCAACAACGTTGGGATCATCCGGCGAGAAGCAAACCCGCCCCCAAGGGTAGGATGCAAAGAAAGACCGCATCCCATCCCAATCGGCTGACCTATAGTGCCAAACACGGCGGCAGCCTGCAGAATAGTAGAGGTATTTCATTTTAGTCCTCAGGGGTGACAACGAATTTGTATTTTGATTCTTAATCGAGGATAGATTTAGATATCTATGGGCACTTACCATCAGGTGAACTGTGTACTCGTTTGTCACCCTTATTTGATAAAAAATATTAATGTTTTAGTTTGCTTTTAAAAGTAAAATTTAATTTTTCCTTTTAATGCAATGCCTGCCTTTATTACTGTGAGGGTAAACAAAGAACATTTGATCTATTAGGTCAAGAATTAGTGTTAGTGGTACGGCACAGTTGTTTTTTATTAAATTATTGGGGTAGCAAACGGGCTTTTAGTTCATCTGGGCGTGTAGTGCCGGTGTCAGAAAATTCACCACTTTATTTTGTGCCGTAGGAATAGCATACAAATTTAAAAAAAACGTAATACATACTTAAGTCTAAAATATACCTATAGTTACTTATGCAATATGTCTAACTGTACGAAAAGTAAATATTTGCGACTATTTTTTAAATCAATTTAACTAAACAAGCATATTTTAGATTAAACACGGTATGGTTTGTCTTTCTCAAATATGCTTCTAGATTTTATTCTATTTTCAAACGTAAACTATGTATGACACAAGTCATTCGCATAGAATAAATTGTCGATGGAAGTCGCACGCCACTACTCAGTTCATTGTTAAATTGGTAGGCGCCGTCTGCTCTCACAACTAATGCACCCTGAATTGATTAATACGCGTTGACTCGCTTGTCAGTGCACATAATATACTAACAATTACCCATCAAACAAATCATTGTGATATCGGTTTTTAAAGGCAAAACAAATTTGTTACCAGTCAAAAATATCGGACTTGTATCAAGTATTTAATTTTTTACTATTTTTATTTCTTAATTATGACAAAATAATGTATTTCATGATCTTTCTTAAATTATGGCTATACGGTTCGGTTCATAGCTTAGACAAGTGACTTTTCAAATTTCTTAACTTTTCTCTAAATAAAATTTGATAGACTTTAAGGTACCTACTTTTACTCCAGAGCCTGTTTATTTGAAAAGCTCAAATCATTCTTTAGTGCGAAATGACAATGGGATAGGAACTGATATGGATATAGGATCTTTTAATCAACGTTCAGGAGTAAGCAGGCTATATCATACGTAAATTATTGGAAAATAAATTTTAATATTCTGAGGAATCGTCTTCTTAACTAAGTTTACTTACAAGAACAACTCTGTGTAAAGCGTGGAGTAGTCATCAGTCCGCTTGTATATAAGAGACAATATACTTATTTAAAGAGAACTTGACATATCACGGCTAAAATCTGCTCTCTTTCAAAGTTTTACTTGTGAATAATCTAGTTACCCATCACTGAAAATGTTGCAGCACTCAATTCGCTAATTTAATCTGAATTGAATTCATAATTAAATGAATCATATTTTTAACATGGGTTTTCTCTGCACACCAAATGTTAACTAGTTACCTCATCTTAGAACTTAGTGTATTAATAAATAAATAAATTTATAATGTCCTTTAGTCCTAAAATTGGCTCAATAAGTTTAAATATTGTAAAAGTTTAGTTAAAGGCACTATATGTCTTTAGTTATATAAATATTTATCCATGTTACTATTTATTTTATTTATTTATTTAATCTTTATTACACACCTCATATACTAAGGGATATAAAGGGCGGACTTAATGCCTTATGGCATTCTCTGCCAGTCAACCCTACTATCTTTTTACATGACTGTTTGTTGCCTTATATAAATTTAATTTTTTTTTTACTGAATCACATTGTAAAGCTTGGGAATTGGAGCAATTCGCTAATGTTCCTTTTTCTTCGATGAGATAACAGTGTATCTTTTTTATCGCTTGCATTCGTTTTAGCTTTTGTTATCTCTTGCAATAATTTTAGCTTGCTTTCATATCAACCACGTCGGAATTTTTGACTTTTATTTACGCAAATACAAAATATTAATAATAATTGAATATTGAAGCGACAGTAGCCTAATGGTATGGCGCGGGCCGCGAACTCTGTGGTTCTAATCCGCCATTCGACTACTGGCGTGAACCACACGTAACACAAGCAAGGCTTACCACGAGTGGTTAAGGGGAATATTAGTAACGTTTATAACATTGTTAATATTCTTTTTTTTAAATCCTTAAAAACCTGTACCCCGAAAACAAGTCCGTCCGTCTGTCAATACCCTTATTCTCAAGAAGGGTATTAAAGGATTAATGTCGATTATTAAAATCTGTAGACGCCGTATTGAACAGGCGGGCAATCGTAACTTTTGATCTTTTCGAGTTTTTTTCAGGAAGATGTTGCTGCTATCTCTTGTTTCTTTTTTCTCTGTCGCCTCTCACGACACTCGAGATATGTTACGGAGTGGTTTGGTTACGCCGTCACTACACGACAACCATCTTAGCCTAATGTAATATTTTTCTAAGTAACAGCAGGAATAACTTGCCTTTCAATTTAAATTTTAAATGAAGACTTCATTTTAATTTGCTATTTGACAATTTGACAATCTTTATCTGATAGAAAGAAAGAAAGAAAGAGATATTTATTTGGCCATTTCTTAAAAAATTAGCAATAAATATTCAAAACATACATTATAACTAGGTATTCCTATAAGTAGACTTAATTATACACTTACACAAACTTAAAAAAGTGAACAGCTAACTTAAAAAAACACAAATTTTTTAAAAATGGGAAATGGTCCAAATAGGACTGCCACTCAGGAAACGCTAAGATGTGTCATTCTAGCCCTGATTTTCAGTGGCTACCTTTAAGTACATTATATAGATACACACACATATAATATAAACAAACATGACAATAGTTTGATTTTAACGCTGTCACAATGGTGAGTGATATTAAAGACGATGCATAAATATCGATATAATTCTGTTTATTGTAACTAACTTCGCAAGCTTGCACAGGATTCCAAGAACTGAAGAGGAAATGAAACTGTATATATAAATAAATAAACCTTCATTTAAAACACGAGCAATTAATAATTATTCGCGAGGATAAATTAGGTTAGATCTTTTTCATGTTAAAAATATGTGAACTACGAATTAGAAACCGAACGATTTTTTTAAATACACCAAATTAAAACACAATGTGAAATTAAATTTATTTCAGGTTATTTCTCATGGTTTAATAGAAACGTTAATAAAAGAAAAACGGTAACAAATTTTTGATTCAGGTTTAAACAGAAAATATGGCTTCGAACTTTAAATTTAATTTTAGTATGCGGATACAAGATATTAATAGCAAACATTTAATAATCTAGAACAACGTCAGTAAAACTTCAATATGCAGTATTGAAATAAATTACACTTTGATTCCTGCAGTTTACGCAATTTGTCTATTAAGCTTGAAAGCTGAGCTCATGAGCTAAAACTGTTAGTTTAATTAAAAGTGCTCGTATAACCTCCAGTCCTATAAAACTAATATGGTGCAGTGTCGTAACAATTCCCATGAAAACATATCACCCGCATCTTGTCACACTCCTATCGAACATATTTGTATCAATCAAATCAATCTCATTCTGGAGTCCCAGCGACCCATTTTCTTAGAGCTTGCTTTGGCCACCGGCCGTTCACCTTATGATCTCATCGCCCCAGTATAAAAATTTACTAGTTGAGGCCAATTGAATTTGTTTTTAAACTGCTTTCTCAAATGAAACTAGACGCTCTACTTTAGACAAAGTAACGTACATACAAGAAATCCTTCCTCTTTAGACGAGCTATAGATCTTCTGGCAAGATATTATTATTTATTATATTATTCATTGTTCCAATTTAAAGCTGATGAATATATTCGGTAAATTAACCCATAAGAATAAATAAGTTACAAACTGTAATTCTCTGCATTAGTGTTAGGGTAACTTTTTGTCTGACTACATAATTGTTTTAGGCACGGGGCACTGTACGTTACATCTACACGTGCAAAGTATGCTAATCTTGATAATGATGAAAATTAGTACATTAGCAATGATATCATGAAGCTCACGCTTCAGAAAATTACTCAATTGTAAATTAGCACAAACCTCTCTTCGTGCTATTTTAAATTAATCTTTATTTACTCATATATTCAAAAATTGCTCTTAATTTTAATTTTATTCTACATTTTTATAGGACATGGGTGACAATATTTTTTTAAATATCAATATAATATTTTAATAAATAATAAGGGTGATAAACGAACATACAATCCACCTGATAGTAAGTAGTTGTTGTAGGACATAGACATCTACTTCTATCCTCGATCACGAATCAAAATACAGACGTGTTGTCACCCCTGAGGACCGAGATGGAATGCCTCCTTTCCAGTAAGAAGGATCTCAGGTTTTCTACACTCACCATACGAAACACAGCAGCGTTGAGCTGCTATTTTAAGCTGGTATTCTGTGAGAGGGTGGTCTTTCCCCGATCGAGCCGATCCATTCGTGCCACCACTATACTACTAATACAGCTGCAGCATGCCTCCATCACGTAAATAACAAACAAGTGTTAAAGTTATAAAATTTATACAACCGACTTCGATACAATGTTTTCGAAGTCAATTAAATACGCATTATTCAAGATAACTTAAAAACAACTGGGCAGATATTGATTAAATTTAAATGGGGCCACAAGAGAAGCACCAGCTTTCAGATAAAAAAGAATCATCAAAATTCACGGTTCACACCGAAAAAAGTTATGAGGTACCACACTTAAAAAAACATAGAGTCGAATTGAATACCTCCTTCCTTTATGAATTCGGTAAAAACAAAATATATAATACAACTAAATTTATATATTATACAACTAAAGTTACTATTAAGTTAATATATTAATTCTAAATCTAAGACTTATTATGTCCTGGAAAAGAAGAGCTTACTTAATATATCTATATATATCTATATATATATATATATATATATATATATATATATATATATATATACCTATATATTTCTTTATCGTCTTTTGCATTTTATGACTTTGGATCAAATGAGAATTCTTATTTCAACCATATAATTCTTTATTATAACTACGTATATTATATTCAAATATACAACATATGAATGTTATGTATATTCTTTTTAGTTGGACGAACAGTCTTATATATGTTACGTGATAGATATTTTACTATACTTGACGAAACTTAGTGAAATAATTGCAACATGTTGAGTTTTACTGTGATCAATTTGTTTTGTTTTGTTGTTTATGTTTTTAATTTTATGATTTTTTTGAAAACTATGCTAGCCTAATGTACAACCTCCAATACCGTGCACTGCATTCACGTGAAGTTTATTAAAAGTTTCATGTTTACGTAAAGGGCACGTGCCTCATGCACGAGTGTAATAGTCGCCCATGTCGACAGTAACCATGAAAACTTGGAAACATTTAACAGCATTACTTACATTTAAAAATAAAACGTACATTTGTGAGTCCCATAGAAAATATATTAAAAAAGTTTACTAATGTGTAAAAATACATCAGCAAGATTTATAAATAAAAAATTAACGCTATAAAATATTTAAAAAGAAAACGAAATGAATATACTTAAAAAGTATATTTTTATAAAATATTCTCACGTCACTTTCATACTAGAGCTTAATTGATAATCAGTATGTATTATATCGAAATTTAATTTAATGAAATTATTTAACTAGTAATTAGTAACTTTAACTAGTAACTAGTAGTTAAAGCTTTCTGTTTTCGATTTATTGTTATATATTGAAAAACAAAAACATGTTCAAATTTTAAATATCCTACATATATTATTTTGTAATTTTTTAATTTTTAAATATTCTACACCTTCCTAAAATTCATGGACAACTAATACAAATTATTGCTAGACCGAAACCAAACTAAAATCTCAAGCTAAAACTGGTAAATAATATTGTGATAAGTCATAAGTCATAACATTATATAGTAATAAGTACGTAATATTTACGTGGTATTTGAGGTGTGCAAATTTTGTTATAATCTATAGCGAATAAAATATTTTGTTTTTATATTTTCAAGAACGTCAATGACGAAAATCTACAACTAACCTCTATAGGGAAGAATTGGCATCTGCATTAATTTTTATATTTTTTTTACGTGGTACAGCCACGTAGCAGCGGATTATGGTTGTAGCATAAATAGGTCGACTTTACTGGCAAGGACTTCGCTTTCACAAAATACCAGCGTAAAATAGCAGCATATTGCTGTTGTTAATGAAAAGAACCGGGGGTACTTTTTAGCCGACTTCAAACAAAAGTGGAGATTCTCAATTCAACCGTATATAAATATGAAGATATCTCATATACGTTTGGAGAATAAATTGCACCCCTAAGGGCGAAGCTTTCAATAGAACTATGAAGACGACACTGAGATTGTAATATTCATTAGTCTACTCAAAAGGTTAAAAAGTAAATTTTTAATAAAATGTAAAAACCGACTTCAAAGAGCTTTTTAAATTTGGGGCTGTAATTCTTCTCTAAAATATGTTTTAGTACCCTTACCCTAACTTTAGAACGTGAAATTTTTTTTAGTTGCTTGAAGTCGGTTTTTAACGGTAACAATACTAATACATTTTAGTTCTCTCCTCTGGTATTATAACGGAAGAATAGACATAATGACGTCTGAAGACAAATAGAAGTAGTCCGTTTTCCTTCAGACGAATTGTGCTCGTATCTAATCCAGACTTCTATAAATAAGACCAAAGATAAGGTCTAGTGGTTACGTTTCGGGCGGTCCTTACAACGATATACTATGTTATATGTTTTCAAGAATTTAATGCTATGCACCCACAACAAGAAGATCAAAAAGGTGGTTTTTTGATCTTATATTATTTCATTTTTCGAGTATATTCAAAAAAATGTATGTCAACTCAATAAAATGCACAAGAAATAATGCAAAAAGTATGTGCACTATAAAAATACACTTATAAACACAGCCATATTTATCGTAACACGTATGCCCAAAGATCGGAAGTAAGCTGGGATGGATCCAATGGAGTATTAGATATACTAGCCCAGTCACAAAACCGCCGGATCCGAAAACTAAGAATTTATGATTAAAAATATTGAAATCGGCTACAATACCGTACCACTCGAACCGATTGTACAGTCAGCTTACTCTATGCAGGCAGGTTTTGTGACCACTAGATCATTAAAATAAAAATGTTAGCGATCCGTATATCGTGTCCACTGCAGGTAGCATTCCTTATGTAAAAACTGGGCGGTTTGGTAATTGTCGAACATAATCTAACGCTAGTTGAAAAGACTTTTAATAATAAAACACATTATGATGGTTTGTCACGTTTATTTTATTACAAATTGAGTAAAACGATGCCAACTTGTTGCCTCAGCGATGTATTTGAGTTTTATCTTATCTTAAAGTTATACTAACAAACTGTTGTTAAAGTGAGGAAAAATAAAATGTCTATTGATATCTTCTATAACTTTTTTCATTTATTTCCTATTATTATATGTTACCAGCCTTATACCATATTCTTTTTATTTTATAGCCCTTTTAGTTATTATTTTTAAGTCACTCCTGCTAGGAATTCATTTGATTTGTGAATTTGTGATTGTCCTTCATCACATCTATTTATTAATTTTGTTTATCAAGCTTTTGAGTGTTGTATATTACCTGTAAATAAGTCGTGTCGTTATTCTTTATGTGGAATGTTTTTATAGAAGAAGGGGCAAACGAGCATGCGGTTCTTCTGATGGCAATGGACTACCACCGCCCATGAACAACTGCAATACCAGGGGAATTTCAGGTGGTTTGCCGGCCTTTTGAAAAAGAGTTAGCTCATTTCTTAAGGACAGATGCTGTCAATAGAATATAGTGCTAAAATTTAAGATTGTGTTGTATCGATTTGTATAACTTTTTTAATAAAGTATATAACTTTTTAAGGAAATGATTTAATATAATTACTTCATTTTACGAATGAATGTGTTTAATACACTGACCTCTATATATACAAGTACGCTGGACTGGCTATACACCGTGACATGATAAGACAATCTGATTTGCGCCATTTTGGCGCTGACAGTAGAAGTGCACGTCCACAGAACTAATAATAGGGATAAGACATTGTGACCTAAATAAATATGATAGACTCTATGGATAGATGGACTCTACTCGTAACGTCCATTCTATTTATGTATCATATTAATATAATGCCACTGCCATCCATCATCATTAAAGCCATTCGCAAGTCCACTGCTGAACACAGACCTCCCCCAAGGAATGCCACAAAGCACGGTACTGAGCCACCTGCATCCATCAACTTCCTGTATGTCTTACCAGGTTTTCACTCCATCTAGTGGAGGAACTTTCGACGCTTCACCTGCCGGTACGAGGCTGCTACTCAAGAATCTTTTTTCCCCATCGGTTATCGGTCCTGCGAGCTATATGGCCGGTCAATTGCCACTTCAGCTTACTAATCCATTGGGCGATGTCGGTCACTCTGGTTCTACTGCCGATATCCTCATTCCTAAGTTTATCCTCCTAAACTTTCCAGCTTCGGCAGTGCCACGTATTTGAATGGGCTTGACATATCGCAATCCATGGGTTCTTGATAGAACACTTAATTGCCTTTGTCGGTGGATATTGCGGAAGAGGAAGCTGCCAAAAATCGTGAATGTAAATAATGGCCAGAATTTGTAAATAAGAAATAAACTAAAGTTGGGCCACTACGGAGTTAAAACACAAATTAAATCTTGAGACTCGAGAGAGAATTAAATCTCTAGACTCGCACTTATCAAAACCCCATGGTGTTCTACCTCCGCCGCAAATTAACCGGGCCACGGAAACGCTTTTATGCACATCCGCGGCCCCTCCGGAGCCAGCCGCTTAATGGCAGCCCCTCCTTAGTTGCTGACTTCTACCCCCCCCCCCTCCCCGTTTTTCTTCTCAGATAAGGCGCATCAGAAACACAAGGCACAATGCCCTTCGCGGCCTCTGACTCCACCTGCACTACGGATTCCCCGAGCCCGACATGTGAATAGAGCCAGGAAATAACGAGCACTTGGCAGCATCAAGTGGTGCAGCCTCACCGAAGTCGCGAAGGATAGTGGAGTGGCATGGCATCGCCAATCGCCGTACCAACACTCCTCTTCCCTGACGACTCCACCTCGAGTACAGCGGTACAGGGAGAGGAATCTCCTCTAGCCGCAGCCCACTAACACACATCCAACGTGGCTCGACATCATCAGTTGACCTTTCGACACTTGGCTGTGGCTCTTGAGTTTGGGGGAAAATGAGGAAAGAAGAAATAAAAAAATATTCAGAATAATAATCTAATATTTTTATACTTACTGGTACTGGTACTACCAGAAAATATTGTCGTAATACTGCACTTTTTCAAAGTGGTGCAGTCGTCTGTGAAATGTTCAGAACAAATATGATAATTTTGTTACAGACGCCAATTCACAATATTTATGCTTTTAAGCCATAGTTTTAGTCTAGGTTCAGTTGGAAACCTGTTAATTAATAAACATTTGATAATCATCTGTTATTGTCGACTTTGTTTATTAACAGATATGGGTAGGTAAGAACATCGATAAATATTATAGACAAGGAACTCGACAACCCTATTGAATTTTATTGTTTATCAAAACTCAGCAATATACAGCCAAATATGTTGGTACATATGATATTAAGATTAGTAACAAAACTTTAAGTACTTATATTATTAAATAGTTTTAATTTGTTTAATATTAGCTGCAAATTCGCTTACTTGTGAAAGTTATACCACTTCGCTTTTGGTAACGAGTTTTACAGATTACGCACACTCTCATTGTTATTAAAAATAATTCTTTTTATGAAATTAATACTATACACAATCAAACAACATAAAATACTTTCGTTTTTTAGTTTAAAAGTTCAAAATACAGATTTTTTAAATATGATATTTTAAATACGACAACAGACTTTGGCATATTATGTCAATTTTAGTTTCCAAGACGACCGTAAAGGGTGCTTCAAATCGGCACAGACATTTTGTATGGTATAGCCAGTCCAGCGTACTTGTATTTATAGAGGTCAGTGGTTTAATATTAACATCATGACACTAATGAGAAAAAGCTGAAATCGTAACGCAACACACGATTCAAAGTGACCTTGCTAGTTGCAGTGTACAATTTTCCAAGGATTCAGTGTTCTTAGAACTAACCGGGAAAATACGTTGATTTACGGTACTGAAACTAAAACAAAGAGCTCTGTTGTTGTTTTCGATCAGTATTAAATACACATGTGCGTATTTACTACACGTATTTACAATCGTATTGCTCTGTATCAGCGGAGCAAACTGATAAATCGCTCGGGTCAGGTTTAAGAACATTATTCTCTATATAATCATCCATTTACCCATTACAGCCCCTCACAAATCACGCTGCTCAATACAAAGCTCCACCAAGGAATGCCACAAAACGCAGTCCTGAAACCCCTACACCTCTATTAACTTCCTACAAGTCTTCATGTCACTTACCGGTACAAAGTCGTCGGTTTTCTGAGCTATATGGCCACCCAATTGCCACATCAGCTTACTGAATCATAGGGCTTGTCGGTTGCTCTAGTTCTACTGCGGATATACTCATTTCGAATTCTATCATGCAGAGACACTCCGAGAATAGCCCTTTCCATAGCCCGCTGAATGATCTTGAACTTTCTGTTACGGCCAGACACAATTGGGACATAGACCACCCGCAAGGAATGTCACAAAGCACCGCTCAGTGCCACCTACATCCATCAATTTCCTGCATCTTTTACTCCATCAAGAAGGGGGAGGGCGCTCAAATATTTCACAAGGTGTCAAAGTGATATGGAGAGTTGAGGATTCATTTTACATTACAGTGAAGGACAACTTCTCGGATCTACGAGTATATGTCATCACTGTCACAGGCAGTAACTGTACTTTCTTGTTTTCAAGTTTAGAGGTACCCATACCACCTACCACCCATACCCATACAATAAAGTAAGAACCACCGCAGATACAGCAAGTCGATGTATACAGATGGCTCAGGGCCGAGCTTTGTGGGATTCCTGGGGAAGGCCTATTTACATCAGTGAACTTGTGATAGCTTGTAATGATGGTGATTATGAAGATGTAAGACACAAATTGCAGGTTTACGCTTGCTTAAGAATAATTCAAGCCTATATCCGATTTAATCTCGTAATTCTTGCAACTCATAAAAGAGCTAATAGTTACGGCAGTATAATAATTACTATATAAATGACAACTACATGATAAGCGCAAGCACATAGATACTTAGCCTACTTGTATTTGATATAACTCTACTAACGATTACCAAAAATTAAAACCGACGTAAAAAAAAACTTAAAAATAATGTAATAATTTTCACATAATAGCTTCTAGCTGCAAACTGCAATACTAATGCTCTGCAATTACGATTTGCGAATCTGAACAATTGCCGGGCCGTGTATTGACAGTGTAAGAATATCAACTACCCCACATCTTCACGAAGGTCGTCGTGGGTCGTAAGACGCGATTGAGTGTGATAAGCCAAGAGATTGGCAGCAGCGTCTTCACAATTCCAACTACAAAATAAAAGAAACTGCAGTTGCCAACCTGTCTGCCAAGCGTGGTAGCTATGGCAACTATGTCCCTTATGAAGCAATCTATGAGAGTGGCCCATGTTCAGCAGTGGCCTTGTAACGGCTGTAACGGTAATGGTGAATCTAAAGTCGGTGCTTAGATAAAGGCTGTCGGAGAATTACGAGTAAACCCTGACTTCAGAAGCTAGTAGGTATGTGGTAATTATTTTGTCCTTTAGTTATATTACTCGGTTATTTTACGTGGTAGAGCCACCTTGTAGCTATATTATTGAAGTAAAACTTCTTAAGTAAGCTGGCGAACGCGTGACGTAAGCGTTACGAAAAGTGTGATTGGGCGAAGCGAACGGTAGGTGGAGTGGGGGATATAAGCAAGAGAGAGCATTGCGCGCGCACATTTTCTTTCTCTCTTTCTCTCGTAGCCATTTATTTTTCGTAATTTTATTTCTCACCGGTGAGCTCGTGATCAATCATCTTTTGCTCTATAACCTTTTTCTTCTTTTTATTATAGTGCAGAAACCATGACTCTTAAAATAAATTTATATTATTATATATTATTTTATTTTATTTATTTTATGACTCATAAGATCCGTACAATTTTCGCTGCTGCACTGTCTTCCGATCTTAAATGTTTCTAAGAGGAACATTTCAAGAAGTCTTAAAATAACTTCCTCCTCGCATGAAGGCGTAGGACGCCCCATATAAATGATTTTTTTTATAGAATGAGGATGACCAAGCGAGCACACAGCCCACCTGATGGTAAGTGGATGGTGCGGCCAATAGACATCTACATCTTTCCTCGATAAAGAATCAAAATGCAGTTGTCATCGCAGAGGACTAAGATGGAATGCCTCGTCGCAACTATAATATAGCTGCAGCATGGCTCTACCGCGTTTAATTGATTGGACTGGAGCCTAACCTGGGGTTTCTCTGTATTTCTGGACTTCATAAGGAAGACATTGTAACCTTCTTGAAGGGCGATACTGTACCCAGGCCCGTGAATGCCACAAACCAACAAATAAGTAAGAACAAGATGACCAATAATAGAAAAGCACTACATCTTTTAAGAGGAAAAAGTTAACAAAATCAATTTTTTCCGACTTCGTACGTACCCAGATGCAAGTAGGCTATTTTCGACGTGACTTATAGGTATTAAAATAGACGAATATTTTAACGCTGCTACGAAAAACAGAAAACCAGCACCTGATTAATTTATAGAACCAATATACGAGTGTGCAATGTTATCTGAGTATGGATATCGTGTAAACTAAAAGTTTAATACGTTAAATTTGGCGGCGGAAGTATTTCCGTAAAATTATTGTTTGCATCTTTAGTATTCGCAAGAGAATCTTCTATGAATACTAAAGAGGTGTTTAGGTATACTTAGAAAACTGTTATGTGAGTCAACTTCCTTTTTGTCATGCATATAACCTTACGCGGTTTGACGACTTCCGAACGAAAGCCGAGTGTAATGAATGCGCAGCCGTATCTACCTAATGTTTAGTTGTACGCTGCGGGATCGAAGTTTGATTCATCCTGTGGGTGTCATAAGGGGCTACTATAAGAAATGGCAGAAAGATCTCATGGCTTCCGTCACATGGCCGAATACGTACATGACATACGAACTACGTAAGTATGCGTATATGCGACATAGGGACAGGCAGCAGCGTCGAAGCTGCAATCTGCACATCCGCCTACGTGGTAGTTAAAGAAATCCTCCTATACCGGGAGAAGCTATTGCACAGCGGTGAACTTTTAGGGGTCAATAAATAAGTCTCACATTTTAAATACCTTCGTGTATCTCAGTTATATGTATAAATGGGCAGTCGTTTATACAATTATATCAGAATACAGCCTTGGATTGGTTAGAACGTGTAATAGCCTCTTTGTTTATACGTAAACTTGTGGTACTATTATATAATGTCTCCTACATAGTTGATAGCTTCTATAAATAAAGTTAATACGTAGTAGTGGTTCTTTCTAACAAAGTATTTTCAACGAACTGAATTTTCTCACCTATTGCCAGACACCAACACTTATTTTCGAGCATGAATTGGTCGTGCATTAAAAAAATCCGTAATACCATCTTAGTCCATGGGTATCGTAAGGGTTTTATAGATGGTAGAGCCATGCTATATTAGTAGTATAGTTGTAGCACGAATCGGTTGGCTCGACCGGGGAAGGACTACGCTCTCACAGAATACCAGCGTAAAACAGTAGCTTAATGCTGCTGTGTTTCGTATGGTGAGTGTAGAGAACTGGAGACGCTTTTTGCTGGAGGCGAGGCACTCCATCTTGGTCCTCACGATCTATGAGCCACAGCAGCCACTCGCCATCGGGTAGACTGTGTGCTCGTTTGTCACCCTATCGTATATAAAAAAGACAGACGAAAAGAGCCCTCAAGTTGTCCTGCCCTCATGCCCATTTGAAGTAGTTATAACCATCTCCGACGATCTCGTATGGCATTCAATGTAAAATATTCAAAGAAACATTAGGAGAAGTGTCAAAGGTACGTGACGTCTGCGGCTGCGTGATGAAATCAATTACCAATCACAACTTTAGTATTGTTTTGAGATCAAAACTACTAATTAAGACAAATTTTCTCTTTACATGTGTGTATGTCTCTAATATACATTTAAAGTCAAAGTTACAGCCTGTATAGGTCCCAAATGAGAGGAGGCACTGGCCTTTTCTAATTTCTGAGGGTATTTATACATTTAACAGGTAACAATATTAATCATGTTAGTTACAACGTGACATTTATAATTAAACAAAACGGTTTCTTCGTTAGTGAACGTTTATTTACTAACAATAATTCAGCTAATACTTTGATATTATTAATACAGTAACTTGGAACTTTTATTAATAGTAGTTGTTTTTATACGCAGTCACATTGCAGTTTTGTTATGGCTGAGTACAAATAGGTTGCCTCAACCGGGGAAGTTAAGCAAAGCTGTGTTCCGTTTGTTACGAGACGAGAACTGGTGTTCCTTCTTACTCGTAACGAAGCACTCGATCTTCGTCCTCAGAAGTGACAATGCATCTGCATTTTGATTCTTAATCGAGGACAAAGTAGGTGTCTATTGGCCAAGGTATCAACTTACATCTGGTGAAACGTGTGCTCGTTTATCGTTTATCCTTTTATTAAAAAAATAATATGGAATGGTAAGTCATTATATACTCATTTATTGGAAAAGAATGTATGAAAAATATCCGAAGTTACTAAAAATGATGTTAATTGGATATATTATTGTTATACACCAGATCCAAACTATATCCAACTCTTGCTACAAAATATATACATCGAAATAATATTATTTAAAAATATAAATTCATACTTCATAAAGCTTCACTAATGAGGGCTAATAGCTTTACGTTCACAGATGTCGCTAGCTGACACTGAGGTGAAGTTTATAGTTTCGTAATGTCATATAATTTTAAATAAAAGTAATACACAAAACAATGTCTCAATGGTTTGCTTTTTAATATTTTGCATATTTCTAATTTTTTCGGAATATCGGTACTTTGGTTTATCCATGTCCAATCAAATAATATAAATTATAACTAACATTACAGAAAGAAACATTAAACCTTACATTTTAAACTTCACAAATTGACTTCGCCGCTTTGCAATCTGTTATAGTAAATATGCAATAAAATTTCCATTTGTTTCTAATAGCGCCGATCTGGTAGCAAAAAAGTCGTGGATCATTGAAAAAATTATTATAACACAAATATCATATATATTTTAAATTACAATATATAAACAAACGAATTTACAATATATAAATGTAATTTTAAAGTTAAATTTAAATGCATGAATTTGTATTACGATATATTTGTTTCAGAA
The DNA here is from genome assembly GCA_036936625.1 of Parnassius smintheus behrii. Lineage (NCBI taxonomy): Eukaryota > Metazoa > Arthropoda > Insecta > Lepidoptera > Papilionidae > Parnassius > Parnassius smintheus. The sequence goes on along the minus strand of JAUPFT010000009.1, from coordinate 27,040,544 downwards.
CATGAACATGTTAGCGAACTTGTTTTGTCATTAATGTTTTCATTATACGAAACATTGGGCGAAGCCGTCTATTGTGTTGATGCTAATATGGTTACGATTCATTGCACTCAGATGCAACGATGCCATTCAGGAAAGCATTGCATAACGCATGCATACGCGTATGGAAAGCAGTTGTGAAAGGGAGTGTATAGTTAATATTAAAAACATTTCAATAGGCAATCAAAATGTCACTTGGAAATTCTGCAAATGTGTGTGGTCTCTCGTTGCATTATGTACCCATATATCGTTGCCACAGAAATCTAAATTATTTATTTAGATTTCTGTGACCGTTACCGTTACCGTAACGGCATATCAAAGTTCACTGATGGATAGATTGCCTCATGAGGGGGGGGGAGGTATTTGCCATAGTTGCCACACTTGGCAGGCGAATTGGCAACCGCAGCTTTTTAATTTCATAATGTTTAAGAAGACACTGCTACCCAATTCCTAGTTAGTTTCCCGCCCTGTGATGACACCCACGGGACGACAGTGTGTGTGTGAGTGTATTGAATATTGTTTGTGTAAGTGTATTGAATATTCTTACACCACCACTAGATGGTATTATGTACCTGCTCAAATATATATAGACAAGTTTTCAGGAGCACCACTCACTGAATACTCAAACCACGTTAATTTTCTTCGCTTCGATCTATTCCTACTTTCAAAGTCGAAGATTCAATACAATTTTACCTGACGATTTGGAATTAGAAGGTAGTATTACTTTATTTCACTACATAGAACCATTTATAAAACCGACTGAGCTATGTTCAACACAAACCATGAAAGTTCAGAATAAAGAGGTCATTCAGATGTACCAAATCGAGCGTGAAATGATTGTGTCGCTGGGCGTGGGCCGAGAACACAGACCGAACATTGCTTTCCAATAAACTAGACACAATTTACTGAATTAATCGATGCGATATATATATATATATATATATATTATTACTATTATTTATTATATTATATTATATTATTATATATATATATATATATATATATATATATATATATATATATATATATATATATATATATATATAGTAAAGGCTCAATGTACCTTCAAAAAATGTCTTAACATAGTTGAGATTCTTAAATCATAGTGTTTTCTTCCCCTCTACCTATATGCATTGGTCGCTCTCGATGTGGATAAATGGGAGTGTCTTTTAAACTTGACAATACCTAACCGCTTGGGAATGGTTAACGTTATATTTTTGAGTTATATTTATCAATCCTGTAAAAGCTGTGCAAATTACCATTAAAGAAATAACTTTTAAAGCGCTGGTGTTTTACAAAAAATATTTAGTAATAAATAATTTTTGACCATATATAGGCTTAAAAAGTACGAGACAAACTAATGGAAATTACAGACGTTACCATGAAATTTTAAGATGCTACTACTAACACTCTTCGAATAAGTTAAAATTAATGATATATGTACGTGTACGACTATGTCTGTTTCAGACGTAGAGCAACAGGCGCCACCGGCGGTCCGAAAGGGAGTAGCCACTAGCCATACGCAGGCGTTCCCCTCTGTCATAGCATCCACAGGTCCACACAGTCCTGTGCGTACAGTAAAATAATGGTGGTTATTTTAGCGCATAGCGTCATATTATAGCGCGCTATCTCTTCATAACGCATAGCGCATGCTATGTAAGTAGTCGCCATGGCGCTATGACGCTATGACGCTTTGGCGCTATTCATATCAAGCGGCAATTAGTTCTAGCAGCAGCGCTGTTGGGAGCAGATGTGTGACGCAAATTTAATCTAGCAGGACGCTATTCATCGCGCGCGAACTAATTTAGTGTTAGACGTTATTTAGTTAGTGTACCTACACTGTATATTTATAAGTGATCGAAGGACACAGTTGTCTGCTACAAAAGAAGCCTAATGTTTTTAAATGTAAATAAAATATAGATACAAAAGTGTATAATAATAGTGTTTGTAAATAATTGATTTTTGTGTATATAACCAATAAACTTTTAAATACATTTTTGATTTATAGTTTATATCAAGATTAAAATAACGTTTACATCAATTATAATAAAAAATTATTAATTTTATTTTGTTTTAAAAAGTACAGTCCTTAAAAAATATTGTTAGGATTATAAAAAGTCGTAAGCCTGAAAAGTATGAAAGAGCGTTCTTTAATTTTTCTTTACCACATTATTTTATTTTAATCTAAAATGCGACTTATTACGAAACAATGTTCTTATATAGCACGCGGTCTATCCAATGAACGACATGCAATGTAGCGTGCTCCGAGATATAGCGTACTGCTAAACTTAACGCGCTTGCTGGCCTCCTACACACTTTTTTTATAAATAGCGCGCTATAACATAGCGTATTTAATAGCGCGCTAGAAATTTCTAGTTTATAGTCTGTAGCGTGCTATTGATTTATAGTCGTTTTGAACAACTTTACAATAAAACCAGTTGCAGCCGCACTGCTCACTAGACTACTGCGCGGCTGATTCGAGGTCCTACAAAATGCCGAATTGTTCTGTGTTTTACTGCAAAAAGAGATCGGTCACATCAAATTTATAGAAAGATGGCGTTGCCTTTCATAATATATTATACTTAAGTAATTTTAAATCACATTATTGCTATTTACTTTCCTTTTAAACTTAAAAATTACATAATATTGCAGATTTGTTAGCCAATACCGGCCGCTCGCCTTCGTACAATATGCAGATCGGTCGAGCAACTGATCCGAGTCATTATCACCGAGCGATACTCTATTAATGTGTTTGTGAGTGTGTGAAATTGTTTGTTTTAATTATTATGTGTAAATTTCGTAATAATTTTCAAATTTTCTCCACAAAAAATGATAGACAGCTCTGTATAGGGAAAAAACGCTATGGCTACTCCCCTCCGACCCGCGGGTCGCCCATGTTGCTCTATGGTTCCAGACAATGCGCAATAACTTGAAAAAGTACACATCATCCTCACTCGCGCCAGCCACTTGTGGCGAAGCCTCCATGGAAGCCGAGAAGCCAGGCTTGCCTTATCAAACTGCTCAATCATTAATATCAACTAATAAAATAACTCATAAACTATTTCAAATTTCCCACGCTCCTCTGTTCTACACAGGTCTTAACCTCGTAGCCTTATTATGTAACGTCAACACTTAGCAGATTGCTTTCAATTCGAAATACACTAATTCCTGTTCTCTCTGTCTCAAAGCGAACACGCAATGGACTGTCAAAATTAATGAAAGCAAAGCAAAATGCATGGACCCCAGTCGCGGCAAAACTGCGCAATACTGCTGTCATGAAAAAGGAGTTGAGTTGAGCGATTAGTATTTTTCTCGCACGCGTGGGCTTTTTACCGGACTTTCGAGGAGACGATCGCTCCCTTTCTGTAGCAAAATATTCTATAATGAAATATATCTACGATGGTTTATATAGCAATTAGCATGGAACGAGAAGCTGGGCTTTCGGTGTGAAGTTAGTCGAGCGCGCGGGCGATACGTTTGCAAGTTCACTTCATATTTCAATGTTTATTCTGTGTGTACTTGAGCGAATGAATATTGCGAGTTGAAAATTTATGTTTTTTAAAGATTTTTAGTGAAAATGGAGGATGATAATTTTCTTCCTTGTGATGAATTGAAGTGTGTTAAAGTGCTAATCGGCGAGGAAAAGGTAAACTCTTTAAACTTTGTTGAGAAAAAAACAGCTCATATCCTCCCCGAAACTAACGCCTGATCTATGTATTTCTCAGTCGAGTAAAACCCGCAAACCGCAATTTAATAGATCTGTTTACAAAATTCTTTGGATTTTTGGCTGCTCACATACCAATAAGTTGTTGCTACATACTCTTTTACAACGACAAAAGCTTGGAATACTACTGGATATGATTATTTAAATAACTTATCTGGAGTCATTAAAAGGCATATTATGAATTTGCAAAAACACATGAATGCGGTAGTTTCGTTTAGTAATGTTGGAAAAAAATCGGATTGAAACATCTTTGTCGCACCAGTTATCCGAGGAAATTACAAAACACAACATGCGTGTTCATCACAACCGTAGTGTTTTTCAAAGATTAGTCAATATTGTTCGCTATTTAGCACAACAAGTACTTCCTTTCAGAGGGCACGATGAAAGTCGGAAACTTCAATATATAGAGGCATTTTTTTATAACTTGTGTGAATTCTTTCGAAGTACGACCTCGTGTTAGAAAAGCAGCATCAACAAAGCGACAAAGGGTCGAGCTATTTATCTAGTACAATCCAAAATGACATTATTCATACTGTCGGTGATGTAATGAAAACTCGCATACCGAGTACGAAGCAAAATTGTCAAAATTCGTTTCAATTATTATTGACAAAACTCCCGATGTTAGTCACAGCGGGCAATTGTGTCTGATTCTCCGATATTATTATGGAAACGATATTCATGACCGTTTTTGGGGTATGTAGATGTGTCTGAAAGTCGCACAGCAGACACATTTTGTAATATCATATTGGAATTATTAAACAAACATGACTGCACCACAAAACTAGTTGGGCAAAGCTATGACGGTGCAAGTGTCATGTCCGGTGTCAGAAATTGAGTGCAACAAAATGTTAAAGATTTTTGTCCCCAAGCTATGTATATTTGGCGTAATGCACACATTTTGGCATTAGTTTTATCTAAATCTTGTAACAGGATTGGGGAAGTCGGCACTTTTTTTCATACCTTCAGGCTTTATTTAATTTTTTTTAATAACAGCACAAAACGGTTGTCATTTTATGATGCACATTGCAGCAAAAATTGCCTAATGCCCCCGCAACTCGTCGGACGTGTACGTCATGAAATGTGAACAGTATTCGAACAAAAAGATAATCTGATTAATTTGTTTTCGGATATGTGCGACAATCCGCAAAATTGGGACGGCGATACGATCTTGGCCGCCGAGAATTTTGGAAACACATTGCATTCATTTAATTTCAGATTTTTTCTTTAAATTTTCCACCGGGTATTTGAAAAAAACCGACTGCTTGTACAATATTTTACAAAAATCATAAGTTGATGTCGGTTATTGCAGTAATAAAATAAAGGAGTTTCAGACATAATTACAAACTGAATTTCAGATTCATTTTGATAAAATAAATATAATTTGATTTAAAAATTACATATAAAAGTACTCGTATTCTAATTACATTTTCTAGTGTCAAACAGCACATAATTATTATCATGGCCACAATAGCAATTGTTATTCTGCATCGTAATTGAAAAAATAATTTTACTAAAAGCTTAAAGCCTGTCAGGCATGTTACGCATACCTTTACAAAATCTTGCTCTATTTCCTTTTTTTACATCATTGGAATATTGTCACTTCAAATTGAAACGCAAGACTGAATATACATTTTAATATTTGTGAAAAACAACGTAACTATAAAATTCAAAATTAATGAAAATGCCATTAATTTGCGTCGTTTCATTGAGTGTACTTACAGGCTTACTAAAGCAAAATTTTAGTTATTGAACCTACTCGTATTTAAATGGATTTTTATGCATAAGGCCAGGCCACTTGGGAAATTATGAGTTCTCGAACAGATCTTATTACGAGTCGTTACATGTACTTAATTGTAATGTCGTTGGTTAATGTATGTCAAAGGGAAATGAAACAATGAGATACGGTTGATTTTACATTCTGTGGCACTGGATGCGGACAAGTACAGAATTGGTCGAGATTCAATGAAGCACCCAAACAAAATACATTATTTATGGAGAAGCAGTATATTAGTATTTTTGTCACCAGATTACTGATTTTTTAATGTTTGTCCGCGATGGACTCCTAAACTACTTAACCGATTTTAATCAAATTTGCACACCGTGTGTAATTTGGCCCAACTTGAGAGATAAGATAGTTTTTTTTTGCCCATGAGTGATCCACAATATTTTTTGCCGAATTTAAGGATTTTTAATAGGACATGATAAAGGGTTGTCGAAAAGGGCAGAACAGAGTCTGCCCGGCAAGCTCGTATTCTATATATTTTTGTTTTTTCATTCATTCATTAAATTTTAGGCCAAGTGCCTTCGAGTCGATTGTAACCGGCACTAATAAATTTTAATTTCATAAAAATTTTATGTGATTCGATACTACTTCATGTCTAATGAGCTTAAAAAAGTCAGTAACGTGTGAAGAGAGTTGTTGTTATATATTTTCTAGGTTAAAATTGATTATTTACAAAACTTATATCGATGAAATGAAAAGTGTTGAAAGCTCGGTAGCGCAGGCTCTAATAATTTGACTGCTTAGCTAGGCTACGCGGGTTCGTAGCCCACTTGAAACAAGCGCAAGGCTTCCCAATAATTGTGTATAGACATTTGTCCATGAGTAATTTTTGTATGGTTAATGCTCTCACCGTAAAAAATAAAATGTTCTCATATTTAAGAAATGTGTTTTAAGTATAAAACCATGTTAATTTTGATAAAAGCGTTTTTTTGCACGCCTAATATGCGAAGCGTTGAGGTTGTGCTCTACTCTCACCTAATGGAAATCGAGTAATTTTTTGAGTTAAAAATGTCCTTATTTTTTTACTATTGCACTTTTAGAATAATAAAAATACACATATATCGAGAAAAATCACTCGTTTTCATGTTTCTATTATTTTTAAAAGTAATTATCTATATTTAGTGTAAAAACAAACTGATTTAAAAAAATCGAGGTTGTCCGGATGTCCGTATGCGTGGATGGCGCACGATTACGTTCGCTAGAATTAATGTATCAAAATAATTATTTTTTATTAGGTTTAGAATCTCAACGCACAGGTTCCTTTTAAAAATGATTGAGTAGTTTCGTCTCGTTTAACTGTAATTAATGAAAATGTAAAAAACAACTGGTAATTTTCTACAAAAAAACTATTCTCATGGATCTCTTCTTTTGTCTTTTTTCTTGTGCACTTTTGGATTTTCGAAACTTTTTTTAATTTTTGCAGAATTCAATTGTGCGAAACAAGTGCAATGAAAGCATGTAGAACCAGACCAAGTGATGACCAAGCTTGAGGAAATCGTTTCAGTTAATTTAATGGTAGCATGCTCTACATAGCCAAAACCAAAATGTTTATCTTTACCAGTAACAGCATTACAAATTTGATAAAACAAATGACTGCTTACTATCAACTAGCGTCAGATTAACGACATTAATTCATTCAATAAATAAAAAAGGTTAATTATAATCGTTCTATTGACAGCTATATTGGGTAATGAAATGAAACTTCATCCTAAAAAAAATCTAGTTACGTCATAGCGATAAATTTGGGCGATTCCCACGTCATACTATTAATGATGTACCAAGCACAATTACGTTTTATTCCTCTAAGGACAGTCGAGGCCACCATGAACTTAAAAGGAATACAACTTCCACAATACTAATACGGCGAACCAAGAACAGCTATAACTATAGGACAAGAAAAAAAACGCTTTCGACCTTTTTGGTCTATTAATAGAATCTAACAAACACAAAGGCCAAATGAAATAAGCGTCAGTGTCATTTCGGCTACTTTTTTTATTAAAAAAGCTTATCAAATAAATATAATAATGTACAAAATTATACTCGAAGTTGATTGTCACAATTCTTGTAAATCTTTCACATAGTTCAAACCGTTTAAAAATGAGCACAGAGTACAAAACTCGAAGGTAACATATCTGATATAATATAGGTACTTAACGAAAATTTTTAATTTAATATTCGCATAAATTAATCGAAAATAATTGTACCTATAGACACCTCTCCCTACGTCTCTCAATCTCATTAAAAGTGTTTTGCTAAAACTACATAACTATATTACCGAATATGTTCTTGACACAACATACTGCAAGTATTGTGCAAGTATAGTGCAAGTATTGCTTGCATTCATGTGAACTTTATTGGCCAATACTATTATATAGTGAAGATTACTAAGCGTCAATCGATGCCACGAACTGTCTTTCCGAATGATATCTCATATTTTATTACCTACATTAAGTAACTTGACAGCAAAATAAGTTCGTGCAATTATTACCGTAACTATAATAACTAACATGCTCAATTATAGAACTTCTCTTTTAATCATGTGTATGCAATATGCGGTATCCAGTACAATAGTGTCCAAATATGTGGTATCTGATATTAAGCGTAGCGAATACTAATGATATATAATATAACTAATAGTGGTAACCTAAGTCTGATAACTTTTGACGTGAATATACTTATCCAGACAGCATTTTAAAACATGCTAAGTATTCACTAGCAATCAAATTTATTCTAATTATAATTTTTATTATATCGTTCACATAATGTTATGCAAAAAATATATTATGTTGAACCGCTAAGCAAAAGAGGTTTTCAACACCAAAAAATAAAATTTCGGACCGGTAACCATGATACAGATATTTTGATAAAATCGCCACACTTAACAGATTAATTTGCAATGTAAATGTAAATTGTACTCTAGAAACAATCGCTCATTATAGTACGAATATGTCGTTTATCCATTGGTATCAATTATATTATTAAGGTTAAACTTTTAAAAGTATAAACCGACTTCAAAAACTAAACAGAATATTTTTCCACATCCCAAGTCGCTGTTACGACAATGCGAAAACGATTTTATTCATTTTAGTTTTAGATGGTAGGTTTTTATTTTTTATTAAAAGTTTATTTTTTTACCGCTTTGAGTAGAACACGGAATTTCACAAGTTCAAGCTTACAAATAAAATGTCGTCTAAACAGTTACATTAAAAACTTCTTTCACATTTTCAATCTTTAGAATGGATTTTCTTTTCAATTTTTTATGGAGCCACTACTGAACTATATTGTAGACCTATTTAATTATTATTTTCGATTATTTTGGTTATAATACATTAAAAAATGTGCGTAAAAGTATTTTTCATTCGGTAATAGAATTAGATTGAATATTTCCCCGCTTAATTTGCTGTCTAATGTGCACACAAATATTAAAATAGTTATACTTGCGTATCTTTCTTAATTTTTTTTGGTCATTTAATACTTCAAGCTAAGGACAGAAAAAGAAACAAATTAATTAAGATAATTCATTTGTTAACAAATTAATTAAGATAAGTAACTGATTCAACAAAACGATGATTTAAAAAGTGTGTTTGCGCCGGAACTTAGTGGTCGAAAAAGGGTTGAAAAATAACACCAAACGTTCAACAGTCTCTAATTTATAATAAAAAAGAGCTGTGCCCGAGAATTCGTTCGCATAGAATATTTTTCAGCTTTTATTTTTTAAAGCTTAGGAGTACTATTGTTTTAGGAACAATTAAAAACATCATTCGCAAACAGACTGATTCATATTAATTAACTAGCAGTGCCCGCGACTTCGTTCGCATAGAATGTATGTTAGAAACTTATTTGTTTTGAAGTTTTATTTCTTGGAACTATATATGTCATTTAATAGCTACAACACTATTCAAACTCAAACAGTAATTATAGATATTTTTAAACTTATAAGGAGGATGATTTCAACACCGAGATGTATCCGTTTAATATTATGCTTAAGTAAAATAAAACTAAGTACCGGTAGATATGCACTAAGATTATATAAAAAAGAAACTAAAGAAAAAGTTAACAATTACTTTTATTTATAAAGTTTAGAATTAATTTATGAAAACATAAGGAAGGAACGACAATTCGTTTGCCATGTAGTAGTGGCGTAAATGAATCCATTAATTCTTCTACGTCCCGGAGGTCTAGTAGGAGGCAACTAAATGAAACGCTCGAAAAATGTAATGGCTTTCGATATATAGCGCTATAATCTAATCGGTTACGTCAGAGCCAGACATAAAATACCCAGACTGACTACGGACAGGAACGTCAAAGGTGCGAGTCGTCTTATTTTGCTATCTTCAATCTACCAACCGTGACCAAATCACTCCTACAGTGGTAGAGGCCAATGCCTTAAAAGTACACTTTATGAGCTGATATGGGATGCTACGGGATGATGAAGAAGAAGAATTGATAGTACATCTGACATTTTTGCGTCATAAAGTAATTAGACAAAAGAATTCACTCTCTTAACCCCGCCAAAATTTCGTTTTAAGCGAATTCGTGGGATGAAACATCCCCTCACCAACATCACGTTCTTACGTGGTAGAGCCATGCTGCAGCTTTATTAATAATTGTATAGTTGTAGTATGAACGGGTCGGCTCGAACGGGGAGGGACCACGCTCTCACAGAATACCAGCGTCAAATAGCAGCTTAATGCTGCTGTGTTTCGTATGGTGAGTGTAGAGAACCGGAGACCCTTTTTTTGGAAATGAGGCATTCCATCTGCATTTTGATTCGCAGACGATGATAGATGTAGATGTCTATGGGCCACAGCAACCACTTACCATCAGGTGAACTGTGTGCTCGCTTGTCACCCTATTCGTATAAAAAAAATCATAACCGATGGTTATATCTGTACCTACCACGGCCTTTAAAGAAACAACTAATTTGAACCGTGTAACATTGTAAAGATTTGAAACATTCGTACTAAAAGTGAATAGTCAAGTGTCACTGCCAGCAAATGTCAAAAAAAAACCAAGCGAAGAAGCGAAGAAACTAAAGCTACATTACAGGCTATAAAAGTCTTCTGCTGAGCATAGGGCTACGCCATAGATTGCCCTATACGGGAATGTTGCCATAGTTGCCACGCCGGGTTGCCAACCTTGGTTTTTATAATTTTGAGTTGACTATAGGTAGATGCTGCTACCCATTTCCTGTGTCGCCACTTACAACACTTCCGGGACGATATGGGGTTGAGGATATTCTTATACCGCCGCTATATGATTAAGAGATCAGCAGACCTTAAAGGAAGCCAGGTAACCAAGTTGGCTAAAATAATTTACTTCCTCTTAGCAGATTTTCAATGCTAAGCTGCGCTTATAAAACTAAATCTATAGCTAACCTAACCGAACTTTCCGATTGTAATGTTAACAATACAATCCATACTTTTACAGATTTAAGTCGATTTACGAAATTTTATACGTGATACGTTTATAAGAAAAATATAAGAACTGTGCTAAAAATGATTTTTTGTATTCTTTTAAAATTCTATTAGCAAATAACAATTTACATTAATAAAATACAATTTTGTTATTTCCTTTCAATAAGTAACGTTCAAAAACTAATACAAATAAAAACTTTGGTTAAATATGTATATTAAAAGTCGGAAATTACTTTCCATATAAGAAATAATTATATGTAAAGGTATCATAGGAAATAAGAATTCGTTTCATTTCAGTCACTTTTATATTCGGAAACGACACGCTTTATTAAAAAAAAATCTACAACTGTTGTAAAAAATAGATTATTAGTAATTAGAAACCTCAGATTATCATAGGTTTCCGATAATCCCGTGCATAGATGTTAAATTTATAGATTAATAACGAAAGGAGTTCAGTGGTAGGTAAGCAATGTACCTAATTTTTAACCTAGCGAAAACCAACGAAATAGTTCATAGCATTTTAAAAATTGATTTACCACATACTTGGTGGTAAAGAAAAACATTGCGAGCAAACCTAAATTTTTAAAATTGAAAGGCAATAAATGCCGCAATAAAACTCGCAGTAGAGCAGCGTGATGAATTCTGTCCCGTTCCAAAAGCAAACGCTCTCAGAAATATAGAGGCTGTGCTCAGTAGTTGGACGTATAAAGGCTGTTTACCTTTTAATTGAAGTGAAACATGTTACTTTTGACATTGCAATAGATAGGCACTACATAAAAAAACAACTTAAATCATCACAACGTTTTTACAATTATATATATAGTATATGAGTTATTCCGCCTATGAATCTTATGAAAATACATCTAAGTATAGGTACAAAACTATTTAACGTTTGTTCAACAACGTCTATCAATGACACTGGCCTGTTGAACATTTAGAAAAAATGGTATTACTTTAATATTGATTTGTGATAAAATATAATATTCTTTTTTGTATATTGTATTTTTGTATAAGTATATTAATAAAGAACACTATTTTACATAATTTGATTACGATTTCTAAGATTAAATTAAGCACTACATAAAAAAAACAACTTAAACCATCACAACGTTTTTACGATTAATTTATATTTAAAAAACACATAATAAGGTTTATATTCTATATGAGTTATTCCGCCTATGAATCTTATGAAAATACATCTAAGTATAGGTACAGAACTATTTAACATTTGCTCAACATCTATCAACGACACTGGCCTGATGAACATTTAGAAAAAATAGTATTACTTTAATATTAATTTGTGATAAAATATAATATTATTTTTTGTATATTGTATTTTTGTGTAAGTATATTAATAAAGAACATTATTTTACATAATTTGATTACGATTTCTAAGATTAGATTAAAATGCATTTGATGACTCAACGCCATCATTGAACAAATACATACCGGTCACCTCCAGCGTTGGCTATAACATGGCATAGCTAACTAGAAACCGTATTTTAAAAAAATCATTAACAACTAAGAAATCAATATAAACATTAAAAATCACTTAAAAAACTGACTTACAATAACGACTGCATATATTTGACTTCCCCTTATATTTATAATAAGTACCTATTTAATAAGGTAGTTATTAGATTGTATCTCTAGTATTTGCTTATTTTAAATCATACGTACATGTCTAATCATTTAATTTTCGCACGGCAATAACAGCCGAATAACGCTTTTCATTCAACTTGTGCACACGCCACGATTCGTAATTAAAATTGACGTACCTATAATTTTATTTGTCAATTGATAAAAATGAAACAAACACTTAATGTTAACAGAAGCTAATCTCAAAACACCACTGAACAATATTAAATAAGACGACATAGTTTTTATTTGTTCTCATTTGGTATGCACTTATTAACTTATTATGCAAGGAACTTCAGTCAATTTGGCGCCATTTTATATATTATTATTTTTGACGGTCATTATTAAATTACAATAAAGAGTAAGGCGTTAAATCAAACAGAATTGTATAACTACAATTACATTTATCTAATTATTATACCTTTCAGAAATTGGGTATTGAATAGTAACTCACTTTAAGCAAGGCATTAGGCTTACATTTGTGTATCGCATCATCGACAGGTTTACCAACAATTCCTCTATCGAAGACCATAAAAGATCGGGGTGACCCCGTGCTATTGGGACCAGATGGGTTGTGAAAAGTATCAAAGAATAAATTTGACGAAACCTTCAGATGTTCTTAATTATTAAATAAGACCTGAAGGAAGTGGATCAAAATGTTTTCAATCCTGATATGTACGCCGGTAGAAGTTACACAAAAGTGTGTTTGAAAAAAAATCACATTTGAAGACCACTATACTAATTTAAATGACAAAGTGAGCATCCAAAGCCCTAAACAAGCCTCGAAACTTTTTTGAAAAAGTTTAATATAATCATTTTCTTTATAAAAAAAATGACAAACTCACCCACAGTTCACCCGGTAAAAAATGGATGGGAACTATGATAATATCCACCCATATTTATTTTATTTATTTATTTATTTAAGCTTTATTTGCACACATAAAAGAAATGTACAAAACGGCGGACTTAATGCCTAAAGGCATTCTCTACCAGTCTACCTTTGGTTTGACCATACCATATGACGCAAATAATGCTCAGCGGTCCAATGTTCAGCGGTCGGTTACGAATTTTAAAAGAAATCACAACATTACGAATCGGTTGCAGCCCTAAGAGCTAAAAATAATCTTATTTTACTTATTTCCACCTTGCCTGTACGGTTCATAGCAAGAGATCGACATTGGGAACTAAGAATACTCGTAGTTCTAAATGCGATGCAAGCAACTGTTTGCAAAATGTTTCTCTGTGTCAAACAGATCATCCTAATATGATAATGTGTTATAGTTTGTCATTTGTTAGTTGTTCGGTCGCATAGAAATATAAAACACACTTCTTTCTTTTAACTAGGTATGTTCGGTCGACTTTTAATGATTGCAAACAGTTGCTTGCATCACATTTAGAACTACGAGTATTCTTATTTACCAATTTTTATTCTTAGTTACCAATTTTTAGCTCTTATAACTGTAACCGACAATTTTTAATTTTATGATTTCTGTAATTTATTCGTTACTGGTAGCTGAACATAGGGCTACTCCATTATTTGCGTGCGTGCATGTCGTAGGGGGTATTTTGTCACACTTTCCATCCTTTCTTATATATATATATATATATATATATATATATATACATCACAATATTAATCCTACGTCCTTTCATTTCGCATTATTGTAGCGTCCACCACTTGTAGGCAATTTTTATACATTATGACAGTGAATATTGGTCCATTAAATAATTTCAACAATAGTGTTTAACTCATTTCTTTGAAAATTTACCATATGTCTATATACAAATATTTGTATATAGCCAGACGGAGGGAAACCAATCAGGTCTCCCTTCCATATTACAAATTATCCAGAATCCCCGTAATATACATATTTTTTAATTCATTCTCCTGCTTAACGCAATTCCTTTGTATGGTGCGACGTTGCCACTCTTACTAGTTATTCCGCTTTGTAATATTTTATTTATAGGTGATATTTTGTTTATTATGTTATTATGGTGTTATTTTTGTTATTATGTACCTTAGGTATTCGATAGATTCCTATTGTTTGTTTTTTTCGCAGGAGATAAAAATAACAGATCTTTATTAGGTAGATTCGTTTAGCACGAAGTTTAGTTTTTATGATTCTGGTTCAGATTAGATTTAATTTTAGTCACTTGAGTTTCGTATACTGTTCAAAATAATGAAACAAATCCACAGAATGTGCAGTTACGAAAAATACGCAATATCATTTTTGTCTCCGGCGAAAAAAAAAACACATAGATATCATGATTAATTTACCAACTAGTTATTCGTTTACTAAATACGAACAAATATCTAGGATTGCCCAGTCGTGATACATTATAGATTGACTATATTATTATTTATTTTACTATTGTAAATAAGTACTAATTGTAGACATTGACAGGTTGTTAATTTCTGTGGCGTATTGTTGCTGACATGAATAACTCCGAAAATATAATTTATTTACATACCTACTTGCTCGTATTGAGTTTTGGTGCTCTCACTGCGAATTTACGTTTTATGATCACTATCTTAATGATGAGTGCGAACTATTTACCTAATCTGTACAAAATTACTCTCTACTCAACTAGATTCATTTTTGTGAAAAGCTATTTTTGTTAAATTATGATATTATGTTTGGTTTTGCAGTTAATTGAAATACAATTTGTTTGTGTTTGTTCTTGTAAATATTGGACGCTATATTACTAAAAACATGCCTATTGTGCTCTAATTGGCGTCCGTATTGTGACCTACGCACATTGAGAACTATCCACGCTTGTGCTTGCTTGCACTTAAGTTTCTTTGGTTATATTTAGTAACTTAGGTAAATAAACTTGTGTAAGTTGATTAATGTACTTGACATGGACATTGAAAGGAGTATTTACCCATATACGGACGTAAGAATATCCTAAAATATTCACACTAAGTTTTATTTGATGTCCACTTCTTCTATATCCAATGTCCAAAGTTTTTGTTGATTATTGCATTTTACTATTTATTTATTTTGATTATTTATTTAGTGCTCAAGGCATATTTTGGTATTTTTGTCGGTGTATACTGTACTCAGTGCTAGTAGATAATTTTACTTTCCAATTTTTTTTCGTGTCATTAGATTTAGCTACATATAATAATATGGACGTCCGAATATCTTAAAACATTCATACTGAATGATATTTGACGTCCATATTTTTGAATTTTGTTATATTTCTATATGTCGACGTCAGATTATCGGTAAAGTTTCATACCGCACGATATTTGACGTCCATATAACCATGAATATATTTATATTTTAATTTCTTGTGTATAAGATGTGTCTTATACACATTAATGGTCATTACTTTAATGACATTTTTCGCTATTGTTTTATTTTTATTTTGGTGTGGGGAGCCCATGCGGTATGAAATAGTCACTTTGGTGTTTCATAAAATGCTCATTCTAAAAACGATAAAATGCTTAGAAAACCTTTCCTATTTCTTTTTTGATAAATGTTGCCGTTTGTAGGGGTTTTTGGGGCACTGTGTGCGCCAAAATTTTAACTTTAAATTACTACCTGTGTACACATAATAATGTGGACGGCCGAATATCCTAAAACGTTCATACTGAATGATATTTGACGTCCATATAACCATGAATATATTTGTATCTTAATTCCTTGTTTATTAGACACACATTAATGATCATTGCTTTAATGACATTTTTCGCTACTCTTTTATTCCTATTTTAGTGTAGGGAGGCCATGCGGTGTAAAATAGTCATTTTGGTGTTTTATAAAATGTTTCGTTCTAGAAATGATAAAACGCTTGGAAGCTTAGAAAACGTGTGTGAAAAATTAAATTCTATTTCAACTAACTGCAAAACCAAACATAATATTATCATAATTTAACAAAAACAGCCTTTCACAAAAATGAATCTAGTTAAGTAGAGAGTAATTTCGTACAGATTAGGTACAATAGTCGCACTCATCCTTAAGATGCAGTGAGAGCACCAAAACTCAACACGATCAAGTAAATAAATTATATTTTCGGAGTTATGTCAGCAACAATATGCCACGGTCTATTGTAGAAATTAACAACCTATTGGCAGTTAATGCAGTAAAGCTTTATATTAAAATGAGTTTCTTCGCCAGACGATATTAGGTTATTAGTCAGAGGTTATAAGTCCCAATATAATGAGACAAACTTCTATGAAACCTGTCAATATCTACAATTGAGTCCATCTTTCTTACTCAATCAGAAAATAACTTATACTCGGACAGAATTATGGGTTGCTTACGAAATACCTAACAAGAGTTCTTTTAGGCAGATTAGTACCAAATGTAAAACGTTAAAATATAGTGCAGCATGAAATAAACCGATAAGCTGACGTCCGCATCTACATTTATAAAAATATAACTAAATTCAAAAATACGGGTGTCAAATATCATTCAGTATGAAAGTTTTAGGATATTCGGACGTCCATATTATATGTAGATAAATGTAAGGTTAAGAAAACAAGTTTAAAAGTAAAATTACTAGTACCAAGCGCGGTATAAACCATACAATAATGACCTGCAGACCGAATTACGGTCACAGTGGCCTGCCTCAATGGTGACTAGCCATCGGCGCAGGACAGGATTATAGTGCCCAAGTGTATGCGCAACCGCAGGTGCACTCCCTATTCCCTCATTCTCATAATCCAATGGGGCGGTAAACCGACACGACCGGAGAGAGATCAGGCGCAGGACCAACGGCTTTACGTGCTTTCCGAGGCACGGGGGTAATACACCGCCAACTTCCTGACTCCGGGCAGCTATTGAAAATTTCTAGACAGAAAAACTCAATAATTGATTTTTTGGCCCGACCCGGGATTCGAACCCAGGACCTCACGATCAGCAGTCGCACTACTACAATCACTAGACCGACGAGGCAGTCATAACATAACCATATACCACTAAATACAAGTAACACGTTGGCAACGGTGACGGAACGGCAACGTCGCATCTCCTAATTTTGTGCGGAAGTCAAGTACGGCCATAAATGAAAGTATTCACAAATCGGCAGCAGCGCTATTATTTTCGCAACGAAAATTAGCAGAACTACGTAAATATTCAGTACAGCAAGAGAAATGACGTCCAATTTTTTTTTAGATTTTGACATTTCTGTGATCAGCATGACAATTTGCGAACATTGCGCTAGGTCTCCTAATTGACGTTCGTATATTGGACGTCGTAAGCAGGTTGACGCCACATTATATGCAAAATTGGCCATAGTGGACGTACAATAAGTTATGGGATGTATATATATATATATATATATATATATATATATATATATATATATATATATATATATATATATATATATATATATATAGTTTTTTTCTAATTTATTGTAATTGTTATCAGGAATAAGTTGTTGCCCACCTCCTGTTTCACTTTCCCAGTCGCTTCTAATTATGATGATATAGACCAACTTCTAGCAACATCTGCAGCCTACCTCATATAATATTATAATAAGCATTAAAAATAACCGAAACTTTCAGTAACAAGTTTCAAATATATTTTTAAATACATTAAGATGCTTGTCTCTTCTAGTTATGATAATATAGCTTCTACCAACATCTGCTGCCTACGTCAGGTGGTCTGAAGAGTTTCCAACCTCAACGTTAACAGATGGCAGCGCTCATCAATAAAGCTAGTGAATGTACTGTTGTGCATCTTTTGACGGTTCGCTCCGAACTCTCAGACATTTTGGACGCGTAGTTGTTATTTGATAGTTGTGTAAGTGAGTCGATGTGAGTATTTTTGTGAAAATTGAAAAAACGCAAATCGACAATAAATTGGATTATTGTTTATTTTTATTATAATTACTGTAGATGAAACTTGGATACACTATTATACGCCCGAAATAAAAATACAGTCAATACAGTGGACTGCAAAGGGAGAACCGGCTCCAAGAAAACAAAAACTGTTTATTCGACTGGGGAAGTGATGGCGACTGTTTTTGTTATAGCCATAGAGTTATCTTAACCAATTATCTTCAAAAAGGAAAACCATTACAGGAACATACTACGCATTATTACTTGACAAACTGAAGGCAGAAATTGCGGAAAAACGGCCACATTTTCAGAAAAGAAAATCATGTTTCACCATGACAACGCACCGTCTCATACCTCAGCGGTTTCCATGGCGAAAATCCACGAGTTACGGTTTGAACTGCTTAACTATCCGCTTTACTCACCAGATATAGCCCCAAGCGACTTATTTTTGTTCCCTCACCTAAAAATTGCGTTCGAAGGACAGAGATTATATTGTATTACTGGTATAGTTTTGTAGCACAAATGGGTCGGCTCTACCGGGGAAGGACCACGCTCTCACAGAATACCAGCGTAAAATAACAGCTCAACGGTGGTGTGTTTCGTATGGTGAGTGTAGAGAACCGAAGACCCTTTTTACTGGAAACGAGGTATTCCATCTTAGTCCTCACGGGTGACAACGCATCTACATTCTGATTCGTAATCGGGGATAGATGTAGATGTATATGGGCCGCAGTAAACACTTACCATTAAGTGGACTGTTTGCCCGTTTGTAACCCTTATACTAAAAAAATCTGAGGAGGCAATCACCTTCGTGAACAATTATTTTGCAAAGAAAAACGCCGAGTACTATTTGACGGGTTATAAAGATTGGATCATCGTTGGGAGAAGTGCGTAGAGTTGCAAGGAGACTGTGTAGAAAAATAAAAATAAACTTTAAGAAACAATGTGTCGTATTTAGGTCGGAAACTTTTCAGACCATCCACGTATAATAATATTAAAAATGTATATTAAAAACTACCGAAACTTTGAGCTACAAGTTACGAAAAATATTTTAATACCATAAAATGACTGCCCCGTGTAGTGGTGGATAATCCATCCACCCATTTTGTCCCATGGGTGCCCTAAGAGGCGACAGTGGGAAGTACCAAAAAGATCGCATGACTTAGGAAAGATGGCAGTATTACCTTTTTACGCCAGGTGTAAAGTACCCAACGTCAAAGATGCAAAACAGACGGCTGGTACTGTTTTGTTACTTTTTTTGGTACTGATTGTTAATCTGCTTGCCCAGCATGACGATTAAAGTAAATCCTCTCTATAAAATAAGATATCCGTGCACAATGTGTGTATTTTTATATAAAATAGGGTGACAAACGGGCACACAGACCACATGAACGAAAGTGGATGCTGTGGCCCATAGACATTTATCCTTGATCAAGAATCAAAATGCAGATGCGTTGTCACCCCTAAGGACAAAGATGGATCGCCTTATTTCCAGTAAAAATGGTCTCCAGCTCTCCGCACTCACCATACGAAACACAGCGTCTAAAACATTGAGCTATTATGTACTACGTACTAGAGGCGACACTGCATTCAGCTACTCTGTTCCACTCAACTGCGCTGCATACATCGCACTTTAATCAGTCACTCGCTAGGCGCTTGTAGAGTTGTCACGTGTTGTGCTGATTTAAAAAAAATCTCTTGATAAAAATATGCCGTCGTGTGTACTTAGATATTGCACAAATAATTCAAGAAATGTCAGTTAAAAAACAAGGAATTAGTTTTCATCGGTTAATAAGATACTCAATCAATAAAAAAAGAATTGTTACGAGCTTGAGGTTCGTGACAATAAAAATTGCCGATAGAATTACCTAAATTAACACTTTAATTCACTTTACACTAATTAAAGTTAAAAACACTAATAATTAATCACACTGATTCACTTTATTCCGCTCCGAAGCTTCGCTTGTCTCGCCAACTTAAATACTTCCCCGATCGCGTATTGCAGCACCTTTATATAGGGCTCTTCCACGAAAACATCCAGAATATTCCATAATATTCAAGTAAATACGCGCGCCAACCGACCAAGCGCAGAAAATTCGAGTGTGCAGCTTCCAGAAAGCTTAATTCTTCTGTTCGATACTAGATGGCGCTAGTGCCTTGTACATGACGTCGACTTAGGCGCGTAACACTGCCCCCTCCTAAGACAATGCTCGTCCCGAGCATTATCGGACCCATAATAACGCACCAAGCGATCCGCATGGACGATCTTAGGAGTCCCTCTGGTGCCTTCCTGTAACGGCTCCGCAATGTCAAGGGCTGTCCTATCCCGTGGTGCACCAACATTGTACAATTTCGATGCTCCTCTACTACGTGTCTGAGGTCCCCTCGCAGCCGCACAACTTGTACATGTACGACACCAATCCTCGACATCGTCACGATAATGGACCCAGTAAAACCGTTCTCGGACCTTCAGTAGAGTTCGTTTAACTCCCAGATGGACTCTTGAACAACTATTATGGCACAGCTGTAAAACATTCGGCACTTTAGCTTTAGGGACAACCATTTGCAAACGACAGCTGTCTTCTCGACCATTGTCCCATTTACGGCACAGGACTCCATCCTGAATCAGCAAGCTGTCCCATTGGGCCCAATAGCTTTTCGTGGTTGAACTCATCGCTGAGACGTCCTTCCACTTAGGCTTGGTAGCACGGGCCTTCATCCATTCCAGAATAGGCTTGATGTCCGGATCTTCCTGCTGTGCACGTCGTAGGCTGTCCTTCCACTCGTTGCTGAGGTGGTCTGTCCTGAGCATCCTCACGGATACCACTTATTTACTCTCTTGCCAAGTACAATGTTTCCAATCTTCAGGACAAGGTCTTCTTGACAATGCATCTGCGTTGCCATGAGATTTCCCGCTGCGATGTCTGATAGTAAAGTCGTATCCCGGCTGCTGCTGGGCGGTGATATTAGCCGCACTTCCCTTCTGGGATCATTCACCTTCCCTTTCTGGGGTTCGCTTAGGGCAGCTGGATCGAAGATGGCCCGTTTCCTCACAGCCATAGCACCTAGGGCTGTATCTTTCATTGTGGTCGCGAACCGTAACTGCTGCAACCACCCTAGCGCGAGGGGAACGACGATCCTGCCGCCGCCAGGTGGTGCCGTTAGCTGCACTACCCTCTCGAGATCGATCAGCTCTCCTTTCTACAGTTCGCTTAGGGCAGCTGGAGCGAAGATGGCCCCTTTCCCCACAGCCATAGCACCTAGGGCTGTATCCTTTGTTGCAGTCGTGAACTGTAGCTGCTGCAACTTCCCTGACGCGATGGGAACGATAATCCTGCCGCGCGGCTTCCACCTCCAGTGCATGGGCCAAGGCGTCCTTAAGCGTCTTGTGGTGCCCGAGCCTCACAGCAGCTCTGACTTCCAGGTCGTGGATGCCGTCGATGAATGTCTGCACCAGGTTTCCTTCATTGAGCGCAGGTACAGACCGGTATGCTTTCCGCACCAGCTTCTCCACCTCTAGAGCCCACTGCTGCAGGTTTTCGTTGATGCGCTGCACGCGATCTTTAAGCTGCGCACGAAAGACACGTTCCAGGTGAGCGTCACCATATCTCGCCTCCAATGCTCAAGGAGTTGCTCATAAGTCACTTCCTCCCCGAGAGCTTCCAGCACTGTTAAGGCTCGGTCGCGCAGGCCTAGTGTGAGAGCAGTCATGGCCTGACTTTTATTCCAGCCGTTCGCCTTCATAACAGCCTCGAACTGGATTTTGTAGGCTGACCAGGAAGAAGTCCCGTCGAACGGTGGCACTTTGAACCCACGTAGCGAAGGTGTAGTAGCTACCACGGGAGCTGTAGTTCCATCACCCAGTTTGAGGTCGTCCAGCATTTTCTTCACGTCAGCCACCACGTAATCAACCCGATTGTTCACTTGGTCGATTTGGGTTTTAGCTTCCTTGATTTGGGTTTCAGCTTCCGACAGGCGTTTGTCATGTTGAGCAATCCTATCCTTCACCTCCTTTATCTCTTTCCCAAAGGTAGCATGAAGGTCCTTGATGAGCTCTGCATCTGCTCTTCCGACCGACGGGCCTGTTCCTCCTGTCGGCGGGCCTGTTCCTCTTGTCGGCGGGCCTATTCATCCTGTCCGTCCCGCAGCTGCTCTTCCAACCGACAGACCTGTTCCTCCTGTCGGCGAGCCTGTTCCTCCTGTCGGCGAGCCTGTTCCTCCTGTCGGCGAGCCTGCTCCTGCAGCATCACCATCAGAGCACCTAAGTCAGGTGCTGCAGATGTAGGAGCTACTGACGGGCCTGCAGCCGGCGGCTGTCCCTCCGAAGTCTGCGACGTTGCACCACCAAATCTTCTTTGGTCCGTCTGCTGCTGGCGTTAACTTCGGGTACGGACACCCTCCGTTTCCTCCTTAGGTAAAATCGGTATGATTTTATCCCACTTCTGACACCAATTGTTACGAGCTAGAGGTTCGTGACAATAAAAATTGCCGATAGAATTACCTAAATTAACACTTTAATTCACTTTACACTAATTAAAGTTAAAAACACTAATAATTAATCACACTGATTCACTTTATTCCGCTCCGAAGCTTCGCTTGTCTCGCCAACTTCAATACTTCCCCGATCGCGTATTGCAGCACCTTTATATAGGGCTCTTCCACGAAAACATCCAGAATATTCCAGAATATTCAAGTAAATACGCGCGCCAACCGACCAAGCGCAGAAAATTTTAATTCTTAATTCTTCTGTTCGATACTAGATGGCGCTAGTGCCTTGTACATGACGTTGACTTAGGCGCGTAACAGTATTATAGTTTAATAGTAAAAAAAATATTCCTAAGACGCCATCTCGTGTCATGGAATATAGATTATGAAATTAATTTGTTCAGAAGCGACATTTCTGTGGGTACTTAAGTATAGGCCGAATATATTATTATACATATTTTTATTGTAGAAAAATATATAAGTTATCGTAATTCGGCTGATTTTTTTATATTTAAATATGCTCATTATTCTTTTATTTTATTTTTAGGTTTCCACATCAAAGTCAAAGTGGAATAAATTCTTCCTTTTTAAACTCTTGCGTGCCCAGCATTTATGAACGACTCTTATTCTAATTAAAATAAATATATTTGTAATTTAAATGTTATATTAATAAATTTTGTTAAACATATATTTAGTGTGTGTTTTTTTTTAATATTTGACAAAGATACGTTTTAAAATATTGAGATAAAAATATCATTAAAATGTAATTGTGATGTAATATTATGTAATATTATATTAAATAAGCAAATATAATATACAAAATAAATGACAAAATTTAAAAATTGTTTTCGATATAATTTACCTATTTAACAATACAATCTACTATTACCTACTGATCATTCTACCTATGTTTATTCTATGATAAAAAACGAACAGTGCGAACACAGAGCAGCACACATTTTTTGTTTGAAATAGCTGTTCTAGTACGTAAGTACATATTACTTCAGTGGTCAAAAAGCTGGTATTTTGTGAGAGTGTGGTCCTACCCCGGTCGAGCCGACCCGTTTGACACCCAATACAACCATAATATAACTAGCGTGGCTCCACCACGTATAACGTATGTGTCCCATGTCCATAGTGTACATACAGCCGTTACAGCATTTTACAGGTTAACGAAGAAAGAGTGAAGAGATAACATAAACTGTAACACTTTAAGAAAAGGCGAGACGTCTGATACTACGATTGGCCAAGCCATCCAAATAATCAATTGTGATTATATAAAAAAAAAAACTTTAGGGGTAAAAGGGTGATTTAGTGAATGGACTATTCTTGACCTCAATGTGGTTTCCATAACCGTATTTTTTTATAGAACATGGTGACAAATGTGCACACAGTCCACCTGATGATAAGTGGTTGATGTGGCTAATAGACATCTACATCTATCCTCGATTACGATTCAAATGCAGATAGATGCGTTACCCGTGAGGACTGAGATGGAATGCCTCATTTCCAGTAAAAAGGATCTCCGGTTCTCTACACTTACCATACGAAACACAGCAGCATTACGCTACTATTTTACGCTGGTATTCTTTGAGAGCGTGGTTCTGCCCCGGTCGAACCGACCCGTTCGTACTACAACTATACTACTAGTATCACTGCAGAATGGCTCTACCGCGTATTATTAATAACACAATTACTCTTCAGTGGTAACAATGACATGCAAATTTTCACTTATTATCCGATTATGCATTATGTAATTCCGAAATCGTTCACAAGAAAGTCCGTCAAGTTTGTATACAAACCTTATTTTTCTTGTGATACCTGCCCGTACTCCACTAAACACAAAAGTGATAGGTCACGTGTGAACATTATTTATACCTTATCACCATCTTTTAATTACAGAAACGCGGAACAGGAATCATAAATACATATTTTGCTTGACGTAACAGTCATCATAATATTATGGCAATGTTATGAATTGTTTTAGAGATTATTGTTACCTATATAATTGTATGCATACACGAGCATACACTCATGGATATTTAGAGGCACGCAATAAAAGTTTAATTTCCCCTGTTGCAACATAATTATCATGCGTAATGGCCACAAACATTAGGAAAAGCTATTAAAAAAAGAAAGTTATGGAATGTTTTTTTCTAATTCTACTTATGTTTGTGTAATAGGGTATTTTACACCATGTAAAATAGAATCAAATAATATTTATTTATAACAGATTTTGTAAAAACTAAACGAGAAATATTGATTTCTGTTTATAAACTAGCATTATAAATTTTATATTTCAATTTTAAGAATTTTTTGTGTGTCTCAAATCCGTAAACCCTGTTCGCCATATTAGAAACTGTCGTGACATCACTGATCCTGCCTACCCTAAGGGTATTAGTGTTCTGTGTCACTGATTAAGAGAACTAGCTAAAGCGGTGTGTTATTTCAAAATTTTTCAAGTTATCATTACGATTATTGAGTTTTATTCCGAATTTTATCAAAAGTCATCATGGAAGACGAATTCGTAAAGGCAGAAATTACTAATCTACCAAGGATAAATAAACTAATGTTCAATTTTTTGTTTTGCTGATTTGAGAAATGTTAAAACATCAAAACAACCTAGTACCAACTTTTGTTTATACAAAAACACAATACGTAGGACACTCAATAAGTTTTGAGATATACAAAAAGTCTTCTAGATACTATTAATATTTATTTTAGATGTTTTCAAAATATTCTCAATCATGCTCTATATAAAGTTCCATTCGCCTAAACCAACTCTGAAAACCCTTTTGCCAGTCTTGATCTGACAGGTCGGAAATCGCTTCTTCGGCGCTTGAAAAAAACTTGCCTTTTATTTTTTCTTTGACTCTTGGGAACAAAAAGAAATCACAAAGAGCTAAGTCAAGGCTGTAGGGTAGGTGACTTAGAATATCAACACCAGATTCCTTAATTAATGTTTTTGTTCTAAGGGAGGTATGTGAAGAGGCGCAATCGTGATACAGCATGATTCCCCGAAGCCCGGACTTTGGTCTTCTCTCCCGCACAGCTAGAAAAACTTTGGGTAATGCAACTGTAGTATACCATTCAGAGTTAACTAACCTACAATTTTCCAGCATTGACGTCGACAAATGTCCGCTCCACGAAAAAAACTAGCCACCATTTTTTTGCCGACGTTGCGAGGTCTTTGCAGTTTTGTCGGTAACTGTCTTTCTGAGTAGACCCATACCGATCATTGCCTTTTATTTTCCGGATCATATTAATAGATCCATGTCTCGTCACCAGTAACGATTTCTGAAATACGCCTAGATGCCTCGTTTTCAAAACGTAGACGCATTTCATGGCACCAATCCACATGAGTCTGTTTTCGTTTTCGGAGAGCAAACGAGGGATCCATCGATAACAAAGCTTCCTCACTCCAAGATGTTGATGTAGGATGATCATAGAATTATTAGGCTATGATATGAATGCTCCCCGAACTAATGCCTACAAGCTTTTCGATGTCCGTATATGTGATTCGTGGGTCTCTGCGCACCAACATTTCAGTAGTCCATTCATTCACATTTTCTGCCGTTACTGCTGTTTGCGGGTCCCCGGTTCTTTGGTAATCTTTAAGGTTAATAATAATTTTACCCCTTATGAATGCAGCAAACTACCTAAAATTTTGTGTTGCGTGTGATGTAGCTGAGTCCCCTAATGCTGATTGTCACCGTTGTAAACTTAATTGTTCGGTTAAACCAAATTTAAAATCATAATAGATCATAGTGCGCAAACTTTCACGGTTAGGATCCATCGCTTTAAATTAAAAGTGCGGGAAGCGTTGCAGGAAAATTAATAGAACTTTTTTTATATTGAGCAATTGGCATTGGCAGAACTCCTATTTTTAAATAAATTTTCTTTTTAGAGACATTTAACACAGGTGCCTTCCATTTTTAAACTTCGAGCATCTCAAAACTTATTGAGTGACCTACGTACCAGGTCAGAGTGTATTTTGATATAACATAGTTTGGTAGCTATCATAGTTTATCTACAATTACAATCATTAGCAATAATTAGTTATAATATTATATAAGTTAAAGTAATTTATTACAAAATTTGAGTTGTAATACCCTTCATCTCATGATGTTTTGTTTTGTATTAAAGGATAGTTAAATATAAGTCATACTTACATCAAAATGATCTTCACAGAAGAATAGTCTGGTTTTTGTCGACAATGTATTTGGGTATCTTCTTGCCAGGTTTAACCAAGTATTTCTTATATTTAAATACTTGGCACTTGAATCCATAACTTTCCCGGCGTTCTTATTTTTTTATAGGATAGTGTGACAAGCGAGCACACAGTCCACCCGATGGTAAGTGCCTGCTGCAGCCCATAGACATCTAAATCTATCCTCCATTACAAATCAAAATTCAGATGTGTTGTCACCCGTGAGGACTAAGATGGAATGCCTCGTTTCCAGTAAATTGGGTCTCCGGTTCTCTACACTCACCATACGAAACACAGCAGCATTAAGCTACTATTTTACGCTGGTATTCCGTGAGAGCGTGGTCCTTCTCCGGTCTAGCCGACCAATTCGTGCTACAACTATACTATAAATATAACTGCAGCATGGCTCTACCACGTATAAAATTATGCTCTTGTGCTCGTCATGCTCTTATGCTCGGATTTTTGCATTTAGGCACAACAAAACAATGATTTAGATGATAACTCATTATTAAACATTAAAAAAAGTATCTTATTCCTTCGTAAAATGGCCAAAATCGAGGACAGTGACATCACGAGTTGATCATGGTGGCTAGCGTTTTCACTCGAAAATTTAAAACGATAGATTAAAAGTAATTTTTATGGCACTATTCGGTTTAAAAAAATTTATATAAAAATTATAGTGGTTCATTATCACTCTTGGATTCATTTAAAACACAATTTTAAATGAATCCTAGAGTGATACAATTATTGAAAATGGGTGTAATACCCTATTTTTGCGTAATAACGCGTTTTTTTCTACTGCGAAAATTTTGTCAACTTTCAAATTTGACTTTAAATTTAAGTGTGTTTTTGTCTTCACTGCCTTGTTTATCGTGTAAAGTGTGAATTGTTACTGCAAAGAAAGTGGGAATTCCAGATCCATAGTAAGCACAAAAACTGTGAAAAAAGACTAAAATCGGCCGGAATAAATTCACACTGTCCGAAACGAAGCGAAGAAGAAGCTCTTTGTGCCAAACTCGATTGAAGAACATAGCGAAGGTCTTCAATCGAGTTTGGCACAAAGAGCTTCTTTTGAAGCTTCCTTTCTATGCGCTTCCCGAGAAATTGTTCAATTGGATTACCAGTTTCCTTGCTGATCGGAGTATCAAGGTCGTAGAAGTCGGTGCGTGCTCCGATTTCAAGCCTATTAAATCTTGGCCTATTTAATCTAAAAAAAATTAAGGCTTAAAATCAGCACCTTCCACAAGACTGCGTGCTGTCATCAACGTGTTTCGTCTGCATATCAATGATTTGTTGCAAACCGATAACATTTATTGCTATGCGGACGTGACCGAGTACCGGAACAAACTTGTGTCTGAAGTTGACACTTTGTACAACAAAGACTTAGTGTCTGAAGTTGAGACTTTGTATAACAAAGTCTCGAATTGGAGGCGACTAAATCTACTCCAGTTCAATCCCCAGAAGACACAAGTTTGCGCGTTTACCGCTACAAAGAACTACTTTGTCGTATCTCCTTTTCAGTGCACTCTCCATGCTGCCTCAGCTAGCATCAGCATCCTGGGTATCAACATATCGAATAATCCTCCACTAACTCTATCGATGTCCCCGTCAACAAAACCCTAGCTCCTGTCTCAGTTACTGTTGAGAAAATCATTAATGTAATTAAAAGCGTTGATTCTTCCCAGGGGAGCTGGGCCGGATACAATACCTCCTTCTTTTTTCATCAAGATCCGCGTAAATGAAATCAGTTTGCACATATATATATATATATATATATATATATATATATATATATATTTATATATATATATATATACATATATATATATATATATATATATATATATATATATATATATATATATATATATATACATACATATATATATATATATATATATGTATATAATGGTATATATGCTATATACCACTCTGCCTCGTTGGCCTAGTGGTTGTAGTAGTGCGACTGCTGATCATGAGGTCCTGGGTTCGAATCCCGGATTGGCCAAAAAATTTATTATTAAGTTTTTCCGTCAAGAAATTCTCAGTAGTTGCCCGGAGTCAGGAAGTTGGCGGTGGCTCACCCCCGTGCCTCGGAAAGCACGTAAAGCCGTTGGTCCTGTGCCTGACCTCTCTCCGGTCGTGTCGGTTTACCGTCCCATCGAATTGGGCACTTTGGCACTATAATCCTGTCCTGCGCCGATGGCTAGCCTCCGTTGAGACAGGCCGCCTTGGCCGGAATTCGGTCTGGAGGACATCATTATTATTATTATACACCATTATATCTGTTTAATTCACTAGCCTGGAGTGTTCTAGAATATGGTGTAGTAATGTTGTCTACGTTTTACGCCGTACATATTGGACACAATGAGAGTATTCCAAAAATATTCTTGAGATGTCTCTCTTTTTATCATGGTTACCATCGCAAGTTGGCCTCCTACACAGATAGGCTGCAGAAATTTAACGTGGTTACCCTGGAAACGAGACGCAAAAGTTTCGGGCTTATATGTCTACATAAAATAGTATACTCTACGATCGATTCTCCGTCACTGCTTGCATCGATTAACATAAGCACTCACTACAGGGCCCGTAATCACAAGCCTGACTTGAATAACTCCAAGTGTACCGTAACAACACAACCCAGTGGTTAGGATGCGTCGCCTCTGCAATGATATATCCTAGGACTATCCAAATGTTGATATTCTAGGTTCAAATCCAAATGTCTTCAATAGATCTATCCTTGATATTCTGAAATAATTGGTCTCGTCTGTTTTATGTTTCTACTTACCTTTCTTCTAGCTTTAAATCTGGAACAGGCCTCGTATAATCTGCTGGATGGGTGATTGCAAAATCACTGTTTATTAAATTATTTATAACTTTAGTAGATGTAACTGATTATGATGTACTTCAAAACACATGCTTTGGCTTACAGTTTAGTAAACTCTTAAACTGTATTTTGTTATTAAATAAAATAAAATAAAATAAATGTACAGTTTCGTAGTCACTTGGAAGCCAATGTAGCCTGGCTTCTAAAAAGCTTGGCGCGCTCAACAAAGCAGGACAATATTTAATGATTTCTTATATTTACGCGAACACTACACATTGAAATAATACTAGTTTTTAAGGAATTTATCGCGTATATTTAACTTTGACGTTTCGAACGCTTTACAGCACTCATGGTCACGGGCGGGACTGAGATGTTCAACGTCCATATGTCATAGTTAACCGCGGTTACGGTAGATTAAAACAAAAGCATAGATCGAAACAAAAGTTAAATTTTAATCTATGGTAACCGCGGTTAACTATGACATATGGACGTTGAACATCTCAGTCCCGCCCGTGATCATGAGTGCTGTAAAGCGTTCGAAACGTCAAAGTTAAATATACGCGATAAACTCCGTAAAAACTAGTATTATTTCAAGGACAATATTTCATGTCAGCACACCGCTTGCAATTTTACAAGGCGCAAGTTCGGCCTCACATGGTATACTGTTGCCATCTCTGGGCCGGGGCACCCCATTGCTGACGCCTTTCACTTGACCGCATCCAGCGCAGCGCGGCTCGAATCGTCGACGACCGAGTTCTTTCTGATCAGCTCGATTCACTGGCGCTGCGAAAGGATGTTACATCCCTTGGATTTTTCTATCGCATCTACCACGGTGAATGTTCTGAGGAGTTGTTCGGATTAATTCCAGCCGCTAAATTTCACGAACGCACATCCCGTCAAAACTCACAATACTATCCACACCATCTAGATGCTCGGCGGTCCACCACCGTGCGTTTTACTAGCAGGTTTCTTCCTCGTACAACCTCTTTGTGGAATCGTTTATCACCGGCTATTTTTCCGGATCGATACTTAGCGAAGGTCCCTAAGCCATAAAGAGTCAAGGCAAAAGATTAGTCCTTTATAAAAAGCCGGCAACGAACCTGCAATTATCCTGGTGTTGCAGTAGTCACTTACTACCATTTTAATAGAAGAGGGGGCGAACGAGCATGTGGCTCACCTGATGTTAAGTGACTACCGCCACCCATGATACACCGCAACACCAGAGGAATTGCAGGTGTGTTGCCAGCCCCCAGGTCGTATCGGTCCAGAAAAATCGCCGGTGGTAAACTATTCCACAGAGAGGTTGTACGCGGAAGAAAACTCCTTTTGATACGTACAGTGGTGGACCGAAAAGCATCCAGAAGGTGTGGATGGTATCGGGACGTTGGCCGCGTAGTGCGTTCACGAATTTTAGCGGCTGGGATTAATCCGAACAATTCCTCAGAGTACACCCCATGGTATATGCGAAAGAAAATGCAAAGAGATGCAACATCTCTTCGCAGCGCCAGTGAATCGAGCCGATCGGAAAGCACTCGGTCGTCGACGATTCGAGCCGCTCTGAGCTGGATGCGGTCAACGGTCACCACCAGGTGCGCTGAATTCTCGTTTGCTCACTCATAAAAACAGCAACATTTTTGTCAAAGCTTTAGTTTTATTCAATTAAATGTTTAAAACTCTTATAAACGTCAAAATCTTCTATTGAGAAAACTGGATCATATTTATGAAATTGTATTTTCATCGTTGCTTATTACATCTGCAAATTTTCATATTTACAGACGTTTGGAAGTGGGCGAAAATGGAATTGGAAAATTCCATTACATTCGTACATACATAGTAGCAAACGCATCAAGCGAAACGCATATAAAACGAATAAATTTTTTTGGCGTTATTCACAAATCTGTTATAAAAATAATAATGTGCGATTGTGATGTGAGTTATTCTAACAGTTCCATTGTTATATTACTTCTTAGCTCATAATGTTAACATATCAAAATGAGCACGATATGAATCTCGATGAGATGTGGCGCCAACTGTACCATGCATGTCTAATTATTTTTGTACGTGTTATTAGTACACTCGGTTAGTAACTGACTTTGCTTTGTAACATATAGTATGTATGTATATTTAATAAGGGCTTAGATAATTCGATACGATGTAAACTCAGGAATTACAATAAAACTGTGTCTGGTGCCGATTACAAAAATTAAATTCAAAGGCCATTTCCAAGAAGGAATACATACTCGTACCCGATCGCTTGCCTGATACGTTAAACTTTTGAAACAAAATAAAACAAAACCGTAAGGATTAAAAAAGGAGATTCTTTTATTACCTTATTCTTTGTGATGCCAAAAAGTTACTCGTATTTATTAAGAATATCATTGCCTATGTTTTTTACTTATGCATGAATAGATTTTATTATGTTTTGTCTGGCCCAGCAAATGTGGTTCTGCAATATTCTTTGTCTCGATAAATTTCACTAAGAATTTGCTATTATAAAATTAATTAATAACTTTCTCTAAATAAATTTACCTATCACCCACCGGAACTAGAATTTACAATTTTCTTTTTTGACACTAAACTACATAATATCATACTGTGAATATATTATATCATTTTGGCCCGTTAATTGTGATAATAACTTGACTACAACGCCATCTACCGGAGTCTAGCATAGCTATGAATCATCGTTTCAAGAAAACAAATATATTATGTGAAATATCCTCAATCGGTCAATTCATCAGAAGTTACACGATCACTAACAGACGGTTCAACGATTATATCTTGGGTCCAACACTTATGAAATTACTGTGTTGAACTGGCAAATTCGAACAGTAATCTCTCGCTCATTCGTAAGAGTTCGTTCAATTTCGACGCTTGCAAAAAGGTTTCGCCGTAGGTGTTTTGTTGACCGAAGGTGGCCGAAGCCGAAGCCGAAGCTCCAGTAGGACGTTACGCTTAAATGACCAGATTGGCGAACTGCTTTTCGCCATTGCTTCTCACGCTAGGAAACATACTGCACAATAGACGTTGGATACTTCTTCATTCACCAAATTCTCTAGACCTTTCACCAACAACCTTCCCCTTTTTCGAAGTTTGGACATTTTGATAGGTGAAAAGAACTAAGGTCAGGTTTCACTATAGATAGCTAATACGTATTCGATAAATCTACAATAATTATAAGAGACGAGATCAAATAAGATGTAGGCTAAAGCTACGTGGCGAACCTATAAGATGATAAAGAGACTGGCTAGACTTATACGAGAAGGAAGGGAAAAAAAGCGTTTGCTCAGCCATGGAAAAGTATAAGAAACTGACAGTATGAATAAACTCTTTGAAAAATTTTACACAATGTACTTAAATCTTAAAAAATCTGTATTTTTATGACAAATTGAACGAGTTCTAGTTCTGACCTGCATCTGACCAAACATACAACAGCAAATGACAGATATAATGGCTCATAAAATTACAATATCATTATGATCATCATCATCATCAAAGTCTTCTTACAAAAGTCCACTGCTGAACATAGGCAAGGAATGCCACAAAGCACAGTCCTGGGTCACCGGCATCCATCGACTTCCTGCATGTCTTACTAGGTCGTCACTCCATCTAGTGGGGTCTCCCTACACTTCGCCTAGCAAAAGTACAATATGTCATAATATAAATTATATTTATGTCTCATGAGTGATAAGTGATAACATACATTGTGATACTCTGAGAACTATGTGTTCTTAAAAAATGACATTTTCAACTTTGATTTTACCGCGTCTCTATTGTCATTTTTAAGGTGCTGTCAGGTGTTAATATTGCTTACAGATATTTGGCATTTGATGAGTTATTCATTGTACAGACACCTAGTGGATTCTACAGAATATTCATTCCTAGCAACAAAAATAAAACATGAAAATTTTATTTAAAAAAATTTGAACCATGACTTTACAGAATCTTTGTTATATATCTGTGAACGCAAGCGTTAACTTTAACAATGTATTATATTGTTCTAATAGTCCTATTTTATGAGAGTGGTGGTAGGAATATTTTTTTATCAGAAATATATTTCATTCAGCAGAAACTTATTGCAGCTTAGATCTATTTAAGTGGATCCCTAAACAACAAACAACCTTGCGATTCTTATTTTTATTTTATCTGAAATCCAGTCAGGGAGTTAAATTGCCCAAAGCATTCTTTTGATACTACTCACTAGTACTGAGAAGGACCGTTGAAAAACGATTTAATTTTACACCGAGATTAACATCTATTCATAGATCATCAATCGAATACGAGTAAAAATCATTTCTCGTATTTGTTTTTGAGTCAAAAATCAGTGAAATCATTATTAGTTATTATTTTGTTTAATATATGTATTATACAATTTATTTAATACTAGAACAAAAACTACACATAGAAAGAACTAAACATATCACTTTCACGTTTAACACTATTATTATATAAAAACTTTGCCCGCAACTCCGTTCACATGGAATCATTTTATAATTATGTGATAAATAAATAAACTTTCCTTAGATTGTTTTAAAGCCCAGTAGGTTTACACGGCTCGAAGCTTTATTACTTTGAGCCTAATTTTAATTTAATAAACGACACATCTGTTCCAACTCGAATAGTAAATGTAAGTATATAATAGTATTTTATCACAAATACCGTTTCATTTATTTCAATCAAGTGCCTAGATGGCTCTAGCATCGCGATTTCGTACAACATTAACGTAGGCAATATTTATTTATTTATTTTGATCAACACAAACTGTATTGAATAATACTATTAAAAATACATTTGAAAAGCTTAATCACCAAATTTACAATTATATAAAATTTACATTTCAATTAGTATAAAATTAAATTATATAAAATGGCAATAAATATAAATTTACAATTGAATAGAAACAAATTACAAGTCAAATATCATCAATATCGATAAAATTTAAAGTATTAAATATCACAAAATAATAATAATTACATATATTTGTCAGAAAAAAATTACGATTATTTCTTAAAATGTCATCAAAAGTTTTAATATATTGTATGTTTTTAATAGCATTAGCATGTAGAAACTCGTCAACACTATAATAACATTTTCCAGTAGGAACTTTTTTAAAGTATTTTTGAAGCTACTCTTGTATAACATATTTTTTAAATCAATAAGTAATCTGTTAAATAGAAGTACTGATTGATATTGAGAATAGTGTCTAGTCATGATCATACGAGGGATGATTTTATTATGAAAGAAAATAGGCATCCACTAATAAAATACGAATAAGGAACTAAGTATGAATTAACAAATACTCTAATTTATAAAATTATTGAGTTCCTTGGTTTGCAATCTTCAATGATAAGGAGGGAACGATAATTATTTTGGCATTTTTGGGTCATAAAGTAATTGGACAAAAATATACTTAGATGAAATGAAAAATAAAAAAAGAAATAATGTTGAACAAAGGGCCACTTCGTAAACCATTTTGGATATTTTGATTTGTCGTGCTGAAAAAACGTTAGCATCGTCGACACGAGCAAGACCTGATTTACCCACTGGCTAACCAGGTTGAGCCTAGGGCGCAAGGTTCGAGGGGGCGCTGAGACTGTCGTTGCAAGCACCACTTACGACTATGTACCGAATAAAATTTGATATAATATTCGCCATAAATAATAGAGTAAGTGCCGCAAGTGTTTTGCTTGTTGCTCTTTCTTTATTTTTGATACAAAACAAACAAATAGATTGCAAACAAGAGACTGAATTATTTGTTACCTTTCGTTTTTCGTTGACTGACGGAGCGTGATAGAAAGATCAGATTTAAATAGTTAGATGCGCCTTCACGTTGAAAACTGTGGCATTATTTTTGGATGTGTTCGTTTGCAAGACGCTGACGGGCGCACACTAACGCAATAGTGTCATCTCTTATTATCTTATAAAAATTGTGTATACTACTTTCTCTGTCGCACAAATGTGCACTGATTGCGAATGAGTGAGCTCACTCATTTGAGAATGGACACATTTCGGAGTGGTCATACTATGGTAAGGGCGAATCTAATTATTTAAATCTTTGAGAAGGATTATAATCTGCGCAAGACCTAATTTAATTAATGTGTTACGCCAAGGCTGTCCGAGGGAACTTCTGTCAGACATCTGTTCTATCTCTGCACATGGAGAACCGCTCACTGGTGCATACCGCAAAGGAGTAAATCGATCTTGTAGGAATCTTTTTTTAATTCCAACTCGACTCTCGATAACCGGAGGTAGCTACCGCCAATCATTCCGCGGTGTAATTGCTCCACGCTAAATATGCGGTTTACACAGCGCTCAGTGTGCAAAGCAATGCTCTCGCTGGACGTCAACAAGTCGAGTGGAGTCCCTTCTATTGGGCTGAATACGTGTGCTCCATAGTTAGCACGTCACGTAACGCGTCGTTTTCCTGTATTCCCTTGGCGTAATCCTGAACATATTATGGAAGACAGCTTTAGTGCACCTAATCCATAAAAAAACGACCACTCGGAATTGTTCAACTACAGGCTTATGGTGATAAGCCTCCTCCACCTCCTTATTCTCCAAAATAATGGAGTCCATTAAAAACTGCCAGTTCATAAGGTACCTTGAGAATCACCAGCTGATAAGTGATCGCCAATGTGGTCACTAATCAGCTGGTTTTAGTTCAACTCTTCCAATCTACCTGACTCATATATGAGCAGAAGCAGTACAGTCCAAGAAGAAGGTCTTGATCGTTAATTCGGACAAAGCGCAAGCCTTCAATAAGCTTTGGCACAAAGCACTTCTTTAGAAGATTCCTTGTTATGGGCTTTCCAGGAAATTGTGCAATTATTTCATCGGTTTTATTGCAGATAGGAGGATCAAGGTCGTAATAAACGGTGCATACTCCGACTACAAGCCTATTAAAGCTTGTGTTCCATAAGGCTGCGTGCGTCAACTAAGCTGTTTTATGAATAAGAATTATGTGTTGCTGTTACTGGCTCTAATACTGGTGATGCTTTTTACACTATACTTTAAACTATATTTTTCTCAGGAACATTTCATCGAGTATCGGAACAAATTTGTGTCTGAAATCGAGTCTTTTTGGCCGTGGGAAGAAAAGAGGAGATTTCCCACTGGACAAGGTGCACAGCATTGCGAGCGACTAACACTCTATGTGATAATTGATAGCTATTCTATTTGTACCGCAGTACTTCGAAACAGTGGTGGCCCTTGCAAAAATTTTGGGTGGTGCAAGATCTCAAAATAGCGCTCCTCTAAATATAAAAGCCTTAGTGCTCCTAGACTATGTTGTTGATATGAGCAGTTGCTTATCCGTGATCATAAATAACAGGTCGGGGAAAATGTTTCTTTGTATTTTGTTTGTATAAAATGAAAAAAATCTCTTTGGTTGTACTGTTTGTACCTGGTTTGTTTTACTATCAATAAACTTAGGACATTTAGAAAAGGAAAAAGTAAAAACCACTTTACTGCCATTTTTCAACTATTTTTCTGTCCGCCAACATGAGTGAATCTAACGAAGAAATTCGTTACATTCTGAAGTTTTATTACCAAAAAGGGAACAATGCGACTCAAGCCGTGATAAACATTTGTGACGTTTATGGACCTAATACAGTGCCAGCAAGAGTAGCACAAAGTTGGTTCAAAAGCGTTTTTGATCCGGATATTTTAATGTCAAAGATGCAGCTCGTTTTGGTCGCCCTTATACGGATAAAGTCTTTTAAAAAGTGGAGCGAGATCGGCAACTTATTTGAAAAAGTCTGGCTATAAAAAAGCTCGATATTTAGGGTACACGAGCCCACTGAAAGAAACCTAATGAATCGTGTACTCTTTTTAGATTTTGTATTGAAACGTAATGAAATCGAACCATTTTTGAAAAGATTGATCACTTGTAATGAAAAGTGGATTACACACAACAAGAATGTTTAAAAAAAGATCATGGTCCACAGATTGCAGCGAAACCCGGATTAACAGGCAATAAGGTGATGCTGTGTGTATGGTGGGATTGAAATGGTATTGTTTATAATGAGCTTTTACCGCCGGTCAAAACCATCGATTCGGATCCCTACTGCCAACAACTAATGAGACTCAAGCGAGAAATTGAGAAAGAAAAATGGCCAGAATTGATCAACGGAAAAGGAAGTGGCCTTTTATCATGATAACGCCAGACCACACGTCTTTGGCCACTCAGCAATAATTGAGAGAGCTTTGAATTTGTTGGGAAGTGTTAATGCAATCACGATATAGTCCTGACCTTGCACCCTGAGATTTTCATCTGTTTCGGTTTCTTCAGAATTATTTGGGCAGCATTAGGTTAACGTCAAAAGAGGACTGTCAAAAATACTTGTCAAATTTTTTTGATGAATAATTCCAAGATTTCTACATCAACAAGATTATGTCACTACCTACAGGTTGGCAACAAGTTGTCGAATAAAATGGCACATATATTATATTTAAATGTAATTAAACTTTGAAAAAAAAGGTCTTGAATTTGTATATAAAATAAGTAGAAACTTTTTCCCCGAGCTTTTAGTGTAGTTTTAGTAGAGACCTACCAAATATAATACAGGCGTATCTGCGGAGCAAGCACAGTGGTTCTTGTCGCCCGTGACGTAGCATTTGGTTTGATAATTTGCGCAAATAAATGTTATCCATTCCGCTGGCATTACTCTGTTACGCTCGACCACCCTCAGAGGACACAGGTTTGCGCGTTTCCCGCTATAAAGAATCCCTTTATCGTATCTTTTCAATTTCAGAGCACTCCCCTTGTTGCCTACCAATTTCGTCTACCGGTACGAGGCTGCCGCTCGAGAACCTTTATTCCCCATCATTTCTCGGTTCTTCGAGCTGTATGGCTGGTCCATTGCCACTTCAACTTACTAATCCGTTGGGCCATGTCGGTCACTCTGGTTCTACTGTGGTTATCGTCATTTCAAAGTTTATCACCCAGAGAACACCCGAGGATAGCCCTCTCCATAGCTTGATGATCGACTTTGAGCATTCTCACACTTTCAGTAATAAAGGACCACGTCTCAAATCCATACCATGTACTTGTCATTGATGTTAATACCGTATCCTTTCCAGTTCAGTAGCTTGAAAACGTCTTCCAATGCAGCGGTGCAGAGTTTCGGGGTTATAACGTCACCCTATACTAAACCTCTGCAGTTGGATAGGTTTCGTACTCTGGTATTGTACTCGGATAACCATCGTAGCCCTACTGTACAAACACTTCAGTATACTTCGATATACCGACAATCAACTCTGCGTCGCTGAAGGGACTAGAGCACCGCCCAAATTTCGACGGAATCAAAATTCTCATAGTCCACATGCGTCAGGCAAAGTGGCAGATTGTATTCTTCGGACTTCTCTACAATTTGTAAATTTTGCAATAAAGGGTATATATGTGGTTTATGGTGCTAAAGCCTTTTCGGAAACCAGCTTGTTCGGAAGGCTGGAAGTCGTCGAGTCTGCGTGCGAGACGATTTGTAACGACTCTTGAAAACAGCACATAGACGCTGCTCAGAAGGAAAATCGGTCTGTAGTTCTTCAAGAGAGCGTTGTCACCTTTCTTGAAGAACAAGACCATTGCATTTCTGCTCCAAGCCTTCAGAGAAGTGCCACTATGGAGGACGGAATTGAAGAGCTTCTGAAGGACTTTAAGTACCGGTTTTCCACCCGCTTTTAGAAGCTCCGATATAATTCTATCCTCACCTGGGGCCCTGCCGTTTTTAAGGTGCTGAAGAACCATTCTAATCTCGCTCAGACTGACGGGTGGGATATTACCGGAATAGTGTCGGATAAGACTTGCTCTTTGATCGTTACTCACTTACGAGTAGCTCCAACGATGACATGTACAGATGCCCATAGAACCTCTCAATCTCAATTAAAATCTCAGGTGTCCCGGAAACGATACTGCCAAACTCAGTCTTCAGCTTTGATAGTTGGCTCTTTCTGGCGGACAGATCTCTGGCAAAGACTTTGAAGCCCCAGTTCCGCTCGGTCGCTTCTTCAATACGAGCAGTATTAAAGTTGTGTAAGTCCCACCGCGTGCATTTGGAGATCTGTCTTTTCAGATGCCTGTCAAATCTGTTGAAGACTGCACTTTCATTTCCCGTCTAACAGCCATGAGATTAAAAGTGTAATCGGAGAGTTTTTGTGTTCTTCTGTGGCGTTTCTTGCAGAACTTAGCGCCAACCGCATGGAAACTAAGAAAAAACAAAGATTTTTTTTTGTTAAATAATATAATGAAGGTGTAATATTTCAAAGTAATTTATGCATATAAAAGCATCACTCAAATTAGGAGTTCAGATCAGTCAGTTTTTTTCCATTAAGATATTATAACGTAAGTATAAATTTCAATGTTTCTTTTTGATATTCGGGAAAAGAACGTTTTATAAGTAATTATTAACTATTTTAAAAAATACAACAACAATAGTTATACACCTATAGTATAAAACCGCAGAATGTACGTACGACTCGTGCCCCAAGGGTTCCGTACTAATTTATAAACTATAAAAATATATAATTAGATTGAGTTTTTTGTTCAGTTATAGGTATAGTAAGAAAGGTAAGTCGGATTGAAGGACAATCTTTGCAGTGGAAAAAAATGATCTCCCATACGTCAGTCTACATCACGACCAATGTTCCTATTGCAAATGTAAGTTATTAAAAATTAACGATTTTTGGGCGGTTTTTTGTGCTATGAAGCTTGGCTTCTTGCCATAATTCATGATTCTAAGACTACATGAAGTATCCTATAGGTATTGATGAGTGAGTTTACTTGTATCAAAATATGTGACTGCAAGACTTCAAGATACCATAAGTTCATACTGTGTGGATCGGAACAAAAGTTAAATTTTAATCTATGGTAACCGCGGTTAACTATGACATCTGGACGTCAAACATCTCAGTTTGCTGTAAGCTAACATTTGGGTCTGGTTTAAAAATATATGTTTATAGTAACTCAAATTTCTAAAATAAATCAAATCAAATAATTTATTTGTAAAACATAGGTAGAAAGTTACAAACTTGGTGGAAAATGATAAGCAACGCTATGTTTCGCCTAAAAAGGCATACAAATATTTGTTTATATTTATCACCTCGCAATATGAAAATTTATTATTAATAAAATAACAATTTACATTATAATTCGTATATTTAAAAATTACATAAATTATTATCTTAATTATCAATTACATAAAGATAAAAATATAATCAATAAATAATAAATAAATCGAACATTAATTATTGTAGGTACTGAAAAACATTCATTTTATCTTCAAAATGTTCGTTGATAGAGTAGTGTGCTTTATTTATTAAAAAAACTCGAAAGCAATTTCTTAAATTTGTCTATATTATCAGTTTCTTTGATGTTTTTGGGAGTTTATTAAAAATTTTAGGAGCCATACCCAGGAAACTTTTTGAATAAATGGCTGTTTTATGAGGTTTTTATTTTATTTTATTATATTTAAAACTTCATATACACAAGTGGTATATAGGCGGACTTAATGCCTAAGGCATTCTCTCCCAGTCTACCTTGGGATGATGCAGAGATAGAATGAAGTAGGTGAAAAAAAATGTTATATAAATGTTATGTGGTGATAAAAAGTTAATATGCGAATACTAAAATAAAATAACAAAAAAAATTGTAATACATGGAAATAAAATACATAAGATATAAATGGTACATCGCAAAAAATAGATAAAATTATATTAATATTCATACACATATATGTATATAAAATATATAATATACATAATTACAATAAGAACAATAAGAATATATATATATATATATATATATATATATATACATACACATATACATGTACAACCAGTGCGTGTTGCCAGTGATGACTTACGGATCAGAGACGTGGTCCTTCACTGCTGGCCGTATGAGGACGCTCAAGATCGCTCAGCGAGCTATGGAGAGGGCTATGCTCGGAGTTTCTCTGCGTGATAGACTCAGAAATGAGTAAACAGTAAAACCAGAGTGACCGACATAGCCCAATGGATTAGTAAGCTGAAGTGGCAATGGGCCGGCCATATAGCTCGAAGAACCGATAACCGATGGGGAAGAAAGGTTCTCGAGGGGCAGCCTCGTACCGGTAGGCGTAGTGTAAGGCGACCCCCCACTAGATGGAGTGACGACCTGGTAAGACATGCAGGAAGTCGATGGATGCAGGTGGCTCAGGACCGTGCTTTGTGACGTTACTTGGGGGAGGCCTATGTTTAAGGTTTTGTACATAGTTTGTTCCTATGTCGTTTATTATTAGCGTTTTCAAATATGCTACAATGTTTCCTTACAAACATAGCTATTTAGAATATATAAATATTAAGATGGTAGGGTCAGAATGTTAAGATCAATGAAATGCGGTATGCAACTATCGGTAACCTGCAACTGACATACTGCTCGTAAACATTTATGTATCTTAAGAAACATATTTGCAGTCCACATTGTATGCCGTGGCAACCTTTAATTAAGACGACACTTTGATATAAACTTTGCTGTCATTTCTAGTATTTACATTGTGTTCGTGTATGTCTTGTTGGTTGTCCTAATAAATAAATAAAAAATAGATTTCTTTGTCACGAGCCTCTGCAATGTGAGTTAACTTTTTCCTTATCAAACAACGCTGTACAGAGTATGGTATTATTATAAAGTCTAATTATTTTTAACCAATCAAAGATTGCCTATATAAAGCAGAAGGCGTGAGATGGTGACATCACGACTGGCGCCACAACGTACCAATTGTCAGCAATTGTCTGTTGCCTAGTCATGTGTGCGTTACTCTTAAGTAATTAATTTACAGTCGCTTTAATGAAATTATCCCACTGTTACAGCACCTCTTGGCATTGATCTATAAATATATTTTAATAGAGCCGTCGAGTCGCTCAGGGACTTGCGTAAAATTTCACCATATGCAGGCACTAATGTGGTACCGGCGAGGATCGAACCTAAGTTACTCGCACCAATAGCTAATGCTATCCACTAGTTTCAGTCATTAGTCTTTAATTAACTATAGTATTATTGTGACGGCCGCACTTTAGAACTTATCAAGAACAGGTGAAATGTTGATAAGAAAAATTGTAAAAGAAAATATGAAAAATATTTCTCGTATGTAAAATACTCCCAGCAGTTGAACCCCGAGTAATATTTAATAGCCATAGGGCATTATTAAAGAGAGAAGTATATAGTAGATAACTATATCACTAACTTGTGTCTGAAGTCGAGTCTTTGCTGAACAGAGTCTCGGATTGGGGGCGACTAAATCTAGTCCAGTTTAACCCCCAGAATACACAAGTTTGCGCGTTAATCGCTAAGAAGAACCCCTTTGTCGTATCTCCTCAGTTTCAAGGCACTCAATTTCAAGGAAGAGATGTTGCATCTCTTTGCATTTTCGTTCGCATATACCATGGAGAGTGCTCTGAGGAATTGTTCGGATTAATCCCAGCCGCCAAATTTCGTGAACGCACTACGCGGCAAACGTCCCGATACCATACACACCATTTCTGGATGCTTGGCGGTCCACCACTGTACGATCCAAAAGGACTTTTCTTCCGCGTACAACCTCTCTGTGGAACAATTTACCACTGGCGATTTTTCCGGACCGATACGACCTGGGGAGCTTCAAGAAAAGAGCTTACTTCTTCCTAAAGGGCCGGCAACGCACCTGCAATTCCCCTGGTGTTGCGGTTGATCATGGGCGGCGGTAGTCACTTAACATCAGGTGAGCCGCATGCTCGTTTGCCCCCTCTTCTATAAAAAAAACACTTACAAATACAACATGCGTAGGACTAGGGAGGAAAAACTAAAAGAGCCTAATACGACTAATTAACGACGTATACAACTATTATAAAAATAAAATAGGTATAAATACAAAAATTAAGGAAATCTAAGAAAGCTCATCATGTTCAAGCATTCTTATCATTAAATTAATTATGTAATTTTATTTTATAATAAACCTTTTTCATTAGAATTCTTTTATATGGGCATTACAACTAAGGCAACTCAGTAATATTACAGGGAATCTTGTCGTAAATATTTATGTAACTACCCAAAAATAAGCCCCTAAATTTATAGAGCCTGTTCTTTGTGAAAGAACTCACTCATTTTATCAAAAGTATATGAAATTATCCAGTTTAAATCAATTTTTTGATTGCTTAAGCTTTTATATATTTTGTAATTAATTGAATATGTAAAGTAGATAATGGTTTATAATATTATAATATAATTTATAAAATTGTGTACTATAAACAAACTGATATTGAGGGCGAACCTTTCGAAGATATGTGAAGTCCGTCAACGTCAATACGCTCTGGACTAATATTGCTTGCTCCAAATGCTCCTTAAGCTTTTCAGGTATTAGACGACCTGTGCCCGGCTGTGATACTAGAATATATTAGAATATCTGAAACTTTTACTTTCTTAAGCTTTAAGGATATACTATATATATCATCAACTGTGTGAAGAGATTAATTTGCTAAATAATTTTAACATTTGCTATTTGCTAAATAATTACGTTTACTGCGTATGTTGCGTTGAAATAAATGCGTAAATATTTTGTAAAACGCCAAATAAAACATCTGGGTAAAGGGCATCGTCGTCATCAGACGATATTTGCATCAATTAGTCAACATTTTCAGACTCATACAGCGAAATCTGATACGTGCTTTATTGTCAGTAATATGGCTGTTGTAGGTACTCGCACTATCCCTTTACGACTGCTAATACACCAATGAACATTAATTTACTTTCTACTTTATAGTTGCTGATTTATTCGTTTTCTGGTCATTCAGCAACAGAATTCAAAATTTAATTATTTTAATAGTTTTTAAAATCGCAAAGCACATTTCTTAAAACGCCGCCTAGTGGGAGTAGAGTACCAAAGGACTTATATGTCTTCAGGGGTAGTCTGTATGTATTTGTGGACCACATCATCCACTTACCGTCATAAGGCTGTGCTTTCATTTGTAACCT
The DNA here is from genome assembly GCA_036936625.1 of Parnassius smintheus behrii. Classification (NCBI taxonomy): domain Eukaryota; kingdom Metazoa; phylum Arthropoda; class Insecta; order Lepidoptera; family Papilionidae; genus Parnassius; species Parnassius smintheus. Next base: position 26,995,650 of record JAUPFT010000009.1, on the reverse strand, counting down.
TTAAAAATATAAAAAAGTGAAAAAAATCCTTTGATAATAAACACAAAAAATTGAATATTCTCTTTTGTTTTGTGTTTAGTTAATTTTATTTTTCTTTTCGAAATAAACTTTGCATTTGTATTTATTCTATATGGTGATTTTAGTACTGTCAGCCTATTTGGCTCTTAAGACACGTTCATCCGCAGCTGATTCCGGACTCGCAGTCAGTAAAGCCTCGAGTCATATAAAAGGGAAATGTGATGACGATGAGAAATGTTTATAATTTGGTTTATTACCAATCATCAGGACCCTTTTGTAAGGTTTTTGAGATATCTACCCGCTGTTCGAGGGGGGAGTGCCGATCTCCGTCTCTGACTGCTTAACTCGTTTCGATCGATGGTTTGAGGTACGCGGGTGTAAGGTGTGTACGCGATGATCGCGGGATTGCGTCGTTCATTTTTGACACAAAATTGGATGCACTGACCTCTATTATACAAGATTGGATTTATTGTTTATTTATTCTGTGGTATTGTGTAGTGTCGTTGTGTAAGATGCTGCGACGTTTGCGTTCTCGGAATTGTTTGTTCGATAAGAACTTTTCGAAGTCTAACGGAGACCGGTTGCAACGCTTGCAACTGGAACGTATTTGACTGGGTTTACCACTAGCGGGTTAGGACGGATTTTGGCGCTATAAAAGTAGTACTAAGACAATTTTTTGAAGTATTCTAAGAAGTCTGAGAAGAATACAAACTATAATAAATTTCAGAACCAAATCAAGTCTATTTTAGATGAACATATTCCACGAAAATTGTATAAATTACAAAATAAAGAAAAGACAAGATGGGCAACAAAAGGCATTAAAAAATGTTGCTACAACAAACGTGTTTTACGTTATCTTACTAACTACTATAATAATGAAGCCTTAAAATCTTATACAAAAATCTACAGCAAAATACTAAAAAGAATAATAGTCACAGAAAAAAGAAAATCTTACATAAAAAGAGTGCAAACGTCACGTAATAAATATAAAACTATGTGGGCTATGATAAATGAAAAAACTAAAAAAGTTAAAAGTGTAAAATATGAAAACATTTGTTTACGTAATGATGTTTTAAATATAACATCTCCAAGTAAAGTTGCAAACTTATTCAATAATTATTATATAACTATGGGTTCAAATAACTGCTTCTCTCTAAATAAGCGGCCATCTCGAGTATCCTTGCCAAATTCACTATATCTTAGTAGTGTTACAGAAGCTGATGTAAAAAAAGCGATAATGGGACTAAAAAGAAACAATTCATGCGGATATGATGAAATCCCAGCCGCTCTACTCATATATTGCGTAGATGAGTTTGTAAAGCCCATATCTTTTCCTATAAATCAATCGTATAAGGATGGCGTTTTTCCGGAAAATCTAAAATTAGCCGTGATAAAACCTATTTTTAAAAAAGGCGATAAAATTGCTGTATCCAATTATCGCCCCATTGCATTACTGTCTGTAATTTCAAAAATTTTTGAGAAAATAATTTGTAGTAAAATATATAATTTTTTTGAAAAATACAGAATTTTTAGTTTCCGAAAAAATCATTCTACTACGTCCGCTGTATTTGACTGCATGTTAGAAATTCAGTATGCTATAAATGAAGGAAGATGTGCTATAGCTATTTTTATGGACATGTCCAAAGCATACGATTGCGTTTTGCATGGACCCTTGCTGGAAAAGCTATATTCACTAGGTATAAGAGGGAAACCGCACGAATGGCTCTCTTCTTATCTTGCGAATAGAAAACAGTACGTGCAGGTATCACATTTAAATCATTATCGAAAACTGATATATGACATAAATTCGTCCACTGCAACAGTAACAGGTTCTATACCACAGGGTAGTGTCCTAGGATGCTTGTTGTTTTCTATTTATATCAACGAACTTCCTTCAGTAACACCACATATAGTCGTTTTGTTTGCAGATGACGCGACAGTTATAATTACTTGTAAACAAAAAAATCTAAGTAGTTTGAAGGAAAAAATAACACAATGCCTTAGAAAAATTGTAAATGAATTAGAGGTATTAGGCTTATTACTAAATTTTGAAAAGACCAAAATAATGCAGTTTCGTCCATATCAGAGATCAGAGGTCCCGCTCGCTATATCTTACCAAGGTATAAATTGAGGAAGTTCGCACATTTTCATTCCTCGGGATAATAATAGACTTAACTTTTTCATGGAAAACTCATGTAGAAAGAGTTGTGAGTAAGTTGAGCAGTTTTTGCTATGCCCTGCGTGAGCTACGTAAGGATACTAATGAGCAGTGCGCACTTACTGCGTACCACAGCCACGCAGCTGCCTGGATAAGATACGGCATCATATTCTGGGGAAACTCTACCGAGGTAAACGCGGTATCCATGCTCCAAAAACGCTGCCTTAGAATCATCACATTCGCAGCTCCAAGAGATTCATGTCGAAGGTTGTTCCCCAGATATAACTTACTAACTGTAACGAGCATTTACATTTATGAATTATGCCGATTTGTTAAGAAAAATCCTCAGTATTTCCAGCGATTTGAAGATAGACCCAGTCGCTGCGGCACACGCCGAGGTTATAATCTGGTTGCTCCTGCCACACATCTCACATTATATAAAAATGGTCCCTACTACATGGCTATAAGGGTTTACAATCATTTACCTAATACAATAAAAGCTCTCCAGTGTCGTAAATTTGAAATAGTACTCAAGAGAATGCTTATTGTAAAAACATATTACAGTTTGAATGAATATTTTAATGATAAATTGTAAATCAATTTTTATTATTTGACAATTTTCTTTATTTCTATTTACATATTTGACATTGTTAGTATTTTTCATCAAAATTTTTAAACTTTATATACATAATATAAATGACGAATGATCAGTTGACAATATTTAATGAAATTTAATTTTTAAAACAAATGTGTAAGTATTATTTAGTCTGACATTTTATAATATAATTTATATATTGTGTACCATAAATACTACTATAAATACTGTAATTTGAATGAAATGAAAATGAATTCTATATTTATTAAAATTTAAACTCTGTTTTAATATGCTACGCCCGTACAGGCTGTCACATGTTCTGTAAATATATTGTTCCAACTTTATACTTTGTGACATGCAATAAAGAATTATGAATTATGAATTATGAAGAAATTCAGAGTCTCTGTGTAAATTGGAACTTCTTTGACGCCCAAGCTCCGCGGTGGCTTTTGCGGATGAACTTTATATTGAATTTTTTAAGCTCTTATAGGTGAGTGTTTTGTTAAGGTGAGGTTTGTGTCTTAACAACAGCTTGTTCTTGGTGTTTATATGAAGATAGAGATGGCTAACTCTTTGTGATAAAACGGAGCTATTCCCTCGTATATAGTACTTGCCGGAGCCGTCGATACATGCATTCTTCGTTTAAGAACTTTCGCGCGCGCCCCTTTGTGATCTCGCGCCCCTAGACACGTGGCTAGTTTGCCTTAAGGATAATCTGCTACTGCTTGTTCTATGTGGGAATCTAACCCGCAGCCTGCAGCGCCGTAACAAAATTCTAGGCCACTAGGTGTTGGTATTGATTATAAAATCAATTTCGACGTAGAGATTTTTTTCAGCTTTGAATTAAAACTAATTTTTAACGTTACAGACAATATAAATTAAAATTAATCACTTTCCAATAACCGTCATCATTTAAAATAACACAGAATTTTTATTTTTTTTTATGTTGGCGGAAAATAATTCAATTAATACTTCTTTTTAACGTGGTTATTACTTTTTGACGTGATAGAACCATGCTACTGCTATATTACAGTTGTAGCACAAATAGGTCGGCTCGACCGTGACGGGACCACGCTCAGAATACCAGCGTGAAATAGCAGCGTAATGCTGCTGTGTTTCGTACGGTTAGTGTATCTACATCACCCGTGGGTGTCGGAACAGGTAACTAAGGAAACTGAAACAGGAGATGGACAGCATTAAAATTATATAAAAACAAGTGATGACCATGTAACTTTCTTTTAAATTGTGTTTAACTAGTTTTTTGTTATGTAAATAGTCACTATGTAGTGTTACCATGTTACCTTTCTTTTAAATTGTGTTTAACTTTTCGACACTGTAGGTCAATTTCTTACAGATAAGTCGTTTGTATTTTATTTCCTTTTGTATACGACTGTTTGTTGTCAAAATAAATTTAAAAAATAGTGATTGGCAAGACGCCTGCCAAGCGTGACGACCGTCCAAGCGGAGCGAGGCATTCTAGTTTAGTCGTCAGGGGTGACTACGCATTTGCATTTTGATTCTTAATTGAGAATAAATGTGGATGTCTATGGACCACAGAATCCACTTACCATCACGTAGACTGCGTGCTCGTTTCTCCCCCTATGCTACAAAAAAAAGCTTTTATTACGTAACTACGATATGTCATCATCATCATCATCATTACAGCCCTTCACAAGTCCACTGCTGAACATAGGCCTCCCCCAAGTAATGCCACAAAGCACGGTCCTGAGCCACCTGCATCCATCGACTTCCTGCATATCTTACCAGGTCGTCACTCCATCTAGTGGGGGGTCGCCCTACACTACGCCTACCGGTACGAGGCTGCCACTCGAGAACCTTTCTTCCCCATCGGTTATCGGTTCTTCGAGATATATGGTCGGCCCATTGCCACTTCAGCTTACTAATCCGTTGGGCTATGTCGGTCACTCTGGTTTTACTGCGAATATCCTCATTTCTGAGTCTATCACGCAAAGAAACTCCGAGCATAGCCCTCTCCATAGCTCGCTGAGCGACCTTGAGCGTCCTCATACGGCTAGCAGTGAAGGACCACGTCTCAGATCCGTAAGTCATCACTGGCAACACGCACTGGTTGTACACTTTAGTTTTCAGAGATTGAGATATACCCCCCATGAACAATCACACTACGATATGTACATTTATGAAATATATTTTCGAGAATGAGGAAAATTTTTAAGCCTTTATCTGAAAAGAACTTTTACTTGAAGAAAAAATATCTAGGTAATATAGGAAATATTTTGAGAAAAAGTGAGTAAGGTTTACTGAATCGAACAGTTGAATCAGATTTGAGTCATACATTTCCTGCAGATTCTAATTATTTTCACCTTTTCATTTCAAAATACAGAGTATTTATTTATAAACTATTAAAACACGATAATTTTTCTGTAATAAATATTTTTCAGAGACTCGTTTTTATCTCTAACTTTTCATAACTTTTCGTCTTTGTAATAATATTGTACATAATTACAGTCCGAAACTAGCAGCTTTCCAGAGTGCTTCACTAATAAGCACTCTAATCATTTCCATACGATCATTAAGGAAACGAAAATAACACATAGGCCTCATACGCATATGTATAACAACAACGCATAACGGAAATATTATAAGCATTCCAATGTTGGCCACTCGCCTACTCTCACTATCATGAGGATTATTAAAAAAGCGGAGAGTTTGTCACGATTCCCCGGTACGTGTTGGCAGACGTCATAAATCCTTAAATATTTTACGAGTATGTTTTACACACAGACATGCAGCATTAGTCGGAGTATTTTCTTTACCATCTACATGACATGTGGTATTCGTTCATTTACTAGCGACCCGCACCCGCCCCATCTTCGTCTGAAGATCATCTATTCATGTGGTGTTCCTATTTAGTTTTTTTTTTAAATAATCAATGATCATTTTTTTAATTAAACTTAATGTTTAAAGGCGTTCACTCTCAGTCAGCTATTAGGCTAAGCCATAGAGTAAACTAATACATATAACGGGAAGGCTGGGCAGAGAAAGGAATGGAAATGAATGGTTGAAAAGATGGAATTTATTGTGGAAATTATGGCGTAAAGTATGGCACGAATGTTACAATGAAAAGATTATAAAATGATATTTTATTATTTTCCAACTGGTGGCACCAAAACCAAATAGGCTCTATGTTTCGTAATAGACGACTCCAAAATACTCAAGCTAGTGCCGATGAAGAGCGTCAAAAGCAAGTACCGAGCGAGAAGTTACTGTTACTGCGAAAGCCAAACCGCCCATTTTTACGACAAATCGTTCCTACGATGTACAAACTATTTTAACCTTATGCATTAAAATTACATGCATCATTATTATCATGACCTTTCATTATTATCATCACTAAGAGTCATAATAATAAGCATGCATGCACAAATCGGATCTTAATAATTGAAGAATACGATCGGATTTAATCACCACGCAAAACCTTTGATAGTGTCCCAGGTACCTACACGAGCAAGAACAAAGATCACATGCTAACAGACTACGACTCATTCCGTCTTAGTACATAAAGAAACAACGCATCTGCAGCTTCTTTATTTCAAGTTGACTGCTGGCATCATGAAGTAACTATTTACTGTCAGGTGGACTTGTCACTCGATGCTGTAACTCTAACCTATCCGATGCAACACATAATATCAAAACATAGGCAGACATGTGTCACAGAACTCATAAACGTAAGAATTTCTGCTTCGCAAATGTTGGCTCCAGCTGAGAGTCGAAATTTTATTGCTTAGGTTGAGCATATACGAGGTCGTCAATTACGTAATTTGTCATCAACTGCAATACGATCAAAACGATGTAGCTGCTGATCATAATACGTAGGTTATGATCTATATATACTATGATCAGCAGCTGACTGATATACTATAATTATACTCTATGATATATAATGATAGTATATATAGCATAGTTATAGAATAGCACATCTCGGAGGGTAATCGGGACAGTCGTGCTCAATTATTTGTCAAAAAAATACATGATTCACTGAGGCTTTATCCACTTCCACCAAAAAGGACACTAATATTTAGAAGTCATTTTATTAAACGAGTCTGATATAAATAAAAAAATCCTTTGTCGTATTTTGTTTTTCTCATACACCTAATATGTATTATTCAGATATCTCGTCTGGACTATACTGGCCCATAGATCTGAAGTGGCGGTTTTGAGTGTCCTAATATACCAGTAGCATCTTACGAATTAACCGTAGCGTAGTAGTAGTTTTTCATTTATTCACATTATTTAAATTTATTAGCTTTAAAAGATATAGATCATAGATTTTAGACTTGTGTTTTATACTTATGTACTTTAGTAGTTAGGTGATGAAATGTTTAAATGAAATAATTTTCTCGCGTTCTTTTATCTCGTTTCACAAAACATTATATTAGAACCAGGAAAGAAGAAAAAAACTTAAAACATTTTTTTTATACGATAGGGTGACAAACAAGCACATAGCCCACCTGATGGTAAGTGGTTACTGTGGCCCATAGACATCTAATTCTATCCTCGATTACGAATCCAAATGCAGATGCGTTGTTACCCGTGAGGACATAGGTGGAATGCCTCGTTTCCAGTAAAAAGGGTCTCCGGTTCTCTACACTCACCATACGAAACACAGCAGCATTAAGCTACTATTTGACGCTGGTATTCTGTGAGAGCGTGGTCCTTCCCCGGTCGAGCCGACCCATTCGTGCTACAACTATACTACTAACATAACCGCAGCATTGCTCTACCACGTTTAAAATGTAAAAACATAATTTGTGTTATATAAATTATTATGCAAATTTTTTCATCCATATTTCTGTCACATATTAGTTAAAGAGTAATTTTTATCATAGATTGAAAACTAAAAGACTAAACACTTCGAAATACTTTGATGATATCGCTATTTATATTCATAGAGATAAATCTATGTAGCTCTGGCTCCAAGCCAAATGCGCCGGCAGTGTCTAAATTCGATGAAAATGCACTGTATCTATCGGTTTATAACACAACATATTTCAGCGGTTTTTAGTGCGCTTGCAACATCGCTTCGTACACGCTCCTCTCGAACTTTCTGAGCGCTCTAATTTACTCTAGACTAACGCTGTTAGAGGTGGGTTTGTCGAAGAATTTCTTTAAAAGTTTTTATAACTTCTCCCATAAAATCATTAATCTTTCATACTCAAGTACGCGTAACGGAAGATGTTCAATTCAGAGTCTCGTCTAATATTAGAGTGCAAGTGAAATTGACAGGTGCAGAAATGTTCTTAATATCCTTTCGTACACTCAAAGCAAACAGCACTAATACTCGTAGTATAATTTATAATTCGCTGCTGGATATAGGTATACACAAAAATACGCCCACTGAATAATACAAAAGATTTTCCAAATATATATGGAACAGGCGTGTTGACGAACGCAGAGCCGATTCCCTCGGATTGATGAATGCTGCTACCCATTATCAGTTTGAAGATATTAATTGAGTTTTTGGGTACACCACTATTTATAGATCGTCATCGTTTACTTCGTAAACGTTAATAAGGAGGCTGCACCTAATGTTAGCATTTGGAGAAGAAAATTTTATTCATCCATTTTGTATTATCAGCTCACAAATATTTTATTGCTACTTCTAGTTTATCAATAAATTGGTCCTTATGACAGATGGAATAATAATAAATCAATAGTCTTTACATCTCGCGATTAGAAATGGCTTTAAGTAAAGAAAAGGAAACTACTACAATAGAACTTGAAAGAGACTCGCTATAGCTAGCTATATTATGTTTGTAGCACGAATGGTTTTAAAAAAATTAATATGCTTATAATTAATAGCAACAATGAAAAAGAAACTTAGAATGAATAATATTTAATTTAGTTCTGTACGTGTACTCATTATCGGCCAGACCATAGAAATTGACTTTTCGATAAAATGATTGTTCTAACAACGAATTCAAGTTTCCTAAAAACAAAAGGCTGCGTGTTATTACCAACGCTGTTTCTTCTGCATATCAATGACATGTTGCAAATCGGTAACATTCATTGCTATTCGTGCGACAACTCTAGTGATGCGTTCTACACCACATGTGCCAATATTTCTCGTGAAAACGTCGTTGACTACCGGGACAAACTTGTGTCTGATGTCGAGACATTGTTGAACAAAGTCTCGGACTAGCAGCGAATAAATCTAGTCCAGTTCAATCCCCAGAAGACACTAGTTTGCGCGTTTACCGCTAAAAAGCCCTTCGTCGTATCTCCTCAATTTCAAGGCACTCCCCTTGTTGCCTCAGCCAGTATCGAAATCCTCGGCGTCGACATACCTAATGACGCGCAATTTCGTGGTCACTTGGAAGAGAAGGCCAAATTTGCCTCCAAAAAGCTTGCCGTGCTCAGCAGAGCGGGACAGTATTTCATGCCGGCACACCGCTTGCAACTTTTTAAGGCGCAGGTTGGGACGCACATTGAATATTGTTCTCTGGGCTGGAGCTCCCCAGTGCCAACTCCTTCCATCTGACCGCATACAGCGCAGAGCTGTTCGAATCGTTGGTGACCGAGCTCTTTCCGATAGGCTTGGCTCACTGACACTGCGAAGTAATGTTTCATCTCTTTGCATATTTTATCGCACTTATCACGGGAAGTGGCTCTGAGGAATTGTTCGGACTAATTCCAGCCGCACGATTTCACCATTGCACATCGCGATAAAGCTCACGACACCATCCATACGATCTCGATGACTGGCGATCCACCACTGTGCAATTTAGAAGAAGTTTTCTTCCTCGTACAACTTTCTTGTGGAATCGACTACCACCAGAGATTTTTCCGAACCGATACAATTTAGGGACCTTCAAAAAAAGAGCCTACTCGTTTTTAAAAGGCTGGCAACGCATCTGCAATTCCCCTGGTGCTGCAATTGTTCACGTGCGGTGTTAATCACTTACAATCAGGTGAGCCGTATGCTCGTTTATAAAAAATCTGTCCTGTCCTATATTAAAAATAAGGGCGAACAGAGCGAGCTGCATCTTTGACAGCAAAATTCCCGGACAACGGAAAACGCTTGAACCGACCTTGTGCTATTCTTACTGACACTATATTAGGTCCCTAAACGACATAAATTTTTTGCGGCTGGAGGTGCATTTTTCACTTTTTGTAATAAAACTTCACAATTTATCGAATTTCTTCGTTAGATTCACTCATTTTGGCGGACAGAAAAACGATTGAAAAAATGGCGGGCAAAAGTTTCTTACTTTTTATTTTTCTTTTTTCTTAATATCTATGTGGCGGCGCTGTCGTCGCACCGCAAGCGAAACACACCGAAGCCTAAACCACGCTATCAAAATTCCGAATCATAAACAGTATATATAGAACATCTCCGAACTAACACATGGAGCGTTAGTTGCTCCCCGGGCAGAACACCTTGCCCGGCGGGAGATCTCCCCTTTTCCTTCTACGGCCACATCTATATACGTCCCACTCCTGGGCATAAGCCTCCTCTCGTTTCTGAGATGGTTTTGAATTGTCCGCCACGTTGCACCAATGCGTGTTGGTGAACATGTCTTCGAAATGTTATTTTGTCTTGCAGGTTGCAGGTTTCGTCACGATGTTTTCCTTCACCGCCGAGGTCGTGGTAAATCAGCACTTAAAAATTGTTGCCGGCGGGGATTGAACCCGGATTGCTCGCGTACTGTGAAATTTACTGCGTGCGCTAACCATCTGAGCTACCACGGCTAATGGCACATATATGTTGATATTAAAACCCGCAAGATGAAAATAGTACAACCAGAGAGCTTATTCTTCAATTTTATACAAACTAAATATGAAGAAATTACGGAGTTACATGTAGTGCGTAGTACATATTATATATATATATATATATATATATATATATATATATATATATACTTTTTCACCGATCTATTAACTTATGAATATTTTTAACTGATGATTAAAACATTAGATATAGAGTTAATGAATGTCTAATACGGAAAGTGTGTGCACAGCCGGTGTATAAAGCATCACCAGAGCTGTCGTCCGCGTAGCAATGAATGTTACCGATTTGCAACATGTCATTGATATGCAGAAGAAACAGCGTTGGTGATAGCACGCAGCCTTTTGGAACACCAGCGTTAATGGGCTTGTAATCGTAGCATACACCGTCTACTACGACCTAGATGCTCCAATCTGTAAGAAAATTAGTGATCCAATTGCACAATTTCTCGGGAAGCCCAAAGGAAGGAAGCATTGTAAGAAGCACTTTGTGCCAAACCCGATCGAAGGTCTTCGCTATGTCCAAACTAATGGCCAACGTCTCCCTCCCTCTTGAGCTCTACTGCCTCCGCCCATTTATGCTTTAGGTAACCCAAAAGATCACCAGCCGAGCGACCGCGACGGAAACCGTACTGGTGCTCACTAATCATGGTATCACTAATCAATTGGTACCGCATGAGCCGGCTGTTAATAACGGACTCCATTATTTTAGAAAACAAGGAGGTGATGGCGATAGGTCTATAGTTGGACGGATCAGAGCAGTTACTTTTTTAGGGATCGGGTTCACGAAAGATCTCTTCCATGATTTCAGGACTACGCCTAGGGAGTAGGAGTACCGGAAAAGACTCGTTAAAACCGGTACCAACTCCGGAACACCCGTCTACAGCACAATAGGAGGGACGCCATCAGGCCCACTTGACTTGTTGACGTCCAGGGAGAGAAGTGCTCTGCGCACTAAACAATGGGTAAACAGCACATCCTGCATGGTGCACTCACACCGCGAGATGGTCGGCGGTGTGTTCTCCCCGTCATCAAAAGTCGAGTTGGAAGCAAAGAGAGAGCTCAGCAGATCGGCTTTGTCCTTTGCGGCATGGGCCGGTGAGTCGTCCTCCCTGTGCAGAGATAAGAGAGATGGCTGACAGACGTTCCCTTGGACATCCTTGGCGAGAGACCAGAATACTCGTGTTCCCGAAGGAAGACGAACATGTTTCTCGCCAATTCTGCCGATGTGCCCTAACTTTGCCTTGACAATGACACTTTTGAAGGACCTGGAGGCGGAATTGTACTTCTTTTTAAGAGAGTTGGTGTTTGCATCCCGACACGATGCGTGGGCCTAGACCTGGTAGCACTCCTGCTTATGGCGTAATGCAATTTTGCAGAAGCGACCGAACCACGACTGGATTCTGGAACTCCGATAGGTACCACAGATAATGGAATAAAAGTTTCAAACCTTGTAGCACCATATCAGCGACAGAATCAGCAACAACGCTGAGATTATCCGGCGAGAAGCAAACCCGCCCAATCGGCTGACATACAAAGTTCCATTCCCTGTAGGTGGCTCGAATTTCGAACGAACCTAATATCGTGTATAATGCCAAACACGGCGGCAACCTGCAGAACGAAACGGCGATGGGGGCGTGAGTGGCACCGTACTCCGTATCAGAAAAAGTCGATGCCATTTTTGAAAAAGTGAAGCAAGATCGGCACATTAATAGTTACGACATAGCCAAGGAATCGAGAATTAACTACAAAACAATTATGACCCATGTGAAAAAGTCTAGCTATATAAAAAAGCTCGATATTTGGGTATCACACGAGCTCACTGAAAGAAACCTAATGAATCGTGTACTCATTTGGGATTCTCTATTAAAACGATGAAACCGAACCATTTTTGAAAAGATTGATCACCGGTGATGAAAATGGGATCGGGTACGACAAGAACGTGCGAAAAAGATCATGGTCAAAGGATAGTGGTATATATATGGTATTTACGTGGTAGAGCCATGCTGCAGTTATATTAGTAGTATAGTTGTAGCACGAATGGGTCGGCTCGACCGGGGAAGGACCACGCTCTCACAGAATACCAGCGTGAAATAGTAGCTTAATGCTGCTGTATTTCGTATGGTGAGTGTAGAGAACTGGAGACCCTTTTTACTGGAAATGAGGCATTCCATCTCAGTCCTCATGGGTGACAACGCATTTGCATTTTGATTTGCAATGGAAGATAGATGTAGATGTCTATGGGCCGCAGCAACCACTTACCATCAGGTGGACTGTGTGCTCGTTTGTTACCCTATTCTATAAAAAAAAAAAAATAGTCAAGATCCACAGACTGTATAAAACCCGAATAAACACGCAATAAGGTGATGCTATGTGTATGGTGGGTTTGGAAAGGCATCGTTTATTATGATCTTTTACCGCCGGACAAAACCATCGATTTCGATCTCTACTGCCAACAACTGATGAGACTCAAGCAAAAAATTGAGAAAAACGGCTTAAATTGATACCAGACACACAAATATTTGGTCCTCAGCAAAAATTGAAAGAGCTTGGTTAGGAAATATTAAAAATTTCACTCATATTTTCACCTGTTTCAATCTCTTCAGAATAGATGTAGATGTCTATGGGCCGCAGCAACCACTTACCATCAGGTGGACTGTGTGCTCGTTTGTCACCCTATTCTATAAAAAAAAAAAATAGTCAAGATCCACAGACTGTATAAAACCCGAATAAACACGCAATAAGGTGATGCTATGTGTATGGTGGGTTTGGAAAGGCATCGTTTATTATGATCTTTTACCGCCGGACAAAACCATCGATTTCGATCTCTACTGCCAACAACTGATGAGACTCAAGCAAAAAATTGAGAAAAACGGCTTAAATTGATACCAGACACACAAATATTTGGTCCTCAGCAAAAATTGAAAGAGCTTGGTTAGGAAATATTAAAAATTTCACTCATATTTTCACCTGTTTCAATCTCTTCAGAATTCTTTGGGTAGTGTTAGGTTAACATCAAGAGAGGACTGTCATAACTACTTGTCGCATATTTTTGATCAAAAATCCCGAAGATTTCAACAGCGACGGGATTATGTCAAGATGGCAACAAGTTATCAAACAAAATGGCACATAAATATCATAGTTAAATGTAATTAAACTTTAAAAAAAATGTCTTGAATTTGTATATCTTCTATATGTATCTATTTGTATTCTTCCCCGACCCAATAAAATACAACATAAATTACAAAAAATCATATTACATACATACTTGCTTATGTATTTTATTTACTATAATAATACACTGTCGATATATGACCTATTTTCTAAGAGTGACAAATTTACGGACAAGCCAAAAATAACTATAGTCGTCTATAGGCTGGCTCCGTTTGTTCCAGTAAACGCGACAAACGATAAACGAATGCGTAAGCATATTGAGATTTATGGTTGTTCTTTAAAATGAAACTATTTGTAGCCTTTTCTATCACCATAAATCAATCTTATGTTAGGTATATAAGTCACCAAGAAATCAGCAGATCGTAAACAGTTCTCTCTGATCTCATTATCATTAGTATATCGATAATACGCTATACAAATCACCTCACATCTTAAAAGGACACACGATATGTCTTATTAATGCTGCTGCGGTTTCCTGCTTGTAAAAATTCTCGAAAAACCTCACATAATATTATTTTATTCAGTTCTTGTAAACGACAAAAAAAAACCTCTACATAAAGAAAGAAACTGCGGAAATGTTCATTAAGTATCTAATCTCGTAGAAAAATTTCGAGTAGGCCCTTTCGAACACACGCCGTGTGACTTTAAGCTTTTCAAATGGCCAGCAGTGAAGAACCGGTTCCGTAACATGCACTGTTAGTATACGTCTTGATGTTCTGAAAAATATCGAACAAGACCATTTGTCGCAATTTCCTGAACGCAGATCAGCCGAAATGGATTCGTCAGTTGGCCTCTTGCTGGAATTTATGACTTACCTAATTCGTCATTATGTCTCAGATGCACGTACCTACTCGTGAACAACTTTAAAGGGTAGCGTTTCCAACGGAACAAATAGCTTCTCAATGAATTTAAGTATTCTTTTACAAAAATTGCAATCTAAAATGATTGACGATGAAATTTCGTTGCTACGCCTTTCAAAATATTAAAGGCAATTATTATCAAAAAAGGACTCATATTTCTCTCTCGTTACATAACGATGTACATTATCTCTTGCCAAGGGAGACCTTGTGGCCTTCACCAAATAAAAAAAAACTTTTATCGTAGTTTATGAAAAATGGTCATAAAGAATTCAAAGGAATATTAATAATAATATAAAAGTATAGGGAAATGATGACCCGGTCGCCCGCTAACGTAGCAGCATACACTTACCATCAGATGGACTGTGTTCGTTTGACACCCTAATTTAAAAAAAAAAACAAAGTAGTTGACTTTTTCCGGTAGACAGATCTCTGACAAAGACTTTGGTACCTTGGTTCCGCTCTATTGTTTCTTCAATACGTCTCGCCGCATGCTTTTGGAGATCTGTCTTATCAGTCACCTGTACGCTGTAACATGTGATAAAGACTGCAGTGTCGTTTCTCATACAACAGCTATGAAATTACGAGTGCATTCGGATAGTTTTTGAGTGTTCCTGCGACGGGTCTTCAACTCGGTCGAAATTTAGCTTCGACCGCACGAACATTTTCCACAAGCTTGTGGGTAATAGCGTCTACAGTATAACAAAACTCTAGGCACTGAAAACATACTGGCTAATAATATTCTTTTTTTTTATGTAATTTGCGAACGATAAGTAATAAAAATGAGATTCTACCTATTAGATAGTTATATATATTCTAATGAGTAATTTAAATATAATATTAATGAGTATGTGCCTATAATATCAATAAATATATATAAATTAATATATATTTATTGATATTACTCTCACTCTAAGTTAGAGTTAATCTCTAAAGACAATTGTTTATTCTTTCTGGGTTTTGGTGGAAACTACCGCAAGCAGACTGCTCCTATTATACTATAATTTACATTATGGTAAAAAGTTGATTTGAAGATTTAAATTTTTTCTATCTTATAATAAGCGCTCTGAGATATTACGAAATCGACTCATCAAACAGTACTTTCCTTGCATCTCACTCCGCTCGGGCAATAATAATAAAAAATATATTATCAACATCTAGTAAAAGAACAAATATCCCCTATATATTATATATAGGGGATATTTGCCATACCATAGTTGCCACGCTTAGCAAGCGGGTTGGCAGCCGTAGTTTTTTTTTAGTCGTTATTAATAAAATAAAAAATAAAATTGCTGCCCATCTCCTGTTTTTTTTTTTCTTTTTCGCCTCTTACGACACCTACGGGATGATAAGGGGGTAGTGGATGTTCTTACACCGCTACTACATGGTAACGGTAAGAGATAACTTTAAAAACAAGATTAGGTATGCACCTATTTACTTTTTTTCATCTACCTACGATAATTCTATTCACTTTTCTTTATCTACGATTTACGGGTATGTATGTAAACTCGGATGTGTATATAATGTAGAAATAGAATATAGCCCACCAAGGTATATAACCACTACGTCTATAGTTTAAAATGTAGTTAGATAAAGAAAAATACATAACACTAGCTTGCCAGGCTGACGTTGTTCTGCCCTTTTCGACGACCCTTTGTCATGTCCTGCTAAAACTCCTTAAATTCGCAAAAAAAAAAAATGTGCGTCACTCATGGGCAAAAAACTATCCTATCTCCCAAGTTGGACTAAACTGCACACTGTGTGCAAATTTGATTAAAATCAGTTAAGTAGTTTAGTAGTCCATCGTGGACAAACAACGTGACACGTAATTTATGTACAACATGTAACAAAAACCCTGTGGTTCCCATTAACTGCGTTATCAGAATCAGAATCAATTTTTTTTGAAAAAAACATTAAAAAAATTAATTTCCAAATTGTATGTGATTTTATTACCTCCTTATTGGCCGAGGAATAAGACGATTGTCAAAGACCCCTCATTACCGATACTCGTGTGAGTTAGAGGAAACAAAACCACATACAATTTGCAAATTATTTTTTTTTTCATTAAAATTAATTTTTTAAACGTGTTTTTTTTTAATTTCATGGTATGGTAGAGCCACGCGGCAGCTTTGCTGTTGCACGTATGGGCCGGCTCAAACCGGGGTGGTACCACGACCTCACAGAATGCCGGCGTGAAGTGGAAGCTCTGCTTCCGTGTTTCGTCTGGTGAGTGCAGGTGGCCGGAGGCCCAAATCCCCCCCCCCATCAACATGGTAGCGGAATTAAATAATGATAGACTACCCCAGGAGGGTACCAGCACCCCTGGAGAATCCCTCGCTGAGCATCCACGACCATGTTTCTCCACTTCTGAGCGTGGGTGCTCAGGCTGCCCCGCGTATTCTGGGGGGGCAAAATTCCGCTCAAGACTACAACTACTCGGGGCAAACGGAGCAACAAAACCAAGGCGACCCCTGCTACGCTGTCCGTGAATTTCTGCAATATCAGGGGACTTCACTCTAACCTAAACGCCGTCCACTACCATCTCGAGACGGCGAGGCCGGCTCTGCTCTTTTTGACCGAGACGCAGGTGTCCTCTCCGGCTGATGTCTCGTATCTCTCCTACCCGGGGTACAAACTGGAACACTCCTTTGTGCCTCGGGCTGGAGTTTGCGTTTACGTCAGAGAGGACATCTGTTCTCGACGCCTCGGCAGACTTGAAGGTTCGGACCTGTCCATCCTTTGGCTACGCGTAGACAGCGACGACCATCCGCGCGTCTACGGGTGCCTCTATAGGTCCCATAGCGGTAATGCCGAAACAGACCGACTCTTCGACCACGTCCAAATGGCTGCAGATTCGTTGCTACAGCAGATCCCCTACGCAGAGATCGTGATCCTCGGCGACTTTAACGCCCATCACGCCGAATGGCTTGGTTCACGTTTAACCGATCATACGGGGAGATCTGTTCATGATTTTGCCTTGGCATATGGTCTGACACAACTGGTTACTTCGCCTACGCGGATTCCAGATGTGGAGGATCATGCACCTTCCCTGTTGGACCTTCTGCTGACCTCTCACCCGGACGGATATTAGATTTCCGTCGACGCCCCTTTAGGCTCCTCGGACCATTGTCTGGTCCGGAGTGTTGTGCCACTCACGCTGAAATCGCGGTTGCATTCTGCAGGCTGCCGCCGTGTTTGGCACTATAGGTCAGCCGATTGGGATGGGATGCGGTCTTTCTTTGCATCCTACCCTTGGGGGCGGGTTCGCTTCTCGCCGGATGATCCCAACGTTGTTGCGGATTCTGTTACTGATGTGGTACTTCAGGGTATGGAACTTTTTATTCCTTCCTCTGTGGTGCCCATTGGAGGCAAATCTCAGCCATGGTTTGGTCGCTCCTGTAAAATAGCATCATGCTATAAGCAGAAGTGCTACCAAGCCTGGGTTGATGCATCAGCGTCCCGGGATGTAAACACCAGCGCTCTAAAAAAGAAGTATAATTCCGCCTCTAGGTCCTTCAAAAGAGTCATTGCCAAGGCAAAGTCAGAGCACATAGGCAGAATTGGCGAGAAACTAGTTCGCCTTCCTTCTGGAACCCGTGCATTCTGGTCTCTCGCCAAGGCTGTCCAGGGGAATTTCTGTCAGCCATCTCTTCCATCTCTGCACAGGGAGGACGACTCACTGGCCCATACTGCAAAGGAGAAAGCCGATCTTCTAGGCTCTTTCTTTGCGTCTAACTCGACTCTCGATGACGGGGGGAGTACGCCGCCGACCATCCCGCGGTGTGAGTGCTCCATGCCGGAAGTGCAGTTCACACAGCGCTCGGTTCGCAAAGCACTCCTCTCCCTGGACATCCACAAGTCGAGTGGGCCTGACGGAATCCCCCAATTGTGCTGAGGACGTGTGCTCCAGAGTTGGCACCGGTTTTAACGCGTCTTTTCCGGTACTCCTACTCCCTAGGCGTAGTCTCAAAATCATGGAAGACGGCTTTCGTCCACCCGATCCCTAAAAAAGGCGACCGCTCAGACTCGTCCAACTACCGGCCAATCGCCATCACCTCCTTGTTCTCCAAAACAATGGAGTCCATTGTAAACTGCCAGCTCATGAGGTACCTTGAGGATCACCAGCTGATTAGTGACCGCCAATATGGTTTTCGCCGTGGTCGGTCAGCTGGTGATCTTCTGGTCTACCTCACTCACAGATGGGCGGAGGCAGTAGAGTTCAAGGGGGAGGCATTGGCCGTTAGTTTGGACATTGCGAAGGCCTTTGATAGGGTTTGGCACAAAGCGCTTCTTTCGAAGCTCCCTTCCTATGGGCTTCCCGAGAAAATGTGCGATTGGATCACCAGCTTTCTCGCAGATCGGAGCATCAAGGTCGTTGTAGACGGTGCAAGCTCCGATTGCAAGCCTATTAATGCTGGTGTTCCACAGGGCTGCGTGCTATCGCCAACGCTGTTTCTTCTGCATATCAATGATATGTTGCATACCCGTAACATTCATTGCTATGCGGATGACAGCACTGGTGATGCTCTTTACACCGGCCGAGCCAATATTTCTCGGGAAAACGTCTCCGAGTGCCGGGACAAACTTGTGTCTGAAGTCGAGTCTTTGCTGAACAGAGTCTCGGATTGGGGACGACTAAATCTAGTCCAGTTTAACCCCCAGAAGACACAAGTTTGCGCGTTAACCGCTAAAAAGAACCCCTTTGTCGTATCCCCTCAGTTTCAAGGCACTCCCCTTGTTGCCTCAGCCAGTATCGGAATCCTCGGCGTCGACATATCGAGTGACGTGCAGTTTCGTGGTCACTTGGAAGGGAAGGCCAAATTGGCCTCTAAAAAGCTTGGCGTGCTCAGCAGAGCGGGATAGTATTTCATGCCGGCACACCGCCTGCAACTTTACAAGGCGCAGGTTCGGCCGCACATGGAATACTGTTCCCATCTCTGGGCTGGGGCTCCCCAGTACCAGCTCCTTCCACTTGACCGCATCCAGCGCAGAGCGGCTCGAATCGTCGACGACCGAGTGCTTTCCGATCGGCTCGATTCACTGGCGCTGCGAAGAGATGTTGCATCTCTTTGCGTATTTTATCGCATCTATCACGGGGTGTGCTCTGAGGAATTGTTCGGATTAATCCCAGCCGCCAAATTTCGTGAACGCACTACACGGCAAACGTCCCGATACCATCCACACCATCTGGATGCTTGGCGGTCCACCACTGTACGTTTCACAAGGAGTTTTCTTCCACGTACAGCCTCTCTGTGGAATAGTTTACCACCGGCGATTTTCCCGGACCGATACGACCTGGGGACCTTCAAGAAAGGAGCTTACTCCTTTCTAAAGGGCCGGCAACGCACCCGCAATTCTCCTGGTGTTGCGGTTGATCATGGGCGGCGGTAGTCACTTAACATCAGGTGAGCCGCATGCTCGTTTGCCCCCTCTTCTATAAAAAAAAAAAATAATAATAAATTATTTCTATACGCTCGGATACTGATTCTGATAACACACTTAACGGGAACCACAGGGTTTATATATATATATATATATATATATATATATATATATATATATATATATATATATATATATATATATATATATATATATATATATATATATATATGTGTATATATATACTAGCTAGCAACTGACGTTGTTCTGCCCTTTTCGACGACAATTTGTCATGTCCTATTAAAAATCCTTAAATTCACAAAAAAAAATTGTGGGCAAAAAAAACTATCCTAGCTCTCAAGTTGAACCAAACTGCAGACGGTGTGCAAATTTGATTAAAATCGCTTAAGTAGTTTAGGAGTCCATCGCGGACAAACAACGTGACACGTACTTTATATATAATAATATATAATAAGATAATATGACAGCCTTAGACAAATTGTAGCAAACCAAAGACCAACGAAGTTGTTGTTGTTTTTACGATTCACCAAATAAGGCAGGTAAAGATCTGTTATGTAGATATTATTTTATTATTTTTAGTTCTTTGCAACAGTTTTGAACAGTTACGTAACAACATCCACTACAAGCCCTTATATCAGCAATCTATTCCGCCGGTGGTCCAGTTCTCGCCCAGAGAATAGTACGTTCCTTGTTCTCGCCTAAGCTAAGCTCAACAAAGTACTCTGTGGCTAAGCTGGGCTAAGCTAAACTCCGTTTCAAAATTGTCGTTGTTGAATGTTGATGTGGTTAACGTAAGTTTACACTGACGCGATTTTCACATAAAACATGTTTTAAACACTGTTTTCTGTCAATGTATCGAAAAGCGTTTGCATAGTCAAAGAACATGTTGTAGTGAAATATGTTTGACAGTTTATTGTACATTACATATTTTCACTATATTATATCTTTATAACTACAGAAACAAAATGTTTGAAAAGAAATTTGTAGAAATATTGTCATGTTGAAAGATAATTTGAATATCTGTTAAAAATTTTATACAGTTTTTATGAGTGCGAACGCCACCATCAACAAAACATGTTGTGTGATTTATTTTATGCAATTTGTTTCAAAACATTACGTTTTGGATGTTTCTCAGTGCAAACGTACTGTTATCGAAAAGAATATAATCACTACTTTTATTTGTTGTTTGTTGGTTTATTGGTTGTTATGATTGGGATTTGCCATTAAGGCAGGCAAAGTTCAAGATCATACAGCCTATCCTAATGTCTATTTTATTCAAAAATTCTTTACAATATGCTGATGCGTCACATTACGAACTTTTTTAATAATAGGTTACCTAGTGGATAACAGATAACGATAGCATCTCAAGGTCCTATGCAAAAAAATTAGTATTAAGATTTATAACACCAACACACTAACTCCAAGCACTAGTTACATAATTTCCACTATTTCACATTCACAGACATTTAACACTTCATATACATTACGTAATTACATGCTTGGGACACTAATGTACCCTACTTTTTTTTGCCATCGGGGTAGAAAGAAATCATAAACTTTTTTTATATACGAAATGAGTTTTTATTAACGTTGATAATAGAAATAAAACTAAGTCTCCTTTTAATCACTACAAAAAATAAATTATATTACCCCTATACGTAAAAGCTCTCAAAATCAACATAATATAAATACTAATTTGGGATTCCAGTCATAATCCAAAGACCTATTGAGATCATTTAATCTTTGTTTATAACTTTGAATACATTAACTTTATTTCTATTCATCTAACGACTAACTAGAAATAAAGTTACCGACCGTTACAGACCTATGACTATGACACCTTCGATATGATGTTTTGATCGAGTGTTCGTTAGATTTTTTATAATCATTAAATCCAGCAGTCTTAAATTTTTCCCGAAGTATATCTTCCTCCTGTACTATGATATCTTTTTTGTTTGTACCTAAAAGCAGCATACCTCAGTTCTGAGTGTTTTTATTTAGAGTAGTTTACCCTCAGAGCTTAGGAGCCGTGACTTGGTAACTGACGTTGAACAAAACGCTCATTTGGAGAAACATCGACGTTAATGTAATTTTTTCCAAAAATTAGATAAATATGACAAATCACTTAGAAAGTGTATTTACGTTAGGAGAAACAAAGACTTAAATCAACTTCAGTCTATTTATCGGTAGGTAGCGCTAGCGTCGTTGTTGCATTTATGCTAACTCGCAAAGATCTCGCGGAAACAGCGACGCATCGGTCAGTTGCGCAGGGAGCTCCGCGAAGTGTATTTGTGTTTGGGTGCTACATCGACGTAACGGTAATTATGACATTATTTTTCGTTCTTTTTGGGGCTTTTTCACCAGATGACAGTGGTGATGAGTATCGGCCAGCAAAACGCACTCGCAAAATGTCTTCATCTTGTTCAAGCAGTTCCTCTTCATCGTCATCAAGCTCATCATCAAGCAGGTCCACTTCTTTTCACTCCACTACACGCAGCTCCAACTTAGTGCAATCTGGCGAGACTCTCGAGGTTATATCACAGCAAAATAATCATTCCAGCAACAGTGTGATGCCTAATGATGGATCACCCCAAAATACAGATAATATTGTTCAATCTCCTAATAAAAATAAAAAGAAAAGGGTGAGGAATGAGGCTCAGTGGAAGAAAAATAAAACAAAACAATTAAAGAATTTGGGTAAACAATATACATCTCGCACTGGTAAAATTGTTCCTGCCAAAGCAATGAAGCCGCCTTGTTCAGACAAGTGTCGATATTTGTGCTCGAACAAATTTTCAGAGGAGCAGAGGCGTGAAATATTTAATATGTATTGGGCTTTATCTTCATTTCAGAGACAACGTGATTTTCTTAATTCTGTAGTTATGGTATTCCTACCAGCCGTGCGTCGTGTCAGAACAAGGATAAAGAATAGAAAACCTAACACATACTATTCCCTAGTCAGCAATGGGCAAAATGTAAGAGTTTGCAAAACTTTCTTACTAAACACATTGGGAATTGCGGATAGAACTTTACGCACTGTGATCGAGTCTAAAACAAGTGAAGACTTTCTAGGCAGTGCACCAATGGACAGTCGTGGCAAGCATGATCATCGTATTAAAACTGATCCAGAAGTCTTGGACTCTGTTAGAGTTCATATAAACTCCATAGCTAGGATTGACAGTCATTATCTCCGTGCAAACACGAGTCGAGAATACATTGATGGTGGTCTCACACTAGCTGATTTACATCATGACTACAAAAACATGAGGGAATCCGATAACAAAACTGCTGCAAACTATGATTTATACTACCAAACATTTACTAAAGAGTTTAACATTTCTTTTTTCATCCCCAAGAAAGATCAGTGCGATCCATGTGAATCTCGTAAAAATGCAGTTGACGGTGATGAAGTATTGGAAAATCAATATTTGGAACATCTGCGCCAAAAAGAACTCAGTCGAGCTGAAAAAAAGAATGACATTGAGACTTGTAAAATGGCGGAAAGCAATAGCATTGTAGCTATATTTGATTTACAAGCTGTGATGCCTGTACCGATTGGAGAATCATCAGCTTTCTTTTATAAGTCTAAATTAAATTGTCTGAATTTAACTGTAAGTTACTCTTGACTTTTTTATTTCATAAACTACAATTTTATTTCTTAATACAATAAATTTCGATTAATTTTTTAGATCAATGATATAAAGATAATTTGATAAAAGACGATATGTTACTTCTGGCATGAGGCTTTAGGAGGTCGGGGTGCAGTTGAGATCGGTTCCTGTGTCTACAAATTCCTGCAAAAAGTATCTGATAAATATCCTAATTCTGACGTTACGTTTTATACCGACAACTGCTGTGGACAGCAGAAGAACAGGTGAGTTGGATAAATGAATTGAGTATTTTCAATAATTCTACATTCTTAATCTACCTAAATTATGAATATTAATGTAAGTACTACATTTTATTTTAACGTTTCCAGATTCATTTTCTCAATGTATCTGTATGCTGTCAAAACATTACGAATCAAAACCATCACTCATACATTTTTGATCCGCGGGCATACCCAAAATGAAGGAGATACAGCGCACTCGTTAATAGAAAAAGCAATTAAAAAATCTAAAAAGTCTGGGCCCATATACGTGCCAGAGCAGTACGTTCAAATCATAAGGTCTGCAAAAAAATGGCAATCCATTTATTGTAGAAGAGTAAAACTATGACGATTTCTATGATCTCAAAAAATTAGCGGAAGATATTGGACTAAACACCGCAAAAGATGAACATGGAAACACCATTAAAACGAATGATATAAAAATGATTAAATTTCAAAAGGAAAATGGAACATATAAATTTAAAACTGGATACGAGGAAGACTGGACAGAAGCCGTTACAAAAATCTTCAGACGAAATAAGGGAGACACAAAAGATATAATAGATTTAACACTTAAGCCAGCGTATCGTGGAAAAATACCTATTGCTCAAAATAAGAAAAGTGACTTACAAGAACTAATGCAAAAAAATATCATACCAAGGTTTTGAATAAAACTATTATTTACGGATTTTATCGCGTTTAATTACTTATTTTATTTTTATTATTATCCCGACGTTTCGGGTGCTTTACAGCGCCCATGGTCACGGGGGGGACTGAGATGTTTGACGTCCCAATGTCATAGTTAGTCCGGCTACCTTCAGTTTTTTAATATTAATTTTTGGTCCGATTTACGCAAAACGAGCTTATAGTATCATGAAGTCTTGCAGTGGTATGCTTGGGTTTGGGTTTAATTTTGTTAATTATAGGATCCCAGGCAGATGGTAGCACCCAACCATCTTCTCTATTGAAATTTGGATGTTTTTTAATTTCAATAGCCTCGCGTATCATCCTTGGTAGGAATCGGTGTTCTTTTGCGAGAATTTGTGGTTTATCAAATCTAATGTAATGGTGGGGACGATCTTGAACATGTTCGCAGACTGCAGACTTCCCGGAGCGTCGTTTCTGTCGGTTCTGCGAACATGTTCAAGATCGTCCCCACCATTACATTAGATTTGATAAACCACAAATTCTCGCAAAAGAACACCGATTCCTACCAAGGATGATACGCGAGGCTATTGAAATTAAAAAACATCCAAATTTCAATAGAGAAGATGGTTGGGTGCTACCATCTGCCTGGGATCCTATAATTAACAAAATTAAACCCAAACCCAAGCATACCACTGCAAGACTTCATGATACTATAAGCTCGTTTTGCGTAAATCGGACCAAAAATTAATATTAAAAAACTGAAGGTAGCCGGACTAACTATGACATTGGGACGTCAAACATCTCAGTCCCCCCCGTGACCATGGGCGCTGTAAAGCACCCGAAACGTCGGGATAATAATAAAAATAAAATAAGTAATTAAACGCGATAAAATCCGTAAATAATAGTTTTATTCAATGTGTAGTGTTCGCGTAAATTTAAGAAATCATTATACCAAGGTTTTATTGCAGTTTTTACGACAATGTTTTAAACATTTAAATGGTATCTACTTGTTCAAATTAAGCTAGGTACGTTAAATTTAATATTTTGTAAAAGTAGGCCTAACGAAGCTGTGATTGTCGTGCCTTTTGATTCTTTAAGTGAAAATTATCTATTATATAAGTTTAAGTTCCTCAAATATTACAAATTTTATTTGAAATAAATGGATAATAGTTTGATTACTTTCAAAATGTGGTTTCATTTTGTCATAAAATCATAAAAAAATGCATACGCGGCACTCTGCGCATTATACTGAATCTTTGGGAAACAAAGACGGAATTTTAGGTATCCGACATATTTTTATTTATTTATTAGAATACCAACATAAATATTCAGCTTTATTGAAAACTACATAAAATTACATTAGTATAGCCACATTTTAAATATAAAAAATAGGCAAGAGTCATCATCAGGAGACGGTAACACATTACAAAATAAATAAAAACACTTTAAATCACTCTCCTGTAAAATTGGAAAAATAGCAATTACGTCGATGTTTCTCCAAATGAGCGAAAAGGTAAACCCACTCGACTGGCTCAAGGTGATTGCTTTAAGTTGGCTTGCGTACCTACTCCAGATGAATAGCCTCTCATCCAGGAGGAGTGGCCTTCCCCCCGACCAAAACAACAAAGGTCAATGAAGTGTCCATTTTGATTTACAAGTACCTACATACAGTAAGATATATAGAAATGTTTACAAAAGTATAAATGTTTACACTATTTCTACACTAATTTTATAATAAAGAAAATAAAGTTTTCTATTTCAGTCACACGTTGAATAGTTACGTTATTACACGCGGCAGGACTTAAGATAAGCTTAAGATTAAGATTTTGAACTAAAACTTCTTTACACACGCTTGACTTGGGGAGTAAGCTGACGAACGCGTCACGAAAGCATTACAAAAAGTGTGATCGGGTGAGGTGAACGAGAGTTGAGTGGGGGGTATAAGCAAGGGAGAACAGTGCGCGCGCACATTTTCTTTCTCTCTTTTTCTTATAGCCAGTTATTTTTCAAAATTTTATTTCATTTTAAACAATTTAATGAATTAATATTTTGTTCAATACATTAAATATTCTACTTTTAAAGTGAATAAAATTTTTAATTCATTTTAAAGTTCGTGTTTTGTGAATTTTCGGGTGAATAATAACAAATTATAGAAGGAAGTCGATAATAAATTTAAATATTTATAGAAAATTAATATTAGTATATGTATATATTACACATATATGCATATATAAACGTATATTTTTTTTTATAGAATAGGCTGACAAACGAGCACACAGTCCACCTGATGGTAAGTGGTTGCTGCGGCCCATAGACATCTACATCTATCTTCCATTACAAATCAAAATGCAGATGCGTTGTCACCCGTGAGGACTGAGATGGAATGCCTCATTTCCAGTAAAAAGGGTCTCCGGTTCTCTACACTCACCATACGAAATACAGCAGCATTAAGCTACTATTTCACGCTGGTATTCTGTGAGAGCGTGGTCCTTCCCCGGTCGAGCCGACCCATTCGTGCTACAACTATACTACTAATATAACTGCAGCATGGCTCTACCACGTGAAAAAATGTATATACATACAGATTTAGCTAAAGAAGTTTTACTTCAGTCGTGTGGTCATAAGCACACTCGTTTTTATAGTTAGTTGTAGCACGACTCGGTCCACCGGGGCGGGACTACGCTCTCACAGAATACGAGCGTAAAATAGCAGCATAATGCTGTTGTGTTTCGTATGGTGAGTGTAAAGAACCGGAGACCCTTTTACTGGAATCGAGGTATTCCATCTTAGTCCTCAGGGATGACAACGCATTTGCATTTTGATCCTGAGGTGAAGATAAATGCGGATGTCTATGGGCAACAGCATCCACATACCATCAGGTCGACTGAGTGCTCGTTTGTCACCCTATCCTAAAACAAAAATGGAGCTGGGGACAGATATGTGTGTGTGGTCCTCCATGTTGAAAGAGGTACCCGGAGGGTACAGATTTCTATCGTATCGTTTGGTAAGCTATTTCATACCTAATTTTTTTAGTTACTGAATACTAAGCTAATCTGAATAGGTACATGACTGAATACATCAGAATTATGAAAATACCTACACTATTGACGAAAAAGCATGACTGTATTCTTTATAAAATTTCATTTTAATAAATTTATTACTAGCGGGGAATCGAACCAGGCATTTGGTTTATTTAACCTGTGAATTCAAATTAAAGCGGCGAAGTGGAGACTAGCACAGTGGCAAAATAGTTGGTTATATAAATAGGTTAGGTGATTAGAAAAGTGTTGTAAATTATTGGGTATTGGAACGGTCGCGGACTGTGGGCCGCGCGTATTCGGCGTTGCGCGAATATTATCCCCTTATCATCAGATGTTAGGAATTTGAAGTTTCAATGCTGGTTTTATGTTTAAGTGTTTTCATGTTTTTTTTTTATAAAATTATTGTTTCATTTAGCTTTACTAACACTAGATTTTTCAATCGGGATTGTTTTCTTCTGGTCCCATCATCAAAGGTATCATTAGTATTATCATCTATCTTTGTTTTCGGGAGCATTTCAAAAATACCTTATACATATATTTAAATATATATAAGCACACTCGTTTGTTTTTTTACTAAGCAGACATTCGCACGCCAGCCCCATAGAGTAACATGGATCACTAGCGTACCAGAGGGGTACCTTTTTCGTACATAAAATTCACACATAACAATTAAAACAATATAGTAACAATTTCACAGACACATAGATACATTATAAGACTATCGCTGGGTGACAGTGACAACTCGGATACAGACTCAGACCAGTCGCTCGACTGCTCCGCTTATATCCCTGTGTTGGTAAGCAAATCTAAAACAACGCGACCGATGTCATTGTAATTTTAAAGTTTAAAAAGAAGTAAATAGCAATAATGTGAATAAAAATTACTTATTTAGGTAATGTCAGAATTTTGTAAAATTGACGTAGCAGATCTCTTTTTTGAAGCAAAAAAAAACTCAACAATCCGGTATACTTGTAGGATGCTTATTCAGCCGCGTAACTACACAATCGCATAAATTTAGTCTTGTGAGCTGCTGCAACTAGGTTTATTATATGCACAAGACCACCTTATACTTTGACCCTGGGGATAAGATAGGTTGTATTGACGCCTGCATACGGTTACACCCCTCCGGTCCGCCGGTGACCTGCGTACCTACCCTACCCTACCAAACACTCAAAAACACTTACAATATTTACTGAAGGCCGCAGGATTCTGTATATGTTATTTACATAATATTTTACATAATTTTAGAGAAAATATCGATATTTCAAAATATTTTACCCAAACCTACACTCAGTTCATTATCTCTATGCATATGCCTGTGCCCCGCGCATATAATAGCTATGGAGTGTAGAAAAAAGAAGTAAGGAGTACAGACTGTGTATTAAAAAGTGTTCATAAAAACCATTAAATAAGGGTGGCGCCACTATAGCTACGGGTAAATTTTAAACAACGCACCGAAAAATATTAGTGGGATAAACGACTTTTTCGAGGTTATATTTACTAAATAAAATTGTTTTAGATTTTACAGCTACCGAGCAGTTTAGCACCACACTTAAACCATCGACAACTGCTAAGTTCATTTCATCCCAGTAGCTACTCCAACGCTGTTGTGGAGAGTTTTTGAGTTGTTATAGTAAATAGAATAGTTGAAAAAATAGCTTACAGATGGCCACTTTTTCAACTATTCTACTATGGGAGTTGGTACTCCTTACTTCTACACTCCATAATAATAGCGTTACACAAAATGTCACCACTTTCACGCTGCACGGGCATAGATACCTTTGCCGTTAAATAAATAGGAAACAAAAACAATGTCTATTCTTATAAAATTGTTTGTCAGTCAGTTTTATCCTTACTTTTTCATTGGTGGATTAAAATCTATTTGAATTTGTATTGGTGATTTTTGACATTTACATTTCAGATAGCCAATGAGTAATGAGGTTTCAAACGGAAACAAACCATGTGTTAAAAACTGAACTATTGCTAACATGGCGAACTTTCTTGATCATCAACATCATCTTTTGCAACACGTTTGACTATTACGTAGTTGTTATGGGATGTTCGTCTGAACGTGCATCATTTATTTTTGAGACGTTTTTATAAATTTTAATCACCTTTGTAAAAATGAGTGTCGATGCATATGGACCTAGTTCTCAAACGTTAACGTTTTTGGATACCGAAGAAGCAGATCTTATCGGTGCTGATACACAGGGCTCTGAGTTTGAATTTACAGACTTTACATTGCCTTCTCAAAGTCAAACTCAGGCATCACAACACGATCATGGACTGAATACATCAAATCAGGTATGTTGTCAGTGCCCTTACAATTTTCATAACCTTTGTAAATGACATTAAAATAATTTAACTATGTGACTCATTATATTACAGGTAAATGGATTAGGGCGCCCCGATCTTAATTCGAAGGTTTCAAATGTTGCTAACGCTATTGCGGAATTACAATTTGAAGAAGAAGATGAGGCATTATATGGGAGTAAGGAGCTACCTGAACACGCATGCAAATATTGCGGTATTCATGACCCTGCTACTGTTGTAATGTGTAATATATGCAATAAATGGTAAGCATTTGTAATTCATATATTTTATATTATATATTAAGGTGAATACACATGCATGAAGTTTGCACAATGGCTTACTAGCTCCTTGTACATGCTAGCTACTGGCATGTGTATTAGTCACATGGCATGCCTGTCGATTGCACAACATTTATTCCTTTAGATTTGTTGAAGTGTGAGGGATGGGAGATTTCTTGCAAGTTTTATACCAAAAGGTTAGTGTTAATGCATACAGCAGCTATGGATATGCTGATAGCTGGCAAGCAGCGACCAAATGTACATCTTATAGTCTGCTTAATTCCTTTCATTATTTGTTTTTGTAGGTAGGAAATTGGAAAACTATACAGCTTATTGGTTTTGATATGGTATGATTCTCCCACTCTAAAAACTTTGAAAATGTGCTGTACAAGCATTCACTAGCATGCAAATAGTGTAGTATAGGCTTATGTATACCATCTTATAAGTTACTGGCGTACTACTAAGCAAATTTCATACAATTTTATTTGCAAATGTATTTCCTAATTCAATGGCGGGTATATTCCCATTATTAAATAACAAAACTCACAAACTTGACTAAAACTAGCAGTTGTTTATTTGTAATGATATTGTAATTAAAAGTATAAAATATTTAAAAACATAGAGCAACGCGGGCTACCTGCTGACCAGAGTAGTCATAACCAGGTTTTCCACTTTATGAAAGTATTAGTCTATGCATATTGTAGAACTAGTTGCAGCCGCACAGCTCACTGAACAATCTAGTTGGACAGCTGAATCGACATACTACAAAAATGCCAAATTGTTTAGATAATTGCTACAAAAAATGTTTTAATGAATGAGTGAAATATAAACCTTAAGAATAATAAATAAAATTACCTTTTTTTATTGATATTATTACTATTTACTTCATTTTAAACTTAAAAATTGCATGGTTGTGTTGTTTCGGATTTGTATACACCTACACAGGTTGCTCACCCTCATATAATATGCACATTGTTTGAGCAACTGATTGGAGTCTGTATCCAAGTTATTGCTGTCACCAAGAGATACTGTTATAATGTATCTATGTGTGTGTGAAATTATTAGCTTATTATTGTTATATTTGACTTTTGTAGTGACAGATGATTGTTTTTGTGTGAGCCTACTTCCACCCCCTGCAAATGTTTTGCAGGGGGTGGAAGTAGACAGACAGTTCTGTATTGAGAAAAAACACTATGGCTATTCCCCTCCGGTCTGCCAGTAGCCTGTGTTGCTCTGTTTAAAAATATGTTAAGAATTTTATGTGCAAGTGTAGAAAATAAAAACCTTTCAAAATTTTCAACTTTTTCAAAAAGTTTTGTTATTAGTGGTAATTATTATCTAGTGTAATAGTGATTTTCGTACAGCGTAAATCACATTCAATATTAGACTTGGAGAATGTGTGGCATAATGTTAAGAAAAGTTTAGTGGATGCAGTTACCGAAGTATGTGGTGTTAGTAAGAGAACAAATGAAAGGAAAGATTACGTTGTGGTGGGATGATGAGGTATGTATGGAAGTTGAAGCAAAGAAGAGAGCATGGCTGGATTTCCTAGCGACCAAAGCTGGTAATTCTGGCGGTAAGAATGATGAGATTGAAAGACAAAAGGCAGAGTTTAAACGTCTAAATAAGAGAGTAAAAGAATTAGTTGAAAGAAAAAGGCAAGAAAGAACAGATAAGAATGATAGAAGAATATCGGATAACTTCTAGGCAAATGTTAAAATGTTCTGGAAACTTGTAAGAAATACCAGGGGACATTCATAACAGCCTAGATTGAATACGATATGAGATGAGTTGAGTCTAAAGAGATGGAAGGAATATTTTAAAAGCGCATTTATGAGTGGGGAGACGTGTGAACTAAATGTAATAGAAATTCCGAAAGAAGATGAAAGAGATAGGGACATAAGTATAGATGAAATAATGAAAGCAATGAAAAGCATGAAAGTAGGTAAGGCAGCCGGTTGTGATAAAGTGCTGATTTTTTGTGAAAAAGAAATGCTAAGGGCTGGAGAGGATGTGGTGGCAGGCCTGCTGTACACCTTGTTTATGTTGGGAACTAAAGCGGCTACAGGGAGACTGGTGCAAAGCCGTGATAGTCCCAATATATAAGGGAAAAGGGTCACAGCAGGACTGTAAAACCTACCGTGGTATCAGCCTTCTTAGCATTGTGGAAAAACTGTATGCTAATGTACTAATTGAAAGAGTTATGAAAGAAACTGATGAAACTATCTATCTACTATAATAAACTTTCAATGCTTAAAATTAACACCATACCATTTCATACTCTTCACTATTTGAATATTTTTGTTGGTTATTACTAATGAAGCTTAGACCATTCACCCAATGGACGAGTAATGCACCTAATGCTACAAACAAAAAATTCTGTCACTTATGGTGTGGGGGAGGAAACTGACTTAGCGGACAGTCGCCGTAGAGTCTACATTACCTGAGGATGCCTCGTGTAGGGGCGAAACAAGTGTCGTATTGTCGTCGATGGTGTGTCTTACCTGGAATAGTGGTGTTGGAAGTAGTGATGCCGGGAGTAATGGTGTTGGGAGTAATGGTGCTGGGACTAGTGGTGACGGAGTTAGTGCATGCAATTGAGGGAGGGCAGGAGGTGCTCTTTAATCCAGGTAAGACACATCATTGTAATTAGTTAGCGGAAGGTTGCAAAGTAATAAATTATTTATTATAATGGATTTCCGCAAAGCAACGCCTGATTCTATCAATTGTCAGTCATAAGACTGCACATCAGAAGTAAAAACTTCTTAGCTTCACAAACTTCTAAACATTATTTTTGGGTTGTTAAGAAATATTTTTTATTAGAAATTATTTTTATCAACATATTACTATAGCAATAAAATTCTCATTTATTGGATATGACAAATTATAATTATCCCTGGTGCTAGTGAAACGCTCCCGAAAATGAAGACAAAAGATAGTATTAAGGATTACCTTTCATGATGGGACAAATAAAAAATCGATCCAGGTGAAAAAAAAAAACATTTTTTACAATGTTTAATTAGCTTTATTCATGCTCCATTATGTTATTTAAAACGATAATTTCATGAAAAAATCGTGATAATATTTAAACATAAACCAGCAATGAAACTTAAATATTCAAAATCTAGCTGTCAAAGATTATTATACGCGCGATGTGGAATATGCGCGTCCCGCAGCCACATGAGTAGATAAACAGAATTATTTACTCATGTACTGCAGCCCGCAATCGTACCAATACCTAATAATTTACAACACATGTCTAAATACCTAATTTATCTACTTAACCAACTATTTTTCCACTGTGCTATTCTCCACCTAGCAAATTCGTATTATGAAAAATTTACTTAAATTATCCATTGTGTAGGTATGTTTATTATTCTGATGTATTCAGTTATTTACCTATTCAGATCAGTTCAGTACTGTAATTAAAAAAAATTAGGTATAAAACAGCTTACCGATCTAAATCCTTAAAAAACCTGCCCATACGTTAACCAACACATGTGGTACGTGGTAGAGCCATGCTGCAGTTATATTATTAGTATATTTGTAGCATGAATAGGTCGGCTCGACCGGGACCACGCTATCACAGAATACCAGCGTGAAATGGTAGCTTAATGCTGCTGTGTTTCGTATGGTGAGTGTAGAGAGCCAGAGACCCTTTTTACTAGAAACGAGGCATTCCATCTTGGTCCTCATGGGTGACAACGCATCTGCATTTTGATTCGTAATCGAGAATAGATGTAGATGTCTATGGGCCACAGCAACCACTTACCATCAGGTGGACCTATTAATTAACCTAACAAGAATGTTTAGATAAGTATTTAGATTTCTTAAAAAAAATTCTGACTTAGCCCAGGCAATTGATTTTAAAAGTCCCCGCATAATACCAATCCCCAAAAAATCCCCAACCAACTTTATTTTCCCCGTAATTTGGGGAATTCCCCACATGTTGACATTGCAAATTGCGAGGCGACACGAGTCGGCTGAGGGGCGGCAGCGCGTGTGTGAAAAAGAAGGGTAGAGTGAGCGTAAATACAGTAATACTTAATGCATTTTCGTACCGAGGTAGATATAAGGAGTTCAATGTCTGCACGCATCGGGATAAATTTTTTTCTGTCCTATGATCAAAGTTATCGTTAGTACTATCGTCTGTCTTCGTTTTCGGGAGCGTTTCCCTAACATCCCAAACAAATTTATAAATACATATCAATTTTATAAAATTTAATTAATTAGATTTTCAACATTAGCTTCCAGGTGAAGACTTAGTATCCCAGCACCGAATTCTGCTGGCTGACATCTGCTTAACTGTTCGCCTCAACAAACATAAGGATCGTCCCCCACCCAAAATAAAGTGGCATTTGTTGCATAAGGAGGAGTATGCAAGTGAATTTAGAGAGCTAGTTGTAAACAAGATGATAGAGATGGGTGATATGGAAGGAATGAGTGTGAATGAGTGCTGGAAGGAAATGGCTGATTGTATCCGAAGTGTGGCAAGGAAGGTGTTAGGAGAAACAAAAGGGAAGCGTATGATAGATAATGATGGGTGGTGGTGGAGTGAAAGTATTAGAGAAGTTTTGAGAGAAAAGAAAAATGCCTTTAAAGAATGGCAGAGCGTAGAAGACCAGAATGAATCCATAAAAGAAAGTAAGAGAGAGGCGTATAAAGAATGTAAGAAGAGAGCGAAGAAGGAAGTTGCTATTTGTAGGGCAGAGGCGCAAGATAAATTATATCGGTCCCTTGAAAGCCCCGAAGGTCAAAAACGACTTTTTCAAATTGCAAGAGCGAGAGAAAGGAATGGAAGAGATGTTTCACATGTAAAATGTATAAAAGATGATTCTGGAAAAATTTTGACTGACGATGAAAGTATAAAGAAGCGATGGAAGGAGTATTTTGAGAAATTGATGAATGAGGAGAATGAATGGAATGGTATGCTTGAAAACCCACCAGTGAATATGGGCTTAGTGAGAGAAATTAGTGTGGAAGAAGTAAAAATGGCTGTTAGGAATATGAAGAATGGGAAGGCAGTCGGCCCAGATGGAATACCAGTAGAAGTGTGGAAGTTGCTGAGTGCGGATGGATGGAAGTGGTTGAGTTTATTTTTCGGTAAATTGTTGCAGGAAGAACAAATACCTGAGGAATGGTGCAGTAGTATACTGGTCCCCATTTTTAAAAACAAAGGAGACGTTCAAAACTGCAGCAGTTACCGGGGAATAAAACTCATGTCACATACTATGAAAGTCTGGGAAAGAATAATAGAGAGAAGAATGAGAGAAGAGTGTGAGATAACACAAAACCAGTTCGGATTCATGCCCGGTCGAGGTACGACAGATGCCATTTTCGCATTACGCCAATTGTGCGAAAAGTACAAGCGCGTGCATAAAAATCTGCACATGGTTTTTGTCGACCTTGAAAAGGCGTACGATCGGGTTCCCCGTGAGGTTTTGTGGTGGGCGTTAAAGATGAAAGGTATGCCTGGGAAGTATGTGAGGTTAGTCCGTGCTATGTACAGAGCATCCCGTACATGTGTACGATCTGCCGCGGGAACTACGGGCAGTATCGATGTGGCGGTAGGGCTGCACCAAGGGTCGGCATTGAGCCCTTACCTCTTCCTACTGATTATGGACGCTTTGACGTCGGACCTGCAGGATGAGGCACCCTGGTGCATGCTCTTTGCCGATGACATCGTGCTTGTCGGGGAAGAAGGCATCGAGGTACAGAGCAGACTGACGGGGTGGCAACAGAGGCTGGAAAGTGTTGGCTTGAAGATCAGCAGATCCAAAACCGAATATCTGTGCTGTGATTTCGGCGGTCTTTCCAGTCCTGTACCCATGTCGTTGGATGGCGCTATACTGCCTACCTGCTCAGATTTCAAGTACCTCGGTTCCCTCATTCAAGGCGACGGCGGAATAGATAGAGCTGTGCAGCATAGGATTAACGCAGGGTGGATGAAATGGCGACAGGTCACAGCCACAACGTGCGATCCCCGAATGCCAATAAGGCTGAAGGGGAAAATTTACAAATCGATCATCCGACCTGTCGTCATGTATGGAAGTGAATGCTGGGCCGTCAAGAAGAAGGATGAAAATAGATTGCATGCGAATGAAATGAGAATGTTACGATGGATGTGTGGTGTGACAAGGATGGATAAGATAAGGAATGAGTATATAAGAGGAAGCCTGAAAGTAGCGCCAGTGGTAGAAAAGGTGAGAGGAAGCAGATTGGCATGGTTTGGGCATGTGATGCGGAGGGATGAAAGTCATGTCATAATACGAGTGTTGAATATGAATGTGGAGGGACACACGGGCAGAGGAAGGCCGAATAAAAGATGGGTCGATTGTGTGAAGAGTGATATGAGAATGAAAGGAGTAAGTATGGAAATGACGGCTGATAGAGAGGAATGGAACAAGAAGGTTTACTGCGCCGACCCCAGATAATGAGAAATGGTTTAGAGAATGATGATAGATTTTCAACATTACTTTCATCAATTTTATCTGAGTGTGACGGTCATGCGAATTCAGTCGTTTTTGCCCATACCAAAAGCGTCTAACATACCCATAGAAGTTATCACTTCAATAATATAGAACACCCACATCCTTTTACTAATATATGTTATTTAAAAATTTTAGGTTCTGCAATGGACGTGGCAATACATCAGGATCACATATAATTAATCACTTGGTAAGAGCTAAGCATAAAGAAGCTGCATTGCATAGAGATGGACCACTAGGAGAAACCTTGTTGGAATGCTACTCTTGTGGAGCTAGGAATGTCTTTGTTCTTGGCTTCATACCAGCTAAAGCTGACTCTGTTGTGGTATTACTTTGTCGGTAAGTTTTTCAACAAATTTCCCTTTATATTTTACACTCGTGGACATATTTAGCTGAATGAAAAATAATGGCTGTAATTTCTAACAGTTAAAAGTAATTTGGCGAATGAAGGATTTTGAACTTTAATAGTTTAGTTTTAAGTTGTGTCTCGCTTTAGAAAAAAATTTCACACCTTTTAATAATTTTGTTGAACAAAGCAGCAATTTTGAGTTATAGAAAAATAATCAGAGCTAAAGTTGATTTTTGACAATGTTAACCTTGTACATTCCAAGAAATAGACATTGTTGTAGTTATATTTGAGTAACAAAGTAATCCATTAGCAGTAAGTAAAGAGATCTCAAAAGTGCATTAGTGGACACTGGATTTTCATAACAAGTTCTATTGTTGATTTCCCCATTAACATGCCAAGATGAATGCAGTCAGTCAGAAAAAAAGACTAGGTACATACTGTTGTGTTTCAATAAATCTATTTTTATTTTTGTTATGTTAAAAGTCTTTGATACTCTTCTACATTGCTCTATAAATATTAAATGTTCATGAGTCTATTTTACCATAGTGAGTGTATATTAATGTGTTATATTTTGAAGTACAGTTTTCTTTTATTATATTTTCTGTATATTTATTGTTTTAGGCAACCATGTGCAGCGCAAAGTTCATTGAAAGATATGAATTGGGATCAGGAACAATGGAAACCATTAATTTGTAAGTTTTTTGGTTAATACTATAGTCCATTCACATTAAAAAATTATTGAGCCATCAGTGCGACTGCAGGGTAAAGATGTATTCACAGTTGAGTAAACATTTAAAAGTACTTTAAAACATTGTTAATTGCTTGTTTTTCTGTACTATGAATTATCAATCTACTCCTATTCTTTTGAATAGATGAAGTATTTAAAATATAATGTATTCATTTTTAAAATATAATGTAGGTAAAGCATAAATGACACACAGTACGCGCTCGATAATCCGGCACCCGATTTTTTCCCTTTATGCCGGATTATCGAATTTGTGTAGGAAGTAAAGTAGATCCACAGTAAAATACTATTTTGATATAGTTAGATGAACATAATGATTTCTTATATTTACGCGAACACTACACATGATTAAAACTACTTTTACGGATTTTATCGCGTTTATTTTTACTTTTTATTTTTAATTCCCGACGTTTCGGGCTCTTTCCAGCACCCATAGTCACGGGGGACTGAGATGACTGACGTCCCGATGTCATTGTTAAACCCGGAGTACCTTCAGCTTTTTTAATTATTGTTTATCGTCCGATCTATGCAAAATGAACTGACTCATTCTTGAGGTCTTGCAGTGGTATGCTTGGGTTTAGTTTTAATTTTATTGATTATAGGATCCCAAGCAGGTGGTAGTACCCAGCCTCCTTCTCTATTGAAATTAGGATGTTTTTTAATTTCAATAGCCTCACGTATCATCCTTGGTAGGAATCGGTGTTCTTTCGCGAGGATTTGTGGTCTATCAAATCTGATGTAATGGTTGGGGCCGTCTAGGATATGATCACAAACTGCAGACTTCCCGGAACGTTGATGCTTCACATCAGCTATATGTTCTTTTACGCGGGTCCTAATTGATCTTTTGGTTTGTCCTATATAAGAGAGACCACATTCACAATCAAGCTTGTACACTCCTGCATCTTGTAGAGGAATATGACACTTGACGGATGGTAGGAACTGACTAATCTTCTTCGGCGGCTTGTAGAATGTTCTAATAGAAGCTCGCTTCAAGATATAGCCAATCTTGTCTGTGACACCTCTGACATATGGTAGTACAGCAGGCACACGCTCGACTGTGGCTGGCTTCACTCGGTCACTGTGACGTAGGTGCGGGACCCGAAGCTTGTTGTCGTGCAGAACTTGCTTGACGTGCTGAAGCTCGGCGGCCAGGTGTTTGCTGTCACAGATCCCTCGTGCTCTCTGTAACAAAGATTTGCCCACGGTAGCTAACTGTGAAGGATGGTGGTGAGATTCACCGTTTAAATATCGGTTTGTATGGGTCTTTTTCCTATACACAGTGTGACCAATGGTGTTATTAGAATTTCTGATGACTAACACATCTAGGAAAGGTAAGGAATTATTTGCCTCTAACTCCATAGTAAATTGAATTTTAGAGTTTATGGAATTAAGATGTTCTAAAAATGCAGTTACTTTGTCTGATGGTAAAATTGTGAAAGTATCGTCTACGTACCGCTTGTAGATCCTTGGTGTAACAGGTGCAGTAAGGAGGGCTTTCTCCTCAAAGTCTTCCATGAATATATCGGCGACAATGGGAGATACAGGCGATAAAATCCGTAAAAGTAGTTTTAATCATAGTTAGATGAATTTATTATAAAAATAAAATTACGTACTTAATGTGTTTATGTTAAGTACGAACTGCCGAGCTTGAGAAGAGAGAAACTACTCGAACAATTCAACCCAACCGCTCAGTAGACCGGTGTTCAGCTGTGTAGGATTATAGAGCGGGCTACCCGAGTCCCAAAGTGCCAGACTACTGAGCGTGCCGGATTGGCGAGCGCCGGATTATCGAGCGCCTACTGTAATTGTTCCGTAGAATGGTCTGCCTTCAACTGATTAGGAAGTATTCATTTTTAAAATATAATGTAGGTAAAGCATAAATGACATAATTGTTCCGTAGAATGGTCTTAAATAAAATTGCAATTGACCAATGGTCACTGTGAACTTGACTTTTTAATTTTTTGCGTAGGCTTACTCTTGAAAACAATTCCGATCGATCGGGATTGGAATTATGACGTTTGGTACTCTTGAAAACGACTCTAGCGCTAAATTAGTTTAGTATTGCGTGGTGATTGTATGACCTAATTGGGATTGGAATTGATATTGTCCAAGCGAAATCGGTACTCCCGACGCACTTTTGACTGTTAGTTGACAGCAGCGTATTGTGTTTGATATTGCGTTGCAATTGGAATTAAGGCAATAGCAAAACAGTAACATTTTAGGAATTGTTTTCATATTAATCTTTTCTTTTCTGCAATTATCTTATTGTTTTCGATAAAATAATGACATGTTTAGCTCTTGCGTCTATTATTCTACGCCTTAATAGTGCATTACAATTAAAATAATGACCAAATGAGCTTTAAATTATGTGTTTTAAGCACTTAAGTTTTTTCTATGAGTGATGATGATTATGGAGCTAATGATTGTATTTTAAGGACTTTAGTGAGAAAATAGTGCATGAATAAAAACCTAAATATGATCCTCCGTAGGGAATATATTTTACATTCGTTTTAAAGTGGTTGTTTTGTAGAAGAAATATTTTCAATAGTTAGGCGGCGCAAAGGTTTAAAGAGGATTGTTGAGATATCTCAAGTATGATCTAAAACGTCCCATTGCTGGGCAGAGGTCTCTTATCATGTCTGAGAGGTTTATTGGCGGGTTTCACACGTAAAAGAAATATGAATATAATAAATGTATAATTTTATAAGAACTAAAAATAAAAGTATACAGCTAACGTAATTTTAATAACATACAACTTAACACGACATAAACACTCACGCCTGTCACTCAGAGGGGTGGGCAAAGACTACAGACTTCCATTTGACACAATCCTGACACACCTCTCTTGCCTCTTCCACATCATTATACCTACACATACATGCTCGTCGGTTAAGGGTACACTTAATTTGGCCCATTTTCAATATATCGCCAATTTTGTCGGTATTCTTTCGCCTAGAACATCCCTTTCCAACTCTGCCGCTCACTTATGCAACATAAATTTGCTTTGTCACTTGTTCCTCGTTCATTTTTTGACCATATGACCACACCACCGAAGCATTCTTTTCTTAATACTGGTCACATCATCTTGCAAACCACACTCTTATCACACAATTTCTCACCCTCTCACTCAGATTC
Source organism: Parnassius smintheus behrii (assembly GCA_036936625.1). NCBI lineage: Eukaryota > Metazoa > Arthropoda > Insecta > Lepidoptera > Papilionidae > Parnassius > Parnassius smintheus. The sequence continues at coordinate 26,954,810 of JAUPFT010000009.1, read as the reverse complement.
AGCCCTACCATACTCCTTAATGACTGCATTTCTACTGCGTTTATTCTACTTTCGTGCTTCTTCTGACACACCCAACTTCCACTACCATATGTTAAAATGGGGACTAACATAGCCATATGTGCCTTTTTTGACACATTCTGACTTTTCACAATAGAGTTTAGAGCCCCATTTACTTTATTTCCTGCATTCACTCATTGCTTTTTAATAAGGATTTGTTAATAAAATTCTGATCTGAATTTAACAATTTATTTAATATAATACAAACTTATTTTTATCAACCTATCACTATTAGTATATATTCTTACCTACATACTAAATCTACATTAAATCTATATTTCATATTTGAAATTTGATAATATGGCTGAACATATTTAATCAAAAACATATTGATTATATATCAAATGGCAAGACTATGAAATTAAAATCTTAAAATTATATCTTCAGTGAACCAAAAATCAGTTTATTTTACAAAAGTAATTAAAAGAAAACAAATAAATTTAACATAACATTAAAACATTTATAAAATTAAATGAAAGTCTTATTTTAAATTACAGCAATGCGATTGTTGTTGTATTCTGTTTGGAAAATTTAAAGCAATAATATTAAAACCCTCAATTGTTCTGGCTATTTTGGACATTGCATTTCATTATTACTTTAGTTTCAGATGCTCCATATATAGATCATTTCTTGTTGGTAGAGTGTTGTTGCTTGGAGAATGTGGTACGGAATTAAGTTGTGATTCTGAAATGAAAATAAATATTTGATAACATCCCATCTCTGTAGAGTAATGTATTATAAATCAATGACAAAATTAAGGTGGAATATTTGAATTAGAAGTTTTAATCCATCACAAGCCATTTAAAAGGATGTTTAAGATTTATTGAAACATCTATATTCTCTACACTAGGAGATAACACATATGACGTCAATTTATGTAAATTATTGCAATTAAAAAATGATGGATTACTTTTTTACCACTTGAGTGTAAGGCATACATATTGCAAGTTCCTTATTTTTATCATACTGTAGGTAGGGGCTCGACCAAGTCCACTATATCTAGTATATAGAAGATAAAGTTCATCATAAAGAGTCTCTTTTCTCCATGAAATTAATCAGCTGTTGGCCCATTTGGTGCCGTGGCCCTAGCCTATCCATTAGATATTCCTAGAAAAATAAAATAATATTAAAATGTCTGTCTTTAAAAGTGAGTAAAAAATAGTTATTATTATTATTAGATGTCATACAACAATATTGAGAAGTTAACGAATCAACATTGTTATTTGTAATAACTAAGTAGTGAGAAAGGTTAATTGTAAGTTGAGTCTTCAAAAGCAACACTTGACCACCTGTGACTGCTATCAATCCCTAGCTTAATGTTGTTCAACAGGCCAAAAATTGCTTTTTTTTCTGTGCCCAAATTAAAAAAAAAACATATCTACTTATAAGATTCTTAAAAAACATTGTTATACTTACTTTAGCCTATCCTTGATCATTATTATTTATATTGTTCCTCCTAATTAGATGACAGTGCCCATTTCTAAACTTTGGGTGTAACTATAAACTATTCCAAACCGTTTATAGTTACACCCAAATTGAAAAGTCTATTAGTAATTCACTGGGTGCGTTTGGCAGAAAAAAGCGCTAGCAAGCGCTTATAAGCGCTAAAATAGTTTTCGGCCAGGACACGATTGCTACTTCAGTAGCGCTGACACAATCCGCCATTTTGCTTATTTAATTTGTTTGTTTTGAAGTAAAGTGTATAAGTTGTTTTGTGCAATATTAGTTTTAATAATATAATGACACGAATAAACATATTATACATGTTATTAAAATTCATCATTGGTAAGTTTTTAATATGAATACTTTACAAACATATTTAAATTAGGTTAGGTTCCCCGGTTAAAACTAACATCGTGTCCTGGAGGAAAATAGCTACTTACGATTTGACAGCGCTTACCGCTTACGATCGCCATTTTGCTTACAAGCGCTTGCTAGCGCTTTTTTCTGCCAAACGCACCCACTGTACACATACTTAAAAAGCACTTCACCTTTAAACTTAAAAAGAGTTCTTCGAAAGTTGATATTTGTTTACTTTGTTTCATGATCGTCGTGATAACAATTTTTTTCTGACAACAAAAAATGAGGCAAAGACACGCTCCTATACAGCCTTATAATTAATTAAACCTCGCAAATATAGCGTTTTTTTATAAGAACTGTATGAAAAGATGTTATGTTTCACGAATTGCACCATTTATTAAGTATTTTTACTACTTAAACGCTCGTTTATGAAAGTTACAAAGGGTTTATTATGACTTTACCGGTTTAACGATAAATAAAACATGCCTGTTGCTAAGAGTAACGCAGCTAACTTCATGTGGTACAACAAAATTTTTGGCCAATACGAGCGCAGTTCCGATGTCAATCCAATGTTGTCAAAATTGTTTTCAAGAGTACACTAATTTGTCAACATTGGATTGAAATTGAGATTGGATCGAAATTGTTATTGGATTCAAGAGTAAGCTTGCTGATTGGAGGGCGGACGCAGTTAGGTCAGTAGACAATGGATGACTCATTATATTTTTAACGCGAACTATAAAAGTTTTTTAGCCTAATGTTAAATCCTTGTTGACATGCAAATATAATGTTTTCAGCTGATCGTGCATTCTTATCATGGTTAGTAAAGGTTCCATCAGAAACAGAGCAAATGAGAGCCCGTCAGGTAAGATTAATTTTTTAATATTGGCTAGTTGTAGATTACAAGGAATGATGATTTTCCAATCTTTATGTAACAGCATCAATTTAGCATCCCACAAAATTTATTCCACCCTAGTCTAACCTTAATTTTCAAGTTTTATAAATTTAAAAAATTGTTATTGTAATTTATTTAAAAAATTATATAATACATTTTGTGTAAGGACTTATAACTAGGTGTCCATTTTGACTTTCACTTTGAATGAAATGGATTCATAACTTTACATATATGAGATTAATTTTTATATTACTGACTAATACAATAAACTTACTTCAAATTTGAAACACATTAGAATGATATATAAATTTATTAAGTACCATAATTGAACCTATATTTTGACTTTGACTATAATCTATAACTAAAATTTAGCTTTATAAAAAGTTATTCAGGTGAGTTGTTTCAAACAAATTTACTGGTTGTAGGTTACTCCACAGCAAATTGGCCGTCTTGAAGAGTTGTGGCGTGACAATGTTGATGCCACTTTCCAAGATCTAGAGAAACCTGGCGTAGATGAAGAGCCTCATCAAGTTCTTTTAAGGTTAGAATTTTTGAAATAATTTGTATTGTGCTATTCAAGCCATATAATTTAACTCTAAAAATTATATAGCTTGAACTCACAGGATTCTTGGGGTATATTTTGTGACTTATCCAAAGGTTTCTATTGTGTTCACCATGAGACATTATTCAGGAAACCAAAACACTATGATGTAAGATGTGATGCTCTTAATTTTTTTTTATATTTAAGTAACAGTACGCAAAAAGTTGTTTTTAACGGTATTAGTTCTTTCGGGTCGATAGTACAAATGGGCGTGCCTCAGGGCTCAATTTTCGGCCTCTTACTGTTTCTTGTCTATATTAATGACTTACCTTATATGGTATAACCATGATACTTCATTAATTTTCAAACTAAAACGACAATTACTAACATATGATGAAGTAATAATATAATAACTAAATTAATAAATTGGTTTAACATTAATAATTTGCATATAAATGACACTTTAAACTAAAAAGTGTGGAAAATAAGTTTCGTCAATAATGCCATTTTACCTTGGAACGCACTAGATGCGAAGCTTCAATTACGGCCCCATAAATCTAAATAAGCAAGCAGAGGTAGTTCTGCAGCATTTGGTGTAAAAAGGTTAGAAGTCTTACCAGCGTTGAAACAGGTTGACTAGTTTATTATAGCTATTTCCATAGCATAATGTTGCATGGTATTTTTCAAACACTTAAGGTGCGATTCCGTAGCCGACTCCAGGCAGCAGCAGCAGGCGACGTGCCGCCACGACATGTCGCTGCAGTCATGATTCCGAACCTGACTGCAGGTGGCAACAGCCCGTGTTCAGCTTGTTTCGAGTGTTCAGTGGGACATGATATCTGACGTGTTTGAAATTAGCGATCGTGATTTATTTTTGTATCTTTTGTTAGAAGTGGAAGAAGATGATGACTTACTTTTATTATACAAGTATAAAGAGAAAAGGCTAAAAGACACACATACTATGTTGAAATGTAGAGGAAGTGAGGGAATGTACAGTGTATTATATGTACGGGATATTGGGCCACCTAGATTATAAGTTTCTCTTCCTTGGAATCGGTGAAACTCATTTTTAGGGTTCCGTAGTCAACTAGGAACCCTTATAGTTTCGCCATGTCTGTCTGTCCGTCTGTCCGTCCTCGCTTAATCTCTGTGACCGTTAGCACTAGAAAGCTGAAATTTGGTACCAATATATGTATCAATCACGCCGACAAAGTGGTAAAATAAAAATTGGAAAAAATGTTTTATTAGGGTAGCCCCCCTATATGTAAAGTGGGAAGTGATTTTTTTTTAATTTCAACCCTAACGTGTGATATATTGTTGGAAAGGTATTTAAAAAGGAATAGGGGTTTACTAAAATAATTTTTTGATAATGTCAATAATTTCGGAAATAATTGTTCCAAAAGTAAAAAACAATGTGTGTGTCCCCCCCCCCCCTCTAACTTTTGAACCATAAGTTTAGAAAATATGAAATGTAGAACTTTATAAGGACTTTCTAGGAAAATCATTTTGAACTTGGATGGAAACAACAGTACCCACTACCGGGAGCAGTTGCAGGAGCGCGGAGCGCTGCTGGAGCGCGAACATAATGGATACCCACCTTTAAACTCATAAGTGGGAACACTTATTGTGACGGACGGGAAACTACGGAACCCTACACTGAGCGTGGCCCGACACGCTCTTGGCCGGTTTTTTTTTTAAGAAAAATTCAACGTGTTGGCGTTCGCGGCACTACTGATCTGCGGTCGGGCTACAGTGTCGTCTGCCGCTGGGCAAACAACGTGTCGCTAGCTACGGAATGTATTTCATGGAACTACATAGAAACCAGTTGTGTCGCGACGACACGTCGCTTGTTGCTGTTGTCTGCAGTCGGCTACGGAATTGTACCCTTAAGTGTTATTCGTTCTGCAATAGAGGGCCATGAGTGCAATCTGTGATTTAAAACCCAAATAGTCTCTAAGACAAAAATTAATATATGAATTAACTTTGGTCTCTCAATACAGTTCATAAAATCTAATGTATGTACACGATAATATAAGTAGTTTAAAATAAAATGATATTCACTCTGTAAACAGTATGAACAGACACAATCTAGTAGTACTAGATACTCATCTCCACAGAGTCAGTAATTAATTTTTGGGGCAATGTAATACGCTTTTACAACAACATCTCAGAATACATACAAAGAGGACACCTCAAAGTTTCAAAACTTTACTAAACAAAGATTGTAGAAAAATGATTATTATAATATTAAGGAATTTATGGATTATATAATCCCTGGGTATGAGGTGATTGCTGCCAGACTATTTCTAATTTGTTTTGTGTAGTTAATTGCGTAACATAATATTATGTCCGTAAAATGTTCTTCTTTTTTTTAAATAATGCTAGGTTTCTTGCTCAGTCTTTGCAGGATTTAGCTATTTTCCGAACCAGCGATAAATTAAACATAAGAATGACTTTCAATAAGTACTATTTATAAAAATATTGAATAAAAAAAGTTTCTATTTCTTACATTTGATATCCAAATTTCGAATCATCTAAAAAATTAAAGTAATGTATTTTGCAGTGTAATATATTTATTTCATAATTAACAAAATACTACATAATATTAGTATTCTTAAAAGATAAAATTTTGTTTTAGATACGAAGATGGTTACCAGTACCAGAATATCTTTGGTCCATTGGTCAAATTAGAAGCTGACTATGATAAAAGACTCAAAGAATCCCAAACTCAAGAAGGGATAGAAGTTCGTTGGGATGTAGGACTAAATAAGAAAACCATTGCTTATTTTACTCTTGCAAAAACGGACAGTGATATGAAACTAATGCATGGAGATGAACTTAGATTGAGGTAGTAATTTCAATTAAATCTTATTATTCATGCATGCTTGAAATTAATACCTACACTTATTTAATTAAGGCCTATTTGTGCTATTGCAGTTCACACATCTGTGCACAAATTGTGTCCGCCTTATTTTAGTATTTATAAAGTTTTTTTTTATATAATGGAGTGACGAACGATCACATAGTTAACCTGATGGTAAGTGGATGCTGTGGCCCATAGATATCGACATTTATCTTCAATTAAGAGTCAAAATGCAGATGCGTTGTTACCCCTGAATATTACGATGGAATACCTCGTATCCAGTAAAAGCTGGCTGACCCTAACACATAATTTTTGTTGTAACTGTATTTTGAATAGTTATATGTGCTCTATAAGACAAAAATAAACTACTATCTGCCTACTAATTAGCTATCTATCTATCATTTCTATTTGTGACAACTTTATAACGGCTTATGCTAAGTATATTATAGCAGGATAACCAAACCATATATCAAGACGTGAAATTCTAAATCATTAACAATTGTCAATCTGAATAACAAGTGTTTGCAGTTAATACAAGTGGTTGTTAAAACATTGCACTTCTCTACCCTAGAAAAGTATATAGAAATCTAAGCACTTCCCTGTTTAGAATTACCTTTTCCTGTTTAGTTAATGATTTATGAATATTTTTTGTTGAGTTTTACAATAATTTTAACTTTTCTACAATCCTAGATATGTTGGGGAGCTGCATAAAACTTGGTCTGGCGTTGGTCATGTTATTAAAGTTCCTGACAACTATGGTGATGATGTTGGTCTAGAGTTGAAGAGTGGCGCAGGAGCACCCCTTGAGTGTACCTCAAACTTTGTGGTTGATTTCATTTGGAAAAGCACTTCATTTGACAGGTTTGTAATCAAGAGTTTACAAAGTTGAAACCATAATATGTACATATGTCAATTTATTAATATTATATAAATATTTCAGAATGCAACTAGCTCTTCGCAAATTCGCCGTTGACGATTCGTCAGTATCTGGATACATATATCGTCGACTCCTTGGCCACGAAGTGGAGGAAGTTCTGTTTCGTGTACACCTACCAAAACACTTTAGTGCACCTAACTTACCTGATCTCAATCGCTCTCAGGTAAAACTTTACCAAAATCGTTATATTTAGCAAGCAAGTTGGATAGCAGCATCAAACTTCTCACACCTTTGGTGCTGCTTCCTGTTGCTGATCTGAGTATTTTTGAATAAAATGCTACCCCACATCAAGAATTTCTCATGTATCGTAGGGTAGTCTTACATACACTGCAACTTATGTTCACCCAGAACAAGTATTCATAGGCTATACAAATACATGTACCATTCAAAAACATACTGTTGATGAATTTATTAATAAACTTTCAATATTATTGTTTAAATGTGACGGCTCCGTGGCGCAGTGGCTTAGCCATGAGTGGCTGCGCTGGGGGCTGCGGATTCGAATCCCGCACGGAACAAGTATTTGTATGGCCACAAGTAATTGTCCCGGGTCTGGATGTTTGTCCTTGTGGAATCTGTGTTTGTAAACTGCTCCCACGATACAGGAGAAAATCCTAGTGTGGAGGTAACATTAAAAAATATGTGACATTGTTCCAATAACACCATATTATATTTGCAATAACACCATGTTATATTTATTTTAGGTATATGCCGTCAAACACGCACTACAGCGCCCTCTATCGTTGATTCAAGGGCCTCCTGGCACAGGAAAGACTGTGACATCGGCTACAATTGTATACCAACTTGTTAGACAAAGTGGTGGACCAGTTCTTGTTTGTGCTCCTTCTAACACTGCTGTTGATCAACTTACCGAAAAAATTCATAGAACGGGACTTAAAGTTGTGAGATTATGTGCAAAGTCGAGAGAAGCAATGGAATCTTCTGTATCATTCTTGGCATTACATGAGCAGGCTCGTGCTTTAGGCTCTGCTGATAGCGAATTACGAAAATTAACGAGGTTGAAAGAAGAAGCTGGTGAATTATCAGCAGCTGATGAAAGAAGGTACAGAGCCTTACGTCGAGCAGCCGAAAGGCGTCTTCTAGACGCAGCCGACGTAGTTTGCACAACTTGCGTTGGTGCAGGGGACCCAAGAGTGGCGCGAATGCGTTTTCAATCTATACTTATTGATGAAGGCATGCAATCAACTGAACCAGAGTGTATGGTTCCGGTTGTACTGGGAGCCAGACAGCTTATTCTCGTCGGTGACCACTGTCAGCTAGGTCCAGTTGTTATGTGCAAAAAGGCTGCAAAAGCAGGCCTTAGTCAGAGTCTATTCGAGCGTCTAGTTGTGCTTGGTATTCGTCCTTTCCGCCTAGAAGTCCAATATCGCATGCATCCGGAACTTTCACGATTCCCTTCTGACTTTTTCTACGAAGGTTCTCTCCAAAATGGTGTAAGCGCGGAAGATAGAAGATTGCATAAAATAGATTTCCCATGGCCAAGGCCAGACCGACCCATGTTCTTCTATGTTACTCAAGGTCAAGAAGAGATTGCTGGATCAGGTACATCCTACTTAAATCGTACCGAAGCCGCAAACGTTGAGAAACTCACGACACGTTTTCTGAAAGCTGGTGTTCGTCCTGAACAAATAGGTATCATTACTCCCTATGAAGGCCAGCGATCATATCTCGTTCAACACATGCAATATCAAGGAAGCCTGCATGCTAAGCTGTATCAGGAAATTGAAGTGGCCAGTGTCGACGCGTTCCAAGGTCGGGAGAAGGACATAATAATAATGTCATGTGTACGCTCGAACGAACATCAAGGAATTGGATTCTTGAGCGATCCGAGGCGTTTGAACGTTGCGTTGACCCGCGCTAAGTACGGCCTCATTGTGGTCGGCAACCCCAAGGTGTTAAGTAAACAGCCGCTGTGGAACCATCTGCTAGCGTTCTACAAGGAGCGCCGCGTATTGACTGAAGGTCCGTTATCCAACCTTAAAGAGTCGGCTATTCAGTTTGCAAAGCCGAAGAAGCTGGTGAACGCTCAAAACCCCGGTTCTCATTTCATGTCGACGTCGATGTTCGATGCGCGCGAGGCAATGGTGCCGGGGTCTATCTACGACCGCGCAAGGCCACCTCGCGATCCGCTGGCGTACGTCGGCGCTCGAATCGCGCCGCACGCGGGCGTTCCGCCCGCCGCGTTCCCGCAACGCGCCGCTCCGCGTACTAAACGCCGCCCGCCTCGTCTCTCCCAAGAGCCGTTGTCGCAGCAGCCGCCGCTGTCGCTGTCGCAGGGCGCGTCGCAGCCGGACTTTAGTCAGGAGTCCGTCGCGCCAGACTGCCCCTCGCAGCCGGACGGGCTGCTGTCGCAAGACTCCACGTACCAGGGCGGGTTCCGCGCGCGATGCAGCCAGTACTGAGAGCGGCGGGAGTGCACCGCACTAGACCTCACTCCGCGGTGGAAGCGGACGCGCCACTGCCGGGAGCCCGAGCCGCCGCGCGCCTAGCCTCAGCCACGCAGCCCGCGTGGCCCGCGTGGCCAGCGTGACCCGCGCCCGCCAACCAACCCGACGCCCGCCGCCTCACGGACATGAACGGCACCATCTGTCGCTACGCCGCGGAGCGTTAGCACTAAATTCCGACGCGCGATGCTGAACCCTTCAACATATACAGGGATATATAGTACGTTTGAGCGACACTAGATCTTGATAATCATCAATTGGTTTTATTCGCAATAGTCGAATCGGAGGAATTGTTCGTAATAGTTACACATACAGTTTAATGTACGTTCATCGGCCATCATATCTGTTTTTAAAAGTAGGTACACTCTTCAAAATTTGATCCATTGAGATAGTATGAATAAACTTAGGGAAACGGGAATCTGTATTCACTCATTCTTTAGAAATGTACTGTCTTTAATTTTATTTTGGCATTAAAGTGAAATAGTTTCGCCAATCAAAAATTGTTTTTTTTTTCACAACACAACTATACCCACCACTTATTAGCTGCACCAATTTAAGCAGGAGTCATGTTATATACAGCATCTTTTACTCGTACTACCTCCCCTTTTTCAAATGATAAAAGCATACGATTATTTATCATAGTAATATGTCTATCAATGACATTGTCAAATCAAACAGTTATATTTATTTCAAAGCAAAATTAAAAGCAATCTAAATGATTGCTTTTAATTTTGCTATAGAAGCCGTTGTTCATTTACAGAAATGTTAAAAATCAAGTATCCATTATAAAACTTGCCATTAGAGAGTAAAGTTACAGCCAGCCTAGTAGTAGTAGGATGCCTCCCGCGCCGCGCGAAACTTAAATGCCTACTGTTGCAGACTTGTCACTGTCTTTTTGTTTAACAGCTAAGTCTCATTTAGTTAAGTAATAATATTTACAAACATAATACATATAGTATTATGTTTGTAAATATTAATAGATAGTATTGTTCGTTGTCGTACTGAGTAGACGTGTACAAGTAAATTCTAAATATTTTCTAAATCAGTGCAAGTCTAATTCCATCCTTAACTAAGAAGACTTAAAACGTTTAATTGTGTGAAAGTTGTTTGTTTAATGTGACATTACGCTCCTGTGCATCAACAAAGAGGACCCCCGCCACAATAACAGTGAGCCGTCTTCACCCCCGCGAAACACATACGGTTGCTATTTTTTAACTCGCTTACTTAATACGTAGCATCGGTGTGTCGGTTGACGTAACGCAAGCAATATGAGCGTTCAGAGGTCACCAACTGGAGGGTCGCAACCAGATATATCTAAAATGAGTGATTTAGTGTCGGATTCATCAATCACCTTTCGGAAACGAAAATAACCTTGGGTGTCAAGTGTGCATGCTCTGAAGAATTAGGGGGAATGAGATCTGAACTAAGTCGTATCAGTTCTCTATTAGAAAAATACATCGTGTCTAATGAGCTGATTTTAAAAACCATGCAAGAAAATATTACTGATATAAAAAACCAAATCACTGATATTAAATTGACAAACGAACGATCTCATAGCACAATGCAAGTAAAAATGGAATCACTTGAATCAGACTTAAACAAACTCAAAATTTCCTCAAAATCAGCACCAATAACCCTGGAAAACGAGTCGATACTCGGCGAACAAATTATACAGGAGATTCAGCAACGCAAAAATAGAGAAAAAAATATCGTGCTTGTCGGTTTACCTGAACAAATTGCGTCTACTCCTGAAGACAGATTGTCAAAAGACGAAGCTGAGGTATTCAAAACTATATCCTCGGTGAGTGCAGGCATTCCAAAACCGGCAAAAATGTTTAGGATCGGCAAACTCCAACCAGGCAAGAACCGCAGTATCAAGGTGTGCTTCGAAACAATAGAACCTGCCAAAAAACTACTCCGCAACAGAAGTAAGCTACAAGATGGTCTAAAAATGTTCTCAGACCAAACACCAACTCAACAAAACTTTATGAGAAAATTAAGAGAAGAGTTAAAGCGACGACAAGATAATGGTGAGACTAACCTTACAATTAAATATGTTAATGGAACACCGTTAATCATAAAAACATCAAAAAACTCCACACAGTAAACACAGAAATAAACATTTCTATCAAAAACAACACTTATGAAATATCAAACAGTTACCAAAATTTTACAATCAACAAGTCACGCTTTACCTTTCTCTACCTCAACGCTCGAAGTATACGTAAAGTAGGAAAACTCGATGAACTCAAGTGTGTATTACAAGCAATACCAAATAATGTGCACATCATACTGATAACTGAAACTTGGATTCGCAACGAGGAACAAGCATTACAACTTCAACTACCGAATTACTTTCATTATTATAACTACAGAACAGATGCTAGCGGAGGAGGGGTATCTGCTTATGTCCATAATAACCTGAAGCACAGTTTAGCAGAGTCAAAATATGTAGGAGGCAATAACTATATGTGGATAAAACTACAAAAATATGCACTTGAAGTAGGAGTGGTATATAATCCTGGACACACTAATTTCAAGCAATTTCTCGAAGTATACGAATCACAATTACAAGAAAGAAGCAGAGCAATAGTTTTTGGTGATTTTAACGTTGATTTACTCACAAAAAATTCAGAGACCAAAAGATACAGTGATCTGCTAAAACAGACTGGATACAAGATCATAAATAAAATCACAAAAAAATATTACACCAGACAAGGACATACAAAAAAGTCTATCCTAGATCATGTAAGCACCAACTTAAAGGAAGAAAACTTTCATATGGTATATGTCAACTCATCTTTTTCTGATCATAGACAGCTTTACGTGGAAATCAAGAAAACAAAACCGCCCCCAAGAAAATATTATCAATACGAAGCAATAAATTATAAAGAACTTCATAAATCAATGGAGAAAGCAGGAATACAAGAATCCAACGATGACTTCACAAGACTGGAAAAACTAATAAAAAAATGTATGAAAGAAAGCAAAATAATAAAGACCAAAATTATGGAAACCACAAAAAGAATGGATAAACAAAAGTATCATAACAGAGATCAATGAAAGAAACTTGATGTGGACAGAACTACAGAACAACCCAGAAAGAGAAGACCTGAGAGAAAAGTTTATCACCAAAAGACATAAAATAATCAAGTTGATTCGGGAAACAAAGAAGTCATATTATAAGAAGGAATTCGACAAATACAGTGGAAAGCCCAAAAAGCTATGGAATTTACTCAATACTCTTACAAATAATAAATTTAAACAAAGATGCGCTCCTCCCAAACTTACTGTTAATTCAATAGAAGTTACTGATCCTCATGAGATATGCAATATATTTAATACCTGACGAAATACCTATTCAGTTCCATGTAAATTATACTCACGCACTACCAAAACCACTTTTACAAAATTTGCAAATGAATAGTTTAGAGCCATGCACTGAAGAAGAAATCCTTAATATTATTAACAAACTTAATTCAAACAGTAGTGTCGGTCTAGATGGTATTAGTACAAAGGTTATCAAGTGTGTGAAGGACTTAATAATAAATTCATTAAAGAAAATCTTTAACAAACTTTTACAAAACAGATCATTTCCAGACTCACTTAAAATAGCCAAAGTAACACCTATTTACAAATCGGGACCAAAAACAGAACCGGGCAACTATCGACCAATTTCCGTACTGCCAGTATTATCAAAACTTCTCGAAAAAGTCTTACATACACGGCTACAAAACTACTTAGATTCTATAGATTTCTTTTTTGATAGACAGTACGGATTTCGTTCTAAAAGTAATACACTCACAGCTACAATTGATCTGGTAACTAAAATCAAACAAAACATTGATAAGAAAAACATCGTACTAGGAGTATTCATCGATTTAAAAAAGGCGTTTGACACCGTAAGTCATAAACTGCTCTTAAAAAAAACTGGAAGTCATTGGTATTACTCGCATAGCCTTAAAAATGTTTGAGTCTTACCTCACGAATAGATCCCAGGTCGTTAAAATGGACAGTAGTTCTCAAAGTCCCCCACAACCCATAACCTATGGAGTTCCACAAGGTTCAATATTGGGTCCTCTGCTCTTTTTAGTCTATATTAACAATATGCATGAGTTGGGCTTGAATGGCAATATCACACTTTACGCCGATGACACTTGTCTCTTTTACTTTGGCTCTTCAATTCATGATCTTGTCTCTCAAGCCCAGCAGGACCTTGACATTCTTCGCGATTGGTTACAATACAATTTACTAACTATCAACATTTCCAAAACTAGCTACATAATATTTAAAGCAAAAAATAAACCTATACCTAATTTCTCACCTCTTAAAATAAACAATACACCATTGCAAGAAGAAACTAATGAAAAATATCTTGGCCTTCATTTGGATACCTATTTAACATGGAAAGTTCACATTAAATATTTAATAACCAAATTAATGTCACTTCACGCCTTACTTCGGATTAATTTTCGATACATACCACAGAAACTACGTTTCACAATGTATAATGCCCTAGTTACCACACCTGTTATATCTCATCGAGGTCTGGGGAAGCGCTGCCAGTACTAGATTAAACAAATTACAAATCCTACAAAATAAAATCATAAAAATGCTATTCAACTACAATTTCCGAACGTCAACTTCAAAAATTTTCCGAGAGACGAATCTGATGAATATCAAACAATTATACATTTACTGCACATGTATCTTTATTCGCAAATCCATGAACAAGAAGGTCCGCACGGATCTGCAATTAGCCAAGCGAAAAAAAGTTGGGCGCATCTGCACTCGACGCGCAAGCTTTATTGTTTTGCCCAAAACTCGAACAAAGTACGGCCAGACCACAATTACATGCGAAGGTTCGCGCCTTTTTAGTAAGATACCCTCGGAAATAAAAAATGTAGACTCGTTCAATATATTCAAAAAGCGACTAGCGAATCATATAATCACAAACATATCTATCTGAGTGAGTTGGACTGGTTTGTTCCTGGTCTTAGTATTGTGGTGCTAAGGTGATAGTGTATACTAGAATTTAACTTTTCTTTTATTTGTATAGATTTTTCCCGTCAATAGCTGATTTTGATGTTATTTATTTTTCAACAACATAGGTACGACAATGAATTTTGTTATTTAGATTTACTTTTATTTATGTTCTCATGTAAGTGGCGTATAAAATGTCTTTATGAGAATAAATGTCTTTAAACATATACATACGATTACGTACCTATGCATCACATCTGTTAATTATTTCTTTAGTTTCCTCTCAAAGAATCAATGATTGTCAAAAAATAATCCAGCTTTATATTGCAACAAATTCCAAATAACTGAATTACGAATAAATTAACACTGAGCATAATATGTTGTCGGCTCAGATTTAATGTTTAAAATTAATTTGATCGGGTGTGATATGATAATTAATGTACTTATGAGGTATGTATCTGGTTGAGGCTCACAAAAACTGTACTTTGTCTATATTTTTCACGTGTCAAAATTCAAGAATATATAATATATTTTTTGGTAGATCTTTGTAAATAATCTGATTATTTTCTGTATTGGGCATTATTCGCTTGTTAATATTACTCGATTTATTTTTACTTGTGAATACTTTTTAATATAAGCAAAAACAAACTGGTACAAAAAGTTGCTGAGATGTAATTTCATAGAAAAATAAAATGTGTCTATGCGTAGTACATTTTCTTTTTCTTCATTACTTCGTCGTTTGAATAAAGTATCGTGATTTCTTAATGTTATGCTAAATGTAATTGCATAAAACTGCTGTTCTAATAATAAGTATAATAAAACTAGTAAAAAATAATTAAAAAATGATTGAATAAACAAATGTGTTCCATCTGATTCACGTGTGTTACAAGAACTGTGTTACATAGCAGCTTTTTTGGTAGAAGCAATAGCAACACGTCATCTATTTTTTTCACAATGGCAACACTATAACTTGCAATATGAAACGTCAGTGTTTTGTCAGACATCTTGGTTTACGGGCAGTAGGCAGTACTTGGTGTGTGTTATTTTTGTCATTGGATTTTAGAGACTTGGTAATAATTTTGCAAGGTAAGTAATAACATTAAGTTGTTTTGTAATATATATAGTTGAAAGAGACATTAAATATTCCTAAATAATGCAGTTTATTACGGATTTGCTTTGCAAGTAAAGATGCTACCTGAATTTTGGTTTATGTTCTTCACGAGTGTTTGTTCACCTATGTTGCGTGTGTTACAAAGTTGTGTGACGTAACACACGTGAAAAGTATAAAGCTTAGTTCACATTGCAATACTTAGGTATAGAAAAAGCTAAATATTTATGTTTTGTGTCAAAAAAAGGAGGAGGTTCTCAATTCAACTGATATTTTTTATTTTCTTTTGTATGTATGTTACGCGATTCTCCAGATTCTGTAGACCGATTTCAAGAATAGGTACTTTTTGGTGAATAGAGAATGCCTTTAGGCTAGTCCCATATAAATTTTCATTTGTTGTTCATTGTTGTTTCATTTTCATTTGTTGTTTAAAGTAGGCTATTTTTGGGTTTTTAAACCAGAAAAAGTTTAATATACAACAAAAAATAAAATGTAACTGCATTCATGGTTTTTATTTTTATTTTATGTTGATTTTACAGATGCCTCTAACACCTAAAGAAAGGCAGAAACTTTATCGAGAACGGCTGAAAGAAGTAAATCCTGAAAGATTTAAATTGCAGCAAAAACAAAATGCAGAAAGAACAAAAAAAAATAGAAAAGAATAGCAGAATATCCTTCATCTGATCAAGAAATCATAAGATAGCAGTGGAGAGAGAGAAAGAAGAAAAGTAAGAAAGAACCCAAGCCTGAAGTAGTGCCTTTAGAAGGACATGGACAAATTTTAACACAGAAGAGAGATTATAATTGAAGGGTCACTTATAGACTGAAAAATGAAAACACAAAGCTAGAAGAGGAATTAAAAAAATATAAAAAGTCGTTGAAAAAAATTAGGCAAAGATTAAACCGTCATATGGAAAAAAATAAAAAGTTACTTGAAATTATTGAGGAGAAAAACCAAATGATTCGTAGCTTTGAAGACAGGTCACGCCCAATTGCCAAAAAGATGAAGCCCTTGAACAAATGACCCCCGTTTCGAAAACGATTAATTAAATATGTTTTTACCAAAAGTGATAACATTAATAAGTACAGTATGAAAACTAAGATGGCTCTACCTATTTAGGTCTTAAAGGAAAAATTCGTCACACTAAACAGAAAAATAAAAGCCCCTTAATACAGACACAGTTAAGAAACTTTTATAAAAGGGATGATGTGAGTAGGATGACAGCAGGGAAAAACGAAGTAAAGACACAAAAAAAACACAGAAAGTATTTGCTTAGCACTCTACATAAATTATATCAGAAATATAGAGAAGAAGTAGGAAAATTATCATTTTCAACTTTCAAAAGGTACAGACCCTTTTATGTATTATCACCAAAAGCCGAGAAACGAGAAACTTGCGCTTGCAAGAGGCACGAAAATTTGCAAATGAAAGCCACGTCATTGAAGTCAATTGGATTAATAGCAACAACAGATCTTGATGAGTTACTGAGTATGGTTGTATGTTCTTCAAAGTCAAAGGAATGTGCTTAAGGAGACTGTGATTTTTGCAAGAACAAACGTATTGATTTTTCTATGGGTGAAAAAGATCTAAACTATAATGTTTCATGGGATGAATGGGTTTTGAAATCTCATGAATACAAACCAAAAAAAATTTTGATGTGACAAAGATTACGAAAAAAAACGTCATAGAAAAAGAACTGGTTCGCTAAAAATGCTCCTAGATGCCTTTCAAGAAGAACTGCAAAGTTTCAAAATCCATTCCCACAATATCGTGCATCAGTACTAACAATATCGGCAGTGCATAGAAAAGGGGGATGCCCATATTAGGCCATGGAACGCCCAACAATGTGCATTTGTTAAAAAAATATATCTTTATTTATGGTTATTAATCGCGGTATTCATTTATCCTAAAACAATGGGAATATTTTTGCACAAATTAAAAGTACCGAAAAGATAAAAATAAAATTAGGTAAATACGTAATTCATTAGTCTGTGAATAAAATAAAAAATGTTGCCAATCACAAAAATCATTAAAAAATCGATTCCCCTTTTCGATCGATTACTTATGGTGTCATTATTACAATGCTTATATGATCTTTCGATAATTATTACGATATAGGTTTAAAATAACCGTTGACAATGGATATTTATCCAAAGCAGTCGATACGCAACCGTTATTAACCAAATGTTTACCGACTACAGACGAAAAAGGATGGTTATGTTTTTACTGTGTGTGCGGATTAGGCTATGTTGAATCGTTTTTTGCTATGGTGCTTAAAACGTAGGATGCATTTTATTATTGAGGGAGCTACTATCAAAGAATATTTTATTCGCTTAACTCGTAAAGTACTTGACCAACTTTAAGAATTCTTTCACCACTGGATTGTTATGTATAATTTTAGATATCTAATATAGGGTTAATTTTATTATAGAGGGCGCTACTTTCAATGAATACGTTTTTTGGCTAATCTCAAAAATTACTAGACCGATTTTGAAAATTCTTTCACCATTACATTGCTAATGAGGGCGTTAGCTGTGTGATAAATTATATTATTACAATAAATAATTGTGAGATTAATATTTTCTAAATAAATAAAACTAAATACCTACCTAAGATGTTCAAATCCAATTATTATTTTTACAATTTAAGAATCGTATTTACACACTTTACTTACTCAGATTGATTATTGTAGATAAAGAGGTAATAAACCTAAAGTAAAAGAGCTCCGCTTAAACGAAAAAACTATTTATTAGAATAAAACTAAATGTTGAAAAAAAGTGGTTCAGTGCGAGTCGGACTCGCAGGCCCATAAAGAGTTCAGTAGTAACAAGCATATATTTTAAATCGAGTCAAAATACCACTATCATTATTGCCAGCAACAAATTATTTTGTTTTTCATAGTGTTTGTATAAATAACAAAGTTGTTTTTGCGGTTCCTTTAAATGTGCTACTTGTATCAAAAAAAGGACTATTATACATTAAAGGGGTTTCTGTGGTTTATTCATTACCAAAGAGAAAAAACTTATTGCGCAAAATAGGTTTTTATTAATTTCAAGTCATCAAAAGCGGCAGTCAACCATTAAAAACTAAAACAACCGTTGTTATAGGCTCGGTTGAATTCATTGACAACCTTCACATTTATTGTTACGATAATTAAACAAGCGAATTACTAGCTGATTTACCAAGAATTCTTTAGAGTATAACAAAACGCTACTGCACAAGTTAACTGTTATTCTTATCTGTTTTTAACATAACATTTAAAATAGAATCATGTTATAATAATTCAAGAAGTTAATTTCCAGCTGATTTACCACGAATTCTCTAAAGCATAACAAAACAATACAGCACAAGCTAACTGTTCTTAAAAATACATTTGCAATAGAGTTTCAATAAATAAAGGAAATTATATTTTAAAAAGCGTGCAGAACTTAAAACGCGTCAAAGATTATTCTTTTTATGATATTATTAATCGAATAAAAATCGATATCATTCCATAGATTTTATGACCGTTAAGTGGCAACATCGTATCCGACAGGTAGGCCGCTGTCACTGTTATGTCACAAGAATTAAATTACGTGTTGTTATCGTGTTATTGTTTTGTTGTAAAAGTAAAATGCAATTGGGTTGAGCTTTGGGAGGAAGTGAGAGATACAAGTGTCGTGCCTTTTTTGCTTAAAATTTATTATTTTATTAAGTGTTGCTGAGTTACTATAGTAAATTTTTCTGTCTTGGTGGAGGTTTTAATATCTGTAAATTAGTAAGTGTTTGTAGTTGTGCCGTTTTTATGTAATTTTTTGTTGTAGTAATATAATGGAGGACGAACCTCCCGATCCCGGAAGGGGTCGCAATGATTCCTTTTCCTTACCCATTAACATTGATAATGTAGAACTAATTAACCGTAAACGTGCCCAAGTAAGTAACGAGTCTGCCCATCCACAAAAAATAGTTATTACTGATCCAAAACAACAGTTTCCTTCAATACAATCCTCATATACCCATCCTGATTTTATTAATAAAAAAGTTAAGTACTCTCAAGATGATGCCGCTCCTTTTCTAGTTCACGTAAGTAAAATCTCAAATGATCAGCTGTCTGGAGTAACTCTTAAACCAATTAAATTTGGTCACTTTCTGTATCATAACAATATTAAAAATATAGTCCATGATGGAGTCAAAAAAGTTGGACGAAATAGAATATCAGTGGAGTTTAAAACAGCTGCAGATGCAAACACCTTTATCGATCACCCAGCTCTCCAAATTTCCAAATATGAAGCAACCATCCTCTCATATAGTATCACTCGTATGGGGCTAGTTAGACAAGTTCCCATAGAGTGGACACTAGAAGAATTAATAGCAGCTATAGCTCTGGCTACGGTTCTATAATTAAAGCACGGCGACTTAATAGATGATCAGTTAGTGACAGCAATAGCGTTTCATGGGTTCCAACTCAGACGGTTGTTCTAACTTTTTCTGGACAAAAACTTCCTCCCCATATTTACTGTTTTTACACTTCAATGCCAGTAGAAAAATATATTTTGCCACTAATTCAGTGTCATAAATGTTGTAGATTTGGCCATGTTACTTCCCAGTGCCGATCATCTCCTCACTGCTTTGTGTGTGCACAGAATCATGAAGGTTTAGCTTGTTCTCGACAAACTCCTACTTGTCTATTCTGCTCAGGTCCCCACACCGCAAAAGACCCTACTTGTCCTGAACATCTAAGGCAAAAATCTATTAAACTTGTTATGTCACAAGAAAATATCTCATATTTAGAAGCTTCAGCTAGATTCCCTCAGACAAAAAGATCCTTTGCTGATACAACAAGAATCCAGCCTCGTAATTGTTCTCAACAGACCCCTTATACCATAACTGACAGTCTTTCAACCCCTTCGGCTCAGCTCTCACAAACTGCATCATACAAAAAAACAATTTTTATCCCTCAACGTACCTATAGCCAATCATTAAATTCTGGATATGATATGGCAGCCCATCAGGCAATTGTTGAGAATCCTAATTCTTCCCTTCCTAATGGGTGTGCTCTACTGGGAAATGACAACAACTCCTCTAGTAATGATAATTTCTGCGAACTTATGATATCAATTCTAATTAACATGATCTCCCGTTTTAATGACACGGAACTTCCTCTCAGCTTACACCTAAAACTTACTCAGCTTTCCTCCTTAGCCCGTAACATTCGCAGTCCCGCCAATTCTTCAATGGAATTGTCGGAGCATTAGAAATAAAAAAAATGAACTCATTTACCTCATTAATAAATTTCATCCCTTCATTCTTGCCATCCAGGAGACATGGCTTAGACCTGAGTCTCATTTTAGGGTTTCAGGCTATGCATGCCTCCGGGATGATAGGAGTGATGGTCGTGCTGGCACCTCTATTTTAATTTCAAGAACAGTTACATTTTCACAAGTTCCTCTCCCTTCTCATAGTCCAGCAGTTAATGCTGTTGCTATTAAGGCCCTTGATGTCTCTATTCTCTCTGTTTACATTCCTAATCCTGATGCAAATGTTTTAACAGAACTTGCAACACTTATTTCTTCTCTGTCACCTCCTATGGTTATTTTGGGAGATTTTAATATGCATCATACTGTTTGGGGCTCCCATCTGTGTGATTCACTGGCTCCCTCATTTTTAGATCTTATTGATAATTTTAATCTCTGTATTCTAAATGACGGGTCTCCTACCCGTCGAGTATCCCCATTACAAAATGTTAGAAGTGCCGTTGACCTAACTCTCTGCTCCCCAGATATTGCTTCCCTTCTTTTGTGGCAAATATTACCTTCTAGCTATGGCAGTGACCATTTTCCTATATTCATCACTCCTCCTACTTCACCTGGAATAAATTTTACATTTTGCCCAAGACTAAAGTATAATCTATCCAAAGCTAATTGGCAATTATATTCTACAGTTTTGGAACAAGAGGTTTCAAATCTTCCCCCAATTAACAATGATAATATTGCTCCTGTATATATAGAGTTCAGAAATGCAATTATTTCTGCTGCTAATAAGTCAATCCCCTTAAAAAAACCTTTCAAAAATAAGTATCCTTCCCCTCCTTGGTGGGACCAAGATTGTTCAGCAGCTTGTAGGAGAAGAAAAGAGGCTGAATTAATATACTCCCGTTCTATGACTGCAGAGAATTATATCTCCTATAAAAAAATTGCTGCAGAAACCTTAAAATTACTGTCAGACAAAAAGCGAACTGGTTGGTTTAAATTCTGTGAGTCACTGTCACCTAGGACTCCCCCATCTTTGGTCTGGAGAAATGTTAAAAAATATCGCTGTGCAGTTTCTAGTGAAAATATAATTTCTAATGATCCTTCCCTGTGGATAGATGAATTCTCTAATAAACTTGCACCACAAACAGTCCCATCTTATGATGAATGCCTAGTTTTTAATTCTGCTTTTTAAAAACAAATGATAAATTTGATTCCCCCTTTTCTTCTCAAGAATTGTTTACTGTACTCAATGGCCTTAAAGACTCCTCACCAGGTATTGATGGGATTCCTTATTCATTTATAATTAATAGTAGTGAGAACACTAAAACTGTCTTACTATCCATTTTAAATTTTATTTATATTACTGGTAATCCTCCTGCTGAATGGAAAACCCAAATTATTTTGCCCATTCTCAAACCAGGTAAGTCTAGCAATGACCCTTCCAGTTACCGACCTATTGCCCTTTCTTGTACTTTGGCAAAAATCTTGGAACATTTAATAAAAAATCGCTTGGAGTGGTTTTTGGAAAGGAATAATCTCTTACCTAAAAGCCAATTCGGTTTCCGAAAAGGTTTAAGTACCATGGATAGCCTAAGTACTTTGGTCACAGATATTCATATTGCTTTCTCAAAACATGAATTTCTCATAGGAGTTTTCTTGGATATTTCTTCTGCATATGATAATGTGCTACTTCCTGTGCTCAGGCAGAAAATGCTTAATCTGAGCATTCCAGTGAGGATAGTCAATTACGTCTCTAACTTTCTCTCTTCTAGATCAATATCTATAAATGTTAAAAATCTCCTGCTTCCCCCAAAAACTATATGGAAAGGACTTCCACAAGGCTCAGTTCTTAGTCCTCTCCTTTATTCTATATATACTCACGATTTAGAACTTTCAGTAAATTCTTTTTGTAATGTTCTTCAATATGCAGACGATTTAGCTCTATACATCTCCTCAAACAACTTCACAGTGGCATGTTCCCGTCTAAACTCATCCATGGATTATTTACAAGAATGGTTAACTAATCATGGCCTCTCTTTATCTGTGGCCAAGAGTAGTGTGGTGATCTTTTCCCGCCAAAGGCGAATTCCCGATATATCCATTATATATGATAAGCAACCTTTTCCAGTTAGAGGCAATGTTAAATTTTTGGGAGTTATCCTTGATTCGAAATTGGCCTTTGGTCCATACATTGAATATATAACACAAAAATGCGAAAAAAACATAAATATTCTTCGGTCTTTGTCAGGTGTTTGGTGGGGGTCCCATCCTTTTTCTCAGAAATTACTGTACAATGCTTTAATACGAAGCCACCTTGACTATGGATGTTTTCTGTTGGAGCCTTGCAATAAATCATCCCTAAAAGTAATGGACAAAATTCAATCGAAATGCCTTCGCATTATTACAGGGGCAATGAAATCCTCACCAATAAATGTTCTTCAGGTTGAGTGCGTAGATCCTCCTTTAAGATTAAGAAGGCAATACCTTTCAGACAGATTCTTATTTAAGATATGCCAGCTTTCAGATCATCCCCTAATTCCTAAATTGCACCTTCTTTCAGAGTATATCTCATCTGACCGATACTGGACCCATAAGGACTCTCCCTGCTTGTTTAAAAGTTTTGTAATTTTTCTTCAGCTTCCTTACCCAATCTTTCAATGTAAAATAAATCCACTCTTTGATGTTCCTTACGAGGCTATTGTTTTCCAACCCGACATTCATCTAGATCTAGGTATAGAAAAGGATTCTCCAATGGCAAATTTGAAATTAAAAGAAATTATAGAAAACACCTTTAAAGATTGGCTTGTCATGTACACAGACGCTTCAAAACAGTCTGATGAAGACTATACTGGAGCTGCTGTTTGGATTCCTAAGTTCAAAATCATTCTTAACTTTAAATGCCCCTCACTATCCTCCACTTTTACCGGTGAAGCAACTGCAATCAGTGAAGCTTTGTTATATGTAGAGTCACATAATCTTAATAAAACAGTTATTTTCACAGATTCAAAAAGTTGTTTGTTAGCTATTTTGTCCAATCAATTCCATAACAAACATAAATTTCCACTAATTCTTAAAATAAAAAATACCCTATTCAGATGCCATCTTAAAGGAATCCATGTTTCAGTGGCCTGGATTCCAGGCCACAGTGGTATCCATGGTAACGAAACAGCTGATGTACTCGCTAAAAATGCAATTGCTAATGGCATTCTACAAAATTTAATTTACTCACATGATCTAATTTTGCTAGCTAAAAGGAAACTGAATGAAAATTGGAATAAATTATGGGAAGTTTCCAAAAATGTTAAAGGTAAGCACTATGCTGCCATCCAAGAGGTTATTCCTCCCAAGCCTTGGTTCTTTAAATTTAACAAAGCAAATAAACATGCAACTTCAATCATTTGTAGATTAAGAATTGGACACGCCTGTACACATGCACATCTGGCAAAAATCAGAGTAAGGGATAGCTCATTGTGTGAATGTGGCTTAGATGAAGGTTCCACAAACCATATTTTTTTCAACTGTCCCAAATTATCCTCCTCCCTTTATGATTACCTTCCTCCTTATATTCCTCGACCTATAGATTTTAATTCTCTTTTAACATATACCAGTACTCCTTTTGTGTATATTTTATGTGATTTTATTAATACTAATAATATGAAACTTTAAATCCTTGTCACTTTTAACATACGGGTAAGAGTCTAACACCTGTGTTTGTCATATTTGTTCTGGGTAACTCAACAAATAGATTTGTCAAAATTCTCGGAGGAAAACTGAATCCTTGTATTATCACAGACTCTTATTTTAATTAAACTCATAAGCCTTCATTTTCTACTCTATACGTCATTGGCGAATTTAATCAAACCGCCACAAAAGAAAGAAGAAGAAAATGCAATTGTTGATCTCTCAACAATTGGTTCGAACACAGCAGGTAAATAGTTGGTACATATCACGATGTGGTATGTCTTCCTCTAAGAAATGCTTTATAACTGAGTTTACTTGAATAATATCAATATAATAATTGTAGCTTCTTTATTAGGTACAAGTTTCGAGTACAGTGAACGTGTAGTGTGGCACTCGCAAAATGCACCAATAGTTAGTCTTGAACATCTATACATCAGCTGTGGCACTGACACTTATGAGAATAAGATCACACACATTGTTTGTCTTCGATTTTCCACGTGAGGAATTATTTGCGATACGTGAGGTAAGTGTTTAACATGTCTAACATTTCAATTTATTAAATGTGATCCATATATCTGATAATTATACATGTTTTTACACTGATTGTATATCAACTCAAGAACTTGTTTTATTTTTTCACATCTGCCCTAGCTATATCTGACAAACATACTAGCTTATTTATGAGATTAACCAGTTTTATCAACTACCAAGAAAGGAGACCGTTGATTTTTCATTGTTTTTGGACTGCTGGTAGTCTGTCAGTCCTTAATTATTAAATAATATAGGGCATTAAATCCGTCCTTGTGCAGTAACATTTAACTTGATAAATATTTTATTTATATTTGAGTTTGAAATATATCTATTTTATTTTTATTTTTTCACTTTGACTTCATTTTTTGTATTTTACATTGTTTCAGTTGTCATGCCGTGTATATCATAATTGCTGGCAATGAACTGATAGAACAGCATCATGTTCAACTGCAGAACGGGAACCATCTGAATCATCTAGTCCGTCCTCGTTGCAATCTGAAGTGAGTAATGTATTGCACCCAGAACAACAAAGCTTAGATCATACATCACACAGTGTACTGCTAACTAATTATATAAAAGCACAATGTTTTTTACCAGGTTGTAACAGTTCCATCAGCATTGCAAGTATGTCTCTTTTGTGATTAACTACATTTTGCGATAACAAACATACATAGTGACAAGTACTATGTATGTGTGTTATACTTGGTAGAGCCATGCTGCAGTTATATTAGAAGTATAGTTGTAGCATGAATGGGTCGGCTCGACCGGGGAAGGAGCACCCTCTCACAGAATACCAGCGTGAAATAGCAGCTTAATGCTGCTGTGTTTTGTATGGTGAGTGTAGAGAACCGGAGACCCTTTTTACTGGAAACGAGAAAATGATCTTAGTCCTCACGGGTGACAACGCATCTGCATTTTGATTTGTAATCGAGGATAGATGTGGATGTCTAAGGGTCGCAGAAATGTCTCCAGCAGATGGTGAATCTCAGTTAATGACAAGATATGCTAATAAATCCAGAGCCGTGACTATGTGTCGATATGGGTAGTAGAGGTGGTGAATGGCATTTTTAAAACTGAATTTAAAATATTTCATCAAAATTACTTTAACAGGGCTTCTACACATTTGATGATAGACTGCTGTGGCTTCTGCTATAGTTAATAAATTCCACACAAAAATAAGGGACAGGGATGATGCGGCTCAAATACTTGAAATAGTTCATCAAAATATGGAGACAAATAATGATTTTTCTGAGTATGCTAGGGAAAACAATCTAAATAGAGCTAGGGCAGGCAGACTTTAGAAATATAAATGTAGACTTTAAAATGTTAGGGAATTTCCTGTTTTAACTTACAGCGACTTAATATTAATTGCTTGTGTCACATACCAATTAAAGCAAGCTCGCTACTATTATGGTGAGCATATAAGATTTAATGGTTGCTACCGGATAGAACTCTGTAATAACCAGAGGAGCAGCATTATGGAAGGAATAAAGTTAAGCCCTAGCTGATCTTTACTTAGGGCTAGAATTGCAAGTCATCACTATTAGTCGTAAAGTGTATTTTATTATATAAATTCTATATAATATCTAATATATAAATTCTTTTTTAGGAAGGATGCTTGGTACTACCACCTGCTTAGGACCCTGTAATTAATGAAATTAAAAACCCAAGCATACCACTGCAAGACTTCTAGACACAGTAAGTTCATTCTGTAGATCGGACAATAAATAAAAATTAAAAATCTGAAGGTACTCCGGGTTAACACTGACATTGGGACGTCGGTCACCTCAGTCTGCCGTAACCATGGGTGCTGGAAAGCACCCGAAATGTCTGGAATTAAAAATCAAAGAAATAAAACGCGATAAAATCGATAAAAATAGTTGTTAAAAAAACTGCATTTGTGAAAATAAAAACTTCAAATATTTTCAAAACCCCGACTTTTTTTAAAGCAATTCCTTTACCATTTCATTGTTTTAATTGCATATTATCATATCTATATGCTTTTATATGTGGGCACTCATGGCCGAAGTGTCTATGAAGACTGGGCATTCCCCTTTAGATGACCGTACTGTCGTTGTACACGTCGATTTTTCGGAAAACTATTCTTGCAAATTAGCCACTGAAATACAAGCTATGCACACACACTGGGGTGTTATATACCGAAAAAGGTCATCAATCTCTTGCAAGTTTAAGTCCAAACAAAGACCACGGACCAGATGCCATTTGGGCACATGTCTTACCTGTGCTTAAGTTGTTCAAGGAGAAATTACCCAAAGTAGACGGGATTCATTTTTATTCAGATGGCCCAACTGTACAATACCGACAGAAGAAAAACTTTTATTATTTCGCAAAACTGACGAAAGAGTTGGGCTTTCCATTTTTCACGTGGAACTTTTACGAAGCGTCACACGGTAAAGGAGCCGCTGATGGTGTAGGAGGAGCCATTAAAAAAAAATTAGAATCAATTGTCGCTTATGGTTCAAATGTTCCTGACGCTAAAACAGAATCAGTAGAACTCGTACCAGTACGAAACACGATGAAAATACATCAGATTATTAACAATGTTGACTCAGCTAACTCTATTTCCTACCGTTGTTTAAGTTGCTTCTGCGAAAAGAGTAGACCAGGTTTTTGCGACTGTCTCAATCTGAAATCTGCGGACTTGCTAAAGCAAACAGAAATGTTAAATGAAAAATCTATTCCGTCTAAAACGTCTATAACAGTATTAGCTGACATTAAAAATACTCAAGAAAACAGGTCTTATTTTAATTTGAGACAATATGGACCATTCAATTTAAAACAAATAAACCTCAAAACAGACATTGCTAGCAAAAGTTTGAAAGAAAATTCTCATGACAGAATGAAGAAATGTTCAAAGAAAAGAAAAATAAAAGACATACACCTTAAAACAAAAAAGAAACTTAAAACGAAAGAGGAGAGCAGTACAGACGAAGATATGACGATTTGTGTGCATGATACTTCTGATGAATAGTATCACATTACAGATGATATCTTACCGGATGATGATTATCTGGATCATATGGATTTATCAATTGAAAGAACAGAAGAACGTTACAAATTTAAGAAAAATATCAGACACAAGTAAATTAGAGAGAGAAAAAATAGAACAATCAAGCCATGAAGATAAAAAAATACTTACACTGGTAAAGACACAAGAGAAATAAACATTTTTTCTAATGAAAATCAGGGAGTAGTTAAAACTAATTTAGCTGGACAATCTGTGATTGCTACGACTCTGCAGGATGATGAAAATAACTTTAACAATTCAAAAAATGACTTGGCAGTGACATCAAAAATTAATACAGGCATATGGAGGCTATCTTTCAAAGACACTGTACTTGTAAGGTATTATCAAAGAACCGCGTATTACATAGGATTCTTGGAAGACAGTTTTAAAAAAGAAGGAAAATCTTATTTTACCATACGATTTCTGAAAACCATTAAAAAACCGGAGCTAAAGTTTGTAATTCACAAAATAAAAGATGAAGACACTGTAACTGAAGATTTAATAGTTAAGCAGGTTAAAATAATACAAAACGATCAAAATAATACTTTTTAGTTGATCCTAGCGATAAGGTTTATTATTAAGTACAAATTTTGATCTCTTTGTTTTTTAAGTTGTTTTATTAAATAAATAATTCTATCTATAATCGTATTTTCAATTTTTTTATTGCTTTATGTGCATCAAGCTTAACAACATTTCCAGTGTGTTACACAATTCCAGTGTGTTATCGTGTGTTACAAGTTCTTGTGTGTTATGGTACATTTTCTGTGAGCCTCACTCATCTATGTATAGACTATAGATATTGTATAACCTATTGTTGTGGCTTCGGAACAGTCCCGATATAACATCCTTTTCCTAAGTGTTTCCTATCCTCCCGCCTCCCCCGTCTACGCACTGCTCAGAATGGTGCGCCACCTATGTCGTCGAGAAAACAAGAAGCAAGATGGCCGCGCACGCATAAGACGTGTTCGTTACCGCTCGTTTAAAAATAACCAATAAATAAGTTGTAAGACTATCGTGCAATTGCTCGTGTCCATATACATTCGAAGTGCAGTGTGGTATCTGTGTATACACGAGAACTTCAGCGTAAATATACAGACTTCACCATAACCACGAGGAGTGCTCCAGTCTTGTGAGTATCCCTTCCTTATCTACCCAGTTCTAAAGCTATTTTCGTTTACTTCCCGGTTGGGATCATCGGGTTAGCCAGCCCTTGGTCTGGTTGTTCTCTGGTTCCCAAAACCACCCACGAAACACATTGAGAAACATTCAAGCCGTAACATAATTTCTGGTCCATACGATCCGGGTACCTATGGATTTCTATTTTTATACAGTCCGCTCCTCATAAAGATAATATCAAGTTCAATTTCTAAGGAAAACTTTGATATTTAATCTATTTTTCTTATAATTGAAAGTAACTAATTCATTTCAATTATAATCCTGCTAGACTTGAATGCTCGGGAAGTGTTTCGTAATGCTCAGACTTTGCAGACTTATCTTATTTGGTTGCGTTATAATTGCTAAGTTTATTCCGATTATATTCGAATGTGCATTGATAGTCTTACGCTTTGAAAATTATTATAATTTGAGGGTATTTTATAATTATTGCTAGAAAAAATTACTAAATCAGTTTATGGAAATGATCAATTTGGTCTTAGAATGATAGCACTTAAGTATAAATGCTTGTATATCTATGAATGTTTGGTCGTTTGTTAATTGTTATCTAATTCAAATGGTTAAAAAACGTTAACATTAAGTTCAGTATTTGAATGTTAATTTAGTTTGGAGAAACTTAAATATTGTTTTAAATATCTGTCGTTAATCATTATACTTAGCATTCATATTTAATTTTTCGCTGTAATTATTTCGCTGTAAAAAAAATACGTCACAGCGAGAGTATGTTTTTCGTTCTATTCAAACTCTTTTCGATTTATCCACTCAAATACGGGAAGACTCCAGTTCTTCTAAAGTTAGCCAATTTAAATCTAGATTTCTTAAAATTGAGAACATTCGTGATGAATATGTGTTGCTTACGGAAAAAATTAATTCGTTAAAACTGGCACTGTTTCCTAAAGAAAAAATAGATATGCAAGCGTTGTCTGCATTTGATGATATGTACTATGAAGTTCTAAGTTTTGCCGCGGAGATGTCCCTACCGGAGCGCAAACGAGGCAGCAGCCCAACGTCCGCTGACGTTAACTACACCTTTACGCCTGACGCGGAAAAGGTACAAGCTAGACTGCCACAAATTGAGCTTCTGAAGTTCGACGGAAAAATTGAGAATTGGCAAACATTTTACGACACTTTCGTAACGTTAATTCATAATAATAAATCAATCACGAATATTACTAAATTTCACTATCTCATTTCTTGTTTATCGGGATCCGCTTTAGGGATCGCAAAGAAGGTAAAATTAACTTCCGACAATTATGAGCTTGTATTCAATGAACTTATTAAGCGTTATCAAAATAAGCGCATTTTAGAAGTGGCGTATTTAGATCAAATAAATAACTATCCTTATTTAAAAACTCCTAATTTCAATGATTTACAAACATATACTAATATTCTTTGTGAGTCAGTCAATGCCCTTAAGGCCTTAGAGCTAGATGACTTAGGCGATTTTATTTTATTTAACGCAGCGTTTCGCGCACTGGACTCCGATACGCGTCACCGCTTCGAATCTGAAAATAAATCGGAAATTCCTTCTTTTCAGTCTTATGCAGTTTCTTCAAAACTATGTAAAAGTTTTAGAAATAAATGCTAGTGTTGACATTAGGGCGCGATCTTCTCAATTTTTAGGCGGTAAACAGATCAAAAATGTTTCACCGCGGGCACCGAACCTGAAACGTTCCGTGCTCACTACTCAGTCTAAGCCTACTAGTTCGAAGCAGCTGGCTTCACTAGAGTGCTATTATTGTGGCGCAGCACACAGTATCTATAAGTGCCCCACTTTTCAATCTTTGGACACCAGTGCTAGAATAAATATTGTCAAACAAAATAATTTATGCATTAACTGTTTACGAAAACATTCTCTTGATAAATGCGTCTCAAAAATGAGATGTTTTATCTGTAGTGGTAATCATCACACTCTGGTACACATCGACAACCAAGTTCGATCACCGACCGCGGTGACCACCGGTTCGAGTAGTGCCCACACTAACACGAGTGCGTTCGTGGGAGAGGCTCGTGGCCCGTGCGTGGTGCTGCTCGGGACGTGCATGGTGCGTGTGCAGGACTCTAGTGGCACGTTCCATCAAGTTAGAGCGCTCATCGATAGCGGCGCTCAGGACTGCTTCATCACCATGAAATGCGCAAAGAGACTTGGTTTTCAATTACGTCGATGCACCACAACTGTGGCTGGACTTGGACAACAGTCTGTGTGTCAAGTCAAGGGAGTGAATCAATGCTCTATACGCCCGTGTGATTCGAATGACCCACAATTTGATATTAATCCTATAGTCCTCGATAGTATTACTTCTAAAATGCCAACCACTGATATTCCTCTAGCGGTTCGAGACTGTTATAAACATTTAGTATTAGCGGACCGTGACTTTGACAAACCGTCTGATGTTGATTTATTGCTAGGTGCTGAAGTATTTCATCACATCTATGACGGCCGTGTCATTCAACCAGAGCCCGGCTATCCTGCTGCTTTACATAGCGTCTTTGGGTGGGTTCTCTCAGGACCCACCAATGTGGAGAGTCCGGTAAAATCGGTTGGCACTTCGTTAATTACTTCAACCAATTCATTGGAGAAGATGATGAAACGATTTTGGGAAGTCGAGGAACCGCCTCATCAACATATACCTGCTCCAGAGGATGAGGAGGTCGAACGCCTGTATTCCACTCAAACTTATAGGGAATCAGACGGTCGATATGTAGTCCCTATCTTATTGACGCTGTCGTCTGTCAATATGGGAGGCTCATATAATAGTTCTTTGTCGCAGTTTATAAATCTTGAGAAAAAACTTTGCCGACAACCAGATCTTAAATCACTTTATAACGATTTTATGCGTGATTATGAGCAGCTTAATCATATGCAATCAGTGGGAAAGGATATTACCCCTGGTAGATATTTCATTCCTCACCATTGTGTGATTCGTCCAGAAAGCACAACGACCAAACTTCGCGTTGTATTCAATGCGAGTCACAAGACGACTAATGGACTATCTTTAAATGATATTGTTTACACTGGACCGAAGTTACAGGCTGATTTGGTTGACATTATTACTGGATTTCGGGTCCATAATATAGTTTTTACATGTGACATATCTAAGATGTACAGGCAAATCTTGATAAGGCCTGAGGATCGAGTGTGGCAACACGTACTATGGCGTGAATCCCCTTCCTTGCCAGTTCAAGAATTTGAACTTCGTACGGTCACATACGGAGTCAAAAGCTCGCCGTACTTAGCGATACGAACATTACATCAGTTAGCTGCAGATCACGGTGATCAGTTTCCTCATGCAGCTGAAGCTCTTCGGCATCATACTTACATGGACGATATTACTACAGGTGCTTCCTCAGTCGAAGCAGCCTCTCAGCTTAAAGAAGATTTAATCAATCTTCTTAATTGTGCTCAGCTAGATTTGCGTAAGTGGAGCAGTAACAGCCCTTTATTTCTTCGATCGTTACCCATGGAACATTGTCAGTGTCCGAAGACATTTTCTGATGATAGTTCAATAACGCTTAAGGTTTTAGGAGTTCAATGCGGAAGACTATTTCACTTACTCCGTCTCTCCTGTGAACGTGGAGTTTACGAAACGTTCAATCCTGTCCCACGTTGCTCGTATTTATGATCCGTTGGGTTGGCTTTCACCTTTTATTCTTTTAGCCAAACTACTT
Organism: Parnassius smintheus behrii; assembly: GCA_036936625.1. Taxonomy (NCBI): domain Eukaryota; kingdom Metazoa; phylum Arthropoda; class Insecta; order Lepidoptera; family Papilionidae; genus Parnassius; species Parnassius smintheus. The sequence continues at coordinate 26,921,850 of JAUPFT010000009.1, read as the reverse complement.
CTTCAAAACTTATGGCGTATTGGATTGTCTTGGGATGAAATCATACCCGCCAATCTGTGTGACGATTGGGTTTCATTTGTGTCTGACTTGTCTAATATAAAATCGATAAAAATCCCTCGTAAAACCGTGATTGATTTAACAGCTACACACCAGCTGATTGGGTTTTGCGATGGATCAACCAAAGCATATGGGTGCTGTGTCTATCTCCGATCAAGTATCGATGATCAAAATCAAGTTTCTCTTTTGATTTCTAAATCTAAAGTGGCTCCGATTAAGCCTCTAACAGTTAATCGTTTGGAGTTGTGCGGTGCGCTCTTGTTATCACGTACTCTCAAACACATGCAAACTTTACTTATTTCGAAAATAAATATATCTCATATTGTAGCCTACACTGATAGCTCAACTGTATTAGCTTGGATCAATACAGAGCCATACAAATTGAAACCTTTTGTTGCGCATCGAGTAGTTAAAATAACTGACGCAGTTGAACCTTCTACCTGGAGGCATGTCTCGACTCAGGACAATCCTGCTGACTTTCCTAGCCGAGGTCTCTCGTGTGTAGAATTGGTCAATTGTAAGCGATGGTGGTCAGGACCAGATTGGATGCTTAGTAGTCCAGATCACTGGCCAGCTCAAATTCGGTGTAAGCCCCAGGATGAGTTGCCAGAGTTGAGAACACGCACTCTGATTGCTCAATCTCGAGAATCTGATAAAGACATTATGAAGGTGTTATTAAATCGGTATTCATCCTTATCGCGACTACAGCGAATATTGGCATGGGTCTTTCGCTTCATTTCTAATTCGCGCAAAGAACCAAGCCAACGCGAGAAAGGTCACTTGACTACGAATGAGGTAAAGTGCTCTCTACTTAGCCTTATTAAATATGTCCAATGGGGCAGCTTCAATCAAGAGATGTCTAAATTAAAATCGCAGAAGCCTCTACCTAAATACTTACAAAAGTTGTCTCCGTTTATTGATAACCTAGGACTCATGCGAGTGGGTGGACGACTTACCAATTTCAACTTACCTGAGCACACAAAACATCCATATTTGTTACCGAAACAATCTATTTTATCTCAATTAATTATTAGCTATTATCATAAACGGTATTTGCACTGTGGACCTCGCACGTTACAATCCCTAATTGTTCGCAAGTTCTGGATTTTAGGTATTAGAAATCTTATTCGTTCTGTTTTAACAAAGTGTGTGACTTGCTTTCGGGTTAAACCTATACCCTATCAGCCGTCTATGGGTAACCTGCCACCTTGTAGATCTCAACAAGGTTACTGTTTTCAACAGGTAGGGATTGATTTTGGCGGTCCTTTTCTTATAAAAGAAAACAGACGACGTAACGCACGGGTCAGTAAGGCTTACATATGCTTGTTCATTTGTTTATCTGTAAAAGCAGTTCATTTAGAACTCGTATCTGAACTGTCTACAGAAGCGTTTCTAGCCGCCCTAGACAGATTCGTGTCTCGACGTGGAATATGTCAACATATTGTGACAGATTGTGGCACTAACTTTGTAGGCGCTAAACGATATCTTGAGGAAATGGTTAAATTATTGATAGATAAAAAACAGGATATTTCCGATCAATTAACGTCTCGTGGAATCTCGTGGAAATTAAATCCACCTTCAGCACCTCACTTTGGAGGCATTTTTGAAAGTGGTATAAAATCTACTAAATATTATCTCAAGAGGGTCATAGGCTCACAAGTCCTGACGTTTGAAGAACTAACTACAGTTTTAACTAAAGTTGAAGCGATGCTGAACTCAAGACCGATTTGTCAGTTATCGTCTGGTCCTGGCGAAGTTGATGTTCTCACGGCCGGTCATTTTATTATAGGACGTCCTTTAGTAGCTCTACCAGAACCGTCCGTTGAGGATATGAATCCTAGAACACGCTGGCAGTTACTTCAAAAGCTTTCTCAAAGTTTTTGGCGTATTTGGCAAAGTGATTATTTACATACGCTTCAACAAAAGGTTAAGTGGATTAAGGATGATCACAAACATCCTAATATTGGTCAACTCGTTTCAATCATTGAACCTAATCTATCACCTAACGAATAGCGCCTAGGTCGAGTAGTCCAAATCCACCCCGGAAAGGACAATATTGTCCGAGTTGTGACCTTAAAGACCAAAAGAGGCCTACTTACAAGACCAGTAGTCAAAGTCTGCCCTCTTCCTCTTGATTGAATCTTATTTTTATTGTTTTATTAAGCTAGATTGTAAGTTCTAATTTTAAAATTAAATTAACTAAGTTTGATTTTCTTTTGTAGTTTAGTTAAGGTTATCAATGCACAACTTAGCTCAGATATCTATTTAGTTTATATTAATTTATATTCTATGACCAACTGGGGACCTGGAGAGCTGCCGGGTCGATGGTTGTCTTGTGAAATCCCTAGGTGATTTCAGGTGGGAGGGAATGTTGTGGCTTCGGAACAGTCCCGATATAACATCCTTTTCCTAAGTGTTTCCTATCCTCCCGCCTCCCCCGTCTACGCACTGCTCAGAATGGTGCGCCACCTATGTCGTCGAGAAAACAAGAAGCAAGATGGCCGCGCACGCATAAGACGTGTTCGTTACCGCTCGTTTAAAAATAACCAATAAATAAGTTGTAAGACTATCGTGCAATTGCTCGTGTCCATATACATTCGAAGTGCAGTGTGGTATCTGTGTATACACGAGAACTTCAGCGTAAATATACAGACTTCACCATAACCACGAGGAGTGCTCCAGTCTTGTGAGTATCCCTTCCTTATCTACCCAGTTCTAAAGCTATTTTCGTTTACTTCCCGGTTGGGATCATCGGGTTAGCCAGCCCTTGGTCTGGTTGTTCTCTGGTTCCCAAAACCACCCACGAAACACATTGAGAAACATTCAAGCCGTAACACCTATTAATAAAAAGCTAATTTACTTAAACGCATATATTAATTTATTTTACGTAAAGAGAAAATAAAACTAAAAAAGACTGCTAGCAAAATATTATTAATTGTCAACAAAATTTCAAACAAAGGTGATTGCGGAGCACGGCGGTGTGCGTCCCCGACACGGCCCGATCTTGTCGATTTAGCAAGTGTCATTGTGTGCGTGCTTTGGCTCCTGCCGCTCGTATGAGTGCGTACTTTTCTTAGAAGATAGCCTACTATTCTGTTTTTACTCTGACCTAACACAAAACATCGGCTATTCGAGGTAATTTGGAGTTAATAGCAATGAGCAACTAAGGCCCGATTTACATTTTGAGAAGTGACAAGTGGAACTGACAAATGACAAGTGCTTAGTGCGTATTGGGTATTTTATTTCCACTTGTCACTGCCTGTTCACACGCACTAAGCACTTGTCAGTAGCACAAGCACAAATGTCACTTCTCAACATGTAAACCGGACCTAAGTGTTGGAACGATCTCCCACCACTACAACACACTATGACAAGTAAAACCAGTTTTAAAAAGAATTATAGACGTTACTATAGTACCTACAATGAAGGTTAGAGAGAAGGAGAACTATCGCTACGTGCTAAAGCATAGCCCGCCTGTCCCTGAACTGCCGTCGGTAAGTAGTATCTGCGAAGATAGCTGTTTATGAGTACAAGTAGATGAAGTTAGTTGAATAATGTACAAATTTTCTTCGTGACATTGGTGAGAAAATAATCGTGCTCATAAATGAAGAGGTAAATCTATCGAATAAACTTAAACAATTTTCCCCAACAAGCAGATCGAAGGCCTTTAGAAAAAAATATTTACTGCCATGTACAGTTTCGTTTTTTAACATCATGTTAATCAAATATAAATATGTAGATACTGAATTAAATACCCATTTATAATTTTATAAAATGTTTTCTGTATGGAGTGTAGAGGTAAGAAGTGCAGACTCTGTATAAAAAAGTGTCCGTAGGAAATCGCTAAATAAGGCTGGCGCCACTGTAGCTACCGTCTAAATTTTGAAGAACCTTTTATAACTTTTTTATTGCACAGACTTTTCACCACAATTGTTTTTACAATAATTATTTTATTGCTTTCAAAATTTTTATTTTCAAAATCACTCAATGTATTTTACGGCGATTTATCATACCTTGTAGCTACTCGAGCACTGTTGTGGAGAGTTTTTGAACTGTTATTTACTGCTTACGGATGGACACATTTTTAACTATTTCTCCTATGGTATGGAGTGAAGATGTAAGGAGTACAGACTGTGTATTAAAAAGTTTCCGTAGAAAACCGTTAAATAAGGGTGGCGCCACTACAGCTACGGGGCAAACTTTAAAGAACGCGCCGAAAAATATTATTGGGATAGACGACTTTTTCGAGATTATATTTACTAAATAAAATTATTTTAGATTTTAGAGCTAGTGAGCAGTCTAGCAGCACACTTTACATCGTCGACAACTGCTAATTTCATTTCATGTAGCTGTTTTCTGTCGTTACTCCAGCGCTGTTGTGGAGAATTTTCGAATTGTTATTTATTGCTTACGGATGGACACTTTTTCAATTATTCTCCTATGAGAGATTGTTCTTACGTCTACGCTCCATATACGGGAGATTGTCCTCCTTACATCTATACTTCATGGTTTGACAGCTACTTTTTTTCTAGAGAGTTCGTTTACGAAGTTTGTTAAGCACACTTTCCACTATGGGGTATATTATGATTTAAATTACATCTGGAGATATAAATTAATATCGCTCACCGTACTTTTAAATGGAACTGTATGTTTGTTAAGTACACGTATTGTATAAATTCAAATTCAATGTTATGCACTAAATGTTGTTCGCGTAGAAAATAAGAGTATTTTGCGACTTGACTGTCAAAGTTACCCCGATTGACTGTACCGTTATTGCAGTTTTTCGATAATAGAAGGTAAATAAGGCTTCTACTTTTATTTGAAATTATCTCAAATTGAATGTAATTTATGGGCAACACCGTTTTTACCTACCGATCGATCCTTATGAATATGTGCGTGCGCAGCACAGAATGGCTAATTGGCGCCCATAAAATAGATGATGGCACAGAGAGGAACGCGCATAGGACCGCTACCTGGGGGTCGCCGAGGCACGTCTGGAGCTGGCTGGGTCTTCACCGGTCTTCTGGTCGTCTGGTGGAGTACGTCGCATGCGTTGGACAAAAACTATGAATGAAAACGCATTGCGGGCGTACTATAAGGGTGAAAGGGGAAGAAACTGTGGCGATAGTGTATAGGGCTCAGATGCATTGCTTTTTTGCTGAGCTGGTGCCGTCTATTCCTGTCACGGAACAAAACTTGGCAGACAAGATTACTTTCTTTGACCTTTAGGGGGTAAAATCAGTTAAAATAATGCATTACCATTCATTTTGAATTCAAAAGATAAAAAGGACAGAATGTTTGAGATTTTTTAAAATAAAATTTTCTTCACCATTTATACATAAGTGATGATTATGATTACGTTACTAACTTTTTTTATAGAATGAGGGTGACAAACAAGCACGTATTCTACCTGATGGTAAGTGGATGTTGTGGCCCATAGATATCGATTAAAAATCAAAATGCATATGCGTCGTTACCTGAACAGTCCCTGGGATATAAATCCACTCTCGCTCTCAACTCACTGGCCCATTCCACAGAGGAGAAAGTCGATCTTTTTGGTTCTCCTTTTGAGTCCAACTTGATTCTCGACAACGGGGGGTATACACATCGACTGTACTGCGGCGTGATTGCTTCATGCTGGATTTGCGGTTTACACAGCGATCACTGTGCAAAGCACTCGTTTCTACGGACATCAACAAGTCGAGTGGGCCGGAAGAAGTCCCTCCTATAGTGCTGAAGACAAGTGCTCCGGAGTAAGATTAGTGACCTTTAGCTGGTTCTTGTTATTATAATCATCTAATTTACCTGACTCATAGATGAGCGGAAGCAGTAGAGTTCAAGAGGGTGACCTAAGACGTTACTATGGACACAGCTATAGCAAAGGCCTTCGGTGTGGTGGGCTTTGGCACAAAGCGCTTTTTAAGAAGCTTCTTTGATAAATAAAGTCTTGGCTCGGGGACGACTAAGTCAAGTTTAAACTTCAGAAGACACAGGTCTGCGCAGTTACTGCTAGAAAAATAAAGGACCGCCCCTTGCTCAAATGCAGAAGGCGGTGCTCACTGATAACACTCGTATCGTCTGCCGGTTTCTTTCCCTTTCCCTCTAACCCTCGGCTGTTTGGCCTCCCCTCCCGAGGATCACCATAGTGGATGCTGTGGCCTATAGATATCGATTAAAAATCAAAATGCATATGCGTCGTTACCAGAACAGTGCCTGGGATATAAATCCACTCTCGCTCTCAACTCACTGGCCCATTGCACAGAGGAGAAAGTCGATCTTTTTGGTTCTCCTTTTGAGTCCAACTTGATTATCGACGACGGGGGGTACACACATCGACTGTACCGCAAGACGTTACTATGGACACAGCGATAGCAAAGGTTCGGTGTGGTGGGCTTTGGCACAAAGCGCTTTTTAAGAAGCTTCTTTAATAAATAAAATCTTGGCTCGGGGACGACTAAGTCAAGTTTAACCTTTTGAGCGCCACGCCCAAAACTCACTACCGTGTCCTGTACGCCAAAGCGAAATGTAAACAAAAATACCTACGAAAAAAACAGTGCTGCCAAGAGTTGATATATCGATAACACAAAATAACTTGTTTTTGTTGGTTTTTTATACAATAAATGACTCTTATAATCGGGTACATTTTATTTAATCTTGTGCTGTCTTCCACTCTTGTTATATATGTACTTTGTACATAAATAAAAAACAAACAATAACAATAAAATAGTAGTAAACCACAACACTACTCTCCATCGTGATGACGTCACTGTCACGACTGGACGACAACGGCGTAGCTGACCTTTCTTTTTGAAACTTTCTTAGAGATGTAGCCGTGTCGCACGTTGTGTATCGATTTCAAAATCGATCTAACCAAAATATACAGACATCAATTCAAAATATTTTATGGCGAGGCGTAGGCCAAGTGAATCACAGAAGAAAAATCTTACATTCTTATGACAAAGGGGGTTTTATACGATGCTGATGTTGCTAAATTATTTTGAGATTGAGAAAGAAAATCGCACAACACAAAATGAATAATTGCTCTTCATACCTTAAGTAAAGAAAACACATTTATTATTTGTAATTTTATATTATTAAAATAGAAAAGGTACGTAATTATTCACTAATCAACAATTCATCATTCATCATCATTACAGCCTTTCACAAGTCCACTGCTGAACATAGGCCTCCCCCAAGTAATGCCACAAAGCACGGTCCTGAGCCACCTGCATCCATCGACTTCCTGCATGTCTTACCAGGTCGTCACTCCATCTAGTGGGGGGTCGCCCTACACTACGCCTACCGGTACGAGGCTGCCACTCGAGAACCTTTCTTCCCCATCGGTTATCGGTTCTTCGAGCTATATGGCCGGCCCATTGCCACTTCAGCTTACTAATCCGTTGGGTTATGTCGGTCACTCTGGTTTTACTGCGGATATCCTCATTTCTGAGTCTATCACGCAGAGAAACTCCGAGCATAGCCCTCTCCATAGCTCGCTGAGCGACCTTAAGCGTCCTCATACGGCCAGCAGTGAAGGACCACGTCTCAGATCCATAAGTCATCACTGGCAACACGCACTGGTTGTACAATCTAGTTTTTAGAGATTGAGGTATACCTGACGAAAAGATATGTCGTAATTTCCCGAACGCTGCCCAGCCGAGTTGAATCCGTCGATTGACCTCTCGGTCGAAGTTGGACTTACCTAGTCGGACTATTTGTCCCAGGTAAACGTACTCGTCAACAACTTCGAGCATAGTGCTCCCAACAACTACCGGCATAGGTGTGACATGGACATTGAACATGATCTTTGTTTTGTCCATGTTCATCTTAAGACCTATCCGTTGGGAGGCACTATTGAGGTCATTGAGCATAGTGCAATCAACAATTGTATACAGGTAATTATTCGCACTAGGAAAATCAGTCTTATAATATTAAAATCAGTCTTATAAAATTAAATGATGACATATGGAACTGAGACGTGGCCCTTCACTGCTGGCCGTATGAGGACGCTCAAAGTCGCTCAGCGAGCTATGGAGAGGGCTATGCTCGGAGTTTCTTTGCGTGATAAACTTAGAAATGAGGATATCCGCAGTAGAACCAGAGTGACCGACATAGCCCAACGGATTAGTAAGCTGAAGTGGGAATGGGCCGGCCATATAGCTCGAAGAACCGACAACCGTTGGGGAAAAAAGGTTCTCGAGTGGCAGCCTCGTACCGGTAGACGAAGTGTAGGGCGACCCCCCACTAGATGGAGTGACGACCTGGTAAGACATGCAGGAAGTCGATGGATGCAGGTGGCTCAGGACCGTGCTTTGTGGCATACCTTGGGGGAGGCCTATGTTCAGCAGTGGACTTGTAAAGGGCTGTAATGATGATGATGAATATTAAAATCTTGGTCATGGAATAAAAAATCAGTAATTATTATAAAAATCAACAAATGGTACATAATTATCCACCAATCAACAAATGTATATAATTATTCGCACTAGAAAAATCAGTCTTATAATATTAAAATCTTGGTCTTTAACTCAATCAATACTTAATATAGAAAACAACAATTAAAAATAATTAATAAATTATAGGTAATATTAGTCTTAAAATAATAAAAATCTTATGGAATAATAAAAAATAAATGTTTAGCTGTCCAAAGCAAATTTTCTAACGTGGTAGAGCCATGCTGCAGTTATATTACGGGAGAGTAGTTGTAGCACGAATGGGTCGGCTCAACCGGGGAAGAACCACGCTCTCACGGAATACCGGCGTCAAATAGTAGCTTAATGCTGCTGTGTTTCGTATGGTAAGTGTAGAGAACCGGAGACCCTCTTTACTGGAAACGAGGCATTCCGTCTAAGTCCTCACGGGTGAGAGCGCATCTGCATTTTGATTCGTAATCGAGGATAGATGTAAATGTCTATGAGCCACAGCAACCACTTACCATCAGGTGGACTGTGTGCTTGTTTATTACCCTATGCTATAAAAAAGAAATTAACCGTAAAAAGACTATAAAGTGTATTCCTACCTCAATGAGGTAGAGTTAATCGAAAATGAAAAACTTTGGTTTCACGATAATTTTAAATTTCCGAAAATTCATCATCGTCGACGCTTTCCAAAATCCGAATGAGTTCTGAGGAATCGTTCATGTTGCACTGCACTAATTTTCCCGCTAATCGCTTATGACGTCATCAGCGTGTCGTCTATACTTGACCACGGCGCCCAGTGAACTGATTTTCGATGTCGCGCTAAGGATGCGCTAGAGTTGAGATATTAGATTTATTATGCGAAGATAATTTGATAATTTTTTTTAATTCATGTAGCTAATTATAGTTTTATATTTCTAACCTTTTGTTTTATTTAAATATCAATAATAAAAGAAAAAAAATAACACGTTTGAGCTCAATTTTGAATAGTTTTCAATAAATTTATGCCCAACGCATTACAACACTAGCGGTCTAACATAGACGACTTTGGCGTGCTGGACATAGTATTTGCTTAGATAAAAATCCATTTTTTTTAGTTCAATGTTTCTTAGTACTTGTGGCTCTAGGAGACTTGTTTTTTATACTCACATGTTGCTGGGTTATTCTTTTTTGAGGTGTGTAGAATTAAAATACCAGTAATAATTTTCCAATGTCTATATTTCATATTTTTGTGGGCCGGGTTTTTTGTCAACTATAGATGTCGTTGGCGCTCAGGGCCCGCGGGTGCTGGTCACGTATAGACGACTTTGGCGCTCAAAAGGTTAAACTTCAGAAGACACAGGACTGCGCAGTTACCGCTAGAAAAATAAAGGACCGCCCCTTGCTCAAATGCAGAAGGCGGTGCTCACTGATACCACTCGTATCGTCTGCCGGTTTTTTTTCCCTTTCCCTCTAACCCTCGGCTGTTTAACCTCCCCTCCCGAGGGTCACCATTATATGTATTTTTATTCATAAATTTTACTATATTTAAAGTATATATTTATAATTTTATGTTATATATTCATTCAGCCCAATCAGATGAGAATTATCTATAAACACTACAAATAATAATAAGAAAATAACAATAAGAAAAGTATATAAATACCAGAGATAATAAATTTATTCATAAGAAATTTTGTACAAAGATGTTCATATAAAATAATAAAGTATCACATTTTTCACCAGTTTTGGTATGCGAAAACTTATGGTTGGAAAATACAATATTTCAGTACAATTAAACATTCATCAGTTCGCAATTTTGATATTAACCCTTTAAAACATGATCAAAGAAGGAACAGCGATTAACAGACAAATAGAAACATTTTATTTTTATTTTCAGCAGTTCATTTACCAAATAAAATTGATTTTCCAATTATTTCCACTTTAATAAATTCCGTCTGAATCGGTTATAATCTAATTAATTGTCTTGCCGACCGAAGAAGCATCTTGCTCTCACAGAATACCAGCGTAAAATAAGTAGCGTGATTGCATAGAACAGAGACATTCCCATCTCAGTCCTCAGGGGTGGCAACACATCCACATTTTGATTATGACTGAGGATAGTTGTAGATGTGTCTATATGGGCCACAGCATCCACTTACCACCAATTTGGCGGTGGAACGAAAAGGGCAGATCTCCCGCCGGGCAAGGTGTTCTGCCCGGAGAGCGGCCAAAGCTCCGAGTGGTAGTTTGGAGCTATTCTATATATAGTGTTTTTGATTCGGAACTTTGATACCGCGATTTATTTAGGCTTCGATGTGTTTTTAGCCTGTGGCGCCGCCACATCACCCCCCTGCTCAGACCGGAGGTCGATGGTACAGTCTAGTTGTCGGCGAATGTGCAAGTGCCAGGGGATTGCCTTGTAGTCTGCGGTGAGTCGAGAAGAAGGCAAGTAATCTGTGAGAGTGCCGTGAAGCAGAGGCGAGCAGTAATGCTCAGAGCCGTGCCGAACACTGTAGCGCAGAGTAGCTTGAAGGAATAGGAAGCATTGTGAGTCCAGTGCTGCGATGAACCTTGTAAAGCTAGATGGCTTGCAGGATGTCAAGACTGCAGACGATATCTGCTCGGAAGCGAATGGGTCTATAGGAAAAAGCAACAATTGCGGGTACCTGCAGCAATTACTTTTAACGCAGCCAAATGATCTTTACAGCGGATTGTGCATAATGATAATAATACATATTTTATAAGAACTGTCCATGTCCATCATATAATATTTGAGCGAAATGTGTCATTCTATTATCATGTTGTACCATTGTGGTGGTGAACGAGACGAAGGCCATGATGTATTACTTCCATGCCACTTCTAAGACTGTAGTTTTTAGGAATCCTGCGCTTGAAACCCTACTGCAATATTAGTGTCGTTGGCGTAGCGAATAAAAGATACTTTCTCGTTCAGGTCCGTTTATTGAATGCCAGAATAAAAACTAATTACAATAATATTAAAATACCAAGGTAAGAGGTAAATCATATTGCAGAGTCGCAATCACGTCATTCATTTGGATCATGACCTAATTACACTACCGTTAGGTATGTGCGTATAATTTTAACTCATATACGAGTAGTACAATTTTAAACCCTTTGCTATGTACCTCACTCAGTATAACTAGTATCTTAAAAGATACTGATAGCCTTTTAAGAAAGGCTCACGTCCACTGATGAACTATGCTGCTGAGAATAACGAGTGAAACAGTGCTGAAAGACAGACATGGATGAGCAGATAAGAAAATAAAACCAGAATATTTGACAATTACAATAATATATTTTGATTACAAAAAAAAACAATATCAAAGTTTGAAATGTAATAGTAGCTTAAATTACTTACTAAATTTGATTATATGAAAGAATATAATATTTAAAATATAAATACGCAACATAATGGTCGTCGAATAATCTTTTTAAGGTAAGTTATACAAACACTGACAAAGACTCTTTATTGCGATTTGATACAGAAAGAAATTTATCAATGCAAATTGAAAGAAACAAACATAAATAGGTTACAATATTTATGCATAAGTATTATAATATAAAATAATGGTAGTGGTAGTGGTAATTGTTTTTAGCGGACAAAGGATCGCATGTCAAATAAGAATATGAACCCAGAGTTAAATACGCACAATATAACATAGTAATATGGTACAGCCAATCTCGCTAGACGGCACGTCCATTAGGGCTGGTCACGTTATTGGTCTTCTAAACGTTATTAATGTAAAGCATAGCATAGCTGTTACGCATTCATAGTATTTTGACAGGAGATTCTTAGGCATAATAAAATAGTATAATACATTTGGTTCAATAGTTTCCACATTAGTATGAGCGATAACATAAGCCTAATAATACATTTTTGTTTTATGCGAGTGTGAAACTTAAATAATAACATCTTAAAAATATAACATATCAATAAGCATAAATAAAAAATATAAAAATGGTCTTTCATAAAATTTCTTAAAAATGCTCAATAAAACATTTATAAATATTTAAAAATCCTTATAACAAAAGTCGATTACATCTATGTTTGTGTTATAATTTATATTTTTTTCGTAAAAAGGTTTCTGTAAAAAGAAAACAAAACGTAAAATAGGATTTTAGATGATAAAAATGCTTATATACAAATATAATTATACCATTACAAAAATTGTTTTAGTCGCAATATTTGTATGAATAAAAATCTTTTAGATGGAATAAATATCATTGAAGTTATTTGAAAAGTTATGTATTTTTATTATTGTTTACGGCTTTTAGTGTTCGGGTCACAATTTAATAAACTTTATTTAGAAAATTATGTATTTTCATTTCGTAAACGTCCATAGTTGGACATGGGCCTTTCCCATTTTTTTTCAGAGGAGATTTGTCTCTAGTCACACTTCTCATTCTCAGTCGGGTTGACGATCAGTCGTCTCGCATCTTTGAAGCGGTTCACCGTCGCTGCTCTGGATACTTTAACTGAGGTAATGATGGTTACACCGTCGTCTATCGGAAGCCATATTAAGACCCTATCCTATAGTAGCCTTTTACGACACCCGCGAAATCAAAGAGGATGATAGATTATAGAGGCCGGCACCACACGGCAACTTGTACTGATAATTATAAAAGCAAAGAGTAAAGGGTGCTGTGTTACAACAACCTCTGTATATACAAATCAATTGCAGTCCGGTAGTCTCGCTAAAACTCGAAAACGGCTCGAATGATTTAAATAAAAAATTTTTGTGCGCGTATGTGTAGGTGTCCCTGGGTGGTTTAGATTCAAAATTGGTCCCGGGAAAATTGCGAAGACGGGACGGATCGCTAGTCTATATATAAGAATCAATTGCTGTCAGTTAGTCTCGCTTAAACTCAAAAAGTCGCTCAGCGAGCTATGGAGAGGGCTATGCTCGGAGTTTCTCTGCGTGATAGACTCAGAAATGAGGATATCCGCAGTCGAACCAGAGTGACCGACATAGCCCAACGGATTAGTAAGCTGAAGTGGCAATGGGCCGGCCATGTAGCTCGAAGAACCGACAACCGTTGGGGAAAAAAGGTTCTCGAGTGGCAGCCTATTACCGGTAGGCGTAGTGTAGGGCGACACCCCACTAGATGGAGTGACGACCTGGTAAGACATGCAGGAAGTCGATGGATGCAGGTGGCTCAGGTCCGTGCTTTGCGGCATACCTTGGGGGAGGCCTATGTTCAGCAAAGGACTTGTGAAGGGCTGTAATGATGATGATGATGAAACTCAAAAACGGCTCGATCGATTTTGATGAAATTTTTGTATTTGAATCCCTTTTGGGTCCCTGGATGGTTTAGATGTAAATCTAAACCATCCAGTGACCCATTTGGACCCGGTAAGTGGCGCTGCGCGAGATCCAGAAATCAACCGCGCGAAGCCGGGGTGGATTACTAGCATTATATAAATATCCCACTGTTGCATACAGTTTGTTTAATTTAATTGTTAAGATATTTTTTTGCATATTATGTATTATACATACTTTTGGCGTAAAGATTAACAAAGCTTTTAAATTTCAGGCTTCAAGTGTTGTAAATAACACATCTGATTCAAAAATAATTGACTATTATATATTCATGAATGCACGCAAACTATAACAGTACAGTCAGCAAATTACTTTTGCACAAGGCATTATGTGAATGTTGCCACAGTTTATTTCAAATTATACAGAGTCTTATAAAATAAGCAGCTCACAACTTTATTTTTCAAAGGGAAACGAAATATGAAAATAAATATAACTACTTATTACTTATTTTGAACTATCAAATTAAAAAAGCTGCCAGGATATTTATCACGCCTGTTACACTAGGGCTAACAAATTAAGTAATTTCCGTTTCCAGAAAATCCAATTTATTATTAGGTTTTTATTTAAAAATTATTTATTACTTCCATAATTCACCAGACAGAAAATAACAACTTTTCGCTTCTACTATAATATATCCTTAACCTTTACCCGAATGTTGTATAAAACGACACCAATTGTTATTTTAAGTAAATTAAGGCTTTGGAAATACAAACTTAAGCATGTTACCTTTTACATTAAATTTTATATCCATTAAGCGAGTAAATATCACTAGATTTATGTATAATAAGCAATGTTTATTGTGGCAATGGTGGAGGCTGAACAGCGGCATATGTTGGGTAGTAGGGGGCGAATTTGGGTGGTCCTGCTATAGTCACGTAGTTGCTATCGCCGCGGTCTTGTATTGAACGCGCCGTGTACGGAGATTCCTTATACACTGGTTCAGCTGAAAAACGTTATCTCGTAAGCATTATTTTTTATTATCGTAGCATAAATATAACACCATAATATATCAACTTACTTAGAGTGGGGTAGAGCGCCTGAAAAGGCGGCTGTCCGGGCGCTGCGCCTGGAACTACCCAAGCTCCTGGCGCCGTGTTACCATCAGGAGCTGAAGGCACCTGTCAAAATCAAATCAAAAATATATTAATACATATTATTTTGGACCTCCTAACCGAGTTATTTTTTTGTATACACAACTTGACATAGGTCTTTTTAACAAACCGTAATATGACGCGATTTTTGAAGCATTTACCTTGTTATTTTAATATTGATTGGAGACATAAAACCCATTAATTTTTTTCATTTGATTTTTATTTCTACATTGAGATCCTTAAATGTTACTCTCATACTATAATTTTCTCCTGTATCGTGGAGGCTGGTGGACAAACATAAATTGTACAGGGACAAACATCCAGACCCGGAACAATTACTTGTAGTACATACAAATACTTGTTCCGTGCGGGATTAAAACTCGCGGCCCCCAGTGTGCAACGCTCATTGCAAATGAAAATTTGTTTTTGTTTATATATTTCTGTTGTTACAGTTCATGATGGAACGGCTGATGTAACTCTGAGGTGGCAAATAATTTTCGATAAAAATATTTTATCGTTTACTGTGGGAAAAATAAATAAAAATGGTTGTCTGTAAAGTGTGTTTACGGAAGATAGTTTAACATGACGTCATAACAAAACATTGATGAAATGATTGCATACTTTTATGAATTAAATTGAATTATTTTTATTGAATTTTCACTATTTTGTATGGATACAAAGGAGTGAAATGAAATCTGCATTGGCCTGAGCGTTCGGCGCAAGCTGAATGCCTTTCGCTCGTTTGTACCGCGCACGCAGTGGCGAAGCTAGAGCTCCAAACTAGGGCAAGGCGAATATATAAATTGATAAAAATATAGTTTGTTGTTTTTAGCAATTTTATAAAAATACACCAGTCTTGATCCGTCTGCACTCTTCAGTTTCATATTCAGTGCTGTCAGGGACGTGTTTAAAAAAGTACACAGAAGGCATACTACTGCTAGAGATTGTATTACATATCAGCAATCAAGCTTCGGTGGCTTTGAAGAAAGTCGTTTGGGTTTGTTTAAGCGAAAGAAAAAAATATTTACATCCAATACAATACATGAACAAAAGTAAAACATGAACAAAGTACAAACAAACTAGGTACAAAATTAAAAAAAAAATATTTACATTTTAATGGATAAGAGATAAGATAAGTGGAATCGTCTGCTTTCTTAAGGAAAGATTTAATTACGTCCACGTAAAATGTTGGTGAATGTTTTAATTGTACCAATAACTGTTTTTTAATTACGATAAGTGAAATACACTCTTGACCTTGTGTATTAATCTCAACAAAGTTTAAAGATTTTACCTTTTCCTCTCCGATTAGCACTTTAACACACTTCAATTCATCACAAGGAACACTATTTTTTTTTAAATGAATATTAACAATGCTAAAAACATTACTAATATTCCCCTTAACCAATCGTGGTAAGCTTAAATTGCTTGTGTTACGAGTGGTTCACGCCAGTAGTCGAATGGTGGATTTGAACCCACAACCTTTTTGAGTTCGCGGTCCACGCCCTGCCATTAGGCTACTGTCGCTTCAAAATTATTAATTAAAATTATCCTCCATTTTCATTAAAAATCTTTAAAAAAGCATAAATTTTGAACTCGCAATATTAAATCGCTTAAGCTAAACACACAGAGTAATTAAACATTGAAATGTGAAATGAACTCGCAAACGTATTGCCCGCGCGCCTCCGCTTTAGATAAATTCATTCCTAAAGCCTGGCTTTAAATCTCTATACTAATTGCTATATATATACAATCCTAGTTATATTTCACTATAGAATATTTTGCCATAGGTTAGAAAGAGAGCGATCGTCTTCTCGAAAGCCCCGTAAAAAGCGCACGCGAGCGGGGGAGACAACTAATCGCTCTCTTAAAACCCATTTTTTATGACAGCAGCAGTATCGCTAAGGCAATACGAGGTCATCGGTCGATATGTGTCGAACACTGGAGTGCGCAGGAAATTTGAAATTGTTTAAAACAGTTGCTAGTGAGTTATTTTATTAGTTGATATTATTGATTGATTCAGTTTAATAAGGCAAGCCCGGCTTTTCGGCTTTTATGGAGGCTTCGCCACTGCGCGCGCGGTAACGGGACAATGAGTCCACATTTTTCATGCGTGCAGTCGGCGTTCATCGATTTATTAGACGTTGTCAAAAAAATTGACCAAGTGCGAGTCGGCCCGCACATGAAGAGTTCCGTACCATTGTACACGTTTAATACACGTCTCCTGTATGGGAATCCTCACCCTTTAATTTTAAATGTTATTTTATTTTATTATATTTTTAGGAAATATAGCAATATAAACTTTGTAAGCATTTCAAGCATCTACTTGTTGTCATTATTAAATCGAGCAAACGAACGTCAAAAAATCATGTTTCTAGTAGGAGCACATTTAATTTTTTTATAAATTATTCGTTGTTATTTTGGCGGCAACAGTAATAGACATTTTGTAAGAAGTTCTACCTATTACGGATCATGAGATACAGCCTGCTGAGAGACACGGGGGAGGACAGGCGGTCGGACAGCGCAGGCCTAGATGACTCGTAATAGGATCTCGTTAGCTACCTTACGGGAACGGAATCCTAAAAACGTGGTGATATGGTTGTTTACATTAGGGATGGCCGATTGTTTGTTTCGAATGGATCTTCTGGATCGTAATGGATCGTAACCTCTTGAATCGATTAACGATTTAATCATATTGCATTGAATCGATCTCATTCGATCTCGGACAATGATATCGTAATTTTATAAAAATAAAGAAAGGCACAGTATGCATTCAAAATTATTTATTTTAACATTGCCTATTACGGTATCCAGTGACTTTTTCAGTATTATTATTTTGGAAAAGTATAAAACAGGTTTTAAGTTATTAATTTCAGCCATCTTACATTTATCTCTTCAAAAATAACAATTTTGACAGCCGCACTGGATCTAACCTATTACGGCTATCTGTTAATGTATTGTATGTAATTGATGTTGCAGCAATTGTCAGATGCTTCAATGCACACAAACAGTCACCCCAATTTTATTTATTTGTATAGAAGATAGATACTTAAAATTTTTGCAATTGCTGTAGTAGAACTTTCTTCACTTTTGCTTAGCTCAGAATAAATGTCTATGTGATGACGTCTAAGATGATTTATTAAATTGTCAGTATTTCTACTAGTTTTAACCACCTGTTTACACATTTGACATTATCCACCCTTGTCACATTTAGTTTAAAAATTATTAAAAAATACTTTAAAATAATAGTTCACGCTCACAGAACAGCTCAACTATACTAACATAGGTACCCGATAGTAAAATAACCAAAATATTATCATACCTTTCTTCATGTTTCATATTTTACCGCTTTTGATGTAACTTGAAGCTACTCTCATTCAATGTGTAGGTAGATACACTTACTTTGTTTTAAATATTCTGTCCCCTCCCAGGCAATACGATAGTTACGCAAAGATCGGTTCGTACGTTAGTACGTTACGGTTCGGTTGATGTTTAGATTTTAGTTGATACGATTTTTTCATACGATCTTATAGGCATACGATTTGATCTGGGTGAAGATCGCATTCCTTTGAATCGATTCAAAAATCGGTAGATCGTATGCCCGTGAATCGATCTTCCAGAAAATCGATTCAGATCGGGCATCCCTAGCTTACATCTTTATGCATGCAAAGAAAAGCAATCAATATTATTTATATTTGAGGTAACTATACTACACGAAAAAAATTGTAAAATCACGTAACACAAACTCAAAACCACCAGATAAAAGTATATCAAACAATATTTTTAACATACTAAAGTTTTTTTGCATTATTTGAGTAAATCGTCGGTCGGAAACAGTAGTGGAACATTTCAAATTTAGTAAATGTGATATATTGAGCAATTAAAAATTAGAAATACTTATTTTTCCATTTAGCAAGTGTAAAGAGAAAAAAGGATTGTTTTTAATGTCGTTATATTTTGGTTAGACTTTACATTTATGATTTCTATTAAATTCATTCATTTTTTATTATTTGTTTTTTAAGTATAAGTAAATATTTGAAATGTTCCACTACTGAATTAATTTATTGACTGCAAATATCCCTCTGATAATGGATTATTTTTGAATGTACCAGTACTGAATTAAAAAACTATGTATTTTTCTTAAATATTGACCTAAATAAAAATGAAATCTAGAGAACCTTAGCAAATAATTGCATTTTTAGAGAATAATTATTAAAACACTTTTATAGTTTTATAACATTTTTTATTTATAAGTAAGAAAATATAAAAAAGGGAACAAAGGTCATTGTCAGCTCTATCTGAGGAAGCTGGCAATGTTTTATAATAATCCCAATAAACGCTTGGAATTACTTCACCATCACATAATGAAATCAAATCTTTATTTTTAAGATTTGATATTCCAGGACGAGTGCGATATTTGTTTGTCAAAACTAATGTTTCGTTAGGCTTGCCCCGCATTTTATGCCGAACATTGAAGCATTTCATTGTACTGTCAGGTTGATAAGTACCCAAGTAATAAATAGCGAAAGGATTAGTAGCTTGCATAATTATTTTCTTGATATCATTCCACACTAAACGCTCCCCTTCTGTATTTATTGTAAAATTTTACAATAAATACAAAATAATTCTGTATTTATTGTTCAATTATAAACATTAAGGCGTCTCTTATAAAAAATAGCGAGTCATTACCCGCTGAAGTTTGAAGAACCGCTTGCATGTCATAACAACAAATAATCTTTTGTTTGTCATTTTTGCATGTTTCTATATCTATCCTCTTCTCTTCTCTGCAAAGCTCTTTTTCTGTAAGATGATCTTTATAACTCTTTTCCATTTCTTGTTTCTTTTTAAAAAAAATCTTGTTTCTGTTCTGTTGTTGCATTATTGTAAGAACAGCAAAGAGAGCACTGATCCTTCCTTGGTACATAAAAAGCTATATTAAATTCAGTTCTAAAATGTTTTCATATGTTCCTTGTTTAGCTTCAGGCTTACCTTCTTTATTACACCACTCTTTGTATTGCCTGTACATCATACATAGATTTAAATCACCATCAAAATATTGTTTATTTGATGATGCTCGACAGTAGTGCGATTCCTTAGTAGGATATGAGTTTCACGTACTCCATCCTTAACAAAGTCAGGTAATAGTTTACCTTTCTTGTTATGCTTACCCCTTAAATCTTCTAAAACTATACCCGATGATATCGTTTTCTTACATACCGACGTTGTAAATGAGTGCCCAATATCCAAAGTGTGCATAAATAACTTTTTACATACCCTTATAGTTATACCATCTACTGTTAAATAATAAGCCACATTAATAGATCTTTTACTCTGAGCATTATGTAGCGAATATTTCGGCTTTACTTCTTTCATAGCATTTTTGACAAAATCTCGCTGTCTAATCCAATCACCTAATATCCAAAAATTATTGAATATTACTAATCTTTGCTGCTCATTAATCTTTAGTGTACACTTTAACTGACATATGTCTCCACAACCAGGTTTTAATTGTTTAGCATTAACTAATTTTCCTTTCGCAGTAGTGTTAAGCCATACTTGAATTTTTTAAACATTTATTTTTATTTTTCTTCCATGCCTCCGGATTTCGTTGTCTCTTTCTTGTCAACTTCTTCTTTTCTTCCGAAGCATTATTTTTTAGAAAGCGGGGTTGATGGTGACGGCCTTCTGTTATTTAGTATATTATTTTCTTTATCTTCTCCTCCCCATAAAATTTCAATAAGCTCGCCACCTAAGCAAACAAAGACCTTGTATAAAGCTATTGCATAAATAATTTAGAACTATGAAATACATGTTGATGGGCAGCAAGCTAGTTTAAAATAGTATAAAAAATCATACTTAGATTAGAAGCTTCATTTGCTGGCTCATTCTGGCTAGCTACGAACCTATCGTCTGTACAACTTTTCATATTTATTGCCTGCTTAACACCTAAAAAGAAATTCAAACAGTTAAATATACACACTATACCAAAACACAAAAATAATATATGCAGATAGGTACGTAGGTACCTCTATTATGTACTTAAATACTTGAAGATAGGCACGTACCTCGATTATGTACTTAATTCAGGGGCAAAGAATTCTCTTCAACATATTGCTGTATCTTACCAACTTCATTATTATTAGATATAAAAATAGTGCCTGGACATTTTTTCAGATTGTATTACTTTTGATAATACGTCTACCAAGTGCAGCATGCAGCGCGTAACTAAACAAACGCGCGCGAGACTCGAGCGAGATCGAGAAGCGTCGTGGAATATCTAAATTTAATTTAACTTTTGATTTTGAGATTGGAACCGTATTGGAACATTTCGAAGTGTCCCAATACTGAATAATACTATATGCACAGAGTAGAAGTGGAAATTTTATTTTTAATCGACTTCTATGTGGAGTTTGACTTATTCCGATACTGATATAGAATTGGCACTGAAATAGTAATGTAACACTCTTAAAAAGTTAAAAACCAAATTTTCAGAGATGTTCCACAACTGTTTTCGACCGACGAAATATGATTTATGATATTGTTAATTAACATGTCAGGGAAATAATCAGTGAGTTTTAAAAAAATCGAAAAAACTTATTGCATCACTAACTTTTACAAAATAATAATACCTAGCATTACTTAGTTCGACTTGATTAGTTAATGGGTAAGAATTAGTATGGCAATGAGTATAAGGAACGCATAATTTCGTCGGCAACACCATAAGCATATTATTCCAAAATTTACTCACAAACTTACTAATAACAGTATTTTTATAGTAATAGCAATTTATAATGAAATTACTTACAATTGATGGTTGCGTAGGCTGTCCAGGAGTCACAGGCAGTATAGCAGGCTGATTAGTTGCTCCAAAATCTGGCGGGGGAGCTGTAGGGACAGTTTGTCCATTCATACCTATTAGCGGTACTGTTCCAATTGTTATATATTTCTTATCTTTTAAGTTGAAATGCATACCAGAGACCTCAGCTTCTGCCTGTAATTCAAATGTAAATTTTACTATATATTTATTTTGTTGAGGATAATCAACAAGACACATTATTTATTATGTTACAATATTTCTATTCTAGGACTATAAACTCAATGTTATCTTAATAGGTTACCAGTGTGCATTCTGGCCAGTACAAATTTTATCTGTTTATAAACAATTTAAGTATAGTCGAGTATGATGATAAAATATACCATATAAAGGTATGAAGGGGTCCTGGTGTTTAAACAAATAAAAACTCCTTCATATTATACTTATTTGGTGCTCCATAGGAGGAATATTACAGGCTCGATAAGCTGCCACTTTTGATCTTATTCTTTATTCACTCAAATAGTAATTAGAAAATGAAATAATGTAACGGAATAAATGTGTACTAAAAGTTGACTTTTAAACAAGAATCTACACAATGTTAATGACACTGAAAGCAAAGTTACAGCCTGTGTCCCCTCAGCTCTGAGAGCCTTTGGAAGTAGACAGTCCACTGTGTTGCTTCAGAGGGTCTATAGTGACTTCACTAATTCTCTTATACAATTTTTTTCTTTTCCGCCAAATAACGTGATAAATCGGCACTTAAATAGCAATTAACAATTTCAGCAGCCCCACCAAACATTGCGGTTCGTTTTCACAACTCTCAATGTGTATGTCATGTCATGTACTAAGATTCCTACAGTGAATAAAGGTATTCTGTTGTTCACATTAAACTTCTGTGAACTAAATGGCTTGAGGGATTATGCGATTTCTAAAGTGTCTTCAGAATATATTAATCTCTGGAATGGCATAAGCTACATTCTATGTTAATAATATGCATATGGAAAATATTTATTAGAAAAATCCATGAAGCTCATTCCGATTAAAAAATTTCATTTTGTTATTAAGGCCTAAATATATATTAAAATAAAAATACCTTTAAATCGTAATCTAAATCAATGATGCTACAATTAACAAGGTTGGATGGTGGCAGAGGTGGCACCTCCATGGTAACGTTCCAGTGGTTTGTAGATCCAGCTGGCACAGGACCCTGCTGAATGGTCAGTATGACCTCCTTCGTTTTTTTTGTAACAGTAGATGGTGTTGTCGCTCTATAAGTGACCACCTAAAAAGAAAATTTAAGTTACAACCTATATACATCAAGTTTAATTGAGCTAACTTAATTTATCCCACATAATTTAAATTTTCCCAAAAAAATTTATACTAGGTGGAATTAGTAAATGGTTAGTAAGGTTGCCTTAAGAAATAAAAAAGAAAATCTTTAGACTCGAAAAAATCTAGAATATGACTCCAATTTATGATCAAAACTTAAGAAAGTTTAGTTTTATGGAACTATTGAAACTTAAAATCTTGTTAATAAACCATTATTATTATTATTTTTGGGTATTTATATAATTTTCTCATCTGATCATGTTGGATTCTATGAATATATAATTTTAAGTTAAAATGAAAAGATAAATATACATAAATATCAATAAAATAAAATAAATACAAAAAATACATAAATAAATAAGATCCAACCAGATGGAAGCCCTCGGCAGGGGAGACCAAACGGCCGAGGGTTAGGAGGAAAGGGAAAGAAACTATTATTATTATGCATTTTATTTTCCTTAATATTTATTTTAAAATAGTTGTTTTGACCCTTGTTCAATTTCAGATGCAGGTTAAGAGAATCTAAAATAATGTAAAAATAAATACTGTTTGTACTTTGTACCTACATACATTTAACCACAAAAATACATTTTTTTAATGGAAATGAGTAAAAAACCAATATATTGAGTTGTATCAGCTTAATTTTACATCTTGAAACTTTATAAAAATCTATATTAAATGAAAAACATCCTTATGCTACACCTTTCTCAAGAATAACTTGACAAGATTCAGATCCACATTGCTCTTGTTATCAACATCTATTTGAATTGGAATCACTTGTCCGGGACAGTATCCTGACACGGGAGCTCTCACATCCACTGACAAGGGAAGTGAAGTACAACAAAAGCAGCAAAATGTCTTTTCCATTTGCATGTGTATTGGTTCCTAAAAAAAAAAATATTTCAAATTATTTTTGTAAAAATTTCTTCTTCTTTATCAGCTTGTCCATGGCTGGACATGGGCCTCTTCGTTTGTGGGATGAATTTGCTTTAGTTCTGTTATGCAGAGTTTGCACAAGTTCTGGCAGCTCGCTTGGCAGGCGCAATACTGATTGCAATTCTAGATGTCTTGCATCTTTGAAGCTGGCTGTGCTTCGTGGTCTAAGTGTTAAAGTTTTCGTATTCGAAATGATTATAACGTCAACCTCCAATAGACAAATAGTGATTCTAGTGTTTTCCATAGTCTCCTTTTTATCGATACAATTGTACTAGCTTATGAAGCTATTTTGTAAAACGACAGTTACCACCATAGTGCCAACAAGCGGTAAAATTAAAAATTTTGTACAAAACTTCAATTGTATAAATAAAATGAAAACATCATCAATGTATGCAAAGTCAATTAAACTCAAAAACTACTGGTCAGATCTTGATCAAATTTATATGGGACCCACACGAGAAGCACCAGCTTTCAAATAAAAAGAATTATCAAAATCGGTTCATCCAGAAAAAAGTACTGAGGTAACACACTTTAAAAAAAACACAGTCGAATTGAGTATCTCCGCCTTTTTGGAGTCGTTAAAAAGCAAATAAATCAGAATATTTGAAGCAAAGATATTTTATAGGTCCAGATACCGTGTTGCTAACACATCGCACCGCTCATAGTGACGCCAGTTTTTGATTCATGTGTGCGTGAGTACCACGTGACGCGCATATTCGCACTTCGGTAATAATAGTGCGAATCGATTACCCAAAAATGTGGGAGATTTTATATTTTATTCATATTGATATATATACCTATTGATTCCACGAGTGTAAAATGTGTGTGCGAGGCGTGTGCATATGGGGATATGGTTGATTATGTGTTTTATGTAGGCACGAACATCGCACTAAAATATTGAAGATAAGTAATAAAACTATAATTAATGTAACAGTTAAAAATAAATAAAAAATCACGGTATATGTATATGTATATCTCTTTCTCGCTCTAGTAAATGACTGTTCTAAGTGACCAAAAGGGATAGAAGCACAGGAAAGTGCGATTCCGTGCAGCCAGATGTAATTCAACCCTAGGCCTTAAAATGGTTTAACTCTATAGGTTGGCTAAAATCCATAAAATTAGACCGTTTAAAACCCCTATACAGATAAGCTTTTCGGTTGATCATGACATTAAAAAATGGTAAAGACATTTCATAGACTAGGCAACACTCGAATATTATTGCGCTGTATTATTACTTGTATTGACATTTAGCTTTCGTATTGCTTTACAAATAAATACACCAGAATATTGTAAACTTATTTATGAAAAGTGATGTTCTTATCTTTATCTTTTTTTCCAAGAGTAGTTTTTACATTATTTCACAGCACACACAGTCATTTTGCGAAATTAAAAACACCGGTGCGTGACGTATGTTCGCAGTGAACGTCGCTGGCGTAATGGCTAATAGAGATGAAGCGTATATACTAGAACAGATCCACGGACTAAGTATATTTAACGAGACTAGGTTGCACTTATTCCAACTTTTAAAATACTCGATCTATCTAGTCTCACTGTGCCTACGCGTCGTACTCGTATTTTGTTGCCGTAGACACTACAGTCTGGGTGCTCAACTCGGGTTGTTTTTGCCTAAATCATTAGTTTGCTAGTCATTTGAATTTGAACCAAATTTCCATGATATAAAGGTAACGTGACGCGCACTCGTGTTGTGTAATAATATATTCTGTCCTTTTTTAACTAGACTATTCCGCAGTATTTCTATCTTTGTCTGTTAATACTCGAGACCCGAGACTAGTCGGGACTCGGACTAGTTCAACCAAATACTAGTACAAGAGTACAAGGCAGGCGAGTGTCTATTGTCTAATACGGTGCGGACCACATAGTACTTTTTTATATGTAGGAAGTACGGACTCATGCTTATGTGATCTCGGTGGACGCTGTTTTCATGTTTCCATGACTACATAACATTGTATTGGAAACGTAAACAATTTACGTTTCGATGACTATGTAATAATTATTTTGATGAATATAAATTATATAGGTAAATGTATCATGCATGCTTTCAGTAGTATAAAAATGCGTTCATTTACCCACATTTACTAATCTACTATATATTTTATAATCATGCCAGGCATGCCAGGGAGTAGGAATCATCCTTTCAGAACGAATGGGCCAATGTGTGAAAGAGTATGAATGTGTAAGCCCAAGACTGCTATGGATACGAATGAAAGTGGGCTTAAAGAAGTTGTTTGTGTTAGGGGTCTACGCCCCAGACATGTCTAAGCCCACTTATATCCGGGAGCAGTTTTGGGAAATGGTAAGGATGGTGCTAATGAAGTGTAAGGGAAATGAAAATATTATTATGCTAGGAGATTTTAATGGAAGGGTTGGGGTGAGGAGGCTTGGTTATGAAAGGATATTGGGAACGTTTGGTGATGAAAGTATAAATGAGAATGGTGAAAGCCTCCTCACCGTATGTGTGGAAAGGAATCTTTTTGTGACGAACACTTTCTTTCGTCATAAGAAGATTCACATGTACACTTGGGAAAGAGGTGATGATAGAAGCATGATAGATTTCATAACTGTGGATGAAAGAATGAGGAGCGCAGTAGTGGATACAAGGGTTTACCGGGGGTCCAACGTAGGGACGGACCACTACCTGGTCTTATGCCGAATTAGGGGTTTATTCAGACGTTGGCGGCATAGGACATCTGTGTCTACCACTGCGTTACAGCGTATAAGAATTGAGAGGTTACAAGATGAAGATGTGAAAGACAAGTACAAATGCAGACTGAGAGAAAATATAAGTAATTTGGATGAGTTGTGTGTGAATGAGTTAGACTTGGAGAATGTGTGGCATAATGTTAAGAAAGGTTTAGTGGATGCAGCTACCGAAGTATGTGGTGTTAGTAAGAGAATGAATGAAAGGAAAGACAATACGTTATGGTGGGATGACGAGGTACGTATGGAAGTTGAAGCAAAGAAGAGAGCATGGCTAGATTTACTAGCGACCAAAGCTGGTAACTCTGGTGGTAAGAATGATGAGAATGAAAGAAAAAAGGCAGAGTTTAAACGTTTAAATAAGAGAGTAAAAGAATTAGTTGAAAGGAAAAAGCAAGAAAGAACGGATAGGAATGATAGAAGAATATCGGATAACTTCCAGGCAAATATTAAAATGTTCTGGAAACTCGTAAGAAATACCAGGGGAAATACAAAACAGCCTAGATTGAATGCGATACGAGACGAGAATGGCTGTATCCTGAATGATGAAGTGTTGAGTCTAAAGAGATGGAAGGAATATTTTGAAAGCGAATTTATGAGTGAGGAGAAGTGTGAACTAAATGAAATAGAAATTCCGAAAGAAGATGAAAGAGATAGGGAGATAAGTATGGATGAAATAATGAAAGCAATGAAAAGCATGAAAGTAGGTAAGGCAGCCGGATATGATAGAGTTTCACTCGAAATGCTAAGGGCTGGAGAGGACGTGGTGGCAGGCCTGCTGTACACCTTGTTTAATTTATGTTGGGAACTAAAGCGGGTACCGGGAGACTGGTGCAAAGCCGTGATAGTCCCAATATATAAGGGAAAAGGGTCACAGCAGGACTGTAAAAACTACCGTGGTATCAGCCTTCTTAGCATTGTGGGAAAACTGTATGCTAAGGTACTAATTGAAAGAGTTATGAAAGAAACTGATGAAAAAATTTGGGATGTGCAAGCGGGATTTAGAAAGGGAATGGGGTGTACAGATCAAGTCTTTTCCATGCGCATGATCGCGGAGAAGTTTTTGGCGAAAAACCAAAGAGTTTTTTGTGCGTTCATGGACTTGGAAAAGGCTTATGACAGAGTGGACAGGGATGTGTTATGGCAAACGCTGAACGCATTTAGGTTGAGCGCTGGTTTGATACAGGCATTAAAGTCTCTGTATAGGGACTCGAGTGCTTGTGTTAGAATCAACGGGGTCTACTCGGGCTGGTTTGGCATCCATAAAGGTGTCAGACAGGGCTGTGTAGCTTCCCCGTGGCTGTTCAACCTATTTATGGACAGCTGTTTGGAAAATTTGAAAGTTGAAGAATGCGGGGTAAGAATGGGTGAGTTAACCATCAAATGCCTTTTGTACGCCGATGATCAAGTCATACTTGCGTCGTCGGCGGCCGAGTTGCAAATGATGGTTACATTAATGAACAGGTCATTAAAAGAAAGGGGAATGAAAGTGAACGCAAGTAAGACGAAAGTGATGGTTTTTGAAAGAGATGAAAGCAAAACGGTATGTGAAATAAGAATAGAAGGAGAGTTAATTGAGCAAGTGGATGAGTTCGTATATTTAGGATGTGTATTCAGCAGGGATGGGAGATATGATAAGGACATTGAACGACGAGTGAATGCAGGAAATAAAGTAAATGGGGCTCTACACTCTATTGTGAAAAGTCAGAATATGTCAAAAAAGGCACGTATGGCAATTCACAGTGCTGTATTAGTCCCTACTTTAACGTATGGTAGTGAAAGTTGGGTGTGGCAGAAGAAGCACGAGAGTAGAATAAATGCGGTAGAAATGCGGTCGCTAAGGAGTATGTTAGGGCTGAATCTGAGTGACAGGGTGAGAAACTGTGTGATAAAAGAAGAGTGTGGTTTGCAAGATGATGCGGTGACCAGGATTAAGAAAGGAATGCTTCGGTGGTTTGGTCATGTAGAAAGAATGAATGCGGAAAGACTGACAAAGCAAATATATGTTGCAGAAGTGAATGGAAGAGTCGGAAAGGGACGTCCTAGGCGGAAGTTTGTCGACCAAATTGGCGATATACTAAAAATGGGCCAAATTAAGAGTACCCTTAACCGACGAGCATGTATGCGTAGGTATATGAATGTGGAAGAGGCGAGAAAGGTATGTCAGGATCGTGCTAAATGGAAGTCTGTAGTCTCTGCCTACCCCTCTGGGTGACAGGCGTGAGTGTTTATATTATGTTATGTTATTTTATAATCGTTTGTAAACTTGAGTCGTGCGCCGGATATGACAAACTCACTTTTTATTTTTTGTTTTTCAGAACAATTCTTTTTTTAATGTTATTTATAAGAATTATGCAAACAATATTCTAAAAAAATATTATAATTAGTCTCGTTACTATTAAGATTATACGAGAGATAAATGAAAATAATCCATTTTAAATTCTCCCTTCCGTCATTAGTATGGGCTGCATCAACCAGTAATAGAATTATAGCAATAGTAAAAAAAAAAACCATAGCAACTTAAAATCAAGACATACAAAATCAATAGGTGAGTAGGTACTCCCATTCTAGAGTTTTTCAAATAAATCAAAGATAAACATCTTTTTAAAAAAAATATAAAAAAAACAAATTTTACAACATATGAAATAATTCTGTAAACGCGCCATCTACACGTAGTTTGAAGTACTACTAAGTAGCATTTGAAGTAAATTATCTTAATTTATTTCTCGTATAATCTTAACTCTTGTAATTAAGTTACGAGAATAATTATAATAATTTTGTAAAGTACGAACGGAAGATGTATGAATTCATTATTGCACACGTTTCAGCAGTGCGCACTTATATATGGTACTTGAAACTATAGCGTATCCTATTCCAACAATACAAAACTTTATGCTTGATACTTTATGGACTATGTGGAACAGGTATTTGGATCGAGTATTTATACGGAATTGGACTAGGTGCACCTAGTACGAAATTCACCTAGTACGACTCATCTCTAATGGCTAATGGCGGCACGGCACGATCGAACGAATACGCCAATATTGGCGCCTTTTAAATGGAAGCGTTTAGGCGCGCGTACACGGTATCTGTACCTATAAAACAACTTAGATTTGAAGGTTCTTGATGTTGACTGATTGTGGTTTAGCTCAAATTTATGTATTACGTTACAAAAAGGTAAGAAATAAAGTGCTAATTATTTAATTAAATTATGGCTTTTAACCATTGGAATAGCCATTCAATTACGTAATTGATTGAATCATTCAATCAATTCCATAAGAAACTGTATTTAATCTTAAGTAAAGTAAAAAAATCCAAATATGCGCTCTAAATATTGAGGTATTATTTAACTATGTTATTATTAATTTTATATAATGAAGCTTATAGTTCTCCTTTAATTTCTATAAATTACAGGAAATAGCTTTCTTTGTTTGAAAATTTCTTTCGTTTGGACTTGTCATGATCGCCTGCATGTCAACACCTGGATTGACGATGGAAGTACCAGATATCTTGCACTTCCGACTGTCTTTGTACTCTACATAAGGCAAATACAAGTAGGTGTAACACCATCAACAGAAGACCATACGCAAATATTATGTGATGTGTTTTCATTTTTAACCAAGTGAAATAACTTGTATATGTGTACATGTATACTAAAATGTTAGCAATTCCCTAAATCTAGGTATGTTACATGTTCTTCCCATTACAGAGGTTTATTCCGAACCAGTGAAAAAAGCATCACTGACTTTCAATAGGTATTCTTGTAATCTATATTGAATAAACATAATTTCTTCAATAAAATCTACAATACACAATAAGTACAAGACTTGACTTCTATTCTAAAATTTGAAATTGTATTGAATGATGCCTACCTTGTATGAAGGATTAAGGTTAAGGTCCAAAGGGTTGATGACAGTGAAAGCAATTTTAGTCTCCTGATCAAATTTCCAAGGACGATCCAGAGTTACTTTAATAGTGTATCTAACATAGCCATACTGACCCTCAAAAGAGGATGGCAGTACTGGTGGCAATGCACATGTGAAATTGTACACTTGCTTGCCGGCTGGAATTTCTATTTCACCACCTGAAATTAATATTCTTAATCCAGAGTTTGCACTTGTATTGATCAAAAGCATTAAATAAAAGATAATAAAGTTGTTATTTCCCTGTAGATAAAAGTAATAAACCTGTTATTAATGTAAAAACAATTAAATTTTGCAACAAAAAAAATCATTTTATTTTCACAACCATTACATTATAATAATGTCCTCCAGACCGAATTTCGATCACGGTAGCCAGCATCAACGGAAACTAGCAATCGGCGAAGGACAGGATTATAGTCCCCAAGTGTATGCGCAAGCACAGGTGCACTCTCTATTACCTCACTCTCATATCCGATGGGACGGAAAACCGACACGACCCGAGAGAGATCAGGCGCAGGACCATCGGCACCGACCACAGGCACGGGTGTGAGACACCGCCAACTTCTTGACTCCGGGCAGCTACTGAGAATTTCTTAACGAAAAAACTCGGTAATTGATTTTTTGTCCCGACCCAGGATTCGAACTCAGGACCACAAGATCAGCAGTCGCACTACTACAACCACTTGACCAACGAGGCAGTCATAAAAATTCCATTATAGAAGTATGATTAAAGTATAAAATTATAATGTCCTTTTATTTTCGATTTTTCAGGCAGCAATTGCTTAAAGCAATATGACCACCGTTTGTAGTCATAAGTTTTCCGTTATTGTAATAACTTTGTTCAAAAATGCAATAAAGAGTTATCTATTTATACACACAAGAGCAAATAGAAAACCTCAAATACAGCAATTTGCTCATCTTCAAAGGCCAAAATCTTTGAAAAAAGCAGACATATTATATTAGATGACCAAAGAGTAAGAAACAGACATTTATTTGATGGCATAAGTCTTAATAGGTACCATTCAAAACATGCTTTATGAAAAAAACTTGTATTGTACTATGTAGTTTTTTTATTTCCCTTTTTTACAGTCATAAATTTTACGTTTTAAATAATACTTGTTAATATTATATAATAAATAAACATTATAAACATAATACATAGATAAACAAATTATAGTAATAGAACTAAGAATAGGGAAGGAAACTAGCCCCTGAAATACAGGTATCATATCCTGGTTTAGGGGTTAATGACCACCGTAAATTTTGTGCATGTAATATGTTTACCAATAAATAAAGATTATTATTATTATTATTATAACAATGAACGAAACCGATATAGATCCTTCAGTTTGACTCTTTAGTCCATACTTTAGAAATGACCATCCTCACCAACACTGAAGAAATTCATAGTTGTATGTACGGCGCAGAAGATTATGCCATCTACATTGGGATTTCTAGCTTCCTAATAATATCTTAGTGTTTTTAGACTAGGAATTACGGATTACTACCCCCTATTAAAGTGTATCATCAAGAGTTGAGCTACTACAAATCAAGAAACTGTATATGTTGAAGGTTATACAAGTATATGCACAAACATTAGCTTTAAACAAGCCGTGTAGAAATAGCGGGGTGAATAGAAACAAGTATAGCTATTTAATAAAGTTGTCTATCCTATGCTATTAAACGAGCAATTCTTGTATATATATATATATATATATATATATATATATATATATAGTACCCGGTTGACCGAGCTTTGCTCGGTATTTTTCGCTCGATTTTTTTAATTCGTGTATTTTGGAAATTATATTTAGATACAAATTACATACTGATGAATTACAAATAATATTTTTTGATCTTAGCGACATAACAGAAAAAACTGAACTGGTTATTTGAATAAAAAATCATGAGTGCAATTATTTTTATTTAAATTTTCGTGTTTTTAAAAAATACTAAAAAAAGGGCTCGAAAAAAATATATTTTCTCAAAAAAGAAAGAAACTTGAAAAAAAAAATAAAAAAGTCGGTCTTTCGGTCTGGGCTCGAACCGGGGTTTTACGATTTTGTGACCGCCCATTATACCAATAAGCTATTTATAATCATTACCAAACTGTCAAAATTTACCTTCTTATTCTAACTATATTGTAGCAGTTTTTAATTGCCTAAAAACACGGACAAAAAGACATTTTCTAAAAATAAATCTTAGCTAGATCGATTTATTATCCCCGAAACTCCCTGGACACTAAATTTTATGAAAATCGTTGGAGCCGTTTCCGAGATCCCGATTATATATATATATACATATATACAAGAATTGCTCGTTTAATAGTATAATATATATATATATATATATATATATATATATATATATATATATATATATATATATATATATATATATATATATATATACAGGGTGGCCCAAAAGTCGTGGATCAAACGCAACTAGGGGTTAGATGGGGTCATCAGCTGCAAAAAGTTGTTCTACGGGCGGTCCTTAAAGTCAACCCCTGCAGAGTTATAATTTATTTTGTGTTTTTATGAGAAAATTGACTTTTTTTAACTAATTCTTATTAGAATGCCAAAAAATAAACATCCTCTATCTTTTTTATAATTTTCACTAGATTGGTACTGATGAGTCCTTGCGTTAGACATGCTATTTATGGTTGTTTATTGGGTGTGTTGAAGATAATGTTAAGTTTTACGATTATTATTTTTCTCAAATCATAACTTTTTATTTACTTCGGACCCCACTGTGAAAAAAAAATACTCTACCGAAAAGTGACCCTGTATTACAAGTTTTGGCGCATTTAATAGGGATTCTGAAAAGGTATTACACATGGTTATGCGTGGCGTGGTATTTTAAAGAAATAGTTTACCAAGGAGAGAACAATAGCGAACAAGAACTACGACAAAAGCTCGAGTTTGCTAGAGTACAAGTAACTAACAACAGAAGTGCATTCCGTAGGTTACGTAGGAATTTTATTAGACGGTGCAGATTATGTATTATGGTCAGAGGCAGGAATTTTGAGCATTTATTGTAAAATGTTTTGCTTAATAAAACAATTATTTCACAATCGTTGCTTTGTTTTTTCGTCCTAGAAAGATATTAGAGCCACTCATGGCCATGTGTAATACCTTTTCAGAATCCCTATTAAATGCGCTAAAACTTGTAATACAGGGTCACTTTTCGGTAGAGTATTTTTTTTTCACAGTGGGGTCCGAAGTAAATAAAAAGTTATGATTTGAGAAAAATAATAATCGTAAAACTTAACATTATCTTCAACACACCCAATAAACAACCATAAATAGCATGTCTAACGCAAGGACTCATCAGTACCAATCTAGTGAAAATTATAAAAAAGATAGAGGATGTTTATTTTTTGGCATTCTAATAAGAATTAGTTAAAAAAGTCAATTTTCTCATAAAAACACAAAATAAATTATAACTCTGCAGGGGTTGACTTTAAGGACCTCCCGTAGAACAACTTTTTGCAGCTGATGACCCCATCTAACCCCTAGTTGCGTTTGATCCACGACTTTTGGGCCACCCTGTATATATATATATATATATATATATATATATATATATATATATATATATATATATATATATATATATATATATATATATATATATATATATATATATATATATATATATAATCGGGATCTCGGAAACGGCTCCAACGATTTTCATAAAATTTAGTGTCCACGGAGTTTCGGGGATAAAAAATCGATCTAGCTAGGATTTATTTTTAGAAAATGTCTTTTTGTCCGTGTTTTTAGGCAATGAAAAACTGCTACAATATCGTTAGAATAAGAAGGTAAATTTTGACAGATTATTAATGATTATAAATAGCTTAATTGGTATAATGGGCGGTCACAGAGTCGTAAAATCCCCGTTTCGAGCCCAGACCGACCGACCGACTTTTTTTAATTTTTTAAAGTTCCTTTCTTTTTTGAGAAAATCTATTTTTTCGAGCCCTTTTTTTAGTATTTTTTAAAAACACGAAAATTTAAATTAAAATAATTGCACTCATGATTTTTTATTCAAATAACCAGTTCCGTTTTTTCTGTTATGTCGCTAAGATCAAAAAATATTATTTATATTTCATCAGTATGTAATTTGTATCTAAATATAATTTCCAAAACACACGAATTAAAAAAAATCGAGCGAAAAATACCGAGCAAAGCTCCGTCAACCAGGTACTGTGTTTGTATACAGCCATTGAACATGTGTTCAGTTCTATTACACAACACAGCAACACCAACAACATTTTCTACTAAATACACAGCAAAATTTTTCCTTTACACAGGTAACCTACAAATTAACGTCAACTTTTGATGACAATAAGAAAAAAGCTGTTTGGAAAATAAAATGAATTTAAGTATATATGTCTTCGAGATTTCAAGCTGTAAAACTTTTTCTTAAACATCAAGTTAAACAGTTATCTTGTTATAAATTTGTTTATTCGGACAATTAAGTTTTTCATCTCTTCAAATATCAACATTAATATTATTCATATTTACAGCAAAATCAGAATACAGGTAAGTACCTACTTCTTCTCAAATTCAAGGTGAACAAATAAGATTGTGGGGTGAATAGGTTAAAGTGAGTGATTAACAGAAAAAAATGATAAAAATGCAGCATTAATAGCAATTAGAGAAGGTTAATTGTCTCTAGTTAGTAGTTACCTACGAGCACTTAACCCTATAAGTGCTCGTAGGTAGTTACCCAGTTAGTATGTTCATATAAATATGTTCTAATAAGTAAATACATTGTTTAGAACAACATACCGGTTATATTGAACAAAATCATAGGTCCATGCTGAATGATATATGATTGCCTTATGAAAAAGATATTACTTACTCTCAAATGGATTATATGCGTCCGAGTGATTAACTTTTTATGAGTGTATCTGTGTTAAAAAAATTGACAAATTTGCAATTTTTAGTGAAATTTATTTTTATCGTAATTAATTCAAAAGGCGTTTCCGAAATCCGAAAAGTTTCTTCATTGGTCATTGTTATCGCTATTTTGTAGACACTAGTTAGGGTGGATACCTAACATGACCAGACGTCCCGTTTTGAACGGGACTGTCCCTTTTTATAGTTACGAGTCTCGGTTTCTCCGAATTGAACTCTGGGACGCAAAAGTATCCCGTTTCTTACTAATTTGCTTTCTTACCAAAGAAATGGAGATATTCTATTGGGCAGATTAAAGTTCTTAAAAAGGAAAATATTGACTGTAATAAAGATGCAAAAGTTTTTGACGAACTACAAATTTCGGTTCTAAAGGCGAATATAACTAAACGTTTCGGATATATATATATTTCGTAAATTTTTAAGCTAACTGAATTTTTCTGAATAACTTTAAAAAAGTGTTTTTTTTTATTGACTAGTACCTGTTAATTGACCTAAATAAACCAATGTCCCGTTTTAAGTCAAAAAATAAATGGTCACGTTATGGATACCCCCTTTTCGCCTTAACTATAGACATAGTAATGCAGTCATTTTCACACAAACAGTGTAAAATGGTTCAAGCTTAACCCTGACAATCCTCCTAAATTGACCGGACATCTACTTTATAATATGAGAAAAAATTGACATATTTGCGTTTCGTTATTACACAATTTTTAGTGAAATGTGTTTTTATCGTAATTAATTCAAAACGCATTTCCGACATCTAAAAACAGTGTAATAAGTTCAAGCTTAATCCTAACAAACCTCCTAGACTAAAAACATTATCAAAATCAAGTACCGGATGTCTATAGCCAACCCTTGAGTTAAAATTGTGAAACTTTTAAAGCACCGTGAGATTCGATGAAAGGAGGTGCATTTTCGCAGTATGAGACTATGACACGACTAACGAAGCTGGAATTTTGATACATTTAAATTCATGTCTTTATCTTGAATTTGCTTGCTCAAAAACACGATCGTACAATTTTGACTCGATCATAATTATTTGCGAAAACACCTCTAAAAATCACTATAGTTGAAATTACAATGAAATTACTTAATCTATATGCTTGGGAATCACTCAAATCCTATACTATTAAACGAGCAATTCTTGTATATAAATATATATATAATCGGGATCTCGGAAACGGCTCCAACGATTTTCTTAAAATTTAGTGTCCAGGGAGTTTCGGGGATAATAAATCGATCTAGCTAGGATTTATTTTTAGAAAATGTCTTTTTGTCCGTGTTTTTAGGCAATGAAAAACTGCTACAATATCGTTAGAATAAGAAGGTAAATTTTGACGTATTGTTAGTGATTATAAATAGCTTAATTGGTATAATGGTCGGTCACAGAATCGTAAAACTCCGGTTCGAGCCCAGACCGGCCGACCGACTTTTTTAAATTTTTTTCATGTTCTTTTCTTTTTTGAGAAAATCTATTTTTTCAAGCCCTTTTTTTAGTATTTTTTAAAAACACGAAAATTTAAATTAAAATAATTGCACTCATGATTTTTTATTCAAATAACCAGTTCCGTTTTTTCTGTTATGTCGCTAAGATCAAAAAATATTATTTATATTTCATCAGTATGTAATTTGTATCTAAATATAACTTCCAAAATACATGAATTAAAAAAATCGAGCGAAAAATACCGAGCAAAGCTCGGTCAACCAGGTACTATATTCATAACGTCAATATTCGTAATTTAGTTGCTCATTCTTTTGATTACTTAATTCAATAATTTTTTTAAAATATTTTAAGATTCTGACAATTTCTAAGCGGTCTTAATCGTCGCGGACACTACGCAATTTTAGACCTTATGACGGCGTTTTTAAAGTTTTTATAGAAATTATAATCACGCGGACCATTCCTGCGGTTGCCCGCTTCCATTTATTTATATATTACACTGCACTGCACATATGGCCACAGCCATATGCCTAGATGACGTCAGTTCAGTGTTCAATGTGACGCCGACAGAGTTGGAGCCGCGACAAAAATGAGTAAATGCGTAGTGAAAGAATGCTATTCAAGGTCACAAAAACGTAATAAATCAAGCGGGATATGACTTTCAACACATAATTTTTAGTTCTTGTTTTCATATAAACGTAAAAACCTCAAATAATTAAATAAAATTATCGAATATTGCCATTTAGGTTCAATGTTGCCACTTTTCCGCATTTGTGATTATCCTACATTAATGGGAGACTATATAATTAATGGAGTAAGTTAATTTGTTACCTATGATTTTAAATATTTTGGAAGTTATAATAAAAACTACGTTTTAACTTTCATACAAAATAACTAATTATTCTTATTTTAGTTTATTCATGAATTATCTATTAAGTATATTTTATTACTTATTTTATATTAATAATTTTACATTAATTATAATTTCATATAAATTTTATATTGATTATATTTTATTACCTATTTTATATTGTTTTATTTATTATTACAATAAAAATACTTATAAAAATATGTTTTATTTCATCATTATGTTTACTTCTATTCATCTGATAAGCTTTGTATCCTTTTTATCTAAAGGGATGCAATAAAGATTTTAAAATAAAATAAACTTTTTAATATAAAAAAAAATTAACTGCAGCTTAAAAAAACTCATTTTTATTACGTATTTTAGGTAAAATTTCATACAGTAAGCCACACCAACCCGCCATTGCATGTTTGTGTGTCTATCTTTATCTAATATTAGCGACGATATTGTTTTCGCAACTTGTGTAAGTGAGACAGATATATGTTTATTTAAAACTAGCTGTACCCCGCGGTTTCACCCGCGTATATGCACGTTATACAGAAAATTTAAATTTTATTCACTCACCCTCCCCCCCCCCCCTATAATTTAGCTTTCTATAGGTAAAAATTGATTAAAATCGGTCCAGTAGTTTCGGACTTATTTGGTACAAACAAACTAACAAAAACATCTTTCTTCTTTATAATATTATAATACAATGTGTCCGGTTTCCGATGTCCGATACTTTAAGGGGTTAAAAATAAAATTAATTTTATCGACAAATCAGGAGAAGATCATCAGAGTAAGATAAAATTCTTCAATAATTCAAGGAATCATAAGCAAGCACAATAGCATCCTTTGTGTGAGCAGGTAAAAAACGCTGTGCACAACAGTGCGAGCGAGACAGAATAACGGCTGTCTCCAGGTAAAAAGGGTGCAGTGTGCGCTTGTGCCGTCGAGCAGTCGCATTTTCCGCAAGTCTCAAATGAATTCTCACAAAAGTGCGAGCATTCGGCGTACGTCTGTTAGGAAATCTGCGTGCATACTCTACAACAGCTCTATTTGCACTCCCGTTACACAATCCATACACGAAATGGATGTCAGCGATATGCTGGCTTGAGTACTCGTTCATTGTAATAAACAAAAAGTAACAGTTCAACAACAAAACAAAAACGTAACAAAGTCTAACAACAAACAATAATTATGTACAGTAAGTAGATTTACTTAAAACCAGGAATGTTATCACAACGCAGAGCGAGGGACGACTGCTCGACGGCACAAGCGCACACTGCACCCTTTTTACCTGGAGACAGCCGTTATTCTGTGTCGCTCGCACTGTTGTGCACAGCGTTTTTTACCTGCTCACACAAAGGATGCTATTGTGCTTGCTTACGATTCCTTGAATTATTGAAGAATTTTATCTTACTCACTGGAATGGGTGTTTAGTTATCTAATATCGGGGTAGAGGCACTTTGAACAGTTACATTCAAATTATCATAGCTCCTAAACTATCTAACTCAGAGTTAAGATTTAAATGTGCATTTATAGCAAATATCCTGTATTATTATAAAAACAAGTAAAAAAATTGGTTAACACGATGATTTTTTTTTAAAGCTAAGAATCTAAAAACAACATCAATTTGTTGTCTAATTTATTTTTTCAAAAATGTTTTTTACTAATACCGAAAAATTAAAAAATAATATTTTGAATCTAGATTTATTGTCTACACTATTAACTAACATTTGAGACCAATTTTGTTTTTGAAAGTCTTCTACTTGGGTAGATATTGTTAAATTAATACAAGCATCTATGCTTCGCCAACAATTTTTCTTAGTGCTGCCATTTTTTTATTGATGGCGAAAAAAATCATTGATCCCTGATTTGTCGATAAAATTAATTGTATTTTAACCCCTTAAAGTATCGGACATCGGAAACCGGACAGGCCTGTATATATAAGTATAGATAATGATAAGTATGATGAAAAGTAGTTATTGTGAGATAACTGTAATAGTTAGACATATAGTATTGCAGACTTTTATGTAGATATTGATGTCCTCCATAAAACTGTACCACATCACTTTGTTCTATTGTCAATAGTTTCCGCAGCGTACGCGATATGTTTTTTTTTTTTGGTATTTTTTCACACCGTGGGTTACATTAACGAAGTTTTCATACGGATCCCTAAATTTTTTGAAAACGTTCTATCGCCTATGTTCATCAGGAATAATGTAGGATTCTAATGGTGAAAGAATTTTTCAAATCGGTTGAGTAGTTTCAGAGCCTATTCAATTCAAACAAACAAACAAATCTTTCCTCTTTATAATATTAGTGTAGATTGTTATTAGTTTCAAAGCTAAGCCGTCGCGTTTGGATAGTGGTTCCACTTTTTTCAACGCGCGGTATTGCTCCTCTAGTGTTGTATAACTCAATGGTCAATGCCCGCCTCAAAGGTTGACCTGCGCAAGTTGTTCGCTTGTACTCTCTATTCCGTAGATGCACAGACCGGGGCCCGCGGGCCGCAGCGGCCCGCCGGTCGAATACTGGTGGCCCGCCGACAGCAAAGATAATACTCTCGTACATTCGAAAAATATTGAATTATATTCCAGAATAAAACCAAAAAATATATGTTTGAAAAGTAATTTGAATCTCACGCGCGCGCTCTTAAGTGCGCTTATCGGTGCGCCGTGCATGCGTCGGTAACAGCGGTCGGTAATGTTCGTGCTGATCTCGGTTTAATTCGTTTTCTTGAGGAACCGCCGCGGCCGGCGGCGCGGCGACGACGGCAGCGCGGTGGCGGCTTATCCACAGGTTATATTGTTAGAGCAAGCGAGATAGCAATAGTCCCGAATTCCCGATTGCTCGCGTAGGTAGATACGCTAAGCTTCCAGAGTCGGTTTCGTGATTTCTCCAGACAGTTTTCGACTCTATACGCGCCTGGGCAAAATTCCGATCAAGACTACAACTGCTCGGGGCAAACGGAGCAACAAGACCAAGGCGACCCCTGCCGCGCTGTCCGTGAATTTCTGCAATATCAGGTGACTTCACTCTAACCTAAACGCCGTCCACTACCATCTCGAAACGGCGAGGCCGGCTCTTTCTGACCGAGACGCAGGTGTCCTCTCCGGCTGAAGTCTCGTATCTCTCCTACCAGGGGTACAAACTGGAACACTCCTTTGTGCCTCGGGCTAGAGTTTGCGTTTACGTCAGAGAGGACATCTGTTCTCGACACCTCGGCAGACTTGAAGGTTCGGACCTGTCCATCCTTTGGCTACGCGTAGACAGCGACGACCATCCGCGCGTCTACGGGTGCCTCTATAGGTCCCATAGCGGTAATGCCGAAACAGACCGACTCTTCGACCACGTCCAAATGGCTGCAGATTCGTTGCTACAGCAGATCCCCTCCGCAGAGATCGTGATCCTCGGCGACTTTAACGCCCACCACGCCGAATGGCTTGGTTCACATTTAACCGATCATGCGGGGAGATCTGTTCATGATTTTGCCTTGGCATATGGTCTGACACAACTGGTTACTTCGCCTACGCGGATTCCAGATGTGGAGGATCATGCACCTTCCCTGTTGGACCTTCTGCTGACCTCTCACCCGGACGGATATCAGATTTCCGTCGACGCCCCTTTAGGCTCCTCGGACCATTGTCTTGTCCGGAGTGTGGTGCCACTCCACGCTGAAATCGCGGTTGCATTCTGCAGGCTGCCGCCGTGTTTGGCACTATAGGTCAGCCGATTGGGATGGGATGCGGTCTTTCTTTGCATCCTACCCTTGGGGGCGGGTTTGCTTTTCGCCGGACGATCCCAACGTTGTTGCGGATTCTGTCGCTGATGTGGTACTTCAGGGTATGGAACTTTTTATTCCTTCCTCTGTGCTGCCCATTGGAGGCAAATCTCAGCCATGGTTTGGTCGCTCCTGTAAAATAGCATTATGCTATAAGCAGGAGTGCTACCAAGCCTGGGCTGACGCATCAGCGTCCCAGGATGTAAACACCAGTGCTCTAAAAAAGGAGTATAATTCCGCCTCTAGGTCCTTCAAAAGAGTCATTGCCAAGGCAAAGTCAGAGCATATAGGCAGAATTGGCGAGAAACTAGTTCGCTTTCCTTCTGGAACCCGTGCATTCTGGTCTCTCGCCAAGGCTGTCCAGGGGAATTTCTGTCAGCCATCTCTTCCATCTCTGCACAGGGAGGACGACTCACTTTCTTACCTTACTTTCATACCGTAAAGGAGAAACCCGATCTTCTAGGTTCTTTCTTTGCGTCTAACTAGACTCTCGATGACGGGGGGAGTACGCCGCCGACCATCCCGCGGTGTGAGTGCTCCATGCCGGAAGTGCAGTTCACTCAGCGCTCGGTTCGCAAAGCACTC
Organism: Parnassius smintheus behrii; assembly: GCA_036936625.1. Taxonomy (NCBI): domain Eukaryota; kingdom Metazoa; phylum Arthropoda; class Insecta; order Lepidoptera; family Papilionidae; genus Parnassius; species Parnassius smintheus. The sequence continues at coordinate 26,879,659 of JAUPFT010000009.1, read as the reverse complement.
CTCTCCCTGGACATCCACAAGTCGAGTGGGCCTGAAGGAATCCCCCCAATTGTGCTGAGGACGTGTGCTCCAGAGTTGGCACCGGTTTTAACGCGTCTTTTCCGGTACTCCTACTCCCTAGGCGTAGTCCCAAAATCATGGAAGACGGCTTTCGTCCACCCGATCCCTAAAAAAGGCGACCGCTCAGACCCGTCCAACTACCGGCCTATCGCCATCACCTCCTTGTTCTCCAAAACAATGGAGTCCATTGTAAACTGCCAGCTCATGAGGTACCTTGAGGATCACCAGCTGATTAGTGACCGCCAATACGGTTTTCGCCTTGGTCGGTCAGCTGGTGATCTTCTGGTCTACCTAACTCACAGATGGGCGGAGGCAGTAGAGTCCAAGAGGGAGGCATTGGCCGTTAGTTTGGACATTGCGAAGGCCTTCGATCGGGTTTGGCACAAAGTATTTCTTTCGAAGCTCCCTTCCTATGGGCTTCCCGAGAAATTGTGCGATTGGATCACCAGTTTTCTTTCAGATCGGAGCATCAAGGTCGTTGTAGACGGTGCAAGCTCCGATTGCAAGCCTATTAATGCTGGTGTTCCACAGGGCTGCGTGCTATCGCCAACGCTGTTTCTTCTGCATATCAATGATATGTTGCAAACCCGTAACATTCATTGCTATGCAGATGACAGCACTGGTGATGCTCTTTACACCGGCCAAAGCCAGCCGCCAAATTTCGTGAACACACTACGCGGCAAACGTCCCGATACCATCCACACCATCTGGATGCTTGGCGGTCCACCACTGTACGTTTCAAAAGGAGTTTTCTTCCGCGTACAACCTCTCTATGGAATAATTTACCACCGGCGATTTTTCCGGACCGATACGACCGGGGGACCTTCAAGAAAAGAGCTTACTCCTTTCTTAAGGGCCGGCAACGCACCTGCAATTCCCCTGGTGTTGCGGTTGATCATGGGCGGCGGTAGTCACTTAACATCAGGTGAGCCACATGCTCGTTTGCACCCACTTCAATAAATAAAAAAAAAACACGACTAGCCGGTGTCATATATTTTGATCCATATTCAACGTGTATTTCCCGTCAAGTGCCGTGTATAATTGTGTAAATCGTATGTAAAACTCTGTTATTAATAAGTACCTACCCTACCTATTTAATCAATTATTTTTGGTAATTTAAAAAAGGATGGGTAATTTAAGTAGGTACTGTAATTGTTTTTAGGTGCTGTGTTAATCCTAGCCAGGATTAGAACGCAACATTGACAAGCCAGGACCTAGTAAAAACCGTAAGGTTAATGATGAAAATCGGCAGTTTCAGGAAATTTGGACTGAGAAATACTTTTTTGTACGGTCGCATAACAAAGTCGTTTGTTTAATTTGCAAGAATTTCGTTGCGATTGCAAAGGAATATAATGCAAAAAGGCACTATGGAACGCAGCATCCTAATTTTACCAAGTTTACACAAAGCAAAAAATGTTGTCTTTAAAACGTGAGCTTATTGGTTAGCAAGCTATGTTTACAAAACCGATTCAAGATTCAGAAACAGCTACAGAAGTTAGTTATGAAATTTCTCGAATGATAGCAAAGCAAAGTCGCCCCTTCAATGATGGGGATTTTGTAAAAGAATGCATAGAAATTGCCGCTAGGAAAATGTGTCCAGAAGCAACAAAAAAGTTTGAGAAAATTCAACTGAATCGTGTGACTATCCAAAGACGAATTATGTCTTTGTCAGGTAATATTGCGGAACAATTAAATGAAAAAACTAAGATCATTGAATTTTTTTCATTAGCACTCGACGAATCCACTGATATTAGTTCCACAGCTCAACTTTTGATTTTCATACGAGGTGTTACTCAAGATTTTGAAGTCTTAGAAGAGTTATTAGGAATGTATTCATTGAAAGGTCAAACCAGAGGAGTTGATATACTCAATGTACTTTTGGATGAGTGTTCAAAAACTGATTTGGACTTATCAAAATTATCGGGAGTTGCGACTGACGGTGCTCTTTCGATGATTGGTGTCAATTCTGGGCTAGTTACTTTGCTGAAAAAGCATCTGCAAGAGAAAAACATAAACGCTGAAGATCTCATGCAGTTTCAATTCATTATACACCAAGAAGCCCTCTGTTCTAAAAAAGTTGAATTTCAAAATGTCATGAAAGTGGTAGTTTCGACTGTAAATTTCATAAAATCACAAGGACTCAATCACAGGCAATTCAAACAATTCCTTGATGACATCGAAAGCGAATATGGAGATTTACTGTATTATACAGAAGTAAGGTGGCTAAGTCGTGGATTGACACTGGAATGATTTCTAAATTTAATAGAAGAAATTGGAATATTTCTGGCAAAAAAGCAAAGGGATTTCCCGGAACTAAAAAATCCTGATTGGTTGTGTGATTTGGCTTTTTTAGTTGATATTACAAATCATTTGAATGTCTTGAACACACGGCTTCAAGGCGAAAATCAACTGATATCCCAGCTCTACGCTCATGTCATCATCCTTTCAATGCAAGCTGACACTTTTCAGATCGCAATTGAATTCTAGAAATTACAATCATTTTCCGAATTACAAGAAAATGGCTGAAAAATTCAACAAAACTGCGATTAATTTCAGTTATGTAGAAAAGCTGGATATTTTGATTCAAACTTTTCAAGACAGATTTTCGAAGTTTAAAAAAGTGAAACCTCAGTTGGATATATTCAGGAATCCTTTCACGATTTCAGCTGAAAATGAGCCAGAGTCAATGCAGTTAGAAATTATCGACATTCAAAACGACTAAGATTTACGCATCAAATTCATCGAAGGAGAACTTGCTGAACTTTTACTGCTGCATTGATAAAAATACGTACAAAGAGTTGCGCATAAACGCTCTGAAATGTGCCAGCTTATTTGGTTCTACCTATATATGTGAACAAGCCTTTTAATACTAAATAATAATAAAACAAAAAATCGAAACCGCCTTGCAAATGAAAGTTTGGAAGCAGTTTTACGTGTTGCTACAAGTAAATTTGAGCCAAATATAAAAAAGATTGTAAGCACTATGCAGTGCCACGCTTCAAATTAATAAATTCTTTTCAATTTTAATACATTATTATCAATTCTTTGTCTTTAATTACCTTTACTTCTGGCGGCCCGCCATCAGTTCATTGTTTGCCCGAGTGGCCCCTAGTCATAATAAGTCTGTGCATCACTGCTCTATTCTTATAGATAGGAAATTATTATTAGTATAAGTACTTAAATAATTTATTTGTGGTAATGGGAAACACTAAGAAAAAAGTATATAGGAGAAAAAGGAAAGAGCAATTTGAAAAAAAATATTCTTAGCATGACGGAGGCGAATAAGTCAAGGTAAATAATATCATTGTAAATATTTTAATAGCATTTTAGTGTCACATATATCCTACACCTTTAAACGAGCAATTCTTGTATATATATAATCAGAATCTCGGAAACGGCTCTAACGATTTTCATAAAATTTAGTGTCCACGGAGTTTCGGGGGCAATAAATCGATCTAGCTAGGATTTTTTATTAGAAAATGTTTTTTGTCCGTGTTTTCAGGCAATGAAAAACTCCTACAATATAAGAAGGTAAATTTTGACATTGTGTTAATGATCTTAATAGCTCAAGTGGATGACGAGCGGTTGCGAAATCGTAATGTCTTGGTTCGCATCCAGTCTTCGGTCCGACTTTTTTTCCTTTTTTTTCAAGTTTCCTTCTTTTGTGAGCAACTCTATTCGAGCCCTTTTTTTAAAGTATTTTTTAAAAATACGAAAATTTAATTAAACTAATTGCACTCATGATTTTTTATTCAAATAATAAGTTCAGTTTTTTCTATTAAGTCAACAAGATCAAAAAATATTATTCGTCAGTATGTAATTTGCATCTAAATAATAAATAATTAATAAGTAATTTCAAAAAAAACTGAGCAAAGTTCGTCATCCTTCACCTGCCTACCTAGATTCAGTATGATTCAAGCAACTTGGCCATTTAGATAATTCAAATTACTTAGTACTAGGGAATAGAGAACAAACTCGTCTCTGCATTATACGCTTTTGGGTATGATTTTTTTTTATAGGATAGGGTGACAAACGAGCACACAGTCCACCTGATGGTAAGTGGATGCTGACGCCCATAGAAATCTACATTTATCCTCGATTAAGAATCAAAATACAGATCCATTGTCACCCCTGAGGACTAAGATGGAATGCCTCGATTCCAGTAAAAAAGGGTCTTTGGATCTCTATACTTACCATACGAAACACAGCAGCATTAAGCTACTATTTTACGCTGGCATTCTGTGAGAGTGTGGTCCTTCCCCAGTGCAGCCGACCCTTTCATGCTACAATTCCTAATATAACTGCAGCATGGCTCTACCACGTAAAATGATACTTGAATCGTTAGGTTTTCTAGGTGTGGTTGCTTATAGCTGCATTTTAAAGTTATTTTTTGCGGGACTAAAACATGACATTCCACTAAATGCTACCTATATAGACAACATCCATAGACTGGCCGTATATCTAGATCGGGACTCCACACTCTTGTTATATACACTATAAGCTTGCCTGCTTCAACCTAGGCTTTGTACTTCAGTGGAGGTCACATTTCGTTGGTCGTTATACAACGCAATATGCACTTAAACTATTATTTATGGATTTTATCGCGTTTAATTCAACTTTAATTTATTTTTATTATCCCGACGTTTCGAAATCCTGATAACACTATTGGTCACACTGTGTATAGAAAAAAGACCCATAACAACCAATATCTAAATGTTGAATCTCACCATCATCCTTCACAGTTAGCTACCGTGGGTAAATCTTTGTTTCAGAGAGCATGAGGGATCTGTGACAGAAAACATCTGGCCGCCGAGCTTCAGTATGTCAAGCGGTATAGCAAGACAACAAGCTTCGGATCCCGCGCCTACGTCACAGTGAACGAGTGAAGCCGGCCACAGTCGAGCGCGCGCCTGCTGTACTACCGTATGTTAGAGGAGTCACAGACAAGATTGACTACATCTTGAAGCGAGCGTCCATTAAAACATACTACAAGCCGCCGAAGAAGATAAGTCAATTTTTGCCATCTATCAAATGCAATTATCTTCTACAAGATGCAGGTGTGTACAAGCTAGATTGTGAATGTGGTCTCTCTTACATAGGTCAAACAAAAAGATCTATTAAAACCCGCATGAAGGAACATATAGCTGACGTGAAGCACCGACGCTCTGGGAAGTCTGCAGTCTGCGAACATGTTCAAGATCGTCCCCACCATTACATTAGATTGGATAAACCACAAATCCTCGCAAAAGAACACCGATTCCTACCAAGGATGATATGCGAGGCTATTGGAATTAAAAAACATCCAAATTTCAATAGAGAAGATGGATGGGTGCTGCCACCTGCTTGGGATCCTATAATTAACAAAATTAAACCCAAACCTAAGCATACCACTGCAAGACTTCATGATACTATAAGCTCGTTTTGCATAAAATGTATGCGGACCAAAAATTAATATTCAAAAACTGAAGGTAGCCGGACTAACTATGACATTGGGACGTCAAACATCTCAGTCCCACCGTGACCACGGGTGATGTAAAGCACCCGAAACGTCGGGATAATAAAAATAAATTAAAGTTGAATTAAACGCGATAAAATCTGTAAATAATAGTTTAAGTGTAGTGTTCGCGTAAATTTAAGAAATCATTATGCAATATGCACTATTAGAACAGTAATCCGATAGAGACGCTGTGGCCGTGCTCTATATTATTCTTAGTGAGATTAAGGAGTTTTTTTCTATTATTGCAACCTCTAATTTTGGGAAGATTGTCAAAAGAATTAAAACCAACAGTTGCGCTAGTACAGAAAAAAATATGTTGTACAGATCAGACATTGGACACATGTCTTCAATAAACCACGACCGAACACGCGAAAACGCTCTGGAACAACGGTCAAATTTACTAGACGTAAAGATAGACCCTTGTAGTCTATTCATAGACAAAAATCATCCAATTTTAGGAGCTTTAATAGGGAGGAGGAGCTTTAATAGGAGTTTTGAGAAAATCATCCAATTTAAGGAGCTTTAAAATCATAGACAAAAATCATCCAATTTCAGGAGCTTTTAGGAGCTTTACCTGTAATACCGTCAGACGTTGCACTGACGGTATTACAGGAAGTAACACAATGAAATATATATACATATACACATACACATATACATAACATCCACTTACTTTAAGTTGTTCTTTGTGTTCATTTATCATCTTCACTTCCATGAAAACGATGTAGATAGAAGTATAACTGATCAATTTAAAATTTTGTACATGTGAGTGTTTTCCGCCTCCCCATGACTAATGGTAAAAACAAGTAAATAAACACTAAAATTCCTACGGCGATTTTCATTAAAATAAATCTAAATTTTAATGGTATCTTATGTAATTTCATCCAATAAAACGTTTAACAATTGCACCTATACACGGTATAATTCTTATATACACACGGGTATAATTCTAACATAAATTTTTCTTACAATACTATTCAATTCTCAAATTAGTAATGCCGCAGTGTCACCTGAGCCGAAAGGGAAGGACCACACACGGAACAAAGATGCATATTTTGGTTCCCGATGGAGACCATTCACGATGTATAATGAAATATTATTCGACCCCACGGGTAACGTGTGGGATCCACCGAGGAATGCTTTTTTTATGTTCATGTTTCACCTTATAATTGGGATATATGATTTAACTGTAATTATTTATGTACATATCCACAAACATTAGTCATAAATTTTATAAAAAATATCTTTAAATAAATCTGTGAATGTCAAATTTATGATATTTATAGTCAAAACAATGTATCAATTCTTTCTTCTCAATTGAAATCATGTGTCCCATAATTGCATACAAGGTTGGTATTGGCAATCATAATACAAGGAAAAATGCATTTCTGGCGGGTAAATAAAAAGTGGTGAGATCCAGGTGAACAAAAATTCTGATTGGTTCATGTAAGTTCAAGGACAGATGTATATTTTCGAAATATCTAAATGCTTATTGGCAGTATAGTATAGACTTAATAAAAGTGGAAACAGTAGTAAAGGATGACCAATTTTGGAAGGATAAAATGGAGCCAAAATTACTTTCATTTTATTTTCACTGCTTGCTACCGGAATAAGTAGAACCACGACTTACTTGTAATAAACAAATTCGGAATCCAAATTATGTAACGAAAAAGAAAAATTAAGAAAATGTGCATTATCGCCCTAAAAAAGAAGAGGAATAAAATATCATTACAAATCCGGTTATGCAATTATAATCAGGTTTGAAAATTATGACTTAGTGGGGCTTCCGTCCCCCAACTCTCTCTTCCCTTGAATCAGGGTAAAATTGTCATAAAATTTACGAAACATAACTGAGAGAAAAACTAATTTATAAAAATTAAAGAAAAAAAACTAAGCACGTCCAGCAGGGGGTGACTACAATTCCTCCCCTCCCCCAACACCACCCCCTAATTCAGGCGACTTAATTGTAAACCTTACCCCAGATTTTGACTATATATGCAAAATATAAGTATATATCAATGAAATACTTTTACATAATATGATGCTGAAACGATGATTTTGTCATTATAACTGTCCTTCAAAAGTTCTGTGCCAAACATAGGCCTCCTGCAAGGAATGCCACAACATACAGTACTACACCACAAGCAGCATTTAACTCATTCCTGTGTGTTTCCATCTAATTGGGGGACATCCTACAATTCACTTATGGAGTAAGAGAATGCCACTTGAAAATCTTTATTCCGTATCTATTGTTGGATCTTCAAACTGTCTGGCTGACTTATTACCACATTTGCTTCCTAATCCAAGAGATTTATTGGAATTTAGTTAGTTATGCTAATTTAAATATAGTGAAATGTATATTATATATATATATATATATATAAACATAAAAAACATAAAACATAAACACTCACGCCTGTCACCCAGAGGGGTAGGCAGAGACTACAGACTTCCATTTAGCACGATCCTGACATACCTTTCTCGCCTCTTCCACATTCATATACCTACGCATACATGCTCGTCGGTTAAGGGTACTCTTAATTTGGCCCATTTTTAGTATATCGCCAATTTGGTCGACAAACTTCCGCCTAGGACGTCCCTTTCCGACTCTTCCATTCACTTCTGCAACATATATTTGCTTTGTCAGTCTTTCCGCATTCATTCTTTCTACATGACCAAACCACCGAAGCATTCCTTTCTTAATCCTGGTCACCGCATCATCTTGCAAACCACACTCTTCTTTTATCACACAGTTTCTCACCCTGTCACTCAGATTCAGCCCTAACATACTCCTTAGCGACCGCATTTCTACCGCATTTATTCTACTCTCGTGCTTCTTCTGCCACACCCAACTTTCACTACCATACGTTAAAGTAGGGACTAATACAGCACTGTGAATTGCCATACGTGCCTTTTTTGACACATTCTGACTTTTCACAATAGAGTGTAGAGCCCCATTTACTTTATTTCCTGCATTCACTCGTCGTTCAATGTCCTTATCATATCTCCCATCCCTGCTGAATACACATCCTAAATATACGAACTCATCCACTTGCTCAATTAACTCTCCTTCTATTCTTATTTCACATACCATTTTGCTTTCATCTCTTTCAAAAACCATCACTTTCGTCTTACTTGCGTTCACTTTCATTCCCCTTTCTTTTAATGACCTGTTCATTAATGTAACCATCATTTGCAACTCGGCCGCCGACGACGCAAGTATGACTTGATCATCGGCGTACAAAAGGCATTTGATGGTTAACTCACCCGTTCTTACCCCGCATTCTTCAACTTTCAAATTTTCCAAACAGCTGTCCATAAATAGGTTGAACAGCCACGGGGAAGCTACACAGCCCTGTCTGACACCTTTATGGATGCCAAACCAGCCCGAGTAGACCCCGTTGATTCTAACACAAGCACTCGAGTCCCTATACAGAGACTTTAATGCCTGTATCAAACCAGCGCTCAACCTAAATGCGTTCAGCGTTTGCCATAACACATCCCTGTCCACTCTGTCATAAGCCTTTTCCAAGTCCATGAACGCACAAAAAACTCTTTGGTTTTTCGCCAAAAACTTCTCCGCGATCATGCGCATGGAAAAGACTTGATCTGTACACCCCATTCCCTTTCTAAATCCCGCTTGCACATCCCAAATTTTTTCATCAGTTTCTTTCATAACTCTTTCAATTAGTACCTTAGCATACAGTTTTCCCACAATGCTAAGAAGGCTGATACCACGGTAGTTTTTACAGTCCTGCTGTGACCCTTTTCCCTTATATATTGGGACTATCACGGCTTTGCACCAGTCTCCCGGTACCCGCTTTAGTTCCCAACATAAATTAAACAAGGTGTACAGCAGGCCTGCCACCACGTCCTCTCCAGCCCTTAGCATTTCGAGTGAAACTCTATCATATCCGGCTGCCTTACCTACTTTCATGCTTTTCATTGCTTTCATTATTTCATCCAATACTTATCTCCCTATCTCTTTCATCTTCTTTCGGAATTTCTATTTCATTTAGTTCACACTTCTCCTCACTCATAAATTCGCTTTCAAAATATTCCTTCCATCTCTTTAGACTCAACACTTCATCATTCAGGATACAGCCATTCTCGTCTCGTATCGCATTCAATCTAGGCTGTTTTGTATTTCCCCTGGTATTTCTTACGAGTTTCCAGAACATTTTAATATTTGCCTGGAAGTTATCCGATATTCTTCTATCATTCCTATCCGTTCTTTCTTGCTTTTTCCTTTCAACTAATTCTTTTACTCTCTTATTTAAACGTTTAAACTCTGCCTTTTTTCTTTCATTCTCATCATTCTTACCACCAGAGTTACCAGCTTTGGTCGCTAGTAAATCTAGCCATGCTCTCTTCTTTGCTTCAACTTCCATACGTACCTCGTCAATAAATGTATATTATATATATATATAATATACATTTATTTTAGTATTATAATTTTTTTAAGGTATATATATATATATATATATATACCTTAAAAAAATTATAATACTAAAAAACCACTAAATATAACATATTTTTTTTATAACATATTTTGTATACATTTTTCGGTAATACAACGAGCTTTGGTAATACAACATTCATCATTTATTTATTTATTTATTACACAATTATAACATCATTACAGTTATTAAACCAATGCGATGCTATAACTAACCTAAATATAAGAAAACTACTGACTAATAAATAATGGTATCTAGTATGAAATTTATCAAATTGATGGTAAAATAAAATACTAATTAAAAACATTATAATTTTCGACGCATTTGTATGGTGCAATTATGAATTTCATCTCACTACATGCAAATATGTCAATTTCCTGTGAGATGATATTAACATAGTGTATAGCACGTGACAATGGTGCATTCTGAAGCAACTTCGTCCTAGCAGCGGGCACGAGGAGTAATGGGGGACAACGACGAGAACACACGTAATTATTAGGCACCCGCATCTTTAACGCAGCGAGCACATCTGGGTGATATATCCATCCACGTAATACCTTCCACACATATTTAATAAGCGTGATATCTCTTCTCACACTTAAGCGGCTGTAACCAACCATCCCCAGTACAAACAGACTCGGATACATCAGTGGAAAACAAGGATAGATTCCGTACTGCTTAAAGTATAAAAATCGCATGAATTTATTTTGAATTTTTTCAACCATGACACTATACTTGTTTTCATGTGGATTCCAAATACTTGCATTCGTTTCAAGTTGACTTCTCACGAGAGCATTGTATTAAATTTTAATAGTTAACAAATTCTGAAAATTCCTACACTGCCTTAATATAAATCCGAGACTCCTGAAAGCTTTTTTACAAATATTTAAAATGTGCTTACGAAAATTAAGTTCCGGGACCATCTCAACGCCTAAGTCTCTAATATATGTAACGCGCGGGATTACTAGGCCGTTCATTTCATAAGCATACTTCTGAGGGTCTTTTGCACGACCATAACTCATGATACAACATTTATTAACATTGAAATACAATTTGTTTTCCATTCCCCAATGTGCCAATTTGTCAATGTCCCTTTGCAGACTTGGCAGTCAGAAGCATTGTTTACTTTCAAAAAAATTTTTAGATCATCGGCAAATAGCAAACACTGAGCCTCTTTAACGACCGTAGGAAGATCATTAACCATTAACATAAATAATAAAGGGCCAAGATTACTCCCTTGACTCACACCAGAATAAGTACAATACGGCTGCGATTCAAAACCTGCGAAATCTACGTATTGTTGACGTCCGCTCAGATAATTCGCAAAGAAATCAAGTAAACTAGGTGTAAAGCCTAACTCTGCAAGCTTTACCAACATATAAATCTAATAATATCTAATAATATCGTTATCAACGGTATCGAAGGCTTTTCGGAAATCGAAATATGCAGTGTCCACCTGGCTCCCAGCATCCACTACTGGCACCACATAATTTATAAAGGACAATAAATTACTCCCAGTACTTAGACCTGGCCGAAAACCATGTTGAGCTTCAGTAAGCTGGGAGTTCACTTGATTATAAACATCATATACAAAATATTCTAATATAAAATACACATACACATAAATTTTGGGATATACATTATACCTCCAGTAAATAATGTTCCTGAAGAAAGAATAATCTTACAGGACTGCTGTATAACTAATTACCTGAATTATTTCCAAGTAAATAATAAGATATTTGAAAATATTCTTCATTTCCAGTATGCATAACATCAGTAGTTTGCGTTTTGCCTTGAGTATCTTCTTCTTGTTTACTTTCACTCCACTCCGTATGAGCTTCTCCTTTGAACTTTACATGAATACCTAGTGACAAGGTTTACTAATGGTTAAAATCATTAAAACGCGTTCCGTTATTATACTATATCTATAACTTCTAGCATATCACTATGAATACAAGATGAGTCAGAAGTCAAAATTTCAATAGGTGCGATTGCTCACCACGAACTTTTTTTGGGCTATCAAAGACATATTCTATCCTTCCATTAATAGTTTGTCCAGCATAATAAGTATTAAATTCATTATCCAAGTAAATAACAGCTTCCTTTATACCCATAATTGATTTATTAGGGAAAAACAATTATGTAATTAATAAGAACTCTAATTTAAATACTATACACGGAAATGAACGAACGTAGACTACGGGACTACGGTAGCACAGGAGGGGGAGGCACAGGAGACAAACAAAACCATAGACGCATAGATTACTGCTAGAGACATAGGTACTAGTAGACGCAAAACAACAAAGGGTGCGTTTGGCAGAAAAAAGCGCTAGCAAGCGCTTGTAAGCAAAATGGCGATCGTAAGCGGTAAGCGCTGTCAAATCGTAAGTAGCTATTTTCCTCCAGGACTGTATATATATGTTTGTAAAGTATTCATATTAAAAACTTACTAATCATGAATTTTTAATAGCATGCTTATGTTTATTCATGTCATTATATTACTTAAAACTAATATTGCACAAAACAACTTATAAACTCTACTTTAAAACTAACAAATTAAATAAGCAAAATGGCGGATTGTGTCAGCGCTACTGAAGTAGCAATCGTGTCCTGGCCGAAAACTATTTTAGCGCTTTTTTCTGCCAAACGCACCCATAGACGTATTTTTACGTCTTATTAGTTTGTGGTTTATACTATAGACTTAGAACGTAGACAGAGAAACCTATAGACTTATCATTAGCGTGGCCTCGAGTGAGAAAGGACGATAACGTAGTTTTAGGTTATACAATAATATTTATGCCTTTTAAACATATTTATATAAAAGTTTTAATTGTTCTAAGAATTGAACTGAACAAGATTCACCAATTTTAAGCTCACGAAACACTTACTTAAACCAACTTGTAAACTCCTTAGATCGCTACGAACTGTCAAAGTTGTTTAGCAAAGTGTAGTTTGCTAAGCAAAAAAACCGGCACGGAGAAAGGGACAAACAATCACACCGCTCTGTCTCATTTCTATGCAAGACGCATGCATAAATCTATCTTTTTCGTGTGCAAATGCGAAAGAAGACGTTAATTTGTCTATAGGTTTCTCTGTTTCCGACTTAGAACATAGTGGTGTAAGTTGATTATGTTCGTATTCTAAGTCTATGGTTTATACCGTAAGTTTATACCTTATTAGTATGGAGTATGGAGTGTAGAAGTTAGGAGCACCAACTCCCATAGTAGAATAGTTGAAAAGTGTCCATCTGTAAGCAGTAAATAACAGTTCAAAAACTCTCCACAACAGCGCTGGAGCAAGTATGTCAAAGTCAAAGTGGACCCGGTCTGCAGTGCCCTTACACCGTGCAGTGTAATAACACTAAGGGAGTTAGGGCACTTGTTCGATGCGCAACTAGGGATGCAAACGATACATCAATTCTTTCAAACATCGATATATCGTTCATAAACATGGTTCTTCGTGAGCTATGTTTTATGGACGATGTTTTGCCGTCAAAGATTACGAAATAACTAACTATTCTAGGTATATAATTCCATATGATAAAAGTTTCAAGCAATGATTATCACAAATTTTATTTTGCCAAAAAATAAATATTCCAAAGAAAATATGCCAAAGTTATATAACGTCTAAATTTTTAAAGTTAAAAACTCGATCCCGAAAATTTTAACTACGAATCAACCAACAGGTGAATATTCTTTCAGTCGAAAATAAATATACCTACTTGAAATCCAGAAGTACAATTGTATTCTATTGGTAATTCCATTTTCGATGTAAAATTGTAGTTATTTTTATTCTGATAATTAGTAAAGATAAGTTTACAAATATTGAAAATGAATTGAAATTGTTTTATTCATTTTCTTATTAATAATTATATTGTTTGAGCTTTAACTTAATGAATAGCTTAAGTACAGTCTAATATATAAGTTAATAGTTATTTTGTAATGGAAACTATTTTATCGGCTTACGGTACTTCGTATTTCGTTACAATCATTTTTCCGAAATATTGATTTTTATGGACGAACGGTTAATCACCTGTTTGTATTTCGGTATAGTTTCGTAGATGTAGATATTCAGAAAATGCGATAATACTGAAGTTAACATACGGAACCATCATAAAAAATTAACGCACCACATCATAAGAAATAAAACTAGAGCAGAAGACGTACTTCATATATTACATGTGGAATATCACGAAAGGGTTATTTCCCGGGCTTCATAGCCTTGATAAGATCTATTTGCATATCATGGTTTATTTTTTTTTTATTATGTGCGAGCAGCTATGCAGGTCTAGGGAAAGAGACCAGTATCACAGCAACCTAGAAGATCTATCGTGATCGCTGCTATGGCTATAGTTTACGGCTAAGCCCTATGTCTTCAATGAATAGAAGGAGTTGCTTAGCCGTGAGCAATTTGACTCCTTCTGGGCGGGGTAGATAGTTTCAGATTTGAGAACAGTGTTACGTTTGCGCATTAAGGGTCCGCAATCAGTTAGGATGCGTATAGGCGTTTCTTCAGTGGTAACTTCGGTATCCCGTGAGCGGTTATTTTCAGAGGCTTGATTTACAACCACCCAGGAGAGAAACCACTATATATACACATATATATATATATATATATATATATATATATATATATATATATATATACATATATATATATATATATATTATATATATATATATAGATATATATATATATATATATATACATATATATATATATATATATATATATATATATATATATATATATATATATATATATATATATATAAATATATATATATATATATATATATATATATATATATATACTTTCTAAAATAACATAAATATAATTTGATTATTATATGTCTTTCTTTCATTTCTGTTCAAAATGATTATTTTTCCATATGTATTTTTATAAAAAACATTGAAAAAATCGACATATCGTACATAAGCTTCGATGTTTTTAATGAGCGATGTTGCATTCGATTGAAGTGCTTACTTGAAAAAATTACGACTTGAGTTAACTCAAGTTCAAATTCGCACAACTCGAACTAAACTCGAGTTACGCAACTAGAGTTAGCAGGACGAAACACAGTAAATGATTTGTTACAATAAAAAAATATCGATTCAATAAATATATATACTTTTTTCAATTGTCCATCCCTATCACTGAGTAAGGGCGTAAAATCAGGATAGTGTAATAACTGACGTCCCTGACCACGTTTTTCATTCACGGCCCTTCATTCAGGGCCCTGATTCAGGGTCAGGGTCGTTGAGGGTAGTGGGATAGGGGCATTAAAAGTCAGTGTCACAGAGTATTTTGTATAAACATAGAGTACTTTGTATAAACACAGAGTACTTTGTATAAAGTTAGTGTTATAAAAAGGTTTTAAATGGGTGATCGTGTGTGATAGTGTGTAATAGGCGTGTATCGTAGACAGAGACGGCGTGTATCTAGTTAGTTTTTGGTGTCAATGTCAAGCTTTCAATAGGCATTATTCGAATATTTCGATATGTTTTGATTATTTCTAAAATCAAGAGCAACTAATAATAAAAATAAAATCGTGATTTATTTAACAATACTTACTTACTTTCGGGATTTGGTAGCGGACAGTATAGTATTCTGTGATAATGGATGAACCAAAAAAGGATTCACAACCTCTTTCTGCCGAAGAACTTAAAAATAAAGGCAATCAATGTGTAAAAGATGGAAAATTCATTGAAGCGGTGTTACATTACACCCATGCGATTAAAATGGACCCAAATAATTATGTTTTATATAGTAACAGATCATATGCTTTCCTTAAATTGGATCAACATTACTTGTCTCTGCAAGATGCCAATGAAACTGTAAAATTACAACCCCAATGGGCTAAGGTAAACTTAATATTGTTTTATACGAGAAATATAAATAAATTTATTTTAAAATCATATTCTTCATTTAATCTCATAATAAATTTATTTGCTTCTCAGGTTACCCTTTAATAACATATTAAATATTGTGTTTCATGCCCTTTTGAGGCCTGTTCCATTCTTTTTCGTCATGTTTTAATTCTAGCTGTTCTTGCCTATAATTTCTTAGCTAAATAAGTCACATTAAGATACTACAAGGAGTCTTTCATAACATGCTAATATGCCTTTTCTGTTTGATAGTTTTACCTTGCACCTTTTTTTTTCACCTTAAAATTGTATAAAGAAAATTAGCTAAACATGGCATTTTACATTCAAAGGTTTTGTTTCTTGTCATTTGCTGTGTGTTTTTTATTATACTTATATAAAAAAATTATGCTTACAGGGATATTTTCGACGTGCTGAAGTTGAATGTGCAAGTGGGTTGTATGATGAAGCAATAATTTCATACACACGAGCATTACAATTAGATCCTCATAATCCGAAATTAATAGAATCTATTAAAAATATAACAAATATGCAAGAACAAAAAATAAAAGGTAAATTAAAATAGATACAATTTCATACAACAAAATCTTGAATTCTTGATTTTTTTTAGCACTAGTAGAACATACCTACGTGCTTTGCGCTTTAGGCATGCAATATTTGATGATTTTACTTTTATTAAAATAAATATATAATTTTATGTTTAGGCTTATACAAGATAATGCCAAAAACATTAGACATGAAGGTAGTCGATAGATGCAGATAGCTAAAAAGGAAAGAGATAGTTGGTTGGCTTTAGTATCCACGATTTCATAGATGCTTAAAATTTTAATGAATGTACAACAATGCTTTGATGCACACCTGCGTTGTTTATGTTATGATCTCTGTGGATGAGATCTGCTGTAGCAAGGAATCTGTAGTATTTAGGCATGGTCGAAGAGTTGGTCTGTTTAGGCATTACCGCTATGGGATCTATAGAGGCACCCATAGACAAGCGGGATGGTTGTTGATGTTGCTACGGTGTAGCCAGGGCTTGAACTATCAAGACTGCTGATGTGTTGAGAACAGATGTCTTTTCTGACATACACATGACCCCAGCCGGAGGCACAAAAGAGGGCTCCAATTTATACCCCGGGTAGATAAGAGATCAAAGTATACAAAGTATCAGTGGTAGAGGACACCTGCATCTCAGTCATAAAGAGTTAGGCCGGCTTCGCCATCTCCAGATCATACTGGACGGTGTTAAGGTTCATGTGAAGCTCTCTGAGTAAAGTAGCTTGGTCGTGGAGGCTCAGCGAGGGATTCTCCATCACCGGAGATTTGGGTACCCTCCTGAGTAGTATTTCATTTGATTCCGCTACCATGTTGATGGAGGGGGGGGGATTGGGCCTCCAGTCCTCTGCACTCACCAGACGAAATGCAGAAGCAGAGCTTCTACTTCACGCTGGTTTTCTGTAAGGTGGTGGCACCACCCCGGTTTGAGCCGACCCATACGCTCAACAGCTAAACCTGCCGTGTGGCTCTACCACTATTAAAAATATGTAGTTTTTAAGAAATTATTTTTTAGTTTTAAGATAAACTTAGAACATGTATTGTATTAGATGACTATATTGTAACACAAACATTAAGGGTATTCTGAAGAAAAAATGTTATTCCAATATAGGTTTACCATATGTTAGGGGGGGAGGGTGTCACAGACAAGATTGGATACATCTTGTAGTTTCCATTAAAAAATTCTTCACACCATTAAAGAAGACTAAGTAGTTTTTATTATCCAATATGGGGGATATATTATGCAAGATGCAGATGTGTACATGCTTGATTTTCAATGGTCTCTCTTGCATAGGGCAAACTAAAAGATCAATAAAAACCTGCATAAAAGAACACACTCCAAAAGGTCTGCAACCTATGAACACACACAGGATGACCCCCACAATTACATCAGATTTGATAGACCATAAATCCGCTTAAAAGAACACCAATTCCTACCAATGGTGACTTGCGAGGCTATTGAAATCAAAAAGATCCTAACTTCAATTGAGGAGATAAATGGCTGAATCCTTCCATGTGCTTGGAATCCAATAATTCATAAAATAAAATTACAACTCATGTATATCACTGCACAACTTCAAGATACTGTGAGTGTATGCATAGATTGGACCAGAAATGATTAATTTTAAACTGAAGGTAACCATAGTTAACTATGACATTGAGATGTCAAACGACATGAGAAAATACATTGATGTCAATATTAGAAAATAAACATTGCTGTATGAACTTTAAAATAAAAGCATTGATGTTGTTGTTCTGTTAAAATCAATAATTTCAATTAACTAAAAGAACAAAATTATTTCCACACAATAGCTCCTGAAGTCGGGTGCTAAGACACAGTGTATAGAAATATTAGTCACAATTTTTTTAACTAATACTAATAGTTCGAATATTTCTTAATGGTTACATCAAAAACTTCTTATTCTATTTAAAAAATATGTCATTAAAATTGCTTTACAGTTGATGAATATAGAGAGTAACATATATTATATACAGTAACATATATTTTAAAAAAACTCGAGTCAAATTGAGATCCTCCTCTTTTAATATGAAACAATATTTTGGACAGAGGTTTCCGTTTTAATGTGTAGAATGTTATAAAAATAACCTTATATCTTGAATGCTTGCGTATTATGTCCGATATAATTTATACGTTTAACAAATGTGAAAATATTGATATTCAATATTTTTGTTCGCATCTTTGATGCTGTTGTTTGTCACCTATTTTTATTTTAAGTAGATCTGGAGCAAAACAAGTTATACATCATTGATTATTTGGCAATCCCACAGTCACTTCTTACGACACGCACAGAACTAAATGACGGAGTGATGGAATTTCTTACACTGCTATCATACCGTGACCAAAAGATCAATAAAAGTTAACATGCCTAATACACAACAATTTCATTATATTTATTAGAAGTGATGTAGATGATACATGTTTGCATATAAAATGGCACATCTAGTATAAAATAGTTAAGGTAAGACTTTAAATCTCAAAAGAAAAGAAATTAAGTTGGTACCCCTTTCAAATCTCTATTTTGGTAAGAAGTTACCATGCTCTTTAGCAGACAGAATAGAAACGTTAGATACTGCACAAATACTTTAGCGTATTATAGAGAAGGTGAGTCAACGTTCGCTGATATCACAGCTTCACATGATTATGCGTAGTCGGATTAGTGAAAGTAATCTAATTACTTAAAGTTTACATACTGCCGAGTGCCAATGAAATTCCGTAAAGGAAAAATTACTCGACAGCATAGTGGTAAGCGAACGATTTGGACCTCGGGGTCAAATAAGGCACGGAAAAATTTGTGTAGCTTAAAAATTATTGTATACTCTCTATCTGGTTGTGTGTTCATGTATGTAAGTAAAATTTATGTATATGAAACGGCTCTCTTTATTCATAGAAAGCGCCTGTTTTTTAATGTCTTTATTTAACGCCTTTGGCTTCTTATGTTTCTAGGTATACCTACTGCAACTCAATTTTACCCAACTGAAGACATTATAACATAGTACAATTTTTAATGTAAATTTTTATATTTGAGAATAGGGATAAAATATTTTTATAAATAGCTTGTATGCATGGCGGGAATTCATAGTTTCCGTGTAGGACTTCAAAACCACGTGATCGTCAAACTTGGAAATGAAATAAGTCTGTGATTTTTTATAAGACCTTTATCTTTTTCTTTCCACTATTTTTGACACCTCTGCACGATATCTCCATCGTAACGAATTTATATCAGTAGTACCAAACAAAACTTGACGTGCTCTTCTAATGCTGTAACGAGATTAGAGAGCTTCCGACTGTTCCAACAGAGTATCATCGAAATTGTGTTGCCTTTGAATCAAACCTAAAATCGAACTTAAAGTCTGTGCTTTCATCACAATCCTTAAAAGTTGTCCATAGCAATCTTTAAATATCTCAAGTTCCCTAAAAACCACACTGCCGTTGCGTATTCCACTTGTTGGCTTTTTGCAGCATGCAAACTGCTGGCGAAGGCAGGGAGTCTTAGTTTGCATTATTCAGTTTGAGATTTATTGAATTTGGGTAAGACACACTGCATACATTAAAGATTTGTCTATTCAACTGATTGTACTCTAATGTATCGGTTGTTCAATTTTGCCCAAGACTATAACTTTAAACTACCATTGTAAGTTAGCAATTGTACATACAGAGACATTATTAGAATGCCAATACATACAATTACTGTTACAATTAACTGATGTAACACTTATGCTATAAAATCAGATGTAAACTTAGCCGCAGCGTTGCTGGCCCAGTCAGAATAACAACAATTTGCTCTAATGTTGGTTCAAGCTGGGATTTACTCGAACACAGACACTATTGTTTTGAAAAAAAAAATAGAAAATTAAGTTTGTATTTCAAAACTTAAACAAGCTGTATAAACATTTTCAAAAATAATTAATTTCTTTGCATTTCAGGTAATCAGAACACAATTTGGATATGCACATGTTTGGGTTTCATTGTTGGTATAGCTGTTGTTATCCTGGACTACACCTTAACAACAAGCCCTACATTGGGAGTAAGTTGCTTCGCCATTTTCATGTTGAAATTTAAAGTAAAGGATTGCAATTTCTAGTTATGCGGCAATAAAAAGACTATTACCACATCAATACAAGTAACGAATACATCGTAATGGGTAACAAATCATAATACAAATAGATTACTTATTGTTTTATTGTTTTAATAGCTTTTGAGAAATTTTACTGAGATTCCGATCTTGGCTGCAGTCACTAAATTCTTTCCTTACTATGCCGAGTCATTACTAGACCAAATGTATGATTATACAAAACATCATAAAGTATTACCAAGAGATATTATGATGTTTTTCAAAACTATTAATAATTCAGAAAACCAGTTAACTAGCGCTCGCTATAAATTTCATAGTACACGCGCAACGCTGTTTCGGCCCTCGGCGGCCAATGAAATTTTTCATTCAGTCATTGCAATTTTAAGTGTAGTTTTATTAATAACTCGGCAGTTAAGGAAAACATCGCGAGGAAAACTGCATGTCTAAGAAATTAAAAAAATTCAAAGACATGTGAAGTCAAGTTACCAACCCGCCTGCTAAGCGTGGCAACTATGGCAAAATCCTCCCAATGAGGTAATGGGAGAGGTATATATTCATCAGACTTTGGATAGATAGAAATTATTGATAGAACACAGTTATTTTTATGATCTTTTGGTTTGTATATTTTATGCTTTTGCAAGGAGAAAAAGCCAATTATTTCATAATACCTTTTAAATTTTTGCTTGTAGTACCACTTACTCTGTAAGTTAAATCGATTTTTATGAGAATTGGTTACTTTAATCAATTTCAAACCTGAGTAAAGTTTTGGTACAAAATTATTTGTGGTATCTGATGGTAACAATAATTTTTTTTAAAAATCAATAATACCAAACAAAGCTTGACGTGCTCTTCCAAAGGTGTATCTTCAACATCAACAAAGTAATCTTATTTGACCAAAAATTTGTAATGGCTTGATTGATGAGAAATAAATTGACTAAAACTTTGTTTCTTAACCTTTAAGAGCGAATATCTCGGAAAGAGGATAGACTTAGGAAAACCAATTTAACTCCTGTCATTTTCATCTGTTCTACTCAATTCTGACTTTTATGAGTATACCACCCATATTGTAATCTCTTATCACCAGCAGCCGCGGCGACGATACAACCAACCCCATATTCTATTTTGAACATTTTTCTATAACTATATTTGCACAGACGACAACTGTTATGACACTGGTAATCTAATGGGAAAATAGTACCCGGATGACCGAGCTTTGCTCAATTTTTTTTTAATTACATTTAGATACAAAATACATGTATAATATATTTTGATCTTATTGACATAATAGAAAAAACTGAACTGGTTATTTGAATAAAAAATCATGAGTGCAATTAGTTTAATTAAAATTTTCGTATTTTTAAAAAATACTAAAAAAGGGCTCGAAATAATAGATTTTCTCACAAAAGAAGGGAACTTGAAAAAAAAAGTCGGACCCAAGACGGGTCGTGAACCAAGGCATTACGATTTCAAGACCGTTCGATATCCACTTGAGCTATTACGATTATTAAAAAAGTGTCAAAATTTACGTTCTTATATTGTAGCAGTTTTTCCTTGCCCGAAAACACGGACAAAAAGACATTTTCTAAAAATAAATCCTAGCCAGATCGATTTATTGCCCCCCAAACTCCCTGGACACTAAATTTTACGAAAATCGTTGGTGCCGTTTCTGAGATTCCGATTATATATATATATATATATATATATATATATATATATATATATATATATATATATATATATATATATATATATATATATATATATATATATATATATATATATATATATATATATATATATATATATATATATATACAAGAATTGCTCGTTTAAAGGTATAGGATAGGATAAAAAATACCCAATTATATAATTTTTATAATAATAATAAATTAAATATTTGCACAAGATTCTTATACCTATATCTAATATAAACTATTTTATTTTCAGCATCCCTTCAGTATGGTAGCCTTCTCAATAGCATTGGCAGGTTTAGGCTGGGCAATAGGTAAATCAGTTACATTGATGAACACGTGGAGTGCTGGTAAATCCCTTCAACCTCCAGATGATTTAGGTAATTTTGTTTTGTTTAATTAATTATTTTAACGTTATGTCTGGTACTTTTGACGCTGTTGCCCGTCGCAGGTCTGTATATTTTACACCTGGCATACGAGACATTACTTTTTTTGTAATTTTATTTAGATGTTTAAGTTAATGAAATCAGGTTACTTTACGGAAATTCATTATGTTAAAGATGTGAAATTTAATTAGCTAAGATTTTACAAAAGCAACTCCCTCCCACCCACAATTGCGTGCATCATGCTATTGTCGCCACTAAATACACCACCGCCGATAATACGAAATGTGTTTCACCACTAAATAGATGATAATGCCATCAGGAGAAATGAACTATGAAATAAACCGCTTACTGAATAGCGACTGATTGCTTTGGTTCGCTCGAGCACCCTTTAGAGGGCACCGAGCTGTTTCAAAGCAGCACCACCTGACAGCAATATCTTCTCGCCGGCCAGCAGAGCTGTGGCCTGTGGACTAATATGATAAATATGAGGTAAGGTTTTGGTTGAATGATGCAGTTCTTTTTTCGCAATAATTGCAAAGTTCTAAACTGGGCACGTAGCGTTATTGGCTGTTTGCGTCAGTTTACAATTCGCGCAAGTAGAGACTCTTTCCGTGATCTTGGGCCTTGGGCAGCTTCTTTCAGTGCTAGTCGACAGTACATGCAGCCTTGTCGGCGGTGGCAGCAGTGGGGAGTGCCGAAATGTCTGGCACCTATGGCTCCGTGGCGGACCATTTTTGCTACGCTAAGCTTCATTAAACCGTGATGCCGGACGTTAGTAAAAATTCCTGCATTTCGAACATTTTTCTCTCCACTCCGTCCTCCACTGTCAGTCCTCCATGTCTATCCACTGTGTACATGTTTGTATACATTATCCAATATAAATACTGATATCTATCAGCGTCTGTGTTAACTCTTCCGAGTTTGTACTTTCTAGGAGTTCATATTTGGCGAATTTTTTCTTGTTTATTAAAGATGTTTTACGTCGTAGAGCCACGCTGTAGCTATATTATGATTGTAGTACGAATGGGTCGGCTCGACCGGGGTACAAACACGCTCTCACAAAATACCAGCGTAAAAAAGCAGGCTCGCCTCCGCAGCTTCGGCTTATGGTCGCCTTAGGTGACCAGCCTCAGCCGCTACGGCTCACTCAGGGGCCTGCGATTTGTAACAGCAGGCGGGGCCTGTTCTCATATGTTAGTATATGCAATTTTTAGTGAAATTTATTCTTATCGTAATTAATTCAAAAGGCATTTCTGAAGTCCAAAAATAGTGTAAAAGTCGCATACATAATACCTTTAAAAAAGATATTATTTCGACATTAAGTAATAAATTATAAAAAACACACATACACTCACGCACGCACACACAGTCACACACACATACACATACACACACACATACACACACACACACACACACACACACACACACACACACACACACACACACACGCACGCACGCACGCACGCACGCAGGCACGCACGTACGCAAATGTGTACATTATGTGATGTAAATTTCAGTTGTTACGTAATATACTTTTTTGTTTCTGCTTATTGTCTCTTTCTTTTTGGAAACTTATTTTTTAAACAACTTTAATATATCCAAGTACTTTGTAATTAATATTATTAATTTGTAATTTTATTGATCGTAATATTATTAATTGTATACTATAACAAGCGATAGTATGTACATTTATATAAAGTAAGAACCTGTTATTGGCATTATGGATTATTTGAGAAGTTCTGTTAATATTTATAACGTGCTGTTGGTTCTATGATCAATAAAGAAAAAAAAAATAAGAAATCATTGTAAAAAAAAAAGGTTCGAGCTCAACCCTGACAAACCTCTTAAATTGGAAACAAAATTAAATAATCAAGTACCGGACTTCTACCTCATAGTACGAGAACAAATTGACATATTTGCGTTTCGTTCTAAGCAATTTTTAGTGATTTTTTTCTATCGTAATTAACTCAAAACGCATTTTCTACATCCAAAAACAGTGTAAAAGGTTCAAGCTTAAGCCTGACAAGCCTCCTAAACTGAAAACATAATTAAAATCAAGTAACGAATGTCTATAGCCAACCTCCCGTTGATCCTGACATAAGCACTAAAGTCCCTATAAAGGGATTTTAATTCCTGTGTCAGCCCAGCGCTCATCTCAAAATGAGGTCATAGGCTTTTTTTAAGTCAGAAAATGCACAGAAAACTTTCTGATCAAGCGCATAGAAAAAAAGAATTTTTCCATACACCGCACCCCCTTTTTAAATACGCTTGCACATCACATACATTTCAGCCCCAATCACTGGTGTGAATATTGATATGAATGTAAGAGGGAATATGCTAACATTTTCTTCAAATGGACGGTTGTTCCGGATGGACGAGGTTCTAGCGACCCACTGATGCTGACGATCTTGTCGCTACTTAAGGCTTATGTCCAAGTACTCAAACACTACTCACTTTTAAGGCACCATTAGCTCTCATGCTGGCAGTTGTTTTGACTTAGTCACAGAGACAGAGACCTATCGGCGTCTTAAAATTAGTAATTGAGCGTACTCAAACTTGGCCATTATTAGGTAGCTAAATAAGTGAATGCCTCTAGTGTGTAAGCGCAATATTAGTAGTAAACATTGTCACGTAATAAGAAATTAATATAGGATATTATTATATTTTGCTTGTATTATATACTAATGACTTTTTATTTCAGCTGGAAATGATAGCCCAAGTAACGAGACAGCGCAACCAGAAAAGAAAGCCAAGTATAGTAAAGCTCAAGCACGACAAAGATATAAGCAAGGAAGACTTTAGTGAATTTTATAAGTATAGTAGTGGGAATAAGGCATAAATGTTAAGTTTTATAAACGTTTTATACGCAAATTTTAAATAATTAAGACTATTTAAATGGGAACTGCAAACATTTATCCTATACACAACTTTTTTTCGAAAATATGCCCTGACTAGATTCACCGTTTTAGATTATAATCTTAATAGTACCCGGTTGACTGAACTTTGATCGGTTTTTTTAATTCGTGTGTTTTGGAAATTGTATTTAGATACAAATTACATACTGATGAAATACGAATAATATTTTTTGATCTTAGCGACATAATAGAAAAAACTGAACTGGTTATTTGAATAAAAAATCATGAGTGCAATTAGTTTAATTTAAATTTTCGTGTTTTTAAAAAATACTAAAAAAGGGCTCGAAACAATAGATTTTCTCAAAAAAAAATTTTTTTTATTTTTTTTCATTGAAGAGGGGGCAAACGAGCATGCGGCTCACCTGATGTTAAGTGAAAAAAAAAATAAAGGAACTTGAAAAAAAATTAAAAATGTCGGTCGGTCGGTCTGGGCTCGAACCATGGTATTACGACTTTGTGACCGCTGATTAATAAACTGTCAAAATTTACCTTCTTATTCTAACGATATTGTAGCAGTTTTTTTATTGCCTAAAAACGCGGACAAAAAGACATTTTCTAAAAATAAATCCTAGCTAGATCGATTTATTGCCCCCGAAACTCCCTGCACACAAAATTTTATGAAAATCATTGGAGCCGTTTCCGAGATCCCGATTATATATATACAAGAATTGCTCGTTTAAAGGTATAGGATATATATAAATTACGTGTCACGTTTTTTTGTCCGCGATGGACTCCTAAACTACTCAACCGATTTAGTTTACCGGTAGAGTTTCTAAATACTTAAATAAATACTAAGAGAAATATATAAATCATTTTTCAATATGATTAGTATTTGTAACATATTCGCAAATAATAATATTGAATGTTTATGTTTAATATACCGTAAAATTTTGGAAGCCAATAATTCCATTAATTCCTATTTTCGTAAGTCTATCCCTAATTTTTGTCCATTTCTAATGTCTGTATATATGTATATTGAAAATTTATTATGGATACTTACTCGTATTATAGATCCATTTCCGTTCATATCTTGCAACTGGTGTAGACACAAAGGGTTGTCGAAAAGGGCAGAACAACGTGTGCCTGGCAAGCTAGTTAAAAATATAATATAGCGATAGCGTAAGAAAATTTCCCATATCGTTCCGTAAATGTGGTAAGAATAGACAAAGGGATTCGGTAACATGAGATGAGATGTAGCGTCCACCTGATAACTCAATAATAATAAAAAATGCAGTTGTCGAGACGCCTGGGAATAAAAAAAATCCAATAACCATGATGAAGGCCTATGTTCAACCACACCCCGGACACTCGTTTGTATTACGTGTGCGTGAAATTTAGTTGGGAAGTGCGGCGGCCGACGTTGAAGCGGCGCGGCTTCAACGTCGGCTTAAATGATCGTATCGTAGCGCAAATATTATAGTCAACCAAATCTAAGAAATACCTTTTAAGGTTTACATTAATCATTCAGCAATAACTTTGCACAAGCGTACTCACATGATTTAAAATAACCTTTTACGTTAATCCGAAGAATTATGAAGTTATCTATATTTCTTTACGTGTATAATTTTTATCACTAATTTAAATTTGAATTTTTTAAACAAAGCAAAATATTAAAAAATAATCAGTATCAACTTTTTTTACTTGACGTCGTATCAATGATATGTCGCTATGTACATTAGCGTAGTGTTTGGATGGTTAAAATTCATTGTTATGCGAATAATCGGCAAAAATATTCAAATAATCGAATCATTAATTTTCTTGAATGATGAAATTATTTGTTTAATTTTTATTTTTAAAATTCCAATTACATGAATCATGAATAAAACAAGCTTTTTTTGAATTTGTCAACATAAATTTGTGTAGGCAAAAAAACTCATATACAAAGCCGCGCTGAAAAAAATCACAACGTAATTTGAATATCCGCCATTTCGGGAGCTTACTGTGCGTAATTTTGTGTTTGTCTTCTTATTTTGTGACTCGGCTTTAACTTTTTGGACTGTTTCTTCTATATTCGTTGAAGCATGTGCCGATATCGCAAAGGATCATTGGGCAAAAGTGGTATAAAAAAATATTATGGATGACTGAGACATTAATGTTGGCTGCATATTGAAAAACAAATAATAATTAATCTAAACAACGACAGCTCAACTAGTTGTGCTGAAAGTTATTGAATAAATTTATGTTTAACCTAGTTTTAATCTAAAATTTTTATAACCGTGTCTCTAGAAATAAGCAGTAACAACAAATACGTACAAAGTGATAAGTCTTATGTTTGAAATTGTCCGTTTTTAAGTTATTCTGGTATTATTCAAACCAAATTGTAAATGATTACAAACTCTAAATATTCGATATCGATTTTTTTAAGAATCGAATGTTGTACGTTCCGATTTTTTGCTTGTCATGCCTGGTGCAATAAGTCTGACAGATGTCAAAAGGTATTTCTTAGATTTGGTTGACTATAATTGTATGACGTACATTACACGCTCATCAGGCGTCAATCAATTCCCTCAATCATGATTGATAGAAAACGGATGGTGACTGATAGACGTACATTACACGCTCATGCAGACGTCAATCAATTCCATCAATCATGATTGATAAAAAACGGATGGTGACTGATAGACGTAAATTACACACTCATGCAGGCGTCAATCAATTCCATCAATCATGATTGATAAAAAACGGATGGTGACTGATAGACGTTACATTACACGCTCATGCAGGCGTCAATTAATTCCATCAATCATGATTGATAAAAAACGGATGGTGACTGATAGACGTACATTACACGCTCATGCAGGCGTCAATTAATTCCATCAATCATGATTGATAAAAAACGGATGGTGACTGATAGACGTACATTACACGCTCATGCAGGCGTCAATTAATTCCATCAATCATGATTGATAAAAAACGGATGGTGACTGATAGACGTACATTACACGCTCATGCAGGCGTCAATTAATTCCATCAATCATGATTGATAAAAAACGGATGGTGACTGATAGGCGTACATTACACGCTCTTGCAGGCGTCAATCACTGCATTACACGGTAATTCGTCGTTCGTCGTCAATCACAACCGTGATTGTTGTAAAACTGACAACCTTCATGAGCGTGTAGTGTACGCCTAAGGAATTACGTATTTATGGTAGAACGAAGAAATTCTAAACTATATCATAATATCGTAGATGAGTAACAATAATAATAAAGCTATGAATGATATATAATAGGAATATTATATATATATATAT
Source organism: Parnassius smintheus behrii (assembly GCA_036936625.1). Taxonomy (NCBI): domain Eukaryota; kingdom Metazoa; phylum Arthropoda; class Insecta; order Lepidoptera; family Papilionidae; genus Parnassius; species Parnassius smintheus. Next base: position 26,850,866 of record JAUPFT010000009.1, on the reverse strand, counting down.
ATATATATATATATATATATATATATATATATATATATATATATATATATATATATATATATATATATATATATCCTATATCAATTACATAATAGAAACCGAAACTCATGTCCTTATCATCCCTTGAAGTAGAAAAATCATTTAAATGCAGCACAATATACAACCATCTAGTGAAAAAATTATAGGCACCTATCTCTTAAATTGTAAAATGGTGTGTTCGCGTCAGGTTCATCCGATCAGGAACGCCCTCGTTCAAGTGTCAGTGTTGTCAACGGAGTGCGGGGTATGGGGGGGGGGGGTGTGTTTAGTACTATTATGTATTCTGTGGTTCAGCAGTGGACTTTTGATAGACTGTAATTAAAAATGTAACTCACTGTTTTTAAATAAATTACTATATTATAAGTGTTGCATTTCCCATTTATATAAAAAGTGGATTCCATAATCCAAAAGACATTATCAAGTATTACTTTATGTGGTACATACCAATTCCGTTGTTCTACATCATTCCCGTTATCGCAAATGATTCGCATATTATTTAATAAACACCAATTTGCAGGATTTTATTATGCATTAAATATTACAAAAAATAAATAATTGATATGTTCTTATCGTTTGGAATGTGTAAATAAAATAAACTATTTCTTGTTATCACTTTATGAAAATATAAATAATTTTACTTTCACATAATCGAATTTAAATAACCTTACAGCTATTCATGTAAACTGCACCAAGATGCAAGGTTATTAACCAGGGGAGCAAGTTTTATGGGGCGCAGTGCACTCATTGCTCAATTATTGCAGTTTATTCTATTGTAATAAGCAAGTGTGTAAATTTTATTCTTAATTATAAGTAAAAATAATTTTTCTTTAAGTGAAATCCTGTCCAGATAATTTGAAATATATAAAATAAACTAAATAAAAAATACATAAAGAGGAAGTATTTTATTGATCCTAGTGTAAAATTTATTTCGAAAATTGTATTTATACAATGTTTTTCTTTTAATAAAATTCTTGGTCTCATGCCTTATACTTAACAAAAGTTTTAACACAATACGGAGACTAAAAATCTATACAACAATAAACTATTATACAACTAATAAAGGTGTAAAAATTTACAATGCTTTTTATGATTGACTAATAAGGACATTGTCCTTCAATCTGGTTCTGTTTCCGACATTTCTTGCAGAAATGTAACAACTTTCATGCATGGAGTTAACCAGTTGTGCAACTGTATGATAAAGTACAGAAAAATATATTACATAACATTAACCAAAAAGAATTTAACATAATATTTAAATATCGTTATTGGACTGTATACAAAGTGGAAAAAATATAATTTCATGTATAATCTAATATCTTAAATTAATATTATGTTAACATCCTGTTTTACCCATTAAGACCGCTATGGAATAAAACAAATTTGGGAATTGCATTAATTTTTCCAACAAAGTGTAATCCCAATTCATGTTATTATTTTTACACTTATTCAAATTTATTATATTTGAATGTTGCACTTTGGTATTTCAAATTACCATACTTTTTCGATGAATTATGTCAATCACTGTCTGAAATAGCTTTCTTCCGTCTTTTTGCTTGTTTGGGTTTAACAATTTCTTCCTCCTGTGTATAAAAAAAATTATATGTAACAAATGTTTAATTTACAAATCATACGTATTATCATGTATACAGTAAATTTGATAAGCAAAAGTAAAAACTTTTCTACTAATATGCAATAACTAATAATCACTCGCATTACATTTATATAAATAGAAAAAATTACATACCTCACTGTCCTCATTAGATGAATGTAAGTTTTGGTTAAGTGGTAATGAATTTGAAATTAATTTTCTGGCTCTCCTTGATATAGGCAGTTCATCTTCCCAAGCCAAAGAAAATAGTTCACTGTATTGTCTCTGAAATGAGAAATAAAAATTGGTAGAAATAATGTTTCTTCATTTTTTACTTTTATAAAAAAATTGTAGCAGTGCTCACTCACCCTTAAACTGTCACTGCTATTTGACTGTGATTGTTGCAATGCTTTTTGCATGCATTCCATGTTAAAAATTGACATGTCATCTTGTTCAACACAACATACTCTTATTTGCTCTAAGTGACCCAAAACCTGTGGTTAAAAAAAGTTGCAATTATTTGATTGAATTGAAGTTAAAATAAAAAATAGTAGTGTTGAATAGCTTGAAGCTCACCAATTCAGCAGAAGGTGGAGCATTTGGTGGTATATTATGTTTTCCTGGACGTTTTCTTTTATTGGGACTTGTACCAGGATACCGAGTACTTAATAAGACTGAAAGTAAATCCCCAACTTTGTCCTCATAATCTTGACACCAATACATAATTGTTGAAACTACAAAGGTATCTTCTTCATCAATTTCTCTACAAAATAACTGCCTTATAACATCTGCTGTGGGTCGTTCCTGCTTTAACATTAACAAAACAGAAGTAACTGCTTCAGCATGATCTTTATATGATAATTTGGGAATGATAGGAAGAACATCTTCAACAGAGATATCATGAGCTGTTAGAAGCTGCCACAAGCAATACTGTTCAAATGTCTCCCAACCAAGACTGGTGGAAAGCATTGTAGTTATATCATCAGATTTAAACATCATTAAATTGCCTTGCAATGTTAGGCATACCAGACGCTGTAACTGGCCTGCATCTAGTGTTGATACTATGACATTCAATAGCTTTATGTGGTTTTGTGCTTGTTCTTTAAACTCTCTGTAAACATCCGGAATTAACCATACTAAAACATTAGCATCATTTTCTTGACACTTCTCAAAATCATTTGCTATACTATCAGCTACTTTAAGTTCTAGGAAACTGCAATAATTTTTATAGATGTCCACTTTAAACTTGACATTTCTTCTTTTAACAGTGTCACGTTCAGCATGTCGTTCTCTTTCAAAACATACTTTTAAGTAAAACAATAAACAGAATCCTACATTTTGAAAAGAACCCTGCTCATTGATTTCCTTAAGTATTTCTAACACTAATTTTCTTTTTGCCTCTGTTCCTTCTCCATTTAAGTAACTAAACATGGAAAATATTGGAGAATCTATAACTGTTTCGAGTTCTGTGGGGCTTGGGTTAGTACTAATCTTTAAAGGTGGGGCATCCTGTAAAATAGCCGCAAATAAATCAGCAAGGGCAGATGCACTTGGCATTGGACTGCCACATGCATTAAGGAATGCTTTTGTTGCAGTTGTAGAACGCTCATCTAATAGTGTTTCAGCTAATGGACGCATAATTAAAGGTAATGCTGCAGCCAGCTCTGGTCTCTCACGTGCTCGAACTTCTGATAGTGGTATATCATCATCATCTGTGTCTTCAGTTAAAGCTTGAGAATCCTCTTCATCATCAGAAAATGCAGGTTCATCTGATATTACTTTGGGCAAATCTTCACTACCTTCTTCCCGCATACCAGAAACACCTTCCCCATTACTATTGCTACAGAATTCTTTAAAGGTCTCTCTAACAGTTGACCGTAACTCCCTATCTAATTTAGGGGAATCGAATAATGGTTGTAAATTTGGTAGAACTCTTTTCTCAATAATTTGTTGAAGAGAATTAAATATTCCTTGCCTCACTTTATCCGAGTATGGTGGATAAAAGTTGGGTATAATTCGACATAGAAAGTCCAGCAAAGTTGCTGTAACAGCTGGATGTGACCTCATAGAATGGTGCATTACTAAAATTGCCGGTTCAATATTCATTATATTATCTTTATCAGGATCATAAAATAACCAGTCATAAAAGAGTGCCAGCTTAGCATTTGATGCAGCTACGTTAGATGTGCATGTGGTGAGAAGCCATCCAATTACAGCCCATCTTGGAATGATATCTGAACAAAGGAGCTCATTTGTGGGATGAATAACACCTACAATAAATCTAATCATATCACTGCGAAGAGACTGAGATTCTGGAGTAGCTAGATATTGTCTCTGAAACCATTCTTGATATTTTTTATGGTGGCCAAATCTCACTTGTGATGTGAGGAAAACAAGTTTTCTTTCCATATCAGGCGTTATCCTTGATTGTAAATACCTGCGAGAAGTTCTTGTCTGTAATAATTGTAGAACATTTGAAAAATTTGGACATAATGACCTAGGGTTTACTAGAATTTCTTGCCATAACTGGTTGAACTCTGGAATGCGGGCAACATTTTGAAGTAATCTTACTAAGTCTCGTCCTAATGTTAATACATCTGTAAAATGTTCTCTCATAAGGGCTATAACAAAGTTTACTTCCTTTTGACGTAATGACATGAGGTGTGGAATATTATGATCTTCAATTAATCTTAAGTATGTATAAACTACCATGCAAACCAGAACTGGAAATTTATCGAGCCACATTCGATTTTCAATGTAAATATCTAACAGAGATTCAACTAAGTATATATTTTTTGGTGTTATGTCTCCTCCTGATGCATAACGCATAAGGTTCCAGCACACATTATCTACACCAGTAACAGCATTCCTCATCATTTCTTTTATAAGCCATAAAAGTTGGTTTCGAGTAGTGTCTTGAAACTTTAAATATCTTTCTAATATTAGATTTGACAAATTATTTAATACACTTGCTAAGCCATCTCTGGTAACCAATGTAAGATCTCTGTAACATTTAGTAGCATTGTGGGGTTCAGTAAGAATAGACATGAGCATTCCTAGAGATACATCTTCATGGTTCTTACAAACAGCATTGTTGAGAGCGTCGTGAGCTTCTTTTTCACTACAGTCTGCTACCAGAGATTGAAAGAAAACGTAAGCTCTCTCATACCTCTGTAAAGAAATGAAACTTTAGTTAAATAACTTAGTAATTTTTTCCTCATAGAAGATAAATTTAAAATTTTCGCGCCATGAATACAGCGCCACCACTGTCACTACAAGAAATTTTTGATTTACATGGCCGACTAATTATTCTTTGTTGAGAAACTGAAAATTTGATGTCGTTACCTCTTCAATTTCATCCTTGTTTTCAATGACTGTACACACAAAAAGTTTGGGCGTGTTGGCCTTTGCCTGCTCCATTATTATAATATTTACACGATTATTTTAAAAATAATCTAAAAACTGTCTGCATGGCCACTACCGTGGGAGAAAAATACATATGTATATAAAAGAAATACAATAAACACAGATTAAAAATAATTGTTGACACATTCAAATTATTCGAGGAATGGATGTGGATGGCATAGTCCAATGTGTTGCCATACCCATGTTTAGGTTTTATACCTTTAATAAAGTTTAACAGAACAAGGTGGGTCGTAATATAGACTTAGAATATACCGGCTAATCTATGATACCGGCGTAAAGACGACCTGACAGCCCGAAAACACTTGCCAAAATTTTGATTTGTGTAGTACAGACTCTGTATAAAAGACTGTCTGTAGGAAAAGGTTAAATAAGGTGACGCCACTGTAGCTACATTATAAATTTTAAAGAACTTTCTTTTATTTTATTTAGGGGTCATTGTAGAAGCGTGCTCGTCGTGACCCCTGCCAGCCCTTTTCAGGGCTGCAATTCTACACAGCTGCGCACCCATGCAAACGAGGGTTAGGGCGTCCCCCAAGGCGATGCACACCAGCTCGTCCCCGTTGGTGTGGAATGCAGCGCGCATAGCGGCGATGGGGACCGCCACCCGTCACGCCCAGCCCGACACGGCGGAAGGTGGAGGACGGAGTGCAGAGTTGGCACGTGGAATGTTAGAGGGGGCATAAAAGATAAGACGAATAAGTTGATCGAAATAATGAGAGAAAGAGAATTAGATGTCGTGTGTATGTCGGAGACCAACCGGAAAGGCAGTGTACTGAAGAGCTCCCTGGCGGGACGTTAGCTATATGGTCCGGAGTCCCGGAAAGCGAGAACGCCTGCCATGGAGTGAGGGTGCTGTTGCCATCCCGGTTGATCGATCTTATTGACTGAATTTAAGGTTGTGAACTCAAGACTTCTCTGGGTTCGCTTTAAACTGGGACTGACAAAGTTATTCCTCTTGGCTGTTTATGCACCGGTAGCTTCGTCGTTCAGGGCTGAGCTGGAGGAGTTTTGGGAGAATGTAAGAGAAGTTCTAGATTTGGTTAAGGGAAACGAAAGAACTGTTGTATGTGGTGATTTGAATGGATGGGTAGGTATCTCTCGACCGGGGTACGAGTCGGTGCTTGGAAAGTTTGGCGATAAAAGGGTTAATGATGCTGGAAAGCTTATACTGGCTGTATGTAAGGAAAAGGGTTCCTCTTGGCTGTTTATGCACCGGTAGCTTCGTCGTCCAGGGCTGAGCTGGAGGAGTTTTGGGAGAATGTAAGAGAAGTTCTAGATTTGGTTAAGGGAAACGAAAGAACTGTTGTATGTGGTGATTTGAATGGATGGGTAGGTATCTCTCGACCGGGGTACGAGTCGGTGCTTGGAAAGTTTGGCGATAAAAGGGTTAATGATGCTGGAAAGCTTATACTGGCTGTATGTAAGGAAAAGGGTCTTCTTGTGACAAACACTATGTTTAATCATAGGAATATCCATATGTACACCAGAGAAAGAAAGAATGAGAGAAGTATGATTGATTTGTTCCTGGTGGATGACCGACTGCGAAAACAGGTGATGGATGGAGTGTTCGGGGGTGCTGACCTGGGAACGGATCACTATCTAGTAATTACTAGATTTACGGGTTAGTTCGCGGGTTGGCGCTACCGGACGGCAGTAACAGAACCACAGTCAGTCTGTCGCATCCGAAGCTGGAAGCTTCAGGAAGCTGATACTAAGGACAAATATCACACGAGGGTAGCCGAAAAGCTTGACAACATCGATGGCAGAAAAGAATGTGTGGAAAGAACATGGCAGAACCTTAGGGATGGAATGGTAAGTGCAGCGGAAGAAGTATGTGGACCGACAAAAAGAGGTAGTAAGTAAAAGAAGAGATGCATGGTGGAATGATGTAGTGAGAGAAGCTGTAAAGAAGAAGAAAAAAGCATGGTTAGACTACTTGGCCTCTAGTAACGATAAGCATATGAGAGAGAAAATGAAAGAAAGATTATAAGCTGCAGAAAGTTCACGCAAAAACATTGATTGAGGAAGTACGTGAAAGGTGTAGAATAGAAGCGGACGAAAGGTTGTCGCACAACTTTAAGGAAAACTCCAAACTCATCTGGAAAGAGGTTGGAAGGTCCCGGAGTGGTGCGACAGCCTTAAGAATGAACAAAGTGCTTTCGAAAACCAATGACCTCCTCTCATAAAAATCGGACGTCATGCAGCGATGGAGCGAATTTTATAGAGAAATGTATGCGTGTCATGATCTTAGTGAAGGATCCGGGGGTGACGCCGTGACTGGCACGCCAGACACGGACCTCGATGACACTGAGGTCATCAGCATGAAAAAGATTGAACGTGCGATTCAAAGTTTGAAATGTGGTAAGGCTGCGGGACTAGACAGAGTTACTGCTGAAATGGTCAAGTACGGTGGGCCTCGCGTCTGGGACAGCTTTCATCTGCTGTGCAATTTGTGCTGGCGGACGGGAGGTGTCCCGAATGATTGGCGATCCGCGGTCATTGTGCCTTTATATAAAGGTAAAGGTTCACATTTTGACTGCGCGTGCTATCGAGCTTGACCAGTTTAGTAAGTAAAGTTTACTCGAAGGTTTTGATACGTAGGATGCAAGAGAAATCGGAAAGATTCTTATGGGAGGCACAATGCGGATTTAGACCCGGAAGAGGATGCACGGATCAAATGTTTTCTCTCCGCATGATCACGGAAAAGCTTCTGAGTGTTAACCAGAGGATTTTCTGTGCTTTTGTGGATCTGGAGAAAGCATTTGATAAGGTTATAAGGAAGAAAATGTTGGAACTGTTGCCGGAATATGGTGTGGATGGTCGATTGTTAAGGGCTGTGCAGTCACTTTACTTTGACTGTTAAGCCTGTGTGCGAGTAGGGCATGAACTGTCACCCATGTTTAGCATCCAAGCGGGCGTAAAACAGGGTTGTGTCATGTCTTCCTGGCTGTTCATACTGTATCTCGACAGTTGTTTACAGAAGCTGAAAAATAGCTGTTTGGGTTTTTAAGTGACATTAAAGTAAATTGTCTGATGTATGCTGATGATGCAGTGCTTGTTGCACCATCAGAAGCAGAACAGCAAGCGTTAGTCACGTGTATGAAAGAGGAATGTGAAATTAAAGGTTTCCGTTTGAATGCCAATAAAACTAAGGTTCTGATATTTGAAAAGGACGAAGAGAGAACGAAATGTGAAATATGGGTAAATCAGAAATGTCTAGAACAGGTAAATGAAATTGTATACTTGGGGAGTGCTTTCAGCCGGGATGGAAGATGTGATTTAAATGTGAACAGGCGTGTCGCTGCCGGGAACAAAGTCAATGGTGCCCTGAATGCGTTAATCAAAAGGCAAGGCGTAGTGAAGAGTGCACGCCTTACCACGCCGTAACGCAGTGTTGGTACCGACTTTGTTATATGGCAGCGAAACCTGGGTATGCCAGAAGAAGCATAAAAGCAAGTTGAATGCAGTGGAGATGTGATCTCTTCGTAAAATGTGCGGCGTTACCATAGCCGACCGCAATCGAAACGAAGAGATTCGCAATATGGCAGGATTGAAAGTTGACCTTATCACAAAAATTGATAGGGGCGTACTCAAATGGTTTGGGCACGTTGAGCGAACTTTTCCAGTTCGGGGCCCTACGGACCGCCTCAGCCACGTCTTCCGGCGTTATGGTGATGGGGTCCATAGGCGTAACACTCGCACCCTGGCTCGCCACAACTTCCATCCAAGGGCCCTCGCTGTGGTTTACGGGCTCTGACCACAAGCCACGCCAGAATGCGATAATGTCAGCCTGATCCGGTCGTTGGCCCGCTCCAAATACCTTTGGTCGCTTCAATGATTTATAGAGCCTCTCCTGATCACTCTGGAAGAGACGATTCTGGTTGAACCGCCTTGACCTTTCGGTAAATCGTCGAATCCGCTTCCCCCAAGCAGCGATCTTTTGCTTCAGGTCGTCTATGCGCTCCGTTAGTTTCTGCGTCATATCGGTCTGGAACAAACTGATATTTGTCCCAGCAAACGCCATCCTAACGGCGCGCACAATCCTCGGTCTATTATTACCCGACCTGAAGCTTGTCAGTCTGCCGATCTCGATCCGTCGATCGATCGATGCCGTCTGGCGCTTGCCTTTGGATACGGTCCTCGATTCTTTTTCTCCAGGCTGGGATGGCGCTACTTTGTGTAGTAGCGCGTCCAGCCATGGGAAGTTTGGCGCCAATAATACGGCAAACTGCCACTGCGGCGCCAAAGAGAATTGTGTCCGTCTCGCAAAAGTCCCGGCTGGCTTCCAAATAGGTCACCAGCATTGGGTTAAGAGCCCTTATTATTGATTATTGACTTATTATTATTATAATTATTATTTTATTTATAATATTTTACCATTTTTTAATGTTTCTTTTAGTCGAAAATTAAAAAATTACTTCGCAGATACTACTTACCGACGGCAGCGCGGCTTTAAATTCTACAAATTTTCAGAGACAGGCGGGCTATCCTTTAGCACGTAGCCAGCACGCACCACTTTGTTATAGTAAGTGACGAAGGCAGACCAATTTCAAAACTTTTGATATTTCGCACATATCGTTAAACTTTCGGTGAATAGTAATGTAAAGTTAAAGTAAAACATCTTTCTGGGGAATACTTATACTCCGGCCGCTGAGTTATTACCGATTTGACACATGACGAATTGACAATACTAGTGAAGTGACTGAACCAGTAACCCATATATAAATAAATGTGTAGCAAGCTACAGTAACCCTAATATCATTTGGGAACAGTTTGTTTTTAAATATTCTAGTATAGTGTGTAATTAAATAAAATCAAAACAATAATAGTTAAAGACACAGGTTCTTTATTAGGTGGAGTATCCTTGATGGGCGTAGATAATTGGTCGAGGACATATCAAAATAAAAAAAATTTGTAAACACTGTTACATATTTTAATGAATAGAGTAGGTACAAGATGTTTTAATATATGACTACCTATCATTTATTAAAACAATTATTCAGACTCTGAACCAGATTCGCCAGAGCTGTCATCGCTATCAGTCACTTGTATGACAATTTCATTCTCTATAATGGTGTCCACTCTTATATCGCGTTCATAATCTTCTGTTATTAGTTTTCGAGTCTTTTCGACGACCTTGACCCAATCTTCTTTCGTTATTTTGCTGCAAGCATCTTTTAATAGACCCATCATTTTATTAGTACTGAATGGCGGAGTCGTATTATCACGAGCTGCGTAACCTGTAATGTAAACATTAAATAACGTTAATTTATTACATTAAATAAACGAAATGTTACACAATTACCTACATGTAAGGGACATGAGATATTTATTTCTTAGTTATGTATCTTTTTACTTATATGCTGAATATTGGATGTTATAATAGTACAAATTATTCATATTCATATTAGTTTTCTTCCACGTACAACCTCTCTGTGGAATAGTTTATCATCGGCGATTTTTCCGGACCGATACGACCTGGGGACCTTCAAGAAAAGAGCTTACTCCTTTCTAAAGGGCCGGCAACGCACCCGCAATTCTCCTGGTGTTGCGGTTGATCATGGGCGGCGGTAGTCACTTAACATCAGGTGAGCCGCATGCTCGTTTGCCCCCTCTTCTATAAAAAAAAAAAAAAAAAAATATTCATAACTTATGCGATAAAAAACAATACCTTTGATTTGTGCCCATATTAGCTCAATGGCATTGTACTGGCAGTGATAAGGCGGAATTCGAAGTACCCGATGTCCATGTGCTAGATCTACCTCATCTACTTCATAACGGACTCTTGATGTTTTATTTTCGCGTACCAACTTTACTAAGTCAGACTTTAGCATTTCGGCAGTAGTTTCAATTCCATTTTGGTGTAGCCATGCAACGAGATCGGCTTTCTTGTCGGCCTGAGTAGGCGCTTTATTCACTCGTTTCGAGTGATATGCAGCGTTGTCCATTATTATGATAGAAGGCTCTGGCAGGCTGGGTAATAATTGATTTTCGAACCAATTCGTAAAAGTGTCTGTATCCATCTCCTCGTGGTAATCGGAAGTACTTTTTGACGCGAAAGCCAGCAGTCCATTTTCAAAGAAACCGCTTCCAGCAGAACCGGCGTGACAAATTATCAGTCGCGATCCTTTTCCAATTGAGGACCTTTGAGGTTGATGCTTTTGTTTCGTCAGTCTAAGAGCGTGACATAGTGTGGTTTGCATTTAAACATATTTCGTCAACAAAAACGACGTTGTCCCAAGACTCGATTTTTCTGGCTTCTCTTAAAAACTCGCTCCTTTTAATTATTAAATCAAATCTTTCCATTAATATTTTCCTTTTATTCGTTTTTTTATATTCAAACCCAATTTCGTGCAATAGTTTTGACAACGTCGTTTTACCGTCTTTAAACAAGCCAGCTTCTTTTAAAGAGACCAAAAGCAAACGTCTAGTTGGAAACTCGTTCCTAGTATAATAACCATATATGTGGTTTCTTATTGCATCTGCATCAAAAACATCAACACCTGTCACGGGCTTTTGTCTTCGTTTTTTCTTAGGAGTGCGTAAAATATTATATTCACTTCCAGAAGCACCAAATTTTTCTTTATTTATATTATATAGTGATTTTGCACCAATTCCAAGAGCTTGTGAAACCCGATCTTTCACTTGAGTGACAGAAATCAAAGGGCCGCCATTTTGTGACTCACGCTCAAAGTAATCCTGTAGCTTTAGTACAAGCTCACGACATTGACTATTCAATGTTTTTCCTCGTTTCGGCATTTTCAACAAAATTACCAAACAAAAACAAAATTAGTCCAATAAAGCGCAACGATAAACAGGAGAAAGCCGAGTCAAAAAGCAACGGTTACACAAGAGAACATAGTCTGTGCGCACGAGAGTACGGAAGACGACTAAACAGATTAAAATAGCGGTGGTAAGGGTGTTGCCAGAATAGTATCGCCAATTACTTAAAAAAATACACCTATAACATTGCTTAATTGAGGGAGAAAATTATATTTATTAAATGTTGTTTTATATAATGAATGTTAAAAATTATACATAATCATTTTAATTGTATTTATTTTTAAATCATAGAAATCAGTATTTCTGTCTTTGGATCACACATAAATCTTAAAAATCATAGAGATACTGGCAACACAGTGCAATTAGGAGACGCAAAAATGGTAGCATTATAGTCTAGTTGCTCGAAGGTATAAGTAAAATAAAAATATCCAAATAAAATAAATATCATATCTATTCCAATGAATTCGGACCGAATACTATCAAGCACATCACTATGAAAACTAGACGCACGATGTAACTCTGTACAAGCGCGCCAAAGAACAAAAAATAAATGTTTTCATATCATTTACAAACTATTTTAAGTTTTGAAACAGAATTTATTGGAAAATTACCTGATTCTGACATTTTGACATAAAGTTTTATATTAAAGGTGTATTCTAAATCATTCGGCAAATGTGTCGCTCGTGCAAGGTTATATCGATTAATTTAAGAATAATCTGTCAAATCGGTAATAACTCAGCGGCCGTACTATAGCCCTAGGTAGATGTCACGTTTTATTTTTAAGCAGCTGTGTGCTTAAAGTTCACTTTGTTAATCTAACAGTTGGGCTGAAAAGTTCGTATCGTTTTATAGAAAAACACATTTTTTTGGCAAAATTCGATTTTATTATTCAAATAAATTCAATTGATTATAGCGATCTTCCAACTTTTCAATACCATTTTTGTAGTACGATTTGTGTTTAGCCTCAAAATAGGCCTCTGTTTCGGCGATTACTTCCTCATCGGCTTTAAATTTCTTTCCAGCGAGCATTCTCTTGAGATCTGAGAACAGGAAAAAGTCGCTGGGGGCCAAATCTGGAGAATACGATTCGAAGCCCAATTCATGCAATTTTGCCATCGTTTTCATCGATTTGTGACACGGCGCATTGTCATGATGAAACAACACTTTCTTCCTCTTCAAATGGGGCCGTTTTTTCGCGATTTCGTTCTTCAAACGCTCCAATAACGCTATATAATAGTCGCTGTTGATGGTTTTTCCCTTTCCAAGATAGTCGATGAAAATTATTCCATGTGCATCCCAAAATACGGTCGCCATAACCTTACCGGCCGACTGTTGAGTTTTTCCACGCTTTGGATTCGGTTCATCGCGTGCAGTCCATTCAGATGACTGCCGACTGGACTCCGGAGTGTAGTGGTGGATCCATGTTTCATCGATTGTCACATATCGACGCAAAAATTCACTTCTATCGCGGTTGAACAGCTCCAAACATTGCTCTGAAACGTCGACACGTTCTTGTTTTTGGTCGATTGTGAGCTCGCGCGGCACCCACTTTGCACATAGCTTTCGCATACCCAAATATTCATGAACGATATGTCCAACACGTTCCTTTGATATCTATAGAGTGCCAGCTATACAAATCAACCTCAATTTACGATCTTCCAAAATCATTTTGTGGATTTTTTTTATGTTTTCGTCCGTAACAGCCTCTTTTGGACGTCCACTGCGTTCATCGTCTTCGGTGCTCATATGGCATGTACGGAATTTGGCAAACCACTTATGAATGGTTGCTTCGCCCGGCGCAGAGTCCGGATAACACTCATCAAGCCACTTTTTGGTATCAGCAGCACTTTTTTCATTAAAAAAATAGTGTTTCATTAAAACACGAAATTCCTTTTTATCCATTTTTTTCAAAATAACAAAAGTTGCTTCACTCAAAATGCTGTATCTCACAAACTAATAATCAGACAGCTGTCAAATTTATACACGTTTCTTTTGAAGGTTGTTACTACCTAAAAATGATATGGATTTTATTCTAGTGGCGCCATCTCATAGAGACGGTACGAACTTTTCAGCCCAACCAATATTATATAGTGTAAAACTTTTTTGTTTTCCTAATTTATTAAACATTTTACAGATAGTTCATTTAATAACTCTTGAAAGTCAACAACTTTTTTAAAATAGCGGTTTTGTGATTGAAGCATTATAATAAAAACAAAAACTTGGTTAACACCATCTAAGACCATAAACTGATAGGACTTTTCTTTTCACGAATCTGATTTTTTTTAATAAGTTAACTAAACCTCCTATTTCAATTTGTTAAATGTTTTAAATTTTATCCTGCGTAATGTAAAATAAACCTGTAGTAAAATAATAAACTTATTTTCAATAATTTCTAAGTTTTTTTCCGAAGATCATTTCTAAATACTTAAAAGAACTTCAAATAACACCTTGGTATTATTTATCTATGTATTACTTATAATCAAATAAAAACTTATGCGGACTATGGTGATTTGTTTATCGAAAAAAATATCGACATAGTCCACGCCTTACGTTGCTTACGCATTTAGACAGCGCCATCAGTGTATTGACACGTAAAATTTGATGGTATGCGTAAACGCGATAAACATTATCACAAATGCTGTAGTGTGCGTTTAGCGCGTTATAGTGATGCGATTTTGCATTTGTAGTTAAGTATACAGTTGCGTGTTTTCTTGCGCCCCCCTGATGTTGACAGAATATTTGTTTAGGAATTAACGCGCATGGCCTCTCCAGTTGGTTGAATACTCAAAGCAACACGGTGAGTCCACCCATCATGTCATCGTTCCCTCTGATATATTTTAGAGTTCTGTCTAGTGCTTCGAAACCCCCTTTATGCGCCATCGTGCTTTCGTCTCAAACTATAAGTTTCCAATCGCGCAGCACTTGGGCCCCATTACTCTGTTTTGAAATGTTGCAGAGTGGAGTTTCGACATGGATGAGATTTAACGGGAGCTTGAAGGCAGCGTGAGCTGTCTTGTCTCCCTCTAATAGTGTTACTGCGATTCTTGATGATGCGACAGCTAAGGTGATGCCACAATTACTCCCTACTTTTGCCAATAGCAAATTGATAAGGAAGGTTTTTCCAGTGCCACCAGGAGCATCCAGAAAAAAATATTTTTCCTATTTTTTTCTCAATATTGCCAAGGATCTGCTGATAAACGTAAAGCTGTTTATCCGTCAGTAGCTTCTCATTAGAGAAAACCACTTCTCTCAGAATACCGAGGTCATAATTGGTCTCCCTCAGATATTATCGATTACCGAAAGTTGCTGCAGATCCTTTTGGCTGAGGCAATCCATATTGTGCCAAGTTGTGTCCTGCTTGAGCTAGCACTACATCTTCGATTAATATCAAGCATCTGTTGTACACTTCGTCTAAGAGCAGTTGCGTACTATCTTGCAATCTCTCCAGTTGCCGTTTAATGACTTCCGATATATGTCTTTATATCTCTCCCAAAGGCTTTAATAAAGAATCAAAGAGTTGACAGAAAATTAACATTATTGTAAATAGCTCTCGCTGTTTGAAAGGAGAATCGTACAATGCAGCTTCTTCTCAAGTAGTGTCCCGATGCTTGTCGTCTTCGAGCAATCCAAGAGTCCTACATGCAGACTGAAATGTTGGATGGAGGATACCATTCACATTCTTTAAGTCTTCAAAAGTTGGCGGTCCTCTAACCTCGTGGAGCAGCAGGCGTAGTTGGTAGCACTCGGTGTTGTTTGAACGAATGGTGTAGACCCTATCCAGAACGTGCTCTTTTCTCACTCCAGGCCAGCCTTCTACAACTTGCCCTATTTTCCCTCTAGAAAATTTATTTTTATTCGAGACAACGTAAGAAGTAGAGTACAGCAGTGTCTTGGCATAATTGTGCGTTTTGCAGATTTCAAAAAACGCTAGCAGCGTTCTCTCAGGTGGACTCTTTACTTTTCTGACAGGTTATTCGAGGTAAAGTATACACGTTGGCCGTTTTTAAGGTGAACAGTGAGACGTAAGACGGAAGGGAACCTTTCATGGATGGAAAAGTCCAAACTCCAAACTTACGTTACGTTACGTACGGTAATTATTTAATTGGCCGTGTAGTGGCGGTTAAGAATATCCACTACCCCATATCTTCCCGTGGGTGTCGTAAAAGACGACAGAGGGAAACAGGTAGGAGATGGGCAGCAGCATCTTCCTGATAACAGCAACTATACGACAAAAAAACTGCGGTTGCCAACCCGCTCGCCAAGCGTGGCAACTATGGCAATATACCCCCATGAACAATTACACAAATAGACAGCCCCCAGTCCCCGGTGGCTCCGCTATTCCTGGCTACAGTGGTGACCATGGTAACGGCGGGGCAGGGGGTGCTAAGAATCTCCGGTGGAGGTTCGGTTGCCACCTACGACGACTCGACCTGGGAACATTTAACGCACGCACCCTGAGGACTGACGAGAAGATCCTGGAGCTGGAAGAAGAGATACACAAGTTGCGCTGGAATATTATAGGATTATTCGAGGTCCGAAGAGAGGGAGAAGACACGGTGATTCTCGAATCCGGCAACTTGTTCTATCACCGGGAGGGCGACCATCTGTCCCAAGGAGGTGTCGGATTTATTGTTCACAAGTCTCTCGTCAACAACGTTGTAAAGATTGGGAGTGTGTCGACGAGGGTCGCGTACCTGATACTCAGAATCACCAAACGATATTCGCTGAAGGTCATACAGGTCTACGCACCAACCTCGGCACATCCCAATGAGGAGGTGGAGGAAATGTATGAGGATATTTCTAGAGCCATGCATTCCTCCAAAACCCACTACATGGTGTTGATGGGAGATTTCAACGCAAAACTAGACACAAGAGAAAACGGTGAGATGAAGTTAGGGAAATTTGGAGTTAGGCTACGGAACCGAAGGGGCCAGCAGCTGGCCGACTCTATGGAGAAAGAGGGACTCTTTATGATGAACTCTTTCTTCCAGAAGCGGCCCCACAGGAAGTGGACCTGGTCGAGCTCCGACGGTTCGACAAAAAATGAGATTGACTTCATTATGACGACCAGACGCCAACTGTTCAGTGATGTCTCAGTGAACGCAAGGGTGAAAACTGGCAGCGATCACCGAATGGTTAGAGACACACTGAACCTAAACGTTAAGTTGGAGAGGTCTCGTCTAATATAGTCAACGCTCCGTGCCCCTCGTGCTCTAATCCAGAATCCCGAAACCTTTCAGATCGAGTTACGTAACCGCTTTAAGTGCCTACAAGATTGCAATGTAGTGGACGATATGAATGACAAGCTCGTGGAAATTGTCCATGCGGTCGGAGCTAAGTTCAGCAAGACCCGCCGCAGAAGAACACAAAAACTCTCCGATCACACTCTTAATCTCATGGCTGTTAGACGGGAGATGAGGCTGCAATCGTCAACAGATTTGACAGCATACAGGCAACTGAACAGGCAGACCTCCAAATGCATGCGGCGAGACTTACGCAACTTTAATACTGCTCGTATTAAAGAAGCGATCGAGCGGAACCAGGGCTCCAAAGTCTTTGCCAGAGATCTGTCTGCCAGTAAAAGCCAACTGTCAAATCTGAAGATTGAGTGTGGCAGCATCGTTTCCGGGACACCTGAGATTTTTGAGGTTCTATGGACAACTGTACACATCATCGTTGGAGCCACACGCAAGTGTGAGTAACGATCCAAGCATCTGGGGTGATACGCTGTTCTAGCCATAACAAGATGTGAATATGGGGAAGACCCCATTTTTGCTATTCGACCGAGTATATAAAGCAACGCATCGCTCCAAATAGATTGCCTTTGGTTAGAAGAGAGAGTGGAATACCCTGGCTATAATGTCATGGCGATCATGTGACTTTTGGTCAGGTAAAAGCATATCTGTGATGTTTTTCCATCGGGGGGTTACACGTAAATGTTATAAAAAGGTTAGGACGGCCGTATTGGTGCACGTATGTCATCGCGTCTTGTGTACGTTCGTGCATATAACGTGGTCCCCCGGTAAAAGGTGACGGCAGCACCACCTTTTGAGCTAGCCGCTCACCATCAGCATTCTGCCCCCATATGGTATCCCGCAAGTGTATGTAACTTTCTGCCCTCACCTGCACCTGTGGTTGTTCTTTATATAGTTCAATTTTTCCGTCTCTATTTTGGCGTAGATGTTGTAGTGTATTTCGTAAATAAGACACGGGTAAGCGGATTGACGGTTTATTCGTGGCTGTTCGACGAGTCTTTTACAATCAATCACTTATATATTTAATGTACCCTCATTACAATCCTCCCCCCTTAATTAAGACTTACAATTAGTTATACATATAAGTACTTTATACTATACTGTTATACAGAAATGGAAAAAAAAATCTTGAAAATATTTAAAAAAAAAGAAGTATATAAAAATAATATAGTGCGATGGTAACTACTCTTTATAGCGGGGGAGGGGGGGGTTATCCAAACGGTACTTGCGTACCGGCCGGAAGACCTGGGGCGGCGTTGCGGCCGGCACAGGCGACGTATGAGCTGATGGAGCACGAAGTGGTGCTTTTGATTTCCTCCCGGTGTCTGTTACGGCAGGGTTTATTCTAGGCGCATTAATTTCCTCTGCACCGGAGCAAGACAAAGACTCGGAACTCGAATTTGGCTGACTATTACTACTACGGGGACAAATCAGTGAACTCCTAATTCTACGTTTTAGCTGGTCGATATGCTTATGTGACTCCTTACCTATAGTGTCTAAAACTTTGTAGTCCGTTACGCCCATAGAGAATATAACCACTAGAGAGCGTATAGGCAGATTTCTTCTAAGCATACGACTCACTACTGCGGGCCGGGGGACGAGGAAGAACGCGTGGCTGCAAATGGTCAAGTTGCGTTGTTATGACTATCTTTAGGGTTGCTCTTCTTAATAAAGGAAAATATTCGTTATCGATAAAATGGATTTTATCATTATGAAAAATACTCAATTAAAATCATAGAAATAATATTTAATCAAAATCAAAACAGTTACAACGAAAACATTTATTTATTATATTATTATTGATTTTTAAAATGAATTAATTTGTTATATTTATTTCGAATTAAAGTTTAAGGGTCCTGATTGTTCTTTGTAAATAAATATAAACAAGCGTCTACCATCTACATATTTATAAATTATGCATCTTGCTAATTCAATTAAATGATTTGTTGATTCTATTTCAAATTGATGAAAATGAATATACGGGAATCAAAAATAACTAATCAGAGATTTTAAAACCGTTCTCATAAAATAATTGGTATTATATTTCGAAGACAGTACTTTTAAACCACTCTCATTGATCGCCCTCTTATAAAAATTTTTAAACGACGACAAATATCTATTACTGTAGTGGATCTGTACAATAACTTGTCTTTAGTGTCCTTTTGAAATTGTAAGCCGTTCTGATTTGGTACACCAATCTAACTAATTTAACTAGGTAACTATAAACTTTAACTAAGAAAAAATACCAACAAACTGAGAACCTCCTCTTTTTTCTGAAGACGGTTAAAAGTAGATAAGTATTTTTTCACAGTGTGTGAATTGAATAATCTTTTTATTAATTTTAATTTTATTATTTTCGATATCGACTTTCAGCTATTAAAGGTAACAGTAAGTACTAATGTTTACGATAAACATACAAAGGGAAAGAAAGGGATAGAAGCATTAGAATTGTCTAATAATAGAACGAGACTTTTCCAAAAAACATCAACGCGCTACTCAACCATGTCGTTATTTACCCGGCCACCGTTTTAGATAGACCCCTGCGGTGGCTCATAATCTGAATTAATCAACAATAATTTTCGTATTTTTTACTTAGCAATGAAAAGTTACTCCATTCTTTTTGGACATCTGTCCTGGAATGTTTCCCACACCACTTCACCGCGCATTTTGATGCATTATAATTGCATAAAAGTTATAAAAATTTGCATTAATTTAGCGTGCACACAGGTCTAACACTTGGACAATACTAAAATGGTTAAAAGTACCATAGCCGGTGCATAGGCGACAAAATACTAATAGTTTTCGAGCGTCGGGGCACTGTATACGCAGTCAAGTGGTTAAATAGTCTTTGGTTACGCCCAAACGTTGCGTCACTTGTCCGGCTGCCCACTTGTCGCTCCCCTGATATTGGCGAAGCCATACATCATCACCCGGCTGCAGGCCACGTTCACCAGTGGGAGCGTTCTCTTTCTGGTTTATTTGAGTTTTAATAATTTTATTCTCAATATCCGGTCTAAGTACATCTAGTTTAGTACGTAATCTTCTTCCTAACTTGAGAGAAGCGGGACTTTCCCCCGTAGTACAATGTTCGGTATTTCGATAATGCAATAGGAAAGTGTTTAAAAATAAATTTATATCTTTATTTTCCCTCACTGCCTTTTTAATAAATTTCTTTTTTAAAAAGGCAGTGAGGGTTTGAAGCCGTTTGAAGCCGGGTGGTACGGTGCGGTGAAAACATGCTGTATACCATTATTTGTTTTTTGATTGAGAAAATTCCCTACTGGTAAATGGCGGCCCATTGTCTGATACTAATTGTTTAGGTAGACCCCACCTAGCAAAAACTTCGGAAAGTTTAACTATAGTGTGGCTAGCTGCTGTACTCGGTACATAAAAAACCTCTAGCCATTTAGTTCTGGCATCAATTATTACCAAGTAAATTTTATTGAAAATTGGCCCTAAAAATCTATGTGTATACGAGACCAAGGCTTAGCTGGCCATGGCCACGGGCTTGGAGTGTGCCGTTGAGGCGCGTCCGCCTCGGCCGCACACACGACGCACGCTCGGCACATCGTTTCGATTGCCTCATCGATCCCCGGCCACCACACATAGCTTCGAGCTACCGCCTTCGTTTTGACGATTCCCATGTGGCATTCGTGGAGTTCGTTTAACACCCTACCCCTGCAATTCTCCGGTATGACTACTCTATGACCCCACATGTCTTAATTGGGAGAAGGAGGCACCCGGCATAGTGCTTTAGCGCTGGTAAGGTGCAGTTCCCGTCTTATGAACAACTACCCGAGCCTCTCTACAGCTTGATAATGAATAGACATCCAGAACATGAACATTTTATGAACGGTATTTGTAAATATAATAGTTCCTTTCAAATGACTTCATTCGGTGCTAAACAGATAATAAAGAACGGTTTTATGCCTACATTTAAAGTTTAGGGCCAAGTATACCACTTGGTTGGAAGTTTGTTCCCAGCACCTCAAAGGGAACCACAATTCTTACAAATATATTTTGTTGGCGAAGACGACAAAGAAGTACAATTGAGGTGGAATAACCATTCTTATGTGAAATCTGGCTTAGTCAAGCAACTACAAGGAATGCTACACACGTTTAATGTTTATGTAAGAGATCGCATCAAGATCGCACTGGACAAGGTGCCTGCAACGTCTAAAACATTCAAAGTAGTCATTAATGCCGAGAGGAAGCCACCAGACAGTCATAGGGGTCGCTTCAATGCACCTACGTCAAATAAGGTGGCCATAGTAATGGTTGATCAACAATTTGAGAAACGAGACAATATCCTTGAGAGCCACGATAACTCATTGCAGCGCATTAGTGAGATCCACCGTTCTTACGACGCCCTGCAGTATCCGCTTTAAGTAAGTAGTTGTTCATAAGACGGGAGCTGCACCTTACCAGCGCTAAAGCACTATGCCGGGTGCCTCCTTCTCCCACTTAAGAGCATTGCATCACCGGCACTTGTTGGTCATGGAACCCAAGGCCACGGTGCTATCGTTTTCATACTCTGTATCGATATCATATGCCATGCCGCCTGAGTGCCGTGAGCCTTGATTTTCCTCAGAACGTCGCTTCCTTTCTACTCGTCTTCCAGTATTATTTTGCTCATATTGAGACCGTGATACCCTATGCACCTCACGGTAAGCTTTCTGGCCACCGAGCCACTGCTTTTCTGTTCATTGGTGGGTGTTTTTGCGCATACTTTTTAGAAGCGTTTTGAAATTGTTCCTTCTGAGTACCTAGTGTCAGTGCATCTTGCACGTCGTTTTTAGAGCATTTGCTAGGAACGATGAGAGATGATGATTGATAAAGAGATGAGTCACAATATGGCTCTGGTGGCGGCGGCGATATAGTTATCGCCGCCGCCACCAGAACCAGATTGTCAGTGTGAGTATTCATTTCGATTCTCCTCCTCTTGGCGACGACAGGTTGAAGTAAAAAGGAAGTGGGCTCGGATACTGTCATGGCCACTTCACTACGTACTTAAACATCGAAATGGCCACATAATAGACCATGTGAAAAACGTAGTCGTCCCACGGGATTATCCGCAGTACCAAACCTCACATACAGCTCACCGTTACGGTAAACTTCAAAGACCCATGGAAAGAGTTGCCCTGCCACTTCCAACTCACATAAACTTCCATAAGTAATAGGGCGTGACATGTCAATGCAGTATTCAGCGGCACTGGAGTAATTGTCCCCGTTAATGTCATGGGACATAATGGCAAACTTTTCCCAGTTGACCACCACATGGCTAACGATTTGCTCGCGTATTTCTCTGGCCATCAACTGTGTGTCATACAATAGATAGGAGATGGCCCTAAACAGACAGCCGCCATCTCCATTTAAAGGCACTACGGTGTGAGACACCATATGCCCACCAATTTCAATAATTCAACAGTCATTGTGATAAATGACAAAAAAAATCTAAATATGACAAATATTTATATATTCAGTGTTTTGCGCTGAAATACAGACTTAAAAAAAAGTAATAGAAAATAAAATTGAAAGTATTAGAAATTTAGTGTATCTTTAGAAATTCGGAACACAAAAAATTGCGCTGAAAAGCACATTTTTAAAAAGATTTTTAAAAAGTTTTGGACTTTAAAGTACTGCTCAACTGTAACGTAAACGATCGCAGCGCTTGGGCTACACGTGTTATCGAGACAAATGTTGCATTTATAATGAGTACGTCCGTTTTTTTTGCGCCCGAAGCAAATGAGTGCAATCCATCGGTAACGGGGGAGTTAGGCGGTGAATGCTCATAGTATACCACGTAGTCGGCTGCGTGGTTATGTGAAGACTTTTATCCATTAAACACCACCTTTTGGGATTGGTTTAATGATCTAACGAGAGATCTTTAAGCCGCAAACGGACGAGTAGACCCGACTTCTCGCGCTGCTTATGTACCTACTGTCAGGGAAGCGACTGAAATCCGGTTGCTGAGGCAAATTTCCTAGAAAAGGCAGAAATTTTGTAATGGGTGAGAATAATTGAATTTATTTTAAATTAGAAATTGAAAATTTAATACCTCGTGTAAATATCAACCGATTTTCAAACAAATAACACTAATTCAAATTAATGTTAAAATGATGTATTTGAAGTTTGAAAACTTTTATTGGAGTACATCCACGAAGGTTCGAATTGAATAGTCACCCTATTGGTGAAACGGGAGTTCATAGTTTGTATTGAGAAACAATTTAATTAATTTTATGTCATTCTGCCGTTTTAGACTTTGAAATAACTGCCATTTTCGTAATCAACGTCCCAAAAAACCTAAATAACGACACCCATGTCTTTCATTATTAGGTTTTTTATCTCATTTCATCCCCTTAGGGTTTGATTTTCGTAAAATCACGAAAGACATATTTTCTTATTTATTTTTGGGAGTACTCCTACGAAGTTTCGAATCGAAATTTCTATTTAATATTGTTTCGCCATACAAATTTTGAACCACCATTTTACGACTTTAGTGGTTGAATTTCGAAATATGGCACATGGCTTGGCTCTTTATTCCTTGTATAAATAAAAAGAAACTCTGTGCAAAATTTCAGCTTTTTAGGTGCAAGGGTTTGGGCTGGGCGTTGATGAGTGAGTCAGGACTTGTCCTTTTATATATTTATATAAAAATAACGTGTCACGTCGTTTGTCCGCGATGGACTCCTAAACTACTTAAGCGATTTTAATCAAATTTGCATACCGTGTGCAGTTTGGTCCAACTAGAGAGATAGGATTGTATTTTTTGCCCATGAGTGATCCACATTATTTTTTGGTGAATTTTAAGGATTTTAATAGGACATGACAGGGTCGTCGAAAAGGGCAGAACAACGTCAGCATGGCAAGCTAGTAATATATAAAATCTATTTCTACTTTTATCTAATTTTTGGTGTTAAATTTTTGAAGTGTTACTAATTATAATGTTGTTAATGCTCGTTTGCCCCCTCTTCTATAAAAAAAAAAAAAAAGACGAAGGTTCACTTGTGTGGTTGCTCAATCCAGTCCGCAGCAAAGGGAAATCTCCTAAGCTTCAAGCTAAATGGGACGGCCCGTACCGGATTGTGACCAAGATCAACGATGTAACCTACCGGATACAGAAAAGCGCAAGAAGGACTCCTAAGATCGTCCATGTGGATCGCCTGGCGCGTTATTATGGGGCCGATAATGCTCGGGACGAGCATGTCTTAGGAGGGGGCAGTGTTACGCGCTCAAGTCGACGGCACTAGCGCCATCTAGTCTAGAACCGAAGAACTAAACTTCTTTAAGTTGAAACACGAACTCTCGGTACCTTGCGCGTGTTTACTTGAATATTCTGGATATTTCGCTGCTAATTTATATAAATAGTCGCTGCAAGATGCGATCGGGGAAGTATTGGAGTTGGCGAGACAAGCGAAGCTTCGGAGCGGAATAAAGTGAATCAGTGTGATTAATTATTAGTGTTTTTAACTTTAATTAGAGTAAAGTGAATTAAAGTGTTAATTTAGGTAATTCTATCGGCAATTTTTATTGTCACGAACCTCAAGCTCGTAACAATTGGTGTCAGAAGTGGGATAAAATCATGCCGATTTTACCTAAGGAGGAAACGGAGGGTGTCCGTACCCGAAGTCAACGCCAGCAGGAGACGGACCAAAGAAGATTTGGTGGTGCAACGCCGCAGACGTCGGAGGGCCAGCCGCCGGCTGCAGGCCCGTCAGTAGCTCGTACATCTGCAGCACCTGACTTAGATGCTCTGATGGTGATGCTGCAGGAGCAGGCTCGCCGACAAGAGGAACAGGTCCGTCAGTTGAAAGAGCAGCTGCAGAGCGGACAAGAGGAACAAAAAGCCCGGGTATCTATTAGAAAAACTAAAATGGCGCAAGGACGGTAATTTTAAGGACATTCGAACCAAATCAAATGTCCTTTCAATACCAAAACACACAACGGCAGCATTCCGTGGAAGTTTCCGATATGCAGCTACTAAATGCTGGAACAACTTGCCCCCACCTATCCGCCAACTAAATACCATCAGCCTTTTCAAGGTAAAAGTAAAAGAATATTTTTGTCACGTTAACATTTAGGGCGGTTAAAATAGCTGCATTATATTTTCATAGTATAATATAAATATCTATATTGTTTTATTGTAAATTCTCATTATATTATTTATTATATACATTTATATATACCTACTGCATAAATAAAGTTCCCATCCTTTTTCATTACCATTATTTTATTTTATTATTTTGATAACATCTTTCTCGAAAATAGAAATAAAGCGAACATACTATCCTCGCATGCGAGTCCAACCTCAATGGGCATTGCTGAAAACCAACGCTACCGCAATCCTGCGATAGCATTATGTTGAGTCAGTGCCCTTTTCAGCATCATATCACTCATGCAATTGGATCATTTTATGACTGTTTTTTGTTATTTACTTTTATCTTTGATGTTTTTATGTATTATTTTATTTTCTGTATCAAAACTGTATGAGTGTAAGTTGCTAAATAAATGCATGTCTATGTCTATGTCTATGAACAGGTCCGCCGACAAGAGGAACAGGTCCATCGTTTGGAAGAGCAGCTGCGGGACGGACAGGAGGAACAGGCCCGTTGGTTGGAAGAGCAGATGCTCCTCGTGAAGAATCTTCACGCTACCTTCGGGAAGGAGATCAAGGAGGTGAAGGATAGGGTTGCTCAGCATGACAACCGCCTGTCAGAAGCTGAAACCCAAATCGCGAAAGCTGAAAACCGAATCGAAAAAGCTGAAACCCGAATCGACCAAGTAAACAATCGGGTTGACAACGTAATGGCTGACATGAAGAAATCACTGGACGAACTCAAACTTGGAGATGGAGCTACAGCTCTCGTAGTAGCTACAACACCTTCGCTACGTGGGTTCAAGGTCCCACCGTTCGACGGTACCTCTTCCTGGTCAGCCTACAAAATTCAGTTCGAGGCTGTTATGAAGGCGAACGGCTGGAATAAAAGTCAGGCCATGACTGCTCTCACACTAGGCCTGCGCGACCAGGCTTTAACAGTTCTGGAAGCTCTCGGTGAGGAAGTGACTTATGAGCAGCTCCTTGAGGCATTGGAGGCGAGATATGGCGACGCTCACCTGGAACACGTCTTTCGTGCGCAGCTTAAAGATTGTGTGCAGCGCATCAACGAAAACCTGCAGCAGTGGGCTCTAGAGGTGGAGAAGCTGGTGCGAAAAGCATACCAGTCTGTACCTGCGCTCATTGAAGGGAACCTGGTGCAGACATTCATCGACGGCATCCGTGACCTGGAAGTCAGAGCTGCTGTGAGGCTCGGGCACCACGAGACGCTTAAGGACGCCTTGGCCCATGCACTGGAAAGGAAGCCGTGCGGCAGGATCATCGTTCCCATCGTGTCAGGGAGGTTGCAGCAGCTACAGTTCGCGACCGCAACAAAGGATACAGCCCTAGGTGCTATGGCTGTGGGGAAAAGGGCCATCTTCGATCCAGCTGCCCTAAGCGAACCCTAGAAAGGGAAGGTGAACGATCTCAGGAGGGTAGTGCGGCCAACAGCACCGCTCAGCAGCAGCAGGGAAACGAGTAAAAGCCAGAACTGCGGGGCGGGTGCTGGCTGATGTTAAAAGAGCCCCAAGGATCTCGATCTCACAAACCCACGATGGGAACAGTCTAATCATCAAGGGCGAGGTCAACGGAATGCCGTGTAAACTGACCATAGACACTGGAGCCTCTCGTACGGTTGTTAGTTCCCAACTAATAAGTCAGTTCCTTGGGGACTCCGCATACAACCGAGAACGCATTAATTTGGTAACAGCCACCGGTCAGCCTATACCCGTCCGTGGAGAGAAAGAGATGGAGATGAAGCTAGGCAACATGATCTACCTGCATAATGTCATCATGGCTGATATAATGGACGACTGCATCCTTGGCTTAGACTTCATGAGGAAGAATTGTTGTGCGATTGACGTTAAGCAAGGTATCTTGAAATGTGGACAAGAGGAGTTTTTTGTGGAAGGAGCGTTACCAGGGAACGTGTACAGCCTTGAGAAGATTGTTCTTCCGCCGAGATCGGAAACGATTGCGCCGGTTAGTCTTCCTCGGAATCCTGGGCAACCTCATCGTTGTGTACGCGTGGAAAGGTTAGAAAATGAACTTCCATGGAAAGTAGCTCGAACCTTGGTCAGAACCACTAACATCTCAGGAGTACGTGTGCTGAAACTTTGTGGCCAGGAACAGATTATAGAAAAAGGCACACTGGTTGGTACTTGTGAGGATCTGGATTGGTTACGTCGGATCTATCGACTGGGACCCCCAGTAAGGGTGCACAAACGAGAGTGAGCACACTTTTAGAAGACTGTCGCAGCGTTCTCTCTCCGAATGAAATGGTCAAAGCGAAGAAGTTGTTACTCAAGTATGCCGATGTATTTTCATCAAACGATGCTGACATAGGAAAGACTGGCTTAGTTCAACACAAAATAAACACAGGCGAAGAATTGCCTATCCGTCAGCGGCCAAGAAGATTGCCGGTAGCACGTGAAAAGGAAGTGGAAACCGTGATTGAGGGAATGGTGAAGGATGGTGTTATTGAACCTTCATCTAGTCCATGGTGTTCACCCGTGGTACTGGTAAAGAAGAAGGATGGCAGCATGCGGTTTTGTGTTGACTACCGCCATCTGAACGACGTTACTAAGAAGGACAGCTATCCCTTGCCAAGGATTGACGACACGCTGGACATGCTTACAGGAGTAAAGTGGTTTAGCACGCTGGATCTAAAAAGTGGCTACTGGCAAGTTGAAATTGACCCTAAGGACAAGGAGAAAACTGCGTTCTCGATGGGAAAGGGTCTGTCGTAATTTAAAGTAATGCCGTTTGGGTTGTGCAATGCTCCTGCAACGTTTGAAAGGCTGATGGAACTTGTACTTACCGGGCTAATTGGCGATGCCTGTCTGGTCTACTTGGATGACATCATCATCGTGGGCCGTACGTTTGAGGAACACCTTCAAAACCTGGAACGCGTGCTCATGAAGATTCAGAGTGCCAACCTCAAGCTGAGTCCGAAGAAATGTTCACCATTCAAACGGCAAGTCAACTTTTTGGGGTATGTAGTGTCGGAAGAAGGTATCCGCACGGATCCAGAGAAAATCGCAGCTGTAAAGGATTGGCCGGTTCCAAAAGACAAGACGCAGGTCAGAGCATTTTTGGGTTTGTGCTCCTATTACCGGCAATTTGTGAAGAACTTTGCAGATATAACCAAACCTCTGCATAAGCTAACCGAGGAGAAGCGATATTTCTGCTGGGATGAAAGTTGTAATATCGCATTCCAGGAGCTCAAGGACCGTCTGTGCAAAACACCTATTTTGGGATACCCTGATGCAAGCAAAGAATTTATAGTTGACACAGATGCAAGTGATATAGGACTTGGCGGTGTGTTGTCTCAACGGAATGGTGACCAAGAGGTCGTGATAGCGTACTTCAGCAAGTCGTTGTCAAAACCGGAAAGGAACTATTGTGTCACAAGTCGCGAATTGCTAGCTGTGGTAAAGTCGTTGCAGCATTTTAGCAAATATCTTCTGGGGCGAAAATTTCACTTACGAACTGACCATGCTGCACTAAAATGGCTATTGCAGTTTAAAAATCCAGAAGGACAAGTTGCGAGGTGGATTGAACTACTGCAGGAATACGACTTTGAGATCGAACATCGCAGCGGGAAATCTCGTGGCAACGCAGATGCATAGTCAAGAAGACCTTGTCCTGAAGATTGCAAACATGGTACTAGGCAAGAGAGTAAGGAAGTGGTATCCGTGAGGATGCTCAGGGCCGACCACCTCAGCAACGAGTGGAAGGACAGCTTTCAACGTGCACAGCAGGAAGATCCGGACATCAAGCCGATCCTGGAATGGATTAAGGCCAGTGCTCTCAAGCCCAAGTGGAGCGACGTCTCAGCGATGAGTTCGACCACTAAAAGCTATTGGGCCAGTGGGACAGCTTGCTGCTTCAGGATGGAGTTCTGTGCCGTAAATGGGAAAATGTTCGGGGAGACAGCTGTCATTTACAAATGGTTGTCCCTAAAGCTAAAGTACCGGATGTTCTACCGCTGTACCATAATGGTTATTCAGGAGGTCATCTGGGAGTTAAACAAACTCTACTGAAGATCCGAGAACGGTTTTACTGGGTCCACTGTCGACACGATGTCGAGGACTGGTGTCGCAAATGTACAAGTTGTGCGGCTGTAAAGGGACCTCAGACTCGTAGTAGAGGTGCATTGAAGTTGTACAATGTTGGTGCACCATGGGAGAGAATAGCCATTGACGTGGCGGGGCCGTTTCCGGAGAGTGAAAGCGGTAACAAGTATTTCATGGTTGTGATGGATTACTTCACTAAGTGGCCAGAAGTCTTCGCCATTCCAAATCAAGAAGCTTCAACAGTTGCAGATAAACTAGTTCATTAAGTCTTCTGTCGTTTTGGAGTACCTTTAGAGATTCACAGCGATCAAGGAAGGAATTTTGAGTCTCAAATATTCCAGGAAACTTGCCGAGTTATGGGTACTCATAAAACAAGAACGACTTCTTATCACCCGCAATCTGATGGAATGGTAGAACGATTTAATCAGACATTGGAGAGGTACCTAGCAAAAGTTGTAGACAATCGGCAACGAGATTGGGACAAGCACATACAACCGTTTTTGTTGTCATATCGAAGCGCTGTTCACGAAAGTACAGCAGTGACACCAGCTTTCGCAAACTTTGGAAGAGAATTACGGCTGCCTGCAGACCTGATCACCGGGATACCACCTGATGCTCCACGCAGTATAACCGATTATGCAAATGACTTGCGGAACAAAATGAATGACGTTTATGAGCGCGTCAGACAATCGGGCCAGCAAATGTCTGAAAAGATGAAAACCCGGTACGACCGCAAAATGAACAACAAAGGGTTCGACGACGCACGACACGGCAAACGTCCCGATACCATCCACACCATCTGGATGCTTGGCGGTCCACCACTGTACGTTTCACAAGGAGTTTTCTTCCACGTACAACCTCTCTGTGGAATAGTTTATCATCGGCGATTTTTCCGGACCGATACGACCTGGGGACCTTCAAGAAAAGAGCTTACTCCTTTCTAAAGGGCCGGCAACGCACCCGCAATTCTCCTGGTGTTGCGGTTGATCATGGGCGGCGGTAGTCACTTAACATCAGGTGAGCCGCATGCTCGTTTGCCCCCTCTTCTATAAAAAAAAAAAAGACGAAGGTTCACTTGTGTGGTTGCTCAATCCAGTCCGCAGCAAAGGGAAATCTCCTAAGCTTCAAGCTAAATGGGACGGCCCGTACCGGATTGTGACCAAGATCAACGATGTAACCTACCGGATACAGAAAAGCGCAAGAAGGACTCCTAAGATCGTCCATGTGGATCGCCTGGCGCGTTATTATGGGGCCGATAATGCTCGGGACGAGCATGTCTTAGGAGGGGGCAGTGTTACGCTCTCAAGTCGACGGCACTAGCGCCATCTAGTCTCGAACCGATGAACTAAACTTCTTTATGTTGAAACACGAACTCTCGGTACCTTGCGCGTGTTTACTTGAATATTCTGGATATTTCGCTGCTAATTTATATAAAAAGGCGCTGCAAGATGCGATTGGGGAAGTATTGGAGTTGGCGAAACAAGCGAAGCTTCGGAGCGGAATAAAGTGAATCAGTGTGATTAATTGTTAGTGTTTTAACTTTAATTAGTGTAAAGTGAATTAAAGTGTTAATTTAGGTAATTCTATCGGCAATTTTTATTGTCACGAACCTCAAGCTCGTAACAGTAACAATAATATACATACTGGTACAAATAATATAGAAATGGCTTTTAATAACATTTCTCATTCATTTTTCTTTTATACTTCTCGAAAAAAATTTTGCTGCAAGTTGCTGAGTTTTTCTCTTGATTCTAACCAACCCGCCCAATTAATCTTAACTATTTTTTCTTAATATAGAATACGATGGAAATCTGTTTGACAAACGGCAAAATATAATTAACATTCTTAAAACGCAAACGATTAATTATAAATATGCATATATAAACATATATATACACACATACAGATGGAGCTAAAGAAGTTTTATTTCAGTCGTGTGGTCGTTTTTTTAGTTTTCGTTTAGATTGTATACTAAAATATTACAAAAAGCCATTAAATTTCCTATTTTTGTATTATTAATTAAACTTTATACTATAAATATAACATAAATTATGTGTATGTGTAATCATGTATACTTGGGAAAGAGGTGACGATAGAATGATACATGATAGATTTCATAATTGTGGATGAAAGATTGAGGGGCGCAATGGTAGATACGAGGGTTTACCGGGGTTCTAACGTAGGAACGGATCATTATTTAGTTTTATGCCGAATTATTGGTCTATTCAGGCATTGGCGCCATTTGGCGCACGTAGGTATTATCCATTTTAATATATATATATATATATATATATATATATATATATATATATATATATATATATATATATATATATATATATATATATATATATATATATATATATATATATATATATATATATATATATATATATATATATATATATATATATATATATATGTATATATATACAATAAAATAAGACAATCGTAGTAGTGGGTGTGAATAATTTTATTTAAGTACGTCTCTGCGTCCGAAACAAAACTAGTGACCGAAACAAACGCTCCTCGCGAGCTTGTGACCTACGACCTACGAATCACATGTGCGGCGACAAGGTTACGTGCTTTTACGACTTCTATTGCCTTATTATTTAGATTTCTGTGACTGGCACAATCACTTGTGAAATGGTGCTTGACTGTAGATACGTTCAAGAACAAATTTGTTTTTAATGATCTAGTTTGTAGAATGGGTTGAAATACTATCAGTTATGGGATATGTATCTTCTTACCAGAGGAAATATAGCTAAGGCTTCTAAATACGAGATATTTGCTTGTTGCATAACAAACTTAATAGATTTTTGCCTTAGATGTTCAGGGCAAGTAGGATCTTTTGCTGTGGGGACCTGAGCAGAATAGACAAGTGGAAGTTTGCCTAGTACAAGATAAACGTTCATGATTCTTTGCACATAGAAAACAGCGAGGAGATGATCGGTATTGAAAGTGACATGTTCAAATGTGCAACATTTATGACAATGTATGAATGAAAAAACATATTTTTCTATGGGCATAGAAGTGTAAAAGTAGTAAATATGGTGTGCAAATTTTTGTCCAGTAAGAGGTTGAATTATCGTTTAAGTTGGAACCCATGAAACGCTATTGCTGTCACTCACTGTTCATCTATTAAGTCGGTGTGCTTTAATAAAGGACCGTATCCAGAGAGAATTTCTATTAATAATCCAGCTGTTAATTTTTCTTGCTCCACTCTATGGAAACTTGTCTTACTAGTCCTATACGAGTGATACTATATAAAAAGATGGTTGCTTCATATTTAGAAGTCAGGAGAGCTGTGTGATCGATAAAAGTGTTTTCATCTGCTGCTGTTTTAAACTCAACCGATATCCTGTTTCGTCCAACTTTTTTGACTCCGTCACAAACTATATTTTTAATATTGTCATGATACAGGAAGTGACCGCATTTAATTGGTTTAAGAGTTTCTCTCATCTATGGTTTCTCCAGGCAGCTGATCATTTGAGATTTTACTTACATTAACTAGAAAAGGCGCGGTATCGTCTTGAGAGTACTCGATCAGAATTGTATTGAAGAAAACTGTTGGTTTGGATCAGTAATAACTATTTATTGTGGATAGACCCGTTACGGTTAATTAGTCCTATATTATCAATATTAATGGGCTAGGAAAAGGAATTATTGCTAACTCTGTTGGGATTTTGTCGGGGGTTTGTTAAATGTTTAGAACAAAGATGATCATTTTATTTCAGACGCTTATTCGCAACATTTATGCTTTTAAGCCATAATTTGAGTCTAGGTTCAGTTGGAAATCTGTTAATTAATAAATATTTATATGTATGATATGAGTAGGAAAGAACATCTATTCTAACTACCCACCTTCAATGTTCTTACCACCTCTATGCTGACGATCTTCAGTTATACTCACAAGCGTCCTCGGTTGAAATTGCTACCGCTATTGCAGCTATTAATCAGGACTTACAACGCATTTCAGACTGGTCACAGTGATTTGGTATAACGGTAAATCCCAGTAAATGCCAGGCTATTATCATTGGTAGTCGTCGATTGGTGTCACAACTTAACATACCTGATCTACCATCCATTTGCTACGAAAACTGTGTAATTCCTTTCCGCACTAGTGTCAAGGATCTGGGTTTAATTATTGACCCGACCCTTAGTTGGAGGTTACAGGTGTCCGAGATTTGTCGTAAAGTCACAGGCATACTTCGTTCCATCTATCGTCTTAAGTTCTTTCTGCCACCTTCAACTAAGCTTCTACTCATCCAGATCATGAGATCATGACAACTTTACTGCCCATCACTCACTTTCTGTTCTACCCAAGGTTAGCTGGTAGAGAATGCCATATAGCATTAAGCTCGCCTTTTGTACAAAATCTTTGGTGCAATAAAGAATAAAATAAATAAATAAAAAAATAAATAACATCGATTAGTATTATAGACAACCCTATTGAATTTTATTGTTTATCAAAACTCAGTAATATAAAGCCAAACATGTTGGTAGTTATAACATTAAGGTTAGTCACAAATTGTTAAGTACCTATATTATCAAATAGTTTTAATTTGTTTCATATTAGCTGCAAATTCGCTTGTTGTGGAATGTTATACCACTTTGCTTTTAGTAACGAGTTTTACCGATTACGCATACTCTCATTAATATTTAAAATAATTCTTATTATGTAACTAAAATTGTATACAATCAAAGCACATCTTTCGTTTTCGGTTTAAAAGTTCAAAATATAGAGACAAGATTTAAATAAGACGACAGCCTTTGGCATATTATGTCAATTTTAGTTCCCAGGACGGCAAATAGTGGCGCTTTAAATTGGCACAGACATTTTGTATGGTACAGCCAGTCCACCGTATATGTATATATAGAAGTCAGTAACTCAAATGAATTCGATTTGATGGTCCTCTCAAATCTTAGAAATAACTTTTGACAGCTTTTACATTTATTAGACTAGGTATTCCCATAGACTTAGTGCCTTTTCATACGTACCGATTGCCGGGTAGTCAGCGCCTGGTACCCGACAATGAAGTTTATAGCCACGTAGTTAGCTTTAACACGTGCCGGCGTAATCTACCAGCACGCAGCGGGCCCAGAACGAGACGTGGCAGACACCGCACAGACAACAGTATTCACATCTAGCTCACCCGGCATGAAAAGACGCCATCAGGTAAACTATAAAGTGCACGTGCTTACCATGTTTCGCAATTTCTCGATGGAAGAACTAGCCGTGTTTCGGTGCGGCAATCAAATTCATATTATCCGCGCGACTGCAAAAGACACGAGCAGACACGCACCAGCAAAACATTCTTGTTGAGAATGCTAGCCGGTGCCAGCCGGTATCTGCGCGGACACGCTCCGCTTGCGTGCGCTAGATACGAATGTATCTATATATAACTCGTACGAATTAACTTGAGACATGGGCCGATGACGTAATTGTCAATGTACGGTGTGCAAAATAATGCGTCGTAATATTTTTTTATTTGAAATTTTTGAGATTTGCATGAGATTATTAATAAAAACAAAATAAAACGTTCTGGCTAGGGGTGAAATAACAAGTGATATACTGTTGCCATTTTTATATATTTTAAATATTTATTTTTTATAATATATATAATATTATTTTTAGTTAACGTGTCAAGGAAGGACAAAGAAACAACAACGCAATTAACAACAAACAGATAAAATAACGTTCAAGTATAACAAAAACAAACAAAAGTCCAAACCAAACAACAAACAATTATCAAAAATATCGAACTAGAGTCGAGACGCGTATCCGTAACAAAAATGCTATCGGTACTGAGCGCGCACGGCCAGCGCGGGACGCAGTGCGGGGAGTCGGGAAGGGGGTCGCATTCCAGCGGAGTCTCAAGTTAATTCGTACGTGTTGTAAAGTGTATAAAAGAATATTATTTTGTCTGCCACGCCACGTATCTTGCATGCTCAATGTCCATAGATCTGAACGGAGCTTTATACAGGAGCAGCCAGCCGCTGCCGGTCAACTTCCCGCCAAAAATTACCAAAGATCCTATTTCATCACAGAGTACTTTGAATAATCTGAAAGCGTCATATTATGCGTAGTATCCTCTTAGTAGTCTGTGGTCATATTAATCTGTGATTTCATGCGCTTGTCCACCATTTTGTGAAATAAATTGTGCGTTATTTCCTGATGGTTTCTTACCGCCTTTAAGTTTTCATCTAACTGATAAATATTTAATATTCTAAAGGGGAAGTTTGACGATTCGTATATAGTAAAAAGTTGTAAGTAATTTGCATTAGAAGGTAGATTAGACCAATTTTATTTCAATATCATGTTGACTGCTTCCAAGTAATACTGTACCGGCATTTTGTATAATTATTTTTTTACTTAGTACATTGTTTGTTCTACTTATGTGACTCGTATTTCATAAAGTTTTAAGATATCAGAATTATTTTTTCAGTTTATCATGGATAATCAAAGAGAGAAGGAACGGGATCGATCTAGGCGGGGAGACAGACCTTCACGTTTTTCTGACGCTATCCGTGACCGATCTGTTGACCGTGATGAAGGAAGGCGGCTATATGTCTCAAACATTCCATATGAATATCGTTGGACCGATCTAAAAGATTTATTCAAAGAAAAAGTACGTATTATGTCTAAGGGTTCTAATAACTTCAGTATAGTTCGTTGTACTAGGACTAGGTTGATCAATGTTTTGGACACTCAATGAAACTAGGATAAATATATGTAAATCGTATATATTTTCCATCGTTATCGCCTTTTAAGCTAATAGACCTTGAATAGCATTTTGCAAGTTAATTCCTTTGGACAACAAAGTTTATCCTGGGACTCTAAAAAGGCCTCTACGGCACACCACCTCACATTTGCCATCGAATATTATACCACGTGCTTTTTCAGGTGAAAAAAGGGTAAAAGTCACTGAGCAAGGTCTGGAGAAAAATGTGGTTACTTCATCAACTAAAACCCAGCAGTTCGAATAGCGTCGCCTGCAACATCGAATCGATAGGCAGGGGCATTGTCATGATGAAAAAGCACTCATCACGAAATTTTTCTCGATATTTCTTTAGTTCTTCATGTAGCTTTTTGATTAATGATGCATAATAATCTCCGGCTATTGTCTCTGATATACTTAAATAGTCAATTATTATTGTGCCTTCCATATCCCAGAAGACAGAGGCCGTTATATTTCCAGTGAACATAGACACCTTGAAGCTCTTGTCTGGTGGGGTAGCCGGTGGTCCAAGTTTTGTACACATGTTTCATATATGGTTGATATATAATATCAAGCTGAAAAAGAATCTGGATCCTCTTCCATTATTGCTTAGTTTAGCTTCGAAATGTAAACTCATGCTTTCTTTTGGGTGTCTGTTGACATTTGAGGAAAACCAGCACATGGCTACCTTTATAAATTATAAAGTATGAGTTAGGTAAACTGAATTGTCCCAAAAGAAAGCTTAGAATCTCAGCTAAATAACAGATAGTCACATGTCGATCTATTTTAACAATTTCTTCAATTTTTTCTAAAGTTTTCTTACATAGTGGCTGTTGGTGGCCCAGAGCAAGTGTCGTAATTGCAAGTGGTTCTACCACATTTAAATTTGGTGCACCAATGTGCTACTGTAGAATAAGATGGAGCATTATCTGCTAAAGTACACTGCAGTTTTTTGTTCAAAAACACAGAAATTTTAAATTCTGTGCACCAATATGCCACTGTAGAGTAAGATGGAGCATTATCTGCCAAAGTAGACTGCAGTTTCTTGTTGAAAAATACTTTTTGTTAAGAAATTATTTACGCAGAAATATTTAATAATTGCACAGTTTGAGTTTCTCTGTTTTGGATACAAATCAAATTCCCATTAAACGAGGAGTTTGAAAATAAAATTGGGCAGTCTTTAATTTAGGTTTTTCGAAATTAAAAATTGAGCCCAATTTTTAAAATTCACAATTTAATATTCAAAAACAATAGAATATATTTCTCTAAATTGTAGATAAGTGTCCTATTCTGAAAACTTATTGTTATTAAAATGACATTTTCTATATATGTATGTATATTAATACACATATATAATAACTACTATTATTGTTGTATTATGGATCATAATGATACATGTCAAGTTTTTGCTATTTATGAGTATAAAGTTTTTTTAAATTTAATTTCAA
Source organism: Parnassius smintheus behrii (assembly GCA_036936625.1). Classification (NCBI taxonomy): domain Eukaryota; kingdom Metazoa; phylum Arthropoda; class Insecta; order Lepidoptera; family Papilionidae; genus Parnassius; species Parnassius smintheus. The sequence continues at coordinate 26,813,431 of JAUPFT010000009.1, read as the reverse complement.
ACTATGTTTTAAACATTAAGACATATTACTGGTAAATTGTTATATATTTTTGATATTAAGTGTTGGATTTGGGACATGCTTTTGCCTCAATAATTAGCACATTTCTTTTGTTTCTTTCTTTACATCTCTATACATATCTCTCTACATGGTTATAATCTTATGTAGTGCTTCTATGTTGCTGCGGGCAATAATAGAAGTTTTGTAAAAATTTTAGGTTGGCGATGTTGCATATGTTGATTTGTTCAATGATGATAATGGTAAGCCTAGAGGATGTGGTGTTGTAGTGTTCAACACTACAGAGGCAATGAAGAAAGCTCTATCAGTCATGCATAGATATGAGTTAAATGGCCGAAAGCTTGTTTTGAAGGAAGAAATGGGTAAGTATAAAGTTTTAAGTGCTTTAGATTTACATAAACATAAACACTCACGCCTGTCATCCAGAGGGGTAGGCAGAGACTACAGACTTCCATTTGGCACAATCCTGACACACCTCTCTCGCCTCCTTCACATCCATATACCTATGCATACATGCTCGTCGGTTAAGATTTACTACCCCTTAATATTAAAATTGGAGGGGGATGGAGGAAGGGGGGGGGGAAATACCCCTCCTGCACTACCTGCTGCTGTAATCTTCCCACAAAAATATGATTTTGGGACAAAGTAGCTCACCCTAGGCTTAACTTGTTTTTCCTAATCCCTAAATAAATGAAATATTCGCGGCTTTCTGGACTACTCACCTTAACCTGCTGTCACTAATCTCTCTTGAGTTATGCTGGTTTATTAAAACCTTGTTTAGCCAAGGAAAAACCTTTTGTTCTAAAACTAATTCAAAAAGTCTTTGCATTTTATAAAATATTAAACAATTTTTTACTAATTACCCCAGGTCAAAACTGATTTTAACTATCAGTCTTGGGCTAAAATACAATTAACCTATTGGTTAAAAGTATATTTTTAAGTTACTTTTACCAAAACTTCTTTGCTAAAAATAATAAAAAATATTGTATATTATAAAAGTTTATTATATAATAAAAGTCATTGACCAGGAAATAGTTTTTACTCCAACACTTACTTAGGTCACTCAATAAGTTTTGAGATGCTTGAAATTTAAAAATGGAATGCACCTGCATTATATGTTTTTAAAAATCAAATTTATTTAAAAAATAGAACTCCATAAGCCAATTGATCAATATAAAAAAAAAAACAAGTTCCATTAATTTTCGCTTTTCATAATGATGGATCTTAAATGTGAAAAGTGAACACGCTATGATCTATTGTGATTTTGCTCTCGTTGTGAGATGCAGGAGTGTACAAGCTTGATTGTGAATGTGGTCTCTCCTACATAGGACAAACTAAAAGATCAATAAAAACCCGCGTTAAAGAACATATAGCTGATGTGAAGAATCGACTGATGTGAAGATCGATTTGATAGACTGCAGATCCTCGCTAAAGAACACCGATTCCTTCCAAGGATGATTCACGAGGCTATTGAAATCAAAAAACACCCTAATTTCAGTAGAGAAGATGGCTGGGTGCTACCATCTGTTGGGATCCTATAATAAATAAAATTAAACCCCAACCCAAGCATACAACTGCAAGACTTCAAGATACCATAAGTTCATACTGCATAGATCGGAACAAAAGTTAAGTTTTAATCTATGGGAGCCCCGGTTAACTATGACATATGGACGTTGAACATCTCAGTCCCGCCCGTGACCATGAGTGCTGTAAAGCGTTTGAAACGTCGGGTATTTAAAAAGTTAAATATACGCGATAAATTCCGTAAAAACTAGTATTATTTCAATGTGTAGTGTTCGCGTAAATATAAGAAATCATTAGGAAATCATCTGTATGGGTCTACTCAGAAGGACAGTTACCGATCAAACTGCAAAGACCTTGCAACGTCGGCAAAAAAAATGGTGGCTAGTTTATTTTTCGCAAAGCGGACATTTGTCAACGTCAATGCTGGAAAATTGTAGGTCAGTCAACTCTAAATGGTATACTACAGTTGCATTACCCTAAGCTTTTCAAGCTGTGTGGGAGAGAAGACCAAAGAACGGGCTTAGGAGAATCATGCTGCATCATGATAATGCCTCTTTACATACCTCCCTTAGAAAAAAAGCATTTATTGAGGAATCTGGTAAGTCACCTGTCTACAGCCCTGACTTAGTTCCTTGTGATTTCTTTTTGTTCCCAAGAGGCCAAGAAAAAAGGCAAGTTTTTTCAAGCGCCAAAGAAGGTGTGGCTGCCTATGAATAAGCGATTCTCAACCTGTCAGATCAAGACTGGCAAAAGTGTTTTCAGAGTTGTTTTAGACGAATGGAACTTTGTATAGTGCATGATGGAGAATATTTTAAAAAGAGATGCCTTGGTGGACCCACAATTATATATAGAAATTACAAATTGAAGTTCTGATTTTTATTACAGGTAATGAAAGAAACAGACTTAGTTCTTCGAGGTCTGGTGGAGTAGGCAGTGGAAGAAATGTAAGAGATGATAAGGATAAGTAAGTGACAATTTAGTCTCATAATTTATTTAGCTGACGTAATAAAGACCATACAAGTCTTTGTTTCAATTGCAGTTGTAATCATGACCATACAAGTATCAAACAGTTTCCACTTGATGGTCATACTTATTTCTCCGTTTTTTATAATCTCTTAGACACCAATATTGTTTCCACGCATTCCCAATACATCTATAAATTTCTTTTGAAGTTGCATCTGTTGGCGAGATTACATGACCCAGATATACATATTCATTTTCATAGTCAATTTTGTTGTTGTTAACACATATAGGTCTTTTCCTCCTATTTGTCTTGACTTTCGTTTGTTGCTCATTCATGACTAAACCTACTCTATGACTTACAGTCTAGGTCATTTAGCATTGCCTGCATTCCTGCCGATGGTGAGAAGATTATCAGATCGTCTGCGAATCTTAAGTGCGACAGATTTTCTCCGTTGATTGATAATCCACATTTCTCCCAATTCAAGTGATGGAAAACCTCCTCAAGGACAGCTGTAAAAAGTTTTGGGGTAGCCTTGGCGTACACCTCTTCCTATTTTTATTTCCTTGGCTTCTCTTTCTAGTTGGATTCTAGCTTTGCTGTTTTTATATATGTTTTTTATTGTTCTTACGTATTTATTTTCGATACCCTGGTTTTTAAGTGCTTGCCATCTCTTCATGTTCAAGTGAGTCAAAATCCTTACTGTAATCTACAAAACCATAGTAGAGGTTATATTAAATTCCTTACCTTTTTTGAATACTTGTTTCACCACATGTATATGGTCTAATCGTGAGTACATCACTCACCTTCGATTTGCCGACGATATAGTCCTTATGGCAGAATCACTGGAGGACCTAAACACTATGCTCAATGACCTCAATAGTGCCTCCTAATGGATAGGTCTTAAGATGAACATGGACAAAACAAAGATCATGTTTAATGTCCATGTCACACCTATGCCAGTAGTTGTTGGGAGCACTATGCTCGAAGTTGTTGACGAGTACATTTACCTGGGAGAAATAGTCCGACTAGGTAAGTCTAACTTTGACCGAGAGGTCAATCGACGGATTCAACTCGGCTGGGCAGCGTTCAGGAAGTTACGACACATCTTCTCGTCAGGTATACCTCAATCTCTGAAAACTAATTTGTACAACCAGTGCGTGTTGCCAGTGATGACTTACGGATCTGAGACGCAGTCCTTTACTGCTGGCCGTATGAGGACGCTCAACGTCGCTCAGCGAGCTATGGAGAGGGCTATGCTTGGAGTTTCTCTGCATGATAGACTCAGAAATGAGGATATCCGCAGTAAAACTTCAATATATCAGTTTATCAAATATATCAATTTTTTCCTTCGTTTTTCAATGCTTTTTTGATGCCTCTGGCCTTCTGGACACATCTTTCTAGTAATCCTAACCTGTGTCTTTGGCGGTCTCTTCTCACGTTAGATTTGATTTTCTTACTTAAGTTAGCTTTATCTCTCCTTGATTCTTTTATTTTTTGGGCCATTGATGTTAGTATGTCTCTGTTTCTTAACAATTCTTAGGTTTCATTTGTTAGCCATTTTATCCCCTCTATTCTATTAGTAGGATTACTCTTTACTCCTGTAATTAATAGTTCTTCAAATATGTTGTATTTGATTTTAATATCTCGATCCTCTGTGTTTTCTATAAAATTTTCTGATTTTACTTTTAGCCTTTTAGTATTTTCTAGTATTGTAATGTTGGTTTGCTTTACCTTAAAAGGTCTGTTTCTCTTGAAATCTGGAGTCGAAGTTTGGCTCTGACCATTCTATGGTTGCTGTTGAAATTTAGGTTATTTATGACTACAATTAGTGAAATATTTACTCTTATTAGTTAGGGTATAATCTATCTCATTTCTATATTGGCAATATGGAGATTTCCAAGTCCATCTGTTATTATGTCTTTGTTTGTATAGGCTTTTAAGTACTTTCAAGTTGTTTTCGTATGCCATTTGTATGAGTTTCTCGCCATTCCTTGTTCTCTTTCCTGAACAATGAGAACCCAATACCATGAGTCCCTTCACCATACCCTCAGCCTCCTGTTCTTGCATTGAAATCGCCAATAACTATAATTAATAGAGATTGGCCGAATATTCGTTTTATATTCAGTATTCGGCAGGTTTACCGAATATTCGTATTCGGCCGAATATTCGGCTAAATCACCGAACATTCGAACCGAACATTTTCATAGTGTCCAATGTATTGAAATGTACGAATTGAGTAATGCAATGTACTTTACTGTTGAAAGTATATTTTATTTATGGGTTAAATCTACTTACTCTAAAAGTGCCTCAAATGCATAAATCTATACATTTATGTTTTTGAGGCACTGTGGATTTATTTCCGATTATGACAAATAGAAACTTGATAAATTGTTTTTGGAATCAAACAAAGAAACTTTAAATTACATTGGTACATTTCACTTTACTTTGGTCGTCAGTTTCTCTAAAATAAGTCCAAATAGTAAATCTCCTGCCGCTTATTTTTATCATATAATTATCAATTTTCACTAAGAATAAAATTCTTACGGCTCTTTACCTTATTCACTAAGAATAACGAGCCATGGTAGGTCAGATGGTTAGCGCTCGCTGTAAATTTCACAGTGCACGACCAAACCGGGTTTGATCCCCGCTGGCACCAATGAAATTATTAATTGCAATTTTAAGTACTGATTTACTAAAATTTTGAAAACATCGTGAGGAAACCTGCATGTCTGAAAAATAAGAAAAAAATTATTTCGAAGACATGTAAAGTTCGCCAACAAGCATATTAGGGCAGTGTGGTGGACAATTCCTTGCCCTACTATAACCCTCTCAGAAATGAGTGGAGGCCTGTGACCAGGAGTGGGACGTACATAGGCTATAACTTAATTAATTAAGAATAAAACAACGAAATACTTTTTTATCACAATAATAGTCAAAACATAAGCATGTGCCGGCAATTTGCTCAGTACTAGATGATGCAATAACATGTCAGGTGTGGCGGGAAGCGAGAGGCAGGGTCCGGCGCTAATCCCGTGTGCTTTACGGTAACAAGTTTCGACATATTAAATTGGTTAGGTCCCGAGGTTATCCTGCCGAATAATGTTCGGCCGAATATTCGGTTCGGTAAAAATTTTACTGAATATTCGTGTTCGGTGAAATCCATATTCGGCCCATCCCTAATAATTAATAATTAATAATTATAATTATTGTGTGTATAATTTTTTATTGCTTCTGTTAGCATAGAGTAAAACGAGTCCATTTCAATACTGCTGGACTGTTTGGTTGGAGAGTAAATTTGTATGATTGACAACCTTGCGTTTTTGGGCGGTAATTTTAAGTTGAGTATAACAATATGTTCAGATAACTATGAATTCGTCAATGTAAAATTTTAATTCTTTTTTTATCAAAAATCCCGTTCCACATTGACCTCGTGTGTTTCCTTTAGAATATAAAATAAAGTCGCCATAATCCTCTATATTCTGTCCCAGGCGTTAAACTTCACTCATTCCTACTATCGACCAGTGATGTGTTCCAATGCTAGTATCAGCTCAACCAGGCTTTCATTGGTTCTTAGAGTATGTTGCTATATAAATTATCTTTAGTTACATTGTTATTTTGACAAGGTGTTTTAGAAGGCACATGTGCTTTAAGTTTGAGTGGGTCAGTTGAAGGGTACCACAAACAAGATGATGATGATGATGATAGTTATTTCATGTACCAATGATAGCAATTATAACAATATTATAATATTAGTAATATATTTAATTAATTAGCGGATGAATGAACCGGAGAAGAACCACACTGTCGCAAAATGCCAGCTCAATATGCTGCTGTGTTGCATATAGTAAGTGTCAGAGACTCTTTTTGACTAGAAACGAGGCTTGCCATTTTAGTCCCCAGGAGTGCCAACGCATCTGCATTTTGATTCTTAATTTAGTAAAGATGTGGATGTCTATAAGCCACTGCATCCACTTAACATCAGAAATGTGTGCTTGTTTGTCACCCAATTTCTATTTAAGAAAAAACATTCATAACACTTGTAAAAACTACTCTATTCTTTTAATCAGGAATGTGTTAGTCTGAAAGCTGCTTCCATTATTTATGTCATATATTTTCAATATGCTCAATGTTTATATAATGTTTGTATAAGGTTACTTTGCAATATATGCCCAATTTCGCAGAGAAGGTTCAGAATAAGTAATATGGTGAAGAAAAGTTAATTAAAAAAATCTGAAACATTCTGTCCTTTTTACCTATTAAATTCAGAATCCATGGTAATGAATTATTTTAACTGATTGTCCTTCATAAATATCTAACGTCTTTTATTTTACTATGCAAGCACACATTTGTAAGTGATTTGTTTGTTGAATTGAATCACACACAGAGGAGCCTGTGTATGTATAGTTATTGCCCGTAAATCACATTTAAATTGAAATAAATTCAAATAGAAGTAGAATATTTACTTGTATTTTCAAAAACTACAATAATGGTCTATCAATATTATATATAAATATAAAATTTGGATTCTCTTTGCCAAATAATATTGTAGAGATAGCATTTATTTATATTTAGTTTTAATGTATGGTATTTAAATTTATATTTAAAAATATATAAAATAATAGGTAATTCAGTATCAGCGCACCACCAATCCACGTAGATTTCTGGCGTTTTACAATCCTGTCCATCCAAAGGCTGTCTGATTAATATCGCTATCACTATCTATTGCTATGGCAATATTTAGGGTTTACATATAGATTCCTCAAAAATTTGCGGTAGCAATTGATACACATCATTTCTTGCTCTTACTAAATTCAATAAGATTCATTAAACAGGATCTGAGTAAGATGTTATTTAAGTATGTAAAATATACAATATGTAACATAATTAACGCACTTTGAGAAAGTGGTTTGTTCAGAATCGTTTACAGAATCGATTCCTATCATTTTTAACCTGTAATAGTGTATAGGTAATTTTTTATCCCAAAAATAATTAAAACTACGTAAATTACAGTCACACTAAATCTGTAAGTACAGTCAAAACAAACTGAAATGGACTGTAACCTAAGGCAATAAAACTTTTAAGAGTGCAGTTTTATTTGTATTACTAATTTTGTCATTCAATAAAAATAAGGCAAAATGAACTTTATTTCAAGCACAACAGTTTTCTGGAATAAGTATAACTAATTTGATAAAAAACCAGTGCATAAGAATGTTTAACTAAAAATTCAGTGTATGCATTATGATTATAACATAATATACTAATTAGGGTGTCTGAGGGTGTGCGTTAATTACGTTACATATTGTATAAGGTACAGGTAACTAATTTCCATTAATGTTATATTACAGCTGGGGTGCCAGTAAACCAAGAGAGCCAGAAAATTTTAACACTTATGGTCTGAGCCTACAATTTTTAGAGTCTATCAATGTGCAGCCACCTTTGGTGAAGAAAGTGTTTGTTGCTAATGTAAGTGATGTTTTTATTTTAATGTTAAGGGGATATTCAAGCATAAGTGTGAAGAATAGGTTTTTAACTATCTATTGTTGCTTTGCATCAAAACAACTGAGCTAGATAACCAAAAGACACAATGGCAGTTGGGACTGATTATAAATTGTGAATAATTGACAAAGTTATCATCCTCTATTTCACTGTTTCCTCCTACAAAATTGGACAGATTCCCAATTGTTTTGGACAACAATATAAGAATGGTTGTGGTTAAATCTGTATGTTTTCTTATGTCTGAATGCTTGGTAAGTTCTTGCTGAATGTCTCATAAAGGCATTATGGCTGGGCAGTTTTAGTAAAAAAGAAACAAAACAAGAAAATGACAGTAATAGCTTAGATTGTATTGTAAATTAATATTTGCTATAGGGTCCTTAATCATTATCCAGGGAAAAAATTAGAGGAATATGTTATGTAGGGACTAAACAATGCCTGGATAACTTCTTAATTCTTTTATTTTTTAACCACAGTAGTCAATTTGCAGTATTTAAGTACTTGTAAATAATATTCCTAAGATTGTTAATAATTATTACTATTGTATTTTAGCTGGATTATAAAGCTGATCGTGCTAAAATCAAGGAAGTGTTTAAAATGGCTGGGAAAGTCTATAATGTTGATTTAGCAGTAGATAAAGATGGTAATAGCAGAGGATTTGCAGTGGTTGAATATGACCATCCTGTTGAAGCTGTTCAGGTAAGTTTTCAGCTTTTGATACCATTGGATATTTTGATGTTATGTTATATATAGTGGAAGAGTGGTGGCAAATTTGCTTGTTGCTCAACACCCTGTCAAGATTACGCTTTTTTAAGCCTACTGTACTTTATTTTATTTGAGTAGTCCTGTGGGTCAACTGTACTTAAAACTTGGATAAATCCCTGCAGTATACAATACAATAATATACATTTAGGGCATTGTTGGGGCTGCCATGATACTGCAGTGCCTCTAGCATGTTCGCGCACGCAGGGGTAGAGTTTACCGGCCATGCTGAAAAAAAAGCCAGGCAATATTTAATAATTTTCTGAAGGCTATCATCGACAGTGGGGACTGTCCACTTGTCGAGCATGTGTGCAGGCTCACTTTAATCACTTAGGTTTAAGGTACTAACATTTGTTACAAAAGCTGACTGCCTTGTTGGTCTAGTGGTTGTAGTAGTGCGACTGCTGATCACGAGGTCCCGCTCCCGGGTTCGAATCCCGGGTCGGGCGAGAAAAAAATCACTTATTGAGTTTTTCCATTAAGAAATTCTCAGTAGCTGTACGGAGTCATGAAGATGGCGGTGTCTCACTCCCGTGCCTCGGAAAGCATGTAAAGCCATTGGTCCTGTGCCTGATTTCTCTTCAGTTGTGTGAGTTTACTGTCCCATCAAAAACTATAAGAGTAAGAGAATAGAGATAGCACCTGTGCTTGCACATACACTTGGGCACTAGAATCCTGTCCTGTGTGGATGGCTAGTCTACGTTGAGGCTGGTCGCCGTGACAGACGGGAATTCAGTATGGAGTACATTGTTATTATTATTATAAAGGCTGATTTACACAGGGTCAGTAACAGGTGCCAGTGTTGGAACCGAAGACTGACTTATATTCCGTGGTTTACATGCAGCCAGTAGTTGTGATAACTTTTTTGGGGTGTATGCACGTTATTGAAGTCAGTGGGCAAATATTAAGTCACGGAAATGGCGGGATTTAGTAAAATTGAAATATTTGTCGAGAAAGTGTTTAAAATGTTTTCTTGAAAATTTGATGCAAATGTTAGAAGAAGATATATCTAAAAAGAAACGACTAGTATTTTATCTACCTGTAAGTAATATGTTGACCTCATAGCTTTAATTTTATTTTTAACTTCAGTAGGGCTTAACTAGCTAGGCTAGGGCTAGCTAACTTCGGGGGATTCCTTCTATATTAATTTGCTGAGAAATGTTTTGCAATGCTTTTGCACACATTTCACATCCCATAGACATTCATTTTCGCTATACAACTGAACCAATCTTAAGTTTTCGTTGTCGTTTAATTTTCGCGTCATTTTCGCTTGAATTTTTGATATGACGCGACGTCACCGTACGATGCAGCGCCAGTGACTGACCAAGTACTAGGCAAGGGCGTTTTTGGATTTGAACGCAAACCGATATTTATCCGATTTCAGATTTCAAAATCCGTTTTTAAAAATCCGATTTCAGTATCGCTTAGCCACGCCAATTCGTTTGCGTACTTAGATTTCGTTTTATAAGTTAACAAAACGACAAACGCAAATCTAACTACGCTAAATAAATTGACGCGTGAGATCGTTTTAAATGAGCTTTTAATTTATTTGTTGATATATATGATATGTTTTGACTGCAATATTTACACACTGCAACTCCAAGAGCGTTTTCTTTTTTGTCAAAATGAGTCCACTTCACTGGGTTTAAGCGAAATTTTGAAAATCAATACAGTTCTCGTCTAATCAATTAAAAAGTCTAAACAAAAAAAACTTAACAGTCAAAATTAAAAATATTTAAATGTTATATAACTTACTCACTTAAAACATACACTCACACACAATTCACTCCTAATTTTTAAATATTTTTATAAATTTTTTCATATATTTACTAAACAAAAAGGTATTAAGGCAATAAATATCAGTTAATTATTTAATACAATACACTATTACGACTGACCGGCATGGGAGCAGTTGTCAGTTGTCACCAGGATTAAATTTACATCTAAAGTCTAAAACATAACAACATGAAAACAAAAAATTATTTTAAGTAAGCAAACACTTAACTAAAAACAAAAATATATCATCACACAATCTCTCAAATATAGCCCTAAACGACTTAACAATAAGACAGATATTGATCGCACACTGAACCAAAAATTCATCAACGCATAAACTCGCAAAGCCAATATAGACTTTACGTACTAAGCAGTAAGGATAATATTGATCCCATATCTCAATGTGTAATAGATTTCGATATTCCATAGCCGACAAACCGAAATCTGATTCTTAAACTTCACGTCATAAAAAAACGGATTGGGATGTCTACGCAACAGTTTGCGTTTAAGTTTGGATATTGTCGATTTTGTTTTGGATTTGGATTGGTTTGGTTATAAAGATCGTAAGAGTTTAGCTAGTTAGGTCGATTTTTGAAATCGGATTTTCTAGTTTGAGCAATCTATACGAATCGATTTGTGTTTGAAATCGGATTTTAGATTCGTTTTGATATATCCGACGCATGCCTACCAAGTACTGACTCGGTCATTTAAACAAGGTCAATACCGATATCAATACTCGCGTCGCGTCGTTGTCGCAGAGGGAGTGGAGTGACTTAAAAATATTCAAGCCGGAATATTGAAGTCAGCACTGGCGCGCCAGCGCTGTACTGACGCCAAATCAATTTACACTATGTCAGTATCGGGTCAGCAGTCAGTACTGGCTTGCCTGGAATTTGGAGCCAGTTACTGACGCTGTGTAAATCAGCCACTAGCCGCGCGCAGAAAGTTTGCTCATGACTACCCTTCCTGCCTCCGCCAATCGCATCCCGCGCTCGCCATGTTAGAACCGTTAACAACGCAATCGTGCACTCACTCATATTCATTCTTGTTAAATTTTTGTTTGTTTTATGTTAGTGTCATTTTTTATCAAAATAGGCAGAGGAAAAGCTTATCGCAAAGCGAACATCTTATTATTTTAAAAACTGTAACGGTTTTTTAGAAGGAAAAACAAAAAGGTTCGCCTATAATAAATCTAAGTAACAACTACAAGGTTTTTTTATTAATAATTTTTCTTTTATTAACTTATGGCTATCGAAACCACTATTTTAGTAACATGTCTTCTTGTCAACCGTTCTAACCATAGACACCCAGAAGCCATGACTTCATTGGCAAACTTTTTGCGCGCAGTTAATAGGTTTTTAGGGTTCCGTAGTCAACTAGAAACCCTTATAGTTTCGCCATGTCTGTCTGTCCGTCTGTCCGTCCTCGCTTAATCTCTGTGTCCGTTAGCACTAGAAAGCTGAAATTTGGTACCAATATGTGTATCAATCACGCCGACAAAGTGGTAAAATAAAAATTGGAAAAAAATGTTTTATTAGGGCAGCCCCCCAATATGTAAAGTGGGAAGTGATTTTTAATTTCAACCCTAACGTGTGATATATTGTTGGAAAGGTATTTAAAAATGAATAGGGGTTTACTAAAATCATTTTTTGATAATGTCAATAATTTCGGAAATAATCGCTCCAAAAGTAAAAAACAATGTGTCCCCCCTCTAACTTTTGAACCATAAGTTTAGAAAATATGAAAAAATCTGAAAAGTAGAACTTTATAAGAACTTTCTAGGAAAATTTTTTTGAACTTGAATGGAAACAACAGTACCCACTACCGGGAGCAGTTGCAGGAGCGCGGAGCGCTGCTGGAGCGCGAACATAATGGATCCCACCTTTAAACTCATAAGTGGGAACACTTATTGTGACGGACGGGAAACTACGGAACCCTACACTGAGCGTGGGCCGACACGCTCTTGGCCGGTTTTTTTAATTTACTAACACATGGATTCTTTTTATCCGGGAAATAATTATTTTTTATTTTTCATTTATTTTATAGTCATCGTTTCGTTAGAAAAAAAAGTACAATGAAAACCTTTGTATAATGTAGGTACCACTGTTGGACGAAGACCACCTCCCCTTTTTAACGTAACGACGTCTGCTGGACGTTGCTGGATGAAATACAGTAACCGAACCGAACCGAACCTGTTCTGACCTGGTTCTGTACCCCACAAAGAAAAAATTGCTGCCTGTTTAATAATTTAAAAAAATTATTCAGACACGACGGAATAAAATCAACTAAAATGAAGAACAAAACACAGTCATAAACTGAATGTAACATAAAATCAAAAGCAACAAAACCTAAGATATTATAAGTATCCATCATTTTTATAAAAGTTTAGTCTCAAAAAACTAATGTTTAAGGTCAGTTACAAATAAGAGAAGAAATAATTAATAAATTCCATTTTTATGACATTAGCTTAGTTCATATATTAATCAGTCTTTTTTAGAAAACGAGATCTTAAAGACATGAAAGCGTCGAGTGTCTCATCGTGTAGACGTGATCTTATTTTATTACGAGGGTGACACTGAAAGTTCTTAGAAAATCAAAAATTGAACAAACTAGCAAGTTATTAGTTTTATTATAACTTTTCAAGATAGTGTCCATTTATATCAATACATCGTTGCATCCGATGGAAAAAGTGAGAAAAGCACTTTGTTGCCCACTCGTCCCAAGGAGTCTCTTCGACGGCATTTTGAAACGCAGCTACTGTTTCCTCGGCGTTCATGAAACGTTTTTCTCGAAGTTTTTCTTTTATTTTCGGAAATAAATAAAAACCACAAGGCGCGAGGTTGAGGCTATATGGCGGGTGACCCTATAATTCCACGTATGACGTCGCCAAGTAGTCGATCGTTTGCTTGGCGGTGTGCGACGAGGCGTTGTCGTGGTGAAGAAGTCTACTACTGCGAGGTCGTTTCTCCCGAACTTTTTCTAAGACAAGTGACAAACAATTGTTAGTTTACCACTCTGCAGTAACTGTTTTTCGATCCTCTAAAACAATTGTTGCGTAATGAACTGTCCTTCCGAAGAATGAGGCCACTATCTTTTTCTCCACGCTTCGACCTCTCTTCACTTTAGTTGGCAACTCCTCGGAAGGAAACACCCAGACAGCAGACAAATGCAGCTTTCGTCACCCGTAAGTATGTCGAACACAGCATTTGAGTCACCTCCGTTAAATCTTTGAACCACTTCACGACACCAATCAACACGTCGTAGTTTTTGGGCCTCTGTCAAATTATGACATATTAACCAGGCACAAAGCTTCCTGGCCGCTAAATATTCTTGGAGAATTTTGTACACTTTACTCATACCGATGCCTAAGCTGGTCCGAATCTGCTGAGCCACTCTTTTGTCAGTCTCTATTATACGCCGTACCACACTGATGTTAGCTTCAGCCGTGGCCGTAGAAGGCCGTCCCTCACGCAGATCATGGATGAGATTTGTGCGACCATGTTTAAACTCATTAAACCGGTTGTAAAGAGTGGCACGAGATGGGGCTTCATCGTGAAAGGCCAATCGAAGTATCATAACTTTCTTGTTGACTTAAATGACATTGAAAGTCATAAAAAAATCGATGTATAAAAAATTTGTTGTTAAATTCATGCTGACGTAACACAGACAATTTTCAATTTGGCGACAAATCGTAAACAAATGACAAATTAAATACATACACAATACTATTGACAGAGTTCAATTTTCAAAATTTGAACTTATTATTTTATTATATCGTTTACAAGTGACCAGTTCTAGAACTTGCTAGCTGTGGAAAAAGCTCTTTCAGACTCAACACTGGTCGGCGTTATGGAAATCTGTTCAAAATTTTCTTTAGGATTTCTCCATGACCTCCACCGTTTTCAAATAAAGCCAACGTGAAACAGTTGCGCTGATTACACTCGTTGATTTGTGTTGATGATCACTACCCATACTTGCAAGACAAAGTTGACGTTTGAGCTTTTCTTTAAAACTGAGCGGCGATGGATCAGAACTATCGCACAGATTTTCTGAAATAGAGTTCGTATTAGTCCACGTGGTCGTGCAATCGTCAACATCCATGGATGCAGCTTGATAGATCACATTTTTAATTTCATCATACGTAGGTATTTTAAATGTGTCTTCGTTTTCCTCACTCTCATTTAAAAATTGATTAGGGTTGGGTAAGTATTGTAAGGCACCGACAATATTATAGAGTCGCCTCTCTATAATTCTCCATTTCAGTGAAATTGCCAGTTGCCTGGCAGACATCGTGTCTTGGCTGTCTAATGATTTTATTAAACATTAAGGAGCTACACCTAATCCTACCAATTCAAATATTGTTCGAATTTGCGTATTAGAGTAGGTAATACCTACTCATTACTTAGAATGAAAATATGCACTCAATTTTGACTAAAATCCGGAAAAACCGGATTGAGATTTAAAACCGGATTTATAAAACTAGAAAATCCGGATTTTTTGGTTATTTTCGAATTTCGAAGAATTCGGATTGCAATCTCCGATCTCAACTTACATATATGGGAATTAAATAGAAAGTTTTATACAATATTGGTAATAAATAATAATAAACAACTTCTTTAATCCATTAACTATGTAAGTAGTAACATGACACCTGCATGTACTTCTACTGCTGTGATAAATCAATTGTGTATGATTATTTTCAGGCAATATCAATGTTTGACAAGCAGATGTTATATGACCGTCGCATGACAGTTCGAATGGATCGTGGTGTGTCAGATAAGACAGAAATTAGGTTACCGGAGGGGTTGAAAGGAATTGGTCTTGGACTGGGCCCTAATGGGGAACCCTTAAGAGATGTGGCGAGGAATTTGCCTCAGACACCAAGTACTACAAACTTGAGCTTGGCTGGCACTCCAGGAATTAGTGCTGGAGTATTGGGCGCGGTGCCAGCTGCAGGCGTGGCATTAAATGGCCTTGGCACTGGACTCTCAGCTAATACACTTGGTACAAATGCTGCATTAGGAGGCAGTTTGAGCTTGCAGGTATTTGTATAATTTTTAATATTTATCTTTGCTGCCTGAAATAGAATTATTTTAGAATTCTCATATGTTCAATTAGGAATTTTTCACTGTTGAAAATTTTACAGTGTAAATTTAGGTTTTGTAAAGGCGTTTATTTCAATAAACATAAATATTTTTAAAAGAAATATAGATAGATCTTAATAAATAATTTTCTTATTTTTTTTGAAATTTCAAAAAGCTAAATTTTCAATTTAATTTTTTAGGCTTTGGGTTTGACGGGTTTAGGGGCATTGCAAAATCAACTGCTGCAACAGGGTCTCACAGCCAACGACCTGGCTACTGTTCTGTCAGCACAAGCAGCAAATGTTAACACAAATAATTTGGGATTAAACACTACAGACTTGGGATCCAGTGTTATGGGTAATTCCAATATGGGCGGCAATGTGCTGGGTGGCAATCCCAGTTTAAGTAGTGGATCACTGTCAGGTATATATTCTCTTCAAACATATTATCTTACAAGTATTTAACAAAGAACAATTTCTGCATGTTTGGTATTTCAGGCTCAAACAGACAAATGGGAAATGTACCAGTTCCTGGTCAGGGCTATGGTCGTGATCCAGGAGTACAGCAAGGTGGAAGGGATAAAGACATGGTTATAATTTCTAATGTGAGTAGCCTCTGAGGTATCACTTCTATACTACTAGTAAGGTCTTCTACTTTGACACTTTCACTGTCTGGTTTTCAGATGCAATAGTAAGACAATAGTGATGACCTATATGTAGTGTATGGGGCAGTGAAAGGGTTAAAGTAATATGTTTTTTTTTTATTATTTAAAGAATTTGTTGAGAAAGTGTTAAATATCATCATCATTATAATTACTGCATTTTACAAATGAATTATGTAGCTATAATAAATAACATGCAATTAGGTGGAAAGGTTCTTGAGAGGCAACTGAAATGTAGGGCGAATGGATCAGCTTGATTGGGGAAAAACCACTCTCTTACAGAATACCTGCTGTATGAGCTGTTGTGTTTCATATGCTGAATCACAAAATACCAGCGTAAGAGTAGAATACCAGCTTAATGGATCATTCTTCGGGTAGCCGAAACCGGCATCCCACACGATGTGCTTACGCATGCCTTTTAATGCAGCGGGAATGCCCTAAAAGTGCATGAAATATATCAATTATTAGTGTTAATATAAGACTTTCAATCTTTTATTTATTTCAGCTTCCGTCAACAGTTTCTTGGCAATTGATTCGAGAAAAGTTCAGTGAGTGTGGCGATGTTAAATTTGCTGAAATGACAGCACCAGACACAGCAATTGTTCGTTTCCATAAAGAGTGGGATGCAGAGAGAGCAATAAGTATCCTTTAAAATCTGTAAATGTATAGTTATATAAAAAGAACTAAAAAACTAAAACTATTATTCCCATAGTTTATAAAGGGTCAAATATTCAAAACTATGGGAATAATATCATAGGTCTATGGAAATGCACATGCAGGATTTTAAACATACTTGGTACATTGGCGTACTTCAAAATAGCATGTTATTCTTTATGTTACTCTTTATGTTATTGTATGCCATGTTGATAGGTTGATATTGGATTGATATTGGATTCTGATAAGTACCTGATCGTAACTGATAATACAAGATATATTTATTATAACATGTTATGCATTATCTAAGAAATTATCTTTTTTATATAGAATAGGGTGACAATCGAGTACACAGTCCACCTGATGGTAATGCAGATATGTTGTCACCCGTGAGGACTTAGGTGGAATTTCTCGTTTCCAGTAAAAACGGTCTCCGGTTCTCTACACTCACCATACGAAACACAGCAGCATTAAGCTACTATATGGCGCTGGTATTCTATGAGAGCGTGGTCCTTACCCGGTCGAGCCGACCCATTTGTGCTACAATTATACTACTAATATAATTGCAGCATGGCTCTACCACGTAAAATCTTTAGTTGCAAGCAGCTATTCCTAGACTGGTATATCCTCCAAAGCATGCAATTTTCCCGATCATATTTTAATGCATCCAGTAATTACTGGAAACTGATGCATATCAGGTTTGTGGTTGTTATTTAGCCTTAATTGCGACGCTTAGTAAGTAGACTATCGATGTTAGTGCTTGGTATCACTAATGCTACAACTTGTCACTTGTTTGGACATGAAGTTCAGGAGTAGTTAAATTGGATCTTCCGAATGCCATTTTTTTTAGGAGTTTCATCCTGGCAGAGTTGTCAGGCCGCCGCACACATGGCTATTTTACGGACGGGACGTAAGTACGGCGAATGAAAGAGAGAGTTAGCAGTATGTATTGTTCATTGTAATTTATTGGCCGAATATATGAAAGGATATTAAGAATATAAGATGGAGAGAAACTGGTTGGAGCGCTAGATGAATAAAAGGTGAAAAGGTTTTGTAAATTGAAAGGTTGTAATTGGGTTAGCTAAAATACTTTTTTAAATAGTTTAATATAGTTTTCTTTAACGTCTCAAAATTTATGAAGTTTTTTGGCCTTTATCTAAGAACACTAGAAAAAAATATTTGCTATTCGGCTTAAAAGTAAAAGAAAATGATAGTTTAACATGCCACTGCAGCATACCATCATAAAGTTCCAAGCATTTCTGTGGTAGAAATATGTTTTTTTTTGCATAATTTTCCTAACAAATATTTCAGAAATGTTTGACAGGACTCGTATTGATGGCAGGACAATTGACGTTCGCTTCTACTAAATGTGACGTCATGCAATGCAGGTTTGTTCATTACTTTATTGTGTTTTTATGAATATAATACTTAAATTATTAAAGTACATTATGAAAGATGTCTTGAAAAATAGTGTACAAAATATGTGAATTTTAAATTACAATAATTTTCTTTGAAATTAATCAATTCAATTATTATTTCAATTTGTCATCCTTTCTATAAACTTCTATTCTTTCTAAAAAATCTTCAACAATCCATATTTTTAACATATAAATCATAAACTTACGAAAACAAAATTTATTATAAAATGTTACGATAAGATGCTCAGGCGGCTTGCGTAAATTTACGAGTTAAATTATACATAATTTTAACTGATCAGTGATATCCAGATTGATTTGAATTGATTGAGAATGAAATGACAGGGGATTTCAAAGAAAACGAGTAGTAAGGCCTTTCTAATTTGGCCTTTCTTAATTGTTGTTGCTGTTCTGTAGTGTAAATCAATATTCTTATCAGAAACTTTTTATTTAAATTTAAACTCATTTTCGAATTTACAATATTCAAATTTAAACTTTAGAAACAATTTTTTTTTTGTATAAAACTAGTAACTGAATAATAATACTAAAACCCAGATAAATGAAATCTCAAGGGTCCATTATTTTACATATTTATTTATCTTCAAGAGCTCATTTACCCAGTTACTGGATATCCAGGTAATTAAAAGTATTCCACTGATAATAGGGATAGTAACAGAAAATGACTTAAAAAAAACACATTAGTTTAATCAACCGCAATTGGCTCCTTGGAACTGGCTAAACCTGGGTGTAATCGCACTTCGGTTTTTAGCCATGACACACACAAAAGTAACAGTATTGATTAAAAAAGTGGTCTAGGTGTGACTCGCAAGGTCCACACGACTAACTTCCCAGTGGAATGAATAAAGAAATATGTGTTTTAATATTTTATACAATCTTTCATTCGGCACAAAAAACGACTTAACCGATTTTGCTCCAAATTTAATAAGTCACATAATTATGCGTTAAATGAAACTGGTCTAATGTCAATATCAGTCTTTGTTCTCGGTATACACGAAGCGAAAATTGAATCCGAACATACATACATACTATCGTGTGCACACATGGACATCCTTTAAAAACCACTATTCAAACTCTTAAAGACCTTGAAACGTGGAGATATGTTAAAATTTCCAATTTGTAAAATCGGACCCATTACAATAACTTCCCACTGGGAAGTTAATTATTGTACTCCCAGCAATTTTTATAAAATGCCTGCCCATTATGGTAACGTACGTTAATGAAGTATTCTTAACAAGGCTTCTGTGTAGAGCATGGTATGAATGCATTTTATTGAAAATATTTTTGAGGAATTTACGCAAGTCGCCCAAAGTTACTGTTTTTGATTTATATTGTTAACTAATTAATTTTTACTCATTTTTCTGTCAGTATTATATTAGTTAAGTATCAGTCATTAATTTTATAGTGATATCTCTGAAAATAAACTTTGCATAAGTCACTTTAAGCGCATTATTGCAATACACTGATGATGGAATGATTCCTAGGCTTATCAGAGTTTCTTAATGATCTATATCTTATTGTACATTTTGACGGACAAGTATTTATATACACACTGTTCATTTTATGATAAATGAACTGAATTCCTTTGAATGATACTGTCGATGTTTTATATGTTATTCAGTGGTGCTCAACTCTGGGATGTTTTATTTTTCATGTTGGGTGAATGTTTTATATTCAAGTTTGTACTGCCCAATCTTTTTTGATTATACCTACAACAGTCTTTGCTATGTTTAAGCTTGAATTATGTTGGATCTACGAGTATGTGCAGCTCAAATTGAGGAAACAACTGAACTAATTTCTAATCCATGGGGCAGTTTGACTTTTACTTAACCTCTTAAGCCTAAACGTTATCTTAGGCCATTAGACTAAGATTACTTCAGATATACAATTGACTGCTCGCGTTAAACTAAAAGGATAGTTTTTTAAAATCATTATGGTGAGGCAGATGCAAGCATTAAGTATCTTAGGCCATTAGACTAAGATTACTTCAGATATACAATTGACTGCTCGTGTTAAACTAAAAGGATAGTTTTTTTAAAATCATTATGGTGAGGCAGATGCAAGCATTAAGTTAATCCAATTTTAATTTAATGCACTTTATATCTCTTACTTATCGCAAACTTGACTGCAGCTACAATTGCCACATGGCAATGTTTTATGAAAAACATTAAAAATGAACTGTAGTGTTCTTTTTTGAACATTGTCTTATATTGTTGATTATGACAATTATTTTTTTTTAATATTTTTATTTTGATAGCATCACTGTCATATAAGTACATCACTGATCATATTGATCATTTGTTGTTGTTTATTTTAATGCAGTTATTCAATTGTAAATCGTTTGTTGGGAGATCCAGTTTCTATCTACTGCTGTTGGGCGCGGCTGGTCAATAAACCTTTGTAATTTTTGTGTTTTCAGGAATATGGTATCGAAGTCGGTCTGTTGATCTGAAAACAGCTTGTCATCTTCGTCTTTACTCATCTGCTGCTAACGTGTCTGAGTGCTTGGTTTCTGTAGACTTTGATCCATTGACAAATAATTGTATCTTAGATTAGTATAAGTGTCTCCATTTTTGCTGTACATTATAAGGTTTTAATGAATAAATGTTTAAATGGTAAAGGATGATGATCATGTTCTTATTATTCATATTGTCGTGAAGGTCCACTGAAGAGAATCTTTCATAACAAAATGTTTAAGTTGTAAAGGCAAGTATTTTGTTTTATAACATTCATCTTAAGTAATTAAACGGAAACTTAAATCCTTTGACGGTGTGTTAATATTTTGAGAATCAAACAACTGGAGTTTTGTGGCCTTATTATGATTGAAGGGGAATACAAAGTGAAGTTGTCACAATCTTTCTTTTTGGTAATCTATGGGAATATTTTGAAGTTTATTGGAAATCAGCTTTGATGAAGACTATCTCCAATATTAAGGGTTTTTAAGTTTCCAATTTGATTTTGAATCGAATGCAATACTTGATTTGATCTATCTAGATATTGATGATTGATCTATTGAAATCTGATGGAGGTCATTTTTCTCGATAGACTTCATGGGGTGGATTCGAATTTAAGTGATTATGTATGTAGTGATTATAGATAAAACCGATTGATGTCTAAGATGAAGTTGGTGTATTAGTGAATTGTGTTCAATTTGGTAATGACTTCTGAATTAGTCTACCTTTACTTTTAACCATCACAGCAAAGGTACTCTTGTGTAGCAAAAATGATTCTCCACTTTTTTCTTGTGTACTCATAAAATACAGTAGGTAATAATAGCAACTGGATTAAATAATGTGAGAAATTTATTAAAAATGCAATTTTTTTTGGTATTTCCTCCCACTGGTTCTTAAGTAAGTTTGAAAAGTACATTATCAGTACTTTAAAAAGGATTTTCAAGACGTTATGCATATTTTAAATATTTTTTTTGAGACTTATTTTTCACAGTAAGAGAAATGTTTCTTTGGAGGTTGTCAATTCCTTCAAAGTTTATCAGAACGCTCACATTGTTGTACGTGGTAAGTTTTCAAGTTATCGCATAAGGATTAATTCTTGTTTGCAAAGGATTTGAATGGATTATTTAGAAATGTTTTCTTTAAGCTCCGTGAATTACGATTTCTTGTGTATTGTTTGTTTTACTATATTAATCTGTTTATGATAAAATATAGATGTGTTGATTGATATTTGCCGATCTTGGTGTGTACTGTGGCTGAAAATTTTCTCTCATTATGAACTGGCGCCCTGGGAATTTGGTGCCATTTCTAAAATATATTTTTGACATATTAATCTGACTTAATGAAGAAATATTATTTAAAATATTGGATATCTTCCAGGTAATATTCAACTTGATGGATGTTAATTCTGTGATAAGTTTATAACATCAAATAGTAAAGCAAATATATTATCAGACAATTTTTAAAATTAAGCTTTGTCAGGATGATGGTGTCCACCTTGTCGATTTTGACCGCAGTATCGACTACAATGCATTTTTACAATTCCAAAATTGTATGTGCAAAATGCAAATATTTAGGTGCTATCGCATTTGTATCTTCATTTTATGTTTACGAGGGGTGATCAAAAAGTAATGATAATAAATATTAAAAACGGTGATTATAGTTAAAAAACTAATTTATTTTTCTATGTAGTCTTAACAAGTCAATGCATGTTGTCCATCTTTTTTCTAAAGCTAGAATTTCCTTAGAAAAAAGGATATCTTGGCCCTTCAAAGGTCTCAACAGCGTCCACTTATTGTCTGTAAATTTCTTGCCTAGAAGGTGTTCCTTGAACCGAGGAAATAGAAGTCTGGGAGATAATTCTGACTAATAGGCCGGGTGTTCGAGTAGTTAAAATCCCGTTTCATGAATGGCAGCCATTGCAACTGCGCCTTAGTGAGCCAAAGCGTTATCTTGGTGATACAGTACTTTAGCTCCTCGGTTTGCCGCGTCTTTTTTTCTTAATAGCCTCCCGCAATCTTCTTATTAGACAAGTGCGCGCAGTAAGAGCCCGAAATAGTGACCCTTTTTTTAAAATAACGTAATCATATTTATACATAACAATTTAAACAGCAACCGTTGCTATTGTACGTATATGGGCCGGCTCGAACCGAGATGGTACCACGACCTCAAAGAAGACAATCGTGAAGTAGTAGCTTTGCTTCTGCGTTTCGTCTGGTGAGTGCAGGTGGCCGGTGGCCCAATACCCCCCTAACCCCTTATAATGGTTGTGGACTTAAATAAAACTACCCTAGGAGGGTACCAGCACCCCCAATGACGGACTATCCCTCGCTGAGCATCCACGCCCAAGCTACCCTACTCTTCCTGAGCGTGGGTGCTCAGGCTGCCTCGCGTATTCTGGAGGAGGTGAAATTCCGCCCAACACTAAATCTGCTCGGGCAAACGTAGCAATAAGTCAAAATCGCCCCCTGCCACGCTATCTGTGAATTTCTGCAAGGGACTCTTTTTCAGGGGACTTCATTCAAACTTCAAATTAGACCATCCCTTTGTGTCCCGGGCTGGAGGTTCCGTGTACGTCAGAGAGGACATCTGTTTTCGACGCCTCGGCAGCCTTAAGTTACGGACCTGTCCATTTTATGCGCAGCGCATAGACGACGACGACCATCCCCGCGTCTACGGGTGACTATAGGTACCATAGCGGCAATGCTGACACCGACGGACTCATCGACCACGTCCAAATGGCTGCAGACTCCGTGCTACAACAGGTCCCATGCGAGAGACGGTGATGCTTGGTGATTTTAAAGCCCACCACGCTGAATGGCTTGGTTCTCGTTTAACTGATCATGCGGGTAGATCTGTTTGACTTTGCTTTGGCTACGGTCTGACACAACTGGTTACTTCGCCTACGCGGATTCCAGATGTGGAGGATCATGCACCTTCCCTGTTGGACCTTCTGCTGACCTCTCATCCGAACGGATATCAGATTTCCGTCGACGCTCCTTTAGGCTCCTCAGACCATTGTCTTGTCCAGAGTGTGGTAATCACGCTTAAATCGCAATTGCATTCTGCAGGTTGCCGCCGTGTTGGGCGGCATTATAGGTCAGCCGTTTGGGACAGGATGCGGTCTTTTTGCATCCTACCCGTGGAGGCGTGTTTGTGCTTCTCGGCGGATGATCAGCGTTTTGCTGATTCTGTCGCTGATGTGGTGCTACAGGGAATGGAACATTTTATTCCATCATCTGAGGCATATCGGAGGCAGAACCCAGCCATGGTTTGGTTGCTCCTACAAAATTGCATTACGCCATAACCAAGAGTGCTACCAGGCCTGGGTCCACGCATCGGCGTCTCGGGATGCAAATACCAGCACTCTTAAAAAGAAATCTAATTCCGCCTCCAGATCCTTCAAAAGTGTCATTGTCTAAGCAAAGTTAGAGAACACAGTCACAGTAGCACATCGGCAGAATTGGCGCGAAACAAGTTCGTTTTCCTTCAGAAACACGTGCATTCTGGTCTCGGAACGACGACTCACCGGCCCATGCCACAAAGGCAAAGCCGATCTGCTCTCTTTGTGTCCAACTCGACTCTTGATGACGGGGGAAACACACTGCCGACCATCCCGCGGTGTGATTGCTCCATGCAGGATGTGCTGTTTACACAACCCTCGGTGCGCAGAGTGCAATTGAATCACTAGTTTTCTTGCAGATCGAAGCATTAAAGTCATAATAAACGGTGCATACTCCGACTACAAGCCCATTAACGCTGATGTTCCACAAGGCTGCGTACTATCACCAACGCTGTTTCTTCTGCATATCAATAACATGTTGCAAACCGGTAACATTAATTGCTATGCATACGATAGCACTGGTGATGTTTTATACACCGGCCGTGCCAATAGTTCTCGGGAAAACGTCGCCGAGTACCGAGACCAACTTGTGTCTGATGTCGACACTTTGTTGAACTAAGTCTCGGACTGAGGACGACTAAATCTAGTCCAATCCCCAGAAGACACAAATTTGCGCGTTTACCGCTAAAAAGATCCCCTTCGTCGTCGTATCTCCTCACTTTCAAGGCGTTCGTCAGTATTAGAATTCTCGGCGTCGACATAACGAGTGACGTGCAGTTTGGTGGTCACTAGGAAGAGAAGGCCAAATTCCTCTACCTCTAACAAAAAATCTGCAGCAGAGCGGGACAGTATTTCATGCCGGCACACTGCCTGCGACTTAACAAGGCGCAGGTTCGGCCGCAAATGGAATACTGTTCCCATCTTTGGGTTGGGGCTTCTCAGTGTTAACTCCTTCCATTTGATCGCATCCAGCGCAGGACTGTTCGAATGATCGGCTTGAGTCACTGGCACTGCAAAGAGATGTTGCATCGCTATGCGTATTTTATAGCATTTGCCACGACGAGTGCTCTGTGTGCCTAGTGCGAGTTCCGCAAAATTAATCGAATGACTTCACTATTGCATTAACCGAGTTAACGTCGTCGGTATCGACAAGCGAAGACGAACGAGTCGACGAGCGAGAGTTACAATCGAAGCTAACCTTTCGATTCGCGTTTGCTCACCGTGAATGGCGTTTATTTCTTCTCTTATGTTTCGTTTCGTGAGTTAAACTAACCAAATTCACAATGACGTTTTTATTTAGGGGTCCTAATATTAGCATCTGTCTATCAAATTTGTGGTTATTATATCTTTATTACCTATTTGTTTATGTTTCGTAATTTGATCCAGGTTTCGACACTCGACAGTTTGTGTTAGTATATTGAGATTGTGAATTAGATATTTAATTGCTAACACGGACGAGTAACTCGTCCGTGATTGTTAGTAATATAACGTTTAAATTAAAAGCAAAAAAAAAAAACATAAAGATGTGTTCGTTCTAATACGTTTTTATGGCGAAACTTTTGGAGCAATAAATGGAATTTAAGTTATTTAGTGTAAAGTGAAGTTTGATACGTGTGTTTTGTAACTAGGTAACGTGGACTAGAATTTGTTGGATTTTCGGCATGAAGGCCTCTTCTAATGCAAGCGATCAAATGGTCTGTATAAAAAATTTAGAAGGAATTGATTTAATTATTGAATAGAGTAGACCTTAGATTTATCAAACGCTATTTACACAAAACTTCGTCGTCGGGATGTAACAACGGACGGAAATATGTATATGCTCTTGCTTCAAAACTGTGCGTGCATAATTATAAATCGTTCACATAAAACGAAATAAAATTAACTCTTCGAAAATTATTGTCACTCTTCCATCTCACTGTAAAAATCTATGTGAAAACTTTTTCGATAGCGACGGCGTAAAGTTTACATAAGTTACGTCTCGAACGATCAAAATTGTCGCTCGCACTCGCAAATTACTTCAAACAACCAATCACGCGCCTTAACCCTTAATAGGGCATGGCTGAACTGTGGATGTTTGCAAAAGTTTCAAAGCTAGTATGTAATTAGTGGTACATACAGATTAAGGATGTCATATCAGTATTTTTACGTGTTTTTAGTTTTTCAGGAAACTGTGGGAAAACAACTCCTGTTGACTGATTACATTGTAACCTTTGGTGATTCCTGGGAAATTATTTCCCAACTAGTGGGAAATATATTTCATACTTACATTACATATTAGGAACAGTTAGTCAGACCAAGATAATTGAAGTAAATAAAAACACTAAATTGAAAGATAATATTTAATTTATTTTATTAGTGAAACATTTCAAAACAAGGGGCAGCACATAAAGATACCTTGCAAACTTTACACATATATGAGCGTTGCTCCTTTTCTTTCTGCAACGCAGTCACTAGACTTAGAAAATAATTTTGTGAACTAATAATTCTAAAATATTTTGAAATCCTGCAAATCTTGCGGATCCGCGGGACTGATGGTCTCAATCTTGCGGATTTGCAAGATTATCTTTTGGGTGCTGGATTGCATTCCCTAGTTTCAACACAGTAATATGCCTTTTTCATGTAAAAGTTCCATCAGTGGCAGACTGGTGAAAAATTATCAAAAGCCACTAATGTATGGCTTGACAGAGATTCACACAAATCCATTATAACTCTGGCCTAGAGATTGCAAAATACGGATTTTTTTGAAATCCGAATTTTTGAATTTTTCTATGATTAAAATCCAGATAATCTGGTTTTTCGAAATTTTAGGGTGATTTGATAAAACTGAAATAAAACAGCATAAATCACTCAAAATCTGCATTTATTCTGACACGACGGAATAAAATCAACCAAAATAAACAAAAACCGTGTAGTGACGATTAAGAATATCCACTACCCCATATTATCTTCCCGTGGGTGTCGTAAAAGGCCACAGAGGGAAGCAGGCAGAAGATGGGCAAATGCATCTTCCTGAAAAGTAACAAAAAACTGCAGTTATCAACCCGCTCGCCAGGCGTGGCAACTATGGCAATATAACCCCCATGAGCAACGACGCAAATAGACGGCCCCCAGACCATGGTCACGTCAGGTCAGGGGGTGCTTCAGTCGAGTCGAGTCGTTTTAGGTGGCAACTTAATTTCCAGTGGAGGTTCAGTTGCCACCTAAAGCAACTCGACCTGACAATTTACAACGCACGCGCCCTGAGGACTGACGAGATCCTAGAGCTGGAAGAAGAGATAGACAAGTTGTGTTGGAATGTTACAGGATTATCCGAGGTCCGAAGAGAGGGGGAGGACACGGTGATTCTCGAATCCGGTCACTCGTTCTATCACCGAGAAGATGACCATCTGTCCCAAGGAGGTGTTGGATTTATCGTCCACAAGTCTCTCGTTAACAACTTTATAAAGATTGGGAGTGTGTCGACGAGGGTTGCGTACCTTATACTCAGAATCACGAAACGCTACTCGCTGAAGGTCATACAGGTTTACGCACCAACGTCGGCACATCCCGATGAGGAGGTGGAGGAAATGCATTAGGATATTTCTAAAACCATGCATTCCTTCAAAACCCACTGTACGGTGTTAATGGGAGACTTCAACGCAAGGCTAGGCACAAGAAAAATCGGTGAGCTGAAGGTAGGGAAATTTGGGGTAATGCAACGGAACCCAAGGGGCCAGCAGCTGCCCGACTTCATGGAGAAAGAGGGATTCTTTATGATGAACTCTTTTCTTTCATATGCGGCCCCACAGAAAGTGGACCTGGTCGAACCCCGACGGTTCGAGAAAAAATGAGATTGACTTCATTATGACAACTAGACGGTAACTGTTCAGTAATGTCTCAGTGATCGCAAGGGTGAAAACTGGCAGCGATCACCGAATGGTTATAGGCACACTGAACCTAAACGTTAAGTTGGGGAGGTCTCGTCTAATGAAGTCAACACTCAGTCCCCTCGTGCTCGTGCTTCTCGTGCTACGTAACCGTTTTCAGTGCCTAGAAGATTGCAATGCAGTGGACAATATGAATGACAAGCTCATGGAAACTGTCCATGTAGTCGGAGCTAATTTCTGCAAGACCCGCCGCAGAAGAACGCAAAAACTCTCCGGTCACACTCTTAATCTCATGGATGTTAGACAGGAGATGAAGCTGCAGTCGTCAGCAGATTTGACGGCATACAGGCAACTGAACAGAGATCTCCAAATGCACGCGGACGCGGAGACTTACGCAACTTCAATACAGCTCGTATTGAAGAAGCGATCGAGCTGAACAAGGGCTCCAAAGTCTTTGCCAGAGGTCTGTCTGTCAGAAAGAGCCAACTGTAAAGGCTGAAGACTGAGTGTGGCAGTATCGTTTCCGGAACACCTGAGATTTTGAGTGAGATTGAGAGGTTCTATGGGCAACTGTACTCATTATCGTTGGAGCCACATGCAAATGTGAGTAACGATCCAAAAGCAAGTCTTATCTGACACTATTCCGATGATATCCTGGACGTCAGTCAGAGATTAGAATGACTCTCCAGCACCTTAAAAACGGCAAGGTCTCATGCGAGATTGGAATTACAGCAGAGCATCTGAAAGCGGATGGAAAACCGGTACTTGAAGTCCTTCAGAAGCTCTTAAATTCCGTCATCCATGGTGGCACTACGGAGGTGTGGAGCAGAAGTACGGTGGTCTTATTCTTCAAGAGAGGTGACAACGCTCTCTTGCAGAACTACAGACCAATTTCTCTTCTGAGCCGCGTCTACGTGCCGTTTTCGAGAGTCATTACGAATCGTCTCGCGCGCAGACCCGACGAATTCCAGCCTCTCAAGCAAGCCGGTTTCCGAAGACTTCAGTTCCAAAGACCACGTACATATCCTACGGCAGATTGTACAGAAGACCGAAGAGTACAATCTCTACTTTTCCTGGCGTATGTGGCCTTTAATTCCGTCGAAATTTGGGCGGTGCTACAGTTCCTGCAGCGTGCCAAGTTGACTGTCGATATATCGAAGTTCTGAAGTGTTTGTACAGTAGGGCTACGATGGCTATCCGAGTACAGAACCAGAGCTTGAAACCTATCTAACTGCATAGAGATCTAAGACAGGGTGACATTATATCCCCGACACTCTTCACCGCTGTATTGGAAGACGGTTTCAAGCTACTGGACTGTAAAGGATACGGTATTAACATCAATGGCAAGTACATCACTCACCTTCGATTTGCCGATGATATAGTCCTTATGGCAGAATCGCTGGAGGACCTAAGCACTATGCTCAATGAACTCAATAGTGTCTCCCAACAGATAGGTCTTAAGATGAGCAGGGACAAAACATATTCCTGTTTATTATCCATGTCACACCTATGCCGGTAGTAGTTGATCACTAAGAGAGATCACTAAGCTCGAAGTTGTTGACGAGTGAGTTTACCTGGGACAAATAGTCCGACTAGAAGTCCAACTTTGACCGAGAGGTTAATCGACGGATCAACTCGGCTAGGCAGCGTTTGGGAAATTACAACACATCTTCTCGTCAGGTATACCTCAAAACCTAAAAACGAGACTACAACCAGTGCGTGTTGCCAGTGGTTACTTATGGATCTAAAATGTGGTCCTTCACTGCTGGCCGTATAACGATACTCACGGTGCTATGGAAAGGGCTACGATCGGGGTTTCTCTGAGTAATAAACTTAGAAATGAGGATATCCGCAGTAAAACCAGAGTGACCGACATAGCCCAACGGATTAGTAAGTTGAAGTGGCAATGGATCGGCCATATAGCTCGAAGAACCGAAAACCGATGGGGAAAAATGGTTCTCAAGTGGCAGCTTCGGACCGGTAGGCGTAGTGTAGGGCGACCCCACACTAGATGGAGTGACGACCTGGTAAGACATGCAGGAAGTCGATGGATGCAGGTGGCTCAGGACCGTGCTTTGTGGCATTCCTTGGGGGAGGGCTATGTTCAGCAGTGGACTCTTGAAGGACTGTAATGATGGTGGTGATGATGAAAATAAACAACAATACACATTCATAAAGTGAACGTATTAGAGTAGGTAACACCTACCACTATTCATTAGTTAGAATCAAAATTTGTGGATAAATATAAAATATTATCCATTAGACTCAATTTTCACTAAAATTCGTAAAAAACCGGATTTGAATCTTAAAAACCGGATTTATAAAACTGTAAAATCCGGATTTTTCAGTTATTTTCGTATTTCGAAGAATCCGGATTGCAATCATTACTCTGGCCCCTAAATTCTCTTCAGTTCCAGTATCGACTTTACCAGTATAAAATCGAGATTTATATAAATACCCTGTAAGAGAATCTGCTCTTGCCAAACACTTGTACCCACGTTTTATAGGTTTTTTGGGCATATATGGCTTCATGTGACTTCTACCTTTGAACCAGATCATACTTTCGTCTATTCAATTAAATTCTGACACTTGAACATTGTCTTGAAAAACCTTGTTTAGGATTGAAATGGCAAGTTTAATTTTACCC
Organism: Parnassius smintheus behrii; assembly: GCA_036936625.1. Classification (NCBI taxonomy): domain Eukaryota; kingdom Metazoa; phylum Arthropoda; class Insecta; order Lepidoptera; family Papilionidae; genus Parnassius; species Parnassius smintheus. Next base: position 26,782,759 of record JAUPFT010000009.1, on the reverse strand, counting down.
AATTTATCATAATCTGGTGAGTTTCGTGGAGCTTCTGTGGAAATATTTGATATATGGAGATCTTGTGTTATTTTTTTAAATCTTTTTAAGGGCATTACCTTGCAAATAACAGGATTTCTGAAAAACTCACCAGTTGACCAATAAGTATTTATATATGCTAATGGATTTATGCTCATTAGTATAATCACCCCAAAGTATGCTTTTATTTCTTTTGTAACTTCAGTCCAAGCTTTTGAATATGTGTGTCTTTCATAAATATTTGTATTTTCAACAATAATATCCAGTAACTCATCAGGGAAAAAGTCAAGAAAATAATCCAGTGGTTGACTTCTGTTACTGTAATTTTTTTTAATCTGCATTTTCTTGAAAATAGGCCAAGTAATATCATCAGTTGCATAAGACTAATCTCCCGATTTATTTTGAAATCGAATGAATTTATCCCTAGGAGTACTGGTACTGGGGAAGAGTGGTCTGCCTGGACATCAGCTACAGCAACAAGTGAGGTTGTTTCACCAGGATTTTGATCAAGTAGCATAGGAACATCCGAAATCACATGAGGAGGGCCTTAATGAACTTTAGCGATTGCATCTTGTGAAGTTGAAGCCACTTGAGGAAGAATTGGCTTAGAAATCTGTTGAACTGGTGAATTCAAAAAAGTTTCATCTGGATTGGAGACAAATCTGATTCTCCCACCAATAAAGAATGTAATCCTTCGACATAAATACTTTGAATCTCATCCAAACGCTTGTCTAAATCGACATTGTCTAATTACTGGTGGCAAAAGAGTCAACTGCTTCATCATCAAGGTCTTCTTCTTCCGATGAACATAGTAGCTGTGACAGCTGGAACTCAATTTAAGAATTGCGAAGTGGTTTCTAAAACGTAAAACAGTGCTTATGAGATAAATAGAAATCCTGCATGCTTCCTACGGGAACAGTTTTCCCACATATCGTTACGTAGGAAACATAAACGGGCAACAAGCAAATATTTCCCACATACTTCGAATCCATCAAATCAAGTACCTATTTTTTTTTGTTATTTGGAAAAATAAAACACATCAACAACTGAATAAACATTACATCTATGCAAAATAACCAAAAATGAACACTTGCCGAATTTTTTCTCGACATATGTATTTCATTAATAAAACTGCATAAAAATGCAATAACCGGTGAGTAATTATAGTGACAATGACATTGACATCTCTTTATTTTCTTTCGTTCGAAAACACCATCACAGGCCTATAAACCATAGATAATATATGTAACTACGAAATGACAACAACATAAGCAACAATAAAACAACGAGAAATCCAAAAAATGAAACTTATTATTTAAGTTGAGTTGACTGTTAAACTGAGATGTATTATCAATTATTTTTTTTTACCAAAAGGATGGTAAATATATTTAAATACATAATAAAACTATATCTACTCAGTAGATTCATTAGATATTTCAGATTAATTAACAAAATATACCAATGAAATGAAAGATTTGTTCCGTTCAAATCACGAGCCATTATGACGAATTATTTTGAAAGTAGCTCCTTGAGAAGAACAAAATGTCCAAAGAATCGTCTGCTAAACGGCTTCTTATTTTAGATAACCGACAGATCACAACTACGACCGTGTCAGTCCGCGCTTCGAATAAGACGTTTTATACTCGAGTGCAATCTCGTTAAACTCGCGAGATCTCTCCCTTTTTTCGTCCGAGATCAATCTCACTAAAAAAGGCCGAGATCTCATTCCCTAAGTATTATATTACACTCAGCGTCACAAAAATCGCACCTCTGAGTTTACGCGAAAAATGGCTGTAATGGCTAGAAACGAATTATATTTATATAAATATTGGTATGTTTGAAATGGGTATTGGAATAGCTTTACATTATTAATAAAAAAAATCATGAAATCATTAAAACATCCCTCCTTTCTGCCAAGGAGGGTCGCGTTCGTATACGGCTTAGAGATCTCTAGTCAGATCGTTAAGCCAATTCCTAAAAGGTTGGGTTTAGTGGGTAAAAGTCGCCACATAACCACGCAGCCGGCTGCGTGGTATGCTATGAGCATTCCCAACCTCCCTCCCCCGCTTTCCGGAGGGTTGCCCATATTTGCTTCGGGCGCAAAAAAAAATGAAATATGGGTCAGTCGTAATTTAGACTTTGCAGTGAACACACGTGAACAAGTATCCCAAGTAAGAACAAGTAAAGATGGACACCAGCTCTGAAGAAAGCGCTCAAGTGATTGCCCTATTGCGGTCGGGGATGCGGCAGTGTGACATTGCTCGACAGTTAAACCTGTCCCGTTTTTCAGTTCGACGGGTGTTCCAACGTTTTCAGCAGACTGGTGGTTATGTTAGAAAACCGGGATCTGGAAGAAAACGGTGCACATCAGAAAGAGATGACCGTTTCATCGTTACGACATCTTTACGAAACCGTTTTACAAATGCTGTCGAGTTGCAACAACAGCTTCGATCAACTCGGAGAACATCTGTGAGTGTTTCTACGATAAGAAGAAGGTTACACGAAAAGAGTTTAACAGCCCATAGACCTGCTAAAGGTCCAAAACTTACTGCACAGCATTGCAGAGATCGCCTAGAGTTTGCTCGCAATCATTGCGAGTGGACTCTAGAACAGTGGCCGACCGTACTCTTCTCTGATGAGACGAGGGTCTGTCTCTTCTGCAATGACAGACGTAGAAGGGTCTACAGAAGACAGGGGGAGAGGTTCACACAACCCTGCTTCTAAGAATCCGTCGAATACGTGGGCGGCTCGTGTAATGTTTTGGGGCGGCATTTCCGTCGACGGGAAAACGGAACTTGTGTGCGTTTCCCGGACTCGGGGTGGCCGTGGGCAAGGGTCACTAAATGCTGGTCGGTACATTACTGAAATCCTGGAGGAACATGTGGTCCCGTATGCTGGTTAAGTCGGTGATGGATTCATGTTAATGCATGATAATGCTCGTTGCCACACCGCAGCTATTGTACGGGATTATTTACAGGAGGTCGATATCCCTGTTATGCATTGGCCAGCACGAAGTCCAGACGTTAACCCAATAGAACATCTCTGGGATGACCTAAAACGGCGCGTGCGAGCTCGAGATTCAGCTCTAACCACTCTTCAAGAGCTCCAAGATGCGGTACTTGAAGAGTGGGAACAAATACCCCAAGAGGCTGTTGCGACCCTTGTAAGGTCCATGAAAGATCGCATGGAAGCCTTTATCAAGGCAAGGAGGGGTAACACTCGGTTTTAAGAACTTTTTTGTATTTAAGATTTTTTTATATTATTAATTTACAAATTTGTACATACCCTGTCTTTTTCTTTGATTTCTCTTTCGTCTCGTTATAAAAGTAAAATTCAATTAAAATTCCTGAAAGCTAATGAAATTACCTTTCGAATGATACCCTCAAACCACAACATTGCCATTGGCCTGTTGTGTTAAAATAGTATTTAAATTATTTTTTTCGGATGTGCGATTTTTTTGACGCTGAGTGTATTACACAAAACAATGCCTTAATGGTTTGCCCTTTAATTATTTGCACATTTTTACACCTTTTTTAATTTTTTAGACTTCTAGTTATATTTCAGAAATAGATATTTATCTCAACACTTTCCCCAGCTATGAAATCTGTGCAATATTTTACTTCATATATAGTGGTGCCACACTGGTGGCTGAAGTCATTCGTTGGTCGACACCTCGACTGCAGGCGGTCAGCCTTTCATTATATAAAGTACAGTGGAATCTCTATAACTCGAACATCTTTTCTGATTATTTATATAATAAAATAAAAAATAATAATATTCATCCCATTGCGATATCTATAGTTAAACCAAAATATTATGTTATATATATGTGATAAATCTTTTTTGTTAGTAATAGAAAGCAATTGGGTATAATTTGTGTCATCATAACACAGCAACATGAATAGGAAACGAAAAAAGGAAATTATAGGCAGGTCTTATGGCTTTCAGTAAATGATGGTATTATTTTTTTATTTAACAATTTATGTACACTTAAAGTAATATTACAATGAGAATATGAAAAAAAGATATTTTGTACAAAGGCGCTGCTTATTTCATATTGAAATTTCTTCCAGCAGGCCTGATAATGGACAGATTCAAAGAGAAGCGGATTTAGTGTGCACTCTCACCGAAGTTAACATCGGAAAAATATAATATAAGAATATAAAAAAGTTGGGTTTGCCGAAGTCAAGGGTGGCCGCGCCAAAAACTTGAATACGGTTTTTGTGGGTGTGTGGTCCTTCCCTGGTCGAACTTAGTTCATGAGTACTGCATCAATAATAAAATACAGAGAGGCTCTACTACGTAGTGCGTGTTCTCTTGCTTAATCATCTGGTTTTTACCTTGCGTGTCCTCGTGCCGTCAATTTCAGCCAGCGTTAACATCGTGCATGGATACAAAACGTAGTAGTTTTTGAATCAGAATAGCTTGTGATATCTGCGTCCTTTATTTTTGATTGAGTTTACTTCCGATCTTACCATTAACATTAATGGTGAGTTGGTTGCGGACATAATAGGTAAGGACGAGTAAGAAGCGTTTGTTTTGCGTTTAAATTTGTGACACTACAATGTATATATTTATACAGAGAGATCATGTACAATATGTAACGTAATTAACGCACACTCTCAGACACCCCTATTAGTATATTATGTTATAATCATAATACATACACTGAATTTTTAGTTAAACATTTTTATGCACTGATTATTTATCAAATTAGTTATACTAATTCCGGAAGAATGTTGTGGTCACAGTACAAATCCACAAACGCAAAGACTTTAACTTGCTTGAAATAACGTTCATTTTTCTTTATTTTTATTGAATGACAGTATTAGTAATAATACAAATAAAACTGCACTCTTAAAAGTCTTATTGCCTTAAGTTACGGTCCATTTCAGTTTGTTTTGACTGTACAGATTTAGTGTGACTAATTTACGTAGTTTTAATTATTTTTGGGGTAAAAAATTACCTATATTAAAAATGATAAGAATCGATTCAGTAAACGATTCTGAAGAAACTACTTTCTCAAAGTGCGTTAATTATGTTACATGTTGTATACTAGAATAGACCTGAGTATGATTGCCGCCACGAGTCGTGAGCACATTTTTTATTGGTCGATATGACGTTGACCAAGCTGACGCTCAACGTGATTGGTTCGTCAGCCGATTCTCGTCGTCTATTGGGTTCGCAGGTATCATTCGACTACCGTACATTTGAGAGCAATTTTAGTGACAACTTTTTAATTAATTTATTTTTGTTAATTGTAGTGTTACCTCGTTGTTAATTGTTGTGTTATTTCTTGTTTTTAACTGTTTTTGATATTTCTTGTTAATTTTTTTTTGTTATCATTTGAGCATTCGGATTTTGGGCTAAATATGCAGAGAAGAAAGAATTCGGTGTTAAATAGACAATCCCGATAAATGGTCTATTCAGTGTTTTGTTACATGAAATAATTAGGTATTGCGAAAAACATGATAGACGTTTATAAACAGACTGCTAAGGCGACTAATGTCTACGTAGCTACTGTACGTCGTATTGTTAAAGGAGTTAACGACTCAGAATTTCGAAAAAAAGTGAGCGAAAATATTCAATTATGAATTGAAATAACAACAGTACCTAATAATTTTGGCCGACAGTGTACCTACACTGGCTCAACCCCCACCATAGTTCATCTGTGCTCACCTTTCGTGCCGGCAACTATAGTTGATAACTTCTGATTATTTTTGAAAGTGGTCAAAATTGACCAGGATATCACTAATTCAAAATCTTCATAAGATTAATGTTTGCATAAATTGTTTCACATTAGATCCTTAAATTTTACTAGTAGTTTTAGAATAGAGATGTTTTATATAGTATATTTGAATTTGAATGTGTGAGAAAAAGTTAAATAATAATAACTGGATGATTAATTATTATATTTTATTTATTTATGTAAGTGAACTAATCAGTATAAAATATTTCCAGGTCGAGGAAAGTGAAAGTATATGTCAGTTAGAGAGATTAATATGTCGAACTTTAACTTAAAAGAAGAAGAAAAAATGGTAATTTGTCATTTAATTTTAATAAAACAAATTTCAAAGTCGTAAAATATCTTTATTGTAAGTAATTGAAATACATACATATTCAGTGAAATATAGAAATTGTAAATGAACGTAATGCGGTTTCCTAAATAAATATGTTATTTTATAACAATAAAGTGTTAATTTTGCGAGCAGTCAAGTCGCAGCGTAGTCCTTAAGTTGGCTTCTCTATCCATTGCACCTCCTCAACTTACAACAAAGAAGGTTGATGACGTCAACACAGATGCGTTATTATTCGAGGATGAATTGCCTTACAACAAACACATACCACTGCTTTTCTTATTCTTTAAAACTATCGTTAGTTAATTTTTGATTTTTTAATTGTGACAGGTATTTCTACGTTCAGCAGGATGAATTGTATATTATCTAAGATAATTCATTGACATTTTTGCCAACATTATATCATTATAATAAAAAATATTTTTGTTATTTTATCGAGACAGTCTCGTTGGTCTAGTGGTCGTAAACGCAATTGCTGATCATGAGGTCCCGGGTTCGAATCTCGGTTCGGGCCAAAATAAGTTATTGGATTTTCCTGTCAAGAAATTCTTAGTACCAGCCCGGAGTGAGGAAGTTGGCGGTGTTTCACCTCCGTGCTTCGGAAAGCACGTAAAGCAAAGCCGTTGGTCCTGCGCTTGATCTCTCCATAAGACTATGAGAGTGAGGGAATAGAGGGGGAGGGGGTGCAATTGTGCTTGCGCATACACTTTAGCACTATAATCCTGTTCTGCGTAAATGGCTAGTCTCCATTGAGACAAGCCGGCATGACCGAAATCGGTCTAGAGAAAATTATTATTTTATCGAAAAACATTTTCTGTAATATGCTCCCAAACAACTGTTATATAACTTAGTTATTATTAAATTGATAAAAAAATGTGTTTTCTTTTTCAGACTTCATGGATAGTGTTCTTGCACATTCCTAATTTTTATGATGGGATGGATATACCGCCTTTTTCAAAATATTTTTAAGATAAAACTGTGATACTAAGTAGTTACCTTTTTAATTGTATATAACTAATAATAAACATTTATATTGTAATTTTTGGCCTTTTATTCAAATATTTATTCATTTGTATTTATTATATCTTAATGGTCGCGTTATTATCATTACCGTGCCTCACCCATAGATGGCATCATAGACGGGATATTAGCTAAAGTTTTCACGTTTGCAAGTGGTTTGGTTTTTTTTCAGTCGTTATTAGGAAGGCGCTGCTACCCATCTCATTTGTTTCCTCTGGTCGCCTTTTACGACATCCACGGGCTGATATGGGGTAGTGGATATTCTTACATCGCCACTACATCGTCTTCATTACAGCTTATTTTTTATAGCATAAGTTAGTGTGCCAAACGTCCACCCAATAGTAAGTGGATACTGCGGCCTGTAGACATTTAACATCTAGGTAGTAAAAACATGTTATTTTTGTAATCATTTACATCATTAGTCACACTAAAGGTAAATAAAGTGACTGACGCTTTAACGTTCCGGGTGTTCCTCCGCATCCTCATAATTTTGTGAACAGTCCTCCGCCAGGGATGGGCATCTTGCATATTTTTATTACACTTACAATTTTTCATTTACGCCATGCTTGTCAGGCGGTTCGATCCCCGCCGGCGCCAATGAAATTGTTAATTGCAATTTTAAGTGCTGATTTACCACGTGCTCGGCTGTGAAGGAAAACATCGTGAGGAAACCTGCATGTCTGAGGAATAAGAAAAAAATAATTTTTCTCTGTGACTACAATTTGAGTTCTTTAACCCTCTTGTAAAAAAAGATGATTGAGGATGTTATTTCCAATTATAGCTAGGTAATCCAAGTTGTTATCTAATAACAACCGAATACTGTTGGAAGTTATCGAATATGCAGCGTGTGATTAAGAGTTCTGACAGCCCTAGGCTAACTCTGAATTTGCGCCCCACCCGTCTGTCCCGTCAGAATTAAGTATTTTCCAGCTGTAAAAGGTTTTTGCACAAGATGCGGTCAGTCATGTCTTCGCCTTATTAAAATCTGTTTAGTAGGCGTAAATGTAACAGACAAGTTATTTCGCAATTATAATATAATTAAGTAAGTATACATATAGTTTTTTTTAAATATTTAATTATATGTTAATTCATTATTATCATCAAGTATTTTAGTTATGATCTCGAGTAACATTTTTTTAATAAAGGGGGGGGGGTGTAAACGGCAATGCGACTCCTGATGGTGAGTGTTGACCATCGCCCATGAACAATTGCAGCAGCAGAGGAATGGACCGGAGAGGAACGACTCGACCTGGCAACATATAACGCACGCACCCTGAGGACTGACGAGAAGATGCTGGAGCTGGAAGAAGAGGTAGACAAGTTGCGCTGGCATATTATTGGGTTATCTGAGGTCCGAAGAGAGGGAGAGGACACGGTAATCCTCGAGTCCGGCAACTTGTTCTATCACCGGGAGGGCGACCATCTGTCCCAAGGAGGTGTCGGATTTATCGTCCACAAGTCTGTCGTCAACTACGTTGTAAAGATTGGGAGTGTGTCGACGAGGGTCGCGTACCTGATACTCAGAATCGCCAAACGGTATTCGCTGAAGGTCATACAGGTTTACGCACCAATCTCGGCACATCCCGATGAGGAGGTGGAGGAAATGTATGAGGATATTTCTAGAGCCATGCATTCCTCCAAAACCCACTACACGGCGTTGATGGGAGACTTCAACGCGAAACTAGACACAAGAGAAAGCAATGAGCTGAAGTTAGGGAAATTTGGAGTAGGGCAACGGAACCGTAGGGGCCAGCAGCTGGCCGACTTCATGGAGAAAGAGGGACTCTTTATTCTTAACTCTCTTCTTCTCGAACTATCTCTTCCAGAAGCGGCCCCACAGGAAGTGGACCTGGTCGAACCCCGACGGTTCGACAAAAAGTGAGATTGACTTCATTATGATGAGCAGACGCCAACTGTTCAGTGAAGTCTCAGTGATTGCAAGGGTGAAAACTGGCAGGGATCACCGAATGGTGTTAGAGGCACACTGAACCTAAACGTTAAGTTGGAGAGGTCTCGTCTAATGAAGTCAATGCTCCGTCCCCCTCGTGCTCTAATCCAGAATCCCGAAACCTTTCAGCTCGAGTTACGTAACCGCTTTCAGTGCCTAGAAGATTGCAATGCAGTGGACGATATGAATGACAAGCTTGTGGAAACTGTCCATGCGGTCGGAGCTAAGTTCTGCAAGACCGGTCACAGAAGAACACAAAAGCTCTTCAATCACACCTTTAATCTCATGGCTGTTAGACGGGAGATGAGGCTGCAATCGTCAACAGATTTGACAGCATACAGGCAACTGAACAGACAGATCTCCAAATTCATGCGCAAATGTAATACTGCTCGTATTGAAGAAGCGATTGAGCGGAACCGGGGCTCCAAAGTCTTTGCCAGAGATCTGTCTGCCAGTAAGAGCCAACTGTCAAAGCTGAAGACAGAAGAGTGTGGCAGCATCGTTTCGCGGACACCTGAGATTTTGAGTGAGATTGAGAGGTTCTATGAGCAGCTGTACACATCATCGCTGGAACCACACGCAAGTGTGAGTAACGATCCAAGAGCGGGTCTTATCCGACACTATTGCGGTGATATCCCGGACGTCAGTCTGAGCGAGATTAGAATGGCTCTCCAGCACCTTAAAAATGGCAAGTCCCCGGGCGAGGATGGAATTACGGCGGAGCTTCTGAAAGCAGATGGAAAACCGGTACTTGAAGTCCTTCAGAGGCTCTTTAATTCTGTTCTCCATGGTGGCACTACTCCGGAGGCGTGGAGTAGAAGTGCGGTGGTCTTGTTCTTCAAGAAAGGTGACAACGCCCTCTTGAAGAACTACAGACCGATATCCCTACTGAGCCGCGTCTACGTGCTGTTTTCTAGAGTCATTACGAATCGTCTCGCACGCAGACTTGATGACTTCCAGCCTCCCGAACAAGCCGGTTTCCGAAAAGGCTTTAGTACGAGTACCATAGACCACATTCATACCCTTCGGCAAATTGTACAGAACTACGAACGAACGAAGACTATAATCTGCCACTTTGCCTGGCGTATGTGGACTACGAGAAAGCCTTTGATTCCGTCGAAATTTGGGCGGTGCTACACCCCCCCAGCGGTGCCAAGTTGACTGTCGGTATATCGAAGTGCTGAAGTGTTTGTACAGTGGGGCTACGATGGCTATCCGAGTACAGAACCAGAGTGCGAAACCTATCCAACTGCAGAGAGGTGTAAGACAGGGTGACGTTATATCCCCGAAACTCTTCACCGCTGCATTGGAAGACGTTTTCAAGCTACTGGACTGGAAAGGATACGGTATTAACATCAATGGCGAGTACATCACTCACCTACGATTTGCCGACGGTATAGTCCTTATGGCAGAATCGCTGGAGGACTTAAGCACTATGCTCAATGACCTCAATTGTGCATCCCAACGAATAGGTCTTAAGATGAACATGGATAAAACTAAGATCATGTTTAATGTCCATGTCACACCTATGCCGGTAGTTGTTGGGAGCACTAAGCTTGAAGTTGTTGACGAGTACGTACCTAGGACCAATAGTCCGGCTAGGTAAATCCAACTTCGACCGAGAGGTCAATCGACGGATTCAACTCGGCTGGGCAGCGTTCGGGAAATTACGACACATCTTCTCGTCAGGTATACCTCAAAACCTGAAAACTAAGTTGTGCAACCAGTGCGTGTCGCCAGTGATGACATATGGAACTGAGACGTGGTCCTTCACTGCTGGCCGTATGAGGACGCTCAAAGTCGCTCAGCGAGCTATGGAGAGGGCTATGCTCGGAGTTTCTTTGCGTGATAAATTTAAAAATTAGGATATTTGCAGTAGAACCAGAGTGTTCAACGTAGCCCAACGGATTAGTAAGCTGAAGTGGAAATGAGCTGGCCATATAGCTCGAAGAACCGACAACCGTTGGGGAAAAGAGGTTCTCGAGTGGCAGCCTCGTACCGGTAGGCGTAGTGTAGGGCAACCCCCCACTAGATGGAGTGACGACCTGGTAAGACATGCAGGAAATCGATGGATGCAGGTGGCTCAGGACCGTGCTTTGTGGCATACCTTGGGGGAGGCCTATGTTCAGCACTGGACTTGTAAGGGGCTGTAATGATGATGATGATGAGAACCTGCGCCTTGTAAAGTTGCAGTTGCAAGCGGTGTGCCGGCATGAAATACTATCCCGCTATACTGAACACCTTTTCCAAGTAACCGCGGAACTGTACGCTATTCGATATGTCAATGTCGACGATTTCGATGCTGGCTGAGCAAGGGGATTGTTGAAATTGAGGAGATACGACAAAGAGTTCTTTTAAGCGGTTAAATGCTCAAACCTTTGTCTTCTGAGTATTAAACTGGAATACATTGAGTCGCCCCCAATCCTAGACTTTGTTTAACAAAGACTTGAATTCAGACACAAGTTCGTTCTGGTACTCGACGATGTGTTCCAGAGAAATATCGGCACGGCCGGTGTAAAAAGTACGATTATTGTCGTACACATAGCAATGAATGATACTTTTTAGCAATATATCAAATCTTATTGGCTCTCCGAAAAAGATAGATTTTTAAATCAGCTCGAATCGAAATCTGATGAATCGATTCACAAAAAAATCGAGGTATAAAAGATCGATTTCGCAAAAATAAATCTTTTTTCGAATTCCTTTCCGATTCGTACAGAGTACAAATTACAAACGTAACTTATTTTTATTTCTTTAATCAATTAAGAAAAGGCGAAAGAAACTGAGCACACAGAAGTTTTGGTAGTTTTTGAAAAGTAAAACTGTCGTTCTGTACGAGTTTGGGGACATTTAACTAATTGTGAGTAATTTTATAGTTTTTATGATAACAAAAAGATTCGATCTCGATTTTTTAGGGTGAAATATCGATTCACTGTATCGATTCAGGACTACACATCGATTAAAAAATCGATCTTTCTGCCAAGAAATCGATTTTACGAATAATCAAATTTCTCAGATCGACATGCCTATGGCACCGAGATTCGAGTTGGACGCAAAAAGGCAGCCTAGTGGATTAGCTTTCTCCTTTGCGGCATGAGCCAGTGAGTCGTCGCCTCTTTGCATAGATGAAAGAAATGGCTGATAGAAGTTCCCTTGGTTAGCCTTCGCAAGAGAGAGAGAGAGAGAGAGAGAGACAATAACTTCCATAAATAATCAGCGGTAGAGAAAAAAAATGAGTTCACAGTCAGTCCGTCATCAAAATGCGAAAGGCGCCAAATAATTCAAATAAAAGGAAATATATATATATATATATATATATATATATATATATATATATAACCTAAAATATGGATATAACCGAATACAAATATTAGGCCGAAAGACTTTAAAACTTAAAACTTTTAGCAAACCGAATATTCGGCCGAATATTATTCGGCAGGATCACCTCGGTACATATCTAACCAATTTATGTCGAAACTTGTTACCGTAAACCGCGCGAGATAAGCGCCGGACCCTGCCCCTCGCTCCCCCGCCACACCTGACGTGTTATTGTATTATCTAGTACTCAGCAAATTGCCGGCACATGCTTATGTTTTGACTATTTTTGTGAGAAAAAAGTATTTCGTTGTATTATTCTTAGTGAAAATTATTGAAGTAATATGTACTTACGTACTAGAACAACTATATAACAAAAAATGTGCGCTACCCTGTGTTCAAGCAGTCGTTTTTTTATCATGGAATAAACATGGGTAGAATGACCCGTAGGTAAATGTACAATCTATATTGTTAAATGGGTAAATTAGGTATATCGAGAACAATATTTAAATTTTGTCATTTATTTTGTTTACTATATTTGCTTATTTAATATAATATTACATAATATTATATCACAATTACATTTTAATGATATTTTTATCTGAATATTAAAGGGTATAAAAGGCTGAAAATTAATTAAAAAGGTATCTAAGTCAAATATAAAAAACATACTAAATTTATCTTTAACAAAACTTATTAACATAACATTTAATTTACAATTATATTTATTTTAATGAGAATAAGAGTCGTTCATAAATCCTGGGCACGCGAGAGTTAAAAATGGACGAATTTATTCCACTTTGACTTTGATGTGGAAAATGAGCAGATTTAAATATAAAAATTTAGCCTAATTACGATAACTTATATATGTTTCCACGAAAAAATGTGTATAATAATATATTCGTCCTATATTTAAGTACGCACAAAAATGTCGCATCTGAATAAATTAATTTCATAATCTATATTCCATGACACGAGATGGCGTCGTAGGAATAATTTGTTTTATTATTAATATATACCACGAAACTGCACGTCACTAAATATGTCGACGCCGAGGATTCCGATACTGGCTGAGGCAACAAGGGGAGTGCCTTAAAACTGAGGAGATACGACTAAGGGGTTCTTTTTAGCGGTTAACGCGCAAACTTCTGGGGGTTAAACTGGACTAGATTTAGTCGCTCCCAATCCGAGACTCTGTTCAGCAAAGACTCGACTTCAGACACAAGTTTGTCCCGGCACTCGGAGACGTTTTCCCGAGAAATATTGGCTCGGCCGGTGTAAAGAGCATCACCAGTACTGTCATCTGCATAGAAATGAATGTTACGGGTTTGCAACATATCATTGATATGCAGAATAAACAGCGTTAGCGATAGCACGCATCCTTGTGGAACACCAGCATTAATAGGCTTGCAATCGGAGCTAGCACCGTCTACAACGACCTTGATGCTCCTGTGGCCGTTGGAAGGAAAAGGGGAGATATCCCGCCGGGCAAGGTGTTCTGCCCGGGGAGCGGCCAACACTCCATGTGATAGTTCGGAGATGTTCTATATATGCTGTTTATGATTCGGAATGTTGATAGCGTGATTTAAGCTTCGGTGTGTTTCGCTTGCGGCGCGACGACAGCGCCGCCACATCACCCCCCTGCTCAGACCGGAGGTCGATAGTGCAGTCCGATTGCCGGTGTGTCGTTTTAATGCCGGTGGGGAATGCATGCTGTGTGCGTAAGGGCAAGTGACACCGGTTCGAATAATATGCCGATGTGCAATGCATGCCGTACTACGCACTTGCAAGTGATGCCGGTGAGAACGATGTGCCGGAGCAAGTGCCAGAAGTCTGCCTTATAAATCTGCGGTGAGTCGAGATGAAGGCAAGTTGGACCGGCCTGCAGGAACTGAAGACTGCAGAAGACGATTCTCAATAGTGAATGGTGGGAGTTCTTGAGGATAATAACGAAGGCTTGAAGTTGTAGTTTCCGAAGGTGTTTGGTTGCGTGTTCAGATCACGTCGGCGTCACCACTGTGGTCGTTGAAGGAAAGGGGGAGATCTCCCGCCGAGCAAGGTGTTCTGCCCGGGAAGCGGCCAACATTCCATGTGATAGTTCGGAGATGTTCTATATATGCTGTTTATGATTCGGAATGTTGATAGCGTGATTTAAGCTTTGGTGTGTTTCGCTTGCGGCGCGACGACAGCGCCGCCACATCACCCCCCTGCTCAGACCGGAGGTCGATAGTGCAGTCCGATTGCCGGTGTGTCCTTTTAATGCCGGTGGGGAATGCATGCTGTGTGCGTAAGGGCAAGTGACACCGGTTCGAATAATATGCCGATGTGCAATGCATGCCGTACTACGCACTTGCAAGTGATGCCGGTGAGAACGATGTGCCGGAGCAAGTGCCAGAAGTCTGCCTTATAAATCTGCGGTGAGTCGAGATGAAGGCAAGTTGGACTGGCCTGCAGGAACTGAAGACTGCAGAAGACGATTCTCAATAGTGAATGGTGGGAGTTCTTGAGGATAATAACGAAGGCTTGAAGTTGTAGTTTCCGAAGGTGTTTGGTTGCGTGTTCAGATCACGTCGGCGTCACCACTGTGGTCGTTGAAGGAAAAGGGGAGATATCCCGCCGAGCAAGGTGTTCTGCCCGGGAAGCGGCCAACACTCCATGTGATAGTTCGGAGATGTTCTATATATGCTGTTTATGATTCGGAATGTTGATAGCGTGATTTAAGCTTTGGTGTGTTTCGCTTGCGGCGCGACGACAGCGCCGCCACATCACCCCCCTGCTCAGACCGGAGGTCGATAGTGCAGTCCGATTGCCGGTGTGTCCTTTTAATGCCGGTGGGGAATGCATGCTGTGTGCGTAAGGGCAAGTGACACCGGTTCGAATAATATGCCGATGTGCAATGCATGCCGTACTACGCACTTGCAAGTGATGCCGGTGAGAACGATGTGCCGGAGCAAGTGCCAGAAGTCTGCCTTATAAATCTGCGGTGATTCGAGATGAAGACGAGTTGGACTGGCTTGCAGGAACTGAAGACTGCAGAAGACGATTCTCAATAGTGAATGGTGGGAGTTCTTGAGGATAATAACGAAGGCTTGAAGTTGTAGTTTCCGAAGGTGTTTGGTTGCGTGTTCAGATCACGTCGGCGTCACCACTGTGGTCGTTGAAGGAAAAGGGGAGATCTCCCGCTGGGCAAGGTGTTCTGCCCGGGGAGCGGCCAACACTCCATGTGATAGTTCGGAGATGTTCTATATATGCTGTTTATGATTCGGAAGGTTAATAGCGTGATTTAAGCTTCGGTGTGTTTCGCTTGCGGCGCGACGACAGCGCCGCCACACTCCGATCTGCAAGAAAGCTGGTGATCCAATCGCACAATTTCTCGGGAAGCCCATAGGAAGGGAGCTTCGAAAGAAGCGCTTTGTGCCAAACCCGATCGAACCCTTCGCAATGTCCAAACTAACGGCCATGCCTCCCTCTTGGACTCTACTGCCTCCGCCCATCTGTGAGTTAGGTAGACCAGAAGATCACCAGCTGACCGACCAAGGCGAAAACCGTATTGGCGGTCACTAATCAGCTGGTGATCCTCAAGGTACCTTATGAGCTGGCAGTTTACAATGGACTCCATTGTTTTGAAGAACAAGGAGGTGATGGCGATAGGCCGGTAGTTGGACGGGTCTGAGCGGCCACCTTTTTTAGGGATCGGGTGGACGAAAACCGTCTTCCATGATTTTGGGACTACGCCTAGGGAGTAGGAGTACCGGAAAAGACGCGTTAAAACCAGTGCCAACTCTGGAGCACACGTCCTCAGCATAATTGGGGGGATTCCGTCAGGCCCACTTGACTTGTGATTGTCCAGGGAGAGGAGTGCTTTGCGAACCGAGCGCTGTGTGAACTGCACTTCCGGCATGGAGCACTCACACCGCGGGATGGTCGGCGGCGTACTCCCCCCGTCATTGATGGTCGAGTTGGACGAAAAAATGAGCCTAGAAGATCGGCTTTCTCCTTTGCGGTATGGGCCAGTGAGTCGTCCTCCCTGTGCAGAGATGGAAGAGATGGCTGGCAGAAAATCCCGTGGGCAGCCTTGGCGAGAAACCAGAATGCACGGGTTCCAGAAGGAAGGCAAAATAGTTTCTCGCCAATTCTGCCTATGTGCTCTGACTTTGCCTTCTGACTTAGACTCTTTTGAAGGACCTAGAGGCGGAGTTATACTTCTTTTTTAGAGCGCTGGTGTTTACATCCCGGGACGCTGATGCGTCAGCCCAGGCTTGGTAGCACTCCTGCTTATAGCATGATGCTATTTTACAGGAGCGACCAAACCATGGCTGAGATTTGCCTCCAATGGGCACCACAGAAGGAAGGAATAAAAAGTTCCATACCCTGAAGTACCACATCAGCGACAGAAACCGCAACAACGTTGGGATCGTCCGGCGAGAAGCAAACCCGCCCCCAAGGGTCTCCATGGGATGCAAAGAGAGACCGCACCCCATCCCAATCGGCTGACCTATAGTGCCAAACACAGCGGCAGCCTGCATAATGCAACTGTGATTTCAGCGTGAGTGGCACTACACTCCGGACAAGACAATGGTCCGAGGAGACTAAAGAGGCGTCGACGGAAATCTGATATCCGTCCGGGTGAGTGGTCAGCAGAAGGTCCAACAGGGAAGGTGCATGATCCTCCACATCTGGAATCCGCATAGGCAAAGTAACCAGTTGTGTCAGACCATATGCCAAGGCAAAATCATGAACAGATCTCCCCGCATGATGGGTTAAACGTGAACCAAGCCATTCGGCGTGATGGGCGTTAAAGTCACCGAGGATCACGATCTCTGCGGAGGGGATCTGCTGTAGCAACGAATCTGGTGAAAAAACGACGTGGTCGAAGAGTCGGTCCGGTTCGGCATTACCGCTACGGGACCTATAGAGGCACCCGTAGACACGCGGATGGTTGTCGCTGTCTACGCGTAGCCAAAGGATGGACAGGCCCGAACCTTCAAGTCTGCCGAGGCATCGAGAACAGATGTCCTCTCTGACGTAAACGCAAACTCCAGCCCGAGGCACAAAGGAGTGTTCCAGTTTGTACCCCGGGTAGGAGAGATACGAGACATCAGCCGGAGAGGACACCAGCGTATCGGTCAGAAAGAGCAGAGCCGGCCTTGCCGTCTCGAGATGGTAGTGGACGGCGTTTAGGTTAGAGTGAAGTCCCCTGATATTGCAGAAATTCACGGACAGCGTGGCAGAGGTCGCCTTGGTCTTGATGCACCGTTTGCCTCGATCAGTTGTAGTCTTGAGCGGAATTTTGCCCCCCCGCCCCCCCCCCCCAGAATACGCGGGGCAGCCTGAGCACCCACGCTCAGATGTAGAGAAATATGGTCGTGGATGCTCAGCGAGGGATTCTCCGGGGGTGCTGGTATGATATAGGTGCGGTTGATGGGGGGGGGGGGATTTGGGCCTTCGCCCACCTGCACTCACCAGACGAAACGCGGAAGCAGAGCTTCCACTTCACGCCGGTATTCTGTGAGGTCGTGGTACCACCCCGGTTTGAGCCGGCCCATACGTGCAACAGCGAAGCTGCCGCGTGGCTCTACCACTGTTAAAAAGATTTAACCCATAAATAAAATATACTTTCAACAGTAAAATTATGAAAGACATGGCATTACTCAATTCATACATTTCAATACAGTGAACACCCTGAGAACCACTTTAACAAATGTGCGGTGATTTATCCGAATATTCGGCCGAATACGAACATTCGGTAAAGTTGCCGAATATGCCAAATACCGAATATGAAAGGAATATTCGGCCAATCTCTAATAATTACTGTGACGGTATTGTCGCTTGCCCTAAGTGTGGTCGCACCTTGCTCGCTAAGTTTTATTCACTTGCTGGCACATGTACGGGTATAGCAGATAGAACTTCAATGTAGGAGTCAAAAACGGTCGCTGTAGTCGGAAGCGGCTGGGAATGTAGCAAATTATCACAGGGTCTGATTTACCCACAGGCTAATTAGCCTGAGCGCAAAGCCTAGGGCGCATGGTCCGAGAGGGCGCTGAGCTTGCCTTTTCAAGCACCACTTATTTACAGTATAATATTTGGTATAATATTCTAAATAAGTAATCGAGTAAGTGCCGCAAGCATTTTACTTGTTACCATTTCTTTATTTTTGCTATAACACATTTATTTTTGTACCAAAATGTGTGTAAATAAAATTAAAAAACATTAGTTTTGTAACAAACATACATAAATAATAAAATAATGTTGTGCGGCTAAGTTGACGTCATGTACCCGGCACTAGCGCCATCCAGTGTCGGGGACGAGAGCGAGGAGGGCTTCCTAGAAAATGTCAATCTTGACTTTCGACCAACAGCGCCGTCTAGTATCGAATTGAAGAACTAAGCTTTCTAGAAGCCCTACACTCGAACTTTCTGCGCCTGGTCGGTTGGCGCGCGTATTTACTTGAATATTTTGGATGTTTCAGTGAAAAAGTGTATTTAAAGGCGCTGCAATACGCGATCAGGGCAGTATTGAATTTGGCGAGACAAGCGAAGTTTCGGAGCGAAATAAAGTGAATCAGTGTGATTAATTATTAGTGTTTTAAGTTTTAAGGTTGGGTTTAGTGGGTAAAAGTCGCCACATAACCACGCAGCCGGCTGCGTGGTATGCTATGAGCATTCCCAACCTCCCTCCCCCGCTTTCCGGAGGGTTGCCCATATTTGCTTCGGGCGCAAAAAAATTGAAATATGGGTCAGTCGTAATTTAGACTTTGCAGTGAACACACGTGAACAAGTATCCCAAGTAAGAACAAGTAAAGATGGACACCAGCTCTGAAGAAAGCGCTCAAGTGATTGCCCTATTGCAGTCGGGGATGCGGCAGTGTGACATTGCTCGACAGTTGAACCTGTCCCGTTTTTCAGTTCGACGGGTGTTCCAACGTTTTCAGCAGACTGGTGGTTATGTTAGAAAACCGGGATCTGGAAGAAAACGGTGCACATCAGAAAGAGATGACCGTTTCATCGTTACGACATCTTTACGAAACCGTTTTACAAATGCTGTCGAGTTGCAACAACAGCTTCGATCAACTCGGAGAACATCTGTGAGTGTTTCTACGATAAGAAGAAGGTTACACGAAAAGAGTTTAACAGCCCATAGACCTGCTAAAGGTACAAAACTTACTGCACAGCATTGCAGAGATCGCCTAGAGTTTGCTCGCAATCATTGCGAGTGGACTCTAGAACAGTGGCCGACCGTACTCTTCTCTGATGAGACGAGGGTCTGTCTCTTCTGCAATGACAGACGTAGAAGGGTCTACAGAAGACAGAGGGAGAGGTTCACACAACCCTGCTTCGAAGAATCCGTCGAATACGTGGGTGGCTCGTGTAATGTTTTGGGGCGGCATTTCCGTCGACGGGAAAACGGAACTTGTGTGCGTTTCCCGGACTCGGGGTGGCCGTGGGCAAGGGTCACTAAATGCTGGTCGGTACATTACTGAAATCCTGGAGGAACATGTGGTCCCGTATGCTGGTTAAGTCGGTGATGGATTCATGTTAATGCATGATAATGCTCGTTGCCACACCGCAGCTATTGTACGGGATTATTTACAGGAGGTCGATATCCCTGTTATGCATTGGCCAGCACGAAGTCCAGACGTTAACCCAATAGAACATCTCTGGGATGACCTAAAACGGCGCGTGCGAGCTCGAGATTCAGCTCTAACCACTCTTCAAGAGCTCCAAGATGCGGTACTTGAAGAGTGGGAACAAATACCCCAAGAGGCTGTTGCGACCCTTGTAAGGTCCATGAAAGATCGCATGGAAGCCTTTATCAAGGCAAGGAGGGGTAACACTCGGTTTTAAGAACTTTTTTGTATTTAAGTTTTTTTATATTATTAATTTACAAATTTGTACATACCCTGTCTTTTTCTTTGATTTCTCTTTCGTCTCGTTATAAAAGTAAAATTCAATTAAAATTCCTGAAAGCTAATGAAATTACCTTTCGAATGATACCCTCAAACCACAACATTGCCATTGGCCTGTTGTGTTAAAATAGTATTTAAATTATTTTTTTCGGATGTGCGATTTTTTTGACGCTGAGTGTATTACACAAAACAATGCCTTAATGGTTTGCCCTTTAATTATTTGCACATTTTTACACCTTTTTTAATTTTTTAGACTTCTAGTTATATTTCAGAAATAGATATTTATCTCAACACTTTCCCCAGCTATGAAATCTGTGAAATATTTTACTTCATATATAGTGGTGCCACACTGGTGGCTGAAGTCATTCGTTGGTCGACACCTCGACTGCAGGCGGTCAGCCTTTCATTATATAAAGTACAGTGGAATCTCTATAACTCGAACATCTTTTCTGATTATTTATATAATAAAATAAAAAATAATAATATTCATCCCATTGCGATATCTATAGTTAAACCAAAATATTATGTTATATATATGTGATAAATCTTTTTTGTTAGTAATAGAAAGCAATTGGGTATAATTTGTGTCATCATAACACAGCAACATGAATAGGAAACGAAAAAAGGAAATTATAGGCAGGTCTTATGGCTTTCAGTAAATGATGGTATTATTTTTTTATTTAACAATTTATGTACACTTAAAGTAATATTACAATGAGAATATGAAAAAAAGATATTTTGTACAAAGGCGCTGCTTATTTCATATAGAAATTTCTTCCAGCAGGCCTGATAATGGACAGATTCAAAGAGAAGCGGATTTAGTGTGCACTCTCACCGAAGTTAACATCGGAAAAATATAATATAAGAATATAAAAAAGTTGGGTTTGCCGAAGTCAAGGGTGGCCGCGCCAAAAACTTGAATACGGTTTTTGTGGGTGTGTGGTCCTTCCTTGGTCGAACTTAGTTCATGAGTACTGCATCAATAATAAAATACAGAG
The DNA here is from genome assembly GCA_036936625.1 of Parnassius smintheus behrii. NCBI lineage: Eukaryota > Metazoa > Arthropoda > Insecta > Lepidoptera > Papilionidae > Parnassius > Parnassius smintheus. The sequence continues at coordinate 26,761,477 of JAUPFT010000009.1, read as the reverse complement.
AGGCTCTACTACGTAGTGCGTGTTCTCTTGCTTAATCATCTGGTTTTTACCTTGCGTGTCCTCGTGCCGTCAATTTCAGCCAGCGTTAACATCGTGCATGGATACAAAACGTAGTAGTTTTTGAATCAGAATAGCTTGTGATATCTGCGTCCTTTATTTTTGATTGAGTTTACTTCCGATCTTACCATTAACATTAATGGTGAGTTGGTTGCGGACATAATAGGTAAGGACGAGTAAGAAGCGTTTGTTTTGCGTTTAAATTTGTGACACTACAATGTATATATTTATACAGAGAGATCATGTACAATATGTAACGTAATTAACGCACACTCTCAGACACCCCTATTAGTATATTATGTTATAATCATAATACATACACTGAATTTTTAGTTAAACATTTTTATGCACTGATTATTTATCAAATTAGTTATACTAATTCCGGAAGAATGTTGTGGTCACAGTACAAATCCACAAACGCAAAGACTTTAACTTGCTTGAAATAACGTTCATTTTTCTTTATTTTTATTGAATGACAGTATTAGTAATAATACAAATAAAACTGCACTCTTAAAAGTCTTATTGCCTTAAGTTACGGTCCATTTCAGTTTGTTTTGACTGTACAGATTTAGTGTGACTAATTTACGTAGTTTTAATTATTTTTGGGGTAAAAAATTACCTATATTAAAAATGATAAGAATCGATTCAGTAAACGATTCTGAAGAAACTACTTTCTCAAAGTGCGTTAATTATGTTACATGTTGTATACTAGAATAGACCTGAGTATGATTGCCGCCACGAGTCGTGAGCACATTTTTTATTGGTCGATATGACGTTGACCAAGCTGACGCTCAACGTGATTGGTTCGTCAGCCGATTCTCGTCGTCTATTGGGTTCGCAGGTATCATTCGACTACCGTACATTTGAGAGCAATTTTAGTGACAACTTTTTAATTAATTTATTTTTGTTAATTGTAGTGTTACCTCGTTGTTAATTGTTGTGTTATTTCTTGTTTTTAACTGTTTTTGATATTTCTTGTTAATTTTTTTTGTTATCATTTGAGCATTCGGATTTTGGGCTAAATATGCAGAGAAGAAAGAATTCGGTGTTAAATAGACAATTCCGATAAATGGTCTATTCAGTGTTTTGTTACATGAAATAATTAGGTATTGCGAAAAACATGATAGACGTTTATAAACAGACTGCTAAGGCGACTAATGTCTACGTAGCTACTGTACGTCGTATTGTTAAAGGAGTTAACGACTCAGAATTTCGAAAAAAAGTGAGCGAAAATATTCAATTATGAATTGAAATAACAACAGTACCTAATAATTTTGGCCGACAGTGTACCTACACTGGCTCAACCCCCACCATAGTTCATCTGTGCTCACCTTTCGTGCCGGCAACTATAGTTGATAACTTCTGATTATTTTTGAAAGTGGTCAAAATTGACCAGGATATCACTAATTCAAAATCTTCATAAGATTAATGTTTGCATAAATTGTTTCACATTAGATCCTTAAATTTTACTAGTAGTTTTAGAATAGAGATGTTTTATATAGTATATTTGAATTTGAATGTGTGAGAAAAAGTTAAATAATAATAACTGGATGATTAATTATTATATTTTATTTATTTATGTAAGTGAACTAATCAGTATAAAATATTTCCAGGTCGAGGAAAGTGAAAGTATATGTCAGTTAGAGAGATTAATATGTCGAACTTTAACTTAAAAGAAGAAGAAAAAATGGTAATTTGTCATTTAATTTTAATAAAACAAATTTCAAAGTCGTAAAATATCTTTATTGTAAGTAATTGAAATACATACATATTCAGTGAAATATAGAAATTGTAAATGAACGTAATGCGGTTTCCTAAATAAATATGTTATTTTATAACAATAAAGTGTTAATTTTGCGAGCAGTCAAGATTAGTCCTTAAGTTGGCTTCTCTATCCATTGCACCTCCTCAACTTACAACAAAGAAGGTTGATGACGTCAACACAGATGCGTTATTATTCGAGGATGAATTGCCTTACAACAAACACATACCACTGCTTTTCTTATTCTTTAAAACTATCGTTAGTTAATTTTTGATTTTTTAATTGTGACAGGTATTTCTACGTTCAGCAGGATGAATTGTATATTATCTAAGATAATTCATTGACATTTTTACCAACATTATATCATTATAATAAAAAATATTTTTGTTATTTTATCGAGACAGTCTCGTTGGTCTAGTGGTCGTAAACGCAATTGCTGATCATGAGGTCCCGGGTTCGAATCTCGGTTCGGGCCAAAATAAGTTATTGGATTTTCCTGTCAAGAAATTCTTAGTACCAGCCCGGAGTGAGGAAGTTGGCGGTGTTTCACCTCCGTGCTTCGGAAAGCACGTAAAGCAAAGCCGTTGGTCCTGCGCTTGATCTCTCCATAAGACTATGAGAGTGAGGGAATAGAGGGGGAGGGGGTGCAATTGTGCTTGCGCATACACTTTAGCACTATAATCCTGTTCTGCGTAAATGGCTAGTCTCCATTGAGACAAGCCGGCATGACCGAAATCGGTCTAGAGAAAATTATTATTTTATCGAAAAACATTTTCTGTAATATGCTCCCAAACAACTGTTATATAACTTAGTTATTATTAAATTGATAAAAAAATGTGTTTTCTTTTTCAGACTTCATGGATAGTGTTCTTGCACATTCCTAATTTTTATGATGGGATGGATATACCGCCTTTTTCAAAATATTTTTAAGATAAAACTGTGATACTAAGTAGTTACCTTTTTAATTGTATATAACTAATAATAAACATTTATATTGTAATTTTTGGCCTTTTATTCAAATATTTATTCATTTGTATTTATTATATCTTAATGGTCGCGTTATTATCATTACCGTGCCTCACCCATAGATGGCATCATAGACGGGATATTAGCTAAAGTTTTCACGTTTGCAAGTGGTTTGGTTTTTTTTCAGTCGTTATTAGGAAGGCGCTGCTACCCATCTCATTTGTTTCCTCTGGTCGCCTTTTACGACATCCACGGGCTGATATGGGGTAGTGGATATTCTTACATCGCCACTACATCGTCTTCATTACAGCTTATTTTTTATAGCATAAGTTAGTGTGCCAAACGTCCACCCAATAGTAAGTGGATACTGCGGCCTGTAGACATTTAACATCTAGGTAGTAAAAACATGTTATTTTTGTAATCATTTACATCATTAGTCACACTAAAGGTAAATAAAGTGACTGACGCTTTAACGTTCCGGGTGTTCCTCCGCATCCTCATAATTTTGTGAACAGTCCTCCGCCAGGGATGGGCTTCTTACATATTTTTATTACACTTACTTATTTTTCATTTACGCCATGCTTGTCAGGCGGTTCGATCCCCGCCGGCGCCAATGAAATTGTTAATTGCAATTTTAAGTGCTGATTTACCACGTGCTCGGCTGTGAAGGAAAACATCGTGAGGAAACCTGCATGTCTGAGGAATAAGAAAAAAATAATTTTTCTCTGTGACTACAATTTGAGTTCTTTGACCCTCTTGCAAAAAAAGATGATTGAGGATGTTATTTCCAATTATAGCTAGGTAATCCTAGTTGTTATCTAATAACAACCGAATACTGTTGGAAGTTATCGACTATGCAGCGTCTGATTAAGAGTTCTGACAGCCCTAGGCTAACTCTGAATTTGCGCCCCACCCGTCTGTCCCGTCAGAATTAAGTATTTTCCAGCTGTAAAAGGTTTTTACACAAGATGCGGTCAGTCATGTCTTCGCCTTATTAAAATCTGTTTAGTAGGCGTAAATGTAACAGACAAGTTATTTCGCAATTATAATATAATTAAGTAAGTATACATATAGTTTTTTTTAAATATTTAATTATATGTTAATTCATTATGATCATCAAGTATTTGAGTTATGATCTCGAGTAACATTTTTTTAATAAAAGGGGGGGGGGGTGTAAACGGCCATGCGACTCCTGATGGTGAGTGTTGACCATCGTCCATGAACAATTGCAGCAGCAGAGGAATGGACCGGAGAGGAACGACTCGACCTGGCAACATATAACGCACGCACCCTGAGGACTGACGAGAAGATGCTGGAGCTGGAAGAAGAGGTAGACAAGTTGCGCTGGCATATTATTGGGTTATCCGAGGTCCGAAGAGAGGGGGAGGACACTGTAATCCTCGAGTCCGGCAACTTGTTCTATCACCGGGAGGGCGACCATCTGTCCCAAGGAGGTGTCGGATTTATCGTCCACAAGTCTGTCGTCAACTACGTTGTAAAGATTGGGAGTGTGTCGACGAGGGTCGCGTACCTGATACTCAGAATCGCCAAACGGTATTCGCTGAAGGTCATACAGGTTTACGCACCAACCTCGGCACATCCCGATGAGGAGGTGGAGGAAATGTATGAGGATATTTCTAGAGCCATGCATTCCTCCAAAACCCACTACACGGCGTTGATGGGAGACTTCAACGCGAAACTAGACACAAGAGAAAGCAATGAGCTGAAGTTAGGGAAATTTGGAGTAGGGCAACGGAACCGTAGGGGCCAGCAGCTGGCCGACTTCATGGAGAAAGAGGGACTCTTTATTCTTAACTCTCTTCTTCTCGAACTATCTCTTCCAGAAGCGGCCCCACAGGAAGTGGACCTGGTCGAACCCCGACGGTTCGACAAAAAGTGAGATTGACTTCATTATGATGAGCAGACGCCAACTGTTCAGTGAAGTCTCAGTGATTGCAAGGGTGAAAACTGGCAGGGATCACCGAATGGTGTTAGAGGCACACTGAACCTAAACGTTAAGTTGGAGAGGTCTCGTCTAATGAAGTCAATGCTCCGTCCCCCTCGTGCTCTAATCCAGAATCCCGAAACCTTTCAGCTCGAGTTACGTAACCGCTTTCAGTGCCTAGAAGATTGCAATGCAGTGGACGATATGAATGACAAGCTTGTGGAAACTGTCCATGCGGTCGGAGCTAAGTTCTGCAAGACCGGTCACAGAAGAACACAAAAGCTCTTCAATCACACCTTTAATCTCATGGCTGTTAGACGGGAGATGAGGCTGCAATCGTCAACAGATTTGACAGCATACAGGCAACTGAACAGACAGATCTCCAAATTCATGCGGCGAAACTTGCGCAAATTTAATACTGCTCGTATTGAAGAAGCGATTGAGCGGAACCGGGGCTCCAAAGTCTTTGCCAGAGATCTATCTGCCAGTAAGAGCCAACTGTTAAGGGTACACTAGTCGCTCTTCTTCCATACAAACGTAGTCCGGCGATAACTCCACTGTTTGATGGTGTACGTTCAAAATAAAAAATGATTTCAATTTGTCTCATCATTATCTAGCCCTGTATGGAAACAAAAAAGTAAAAAAAGAGTATATTTAAAAGTTATAAGCGTCGAAAATTCCGAATTTCAACACTATTTTTAACACATCTTTGGGCGGAAATAAATACCATAAGAAGAACGAAAATTGCAAAACAGTTACCATACAGGGATAGATTAGTTGTTCAAAAATGCAAATAATTTTATTTTAAACACATACATTCAATAGATTTTTCGTGACATCCAGACTACCAAAGGTCTGTTTATAAAATTTCGCGCGCCCGTTTTTGTTATAAAACATCTTGCCTTTCGCTACAAATTGTTTCCCCGATCAGTGGGACGGACGGAGGGGGGGACGCAGCGCGCACTCACACATACTCACTAGGTTAGCCGCTGCTATCTATTTATGGTTGTAATTACCTACATATCTACATCTTTATTTAGAAAAATTGCTTCCTTTTTTTGTTCGTGTCCATTGCTAAAGCCGGGATGAATATAGCTGCTAAAATGTTCTCATAAGTTTGTTGAAGCACGTTTAGTTAAAATTGGAAACAGGTGGGTACATAATAATGAACTTTCGATACAGGTAGTATCTACTTACTACTAGTACTATATTTATAATTATATAGATATTTGCAATAATTGTGACGCTTGGAAAAACTGCGCCAACCCGCCTGGCAACAGTATATTTTATTTTCTAGTTCAAGTTATATGAAATAAGAGTATGTATTACGAAAACGCTGTGAACCATTCATTACCTGCTTCCCTTTTTCACTTTCTACGACACACGCGGAATATTGTTACACCGATTATATAGGGTAGTGGATACTCTCATTTGTGTATTTATTTCTAAGATAAACTAAAAGCATAGGTACATATTGACATACATAAACTAGAGGCATTGTCTTAATATATATAAATTACGTGTCACACTAGTATTAGTACTTAACTACTTTAATTTGCTAACTAATGAAAACATCTCATAGATAAGCACGATTATCGAAAATCTTAAAATTATCTACTAATTTAATTAGAATAGGTAGTTTTTAGATTTTCGTGCTTAAGCATAGGAATCTCATATCCTAATATACTTACCTAACGTTGAAATGTGTATTTTTGGCTTTTTTTGATCGATAGTAATATACTATATAGGTATTTAAATCTTGTAATCTCGGAAGTCCGATTCGCACTTGGCAAAATATTTGTTTATATTTAACCTTACCTCAGACATACTCATATTTTTTATATATAATTTACTATACTACTATATAAGCTACTACTAAATAAAATAGTATTAGCTTTGCTGTGATATAATAGTATATTTTGGATTAGATTTAATTTATTACAGAATAACCTACCTTAGATATTGGGTTATGAATACAGATAAGTACACATAGGATTTAGTTTCTAAGTTATACCTACATATTTTATAGCCTTCGTTATGAATAGCATAAACTGGCCAAGCCCCCTAGCCTACAAACGTTTCGTAACTAATTTCTTTCTACAATCGCGTCTTTTATTTGTTTGGACTGACCACCTGACTCGTTCAGTGATGCCATTCCCATACAGTGTTTAGTTTTCAACTAGCGTTATCTATCATAAAATAAATAAAAATTTTATTCATATTTCGCTAATTGTGTCAGTACTGTGAATTTGATTTACAATCGATCTCTAAATTGTAGTTTTCTTCTAATTACTTACCTTGCCTAGACATGTTTTTTGGACTTATGTAAGGAAGTCTATGCTGTTAGTATTCCGTTTATATATGTTACTATTTTGATAGACGTTTGTGCTTGTCCCTGCAGTGACACAATGCCTATTGTTGATAACTTTCTAAGTACTAAGAGAATATTTCAAACCGCTATTGAACACAAACAATCAATAAACAATTTACAAACTAACATTTTTTTTATTTAATTAACCAATATAAAAGCCACACTCACATCAAAATCGCGCTGTCGAAAATGCAGTTATCCTGACACTGGCTGACATATACTTCGGGGTCGGGGAGTTGTCTGCGGGCTATTATAATAGCTAACTAGCTATGGAAAGTAAATACCTATTTAGAAAACATAGTACCTACAGTAATATTTGCATAACCTACAGTAAAATACAAAAACATAAAGAAAACATAATTATGTTACACTTTTTTGTGTTTGTTTTAGAAATTGTTATATTTTTTTCAAAAATGTTTTTTATGTTACCGTTTTTAGTTTAGAGTTATGTCCCTTTAGTGGGTACAGGCGTGATATTATATTGTGTGATTGCGTAAAGAATGCATAGATAGGCGATAGCAGCAATCGCGGTTGATTTGCTGTCATTTATTGAAGAGTGCCCCCGATTTCTCCAAGATCCCATCATCAGATCCTGATCTGATCATCATTGATTACCGTGGGATTATCTGGAAAATATATCCTTTCAAACAAAAAAAAATAATTTTCCAAATCGGTTCAAGCATATTCGAGAAATCGGGGGACAGAACATACATAAACAAAAACCAACGAATTGAGAACCACCTCCTTTCTTCGAAGTCGGTTAAAAAGTAGGTAAAAACAAATCAATGGAATTATTATATAGTAACAACATCTACTTAAGTTCACATAAGAACTTTCATCGTAACAACTAGGTACATAAATTGGGTTCATAATAATTACGTTTCACACAGCAGATCCTAAGTTACAATAACACCAATTTGCTTTCTCTCTCCTTCCTCTTTTTAAAATACGTTATCCCCACAGTAGTATTTTCTCCAGTATCGTGGAGGCGGTTAACAAATATAAATTGCACAAGAACAAACATCCAGACCCGGAACAACTATTTTTAGCCCATACAAAATATTTGTTCCGTGGGGGATTCGAACCCGCGGCAGCTACTCATTGCTAAGCTATTGCGGCACGAAGCTCACAATTGCCGTTTGAGTTTATGTTATTATTCTAAAACTAAAATGAATCGCATAGGTACCTAGGTACGCGATGATGCCGTCGCGCATTGCGTCACTCAGGAGTGCGTATGTGTGTGCGCACTAGCTTCTTACTGCTCATCACAGCGTCTATCACTTTCGCACGTAATGTCGGCTGAGATAGCATGCATTTTTGCCCCGCCCACCACTTAGTTCATGTCATCGACTAGGGCAACCTTAAAGCTGAAGACAGAAGAGTGTGGCAGCATCGTTTCGCGGACACCTGAGATTCTGAGTGAGATTGAGAGGTTCTATGAGCAGCTGTACACATCATCGCTGGAACCACACGCAAGTGTGAGTAACGATCCAAGAGCGGGTCTTATCCGACACTATTGCGATGATATCCCGGACGTCAGTCTGAGCGAGATTAGAATGGCTCTCCAGCACCTTAAAAATGGCAAGTCCCCGGGCGAGGATGGAATTACGGCGGAGCTTCTGAAAGCGGGTGGAAAACCGGTACTTGAAGTCCTTCAGAGGCTCTTTAATTCCGTTTTCCATGGTGGCACTACTCCAGAGGCGTGGAGCAGAAGTGCGGTGGTCTTGTTCTTCAAGAAAGGTGACAACGCCCTCTTGAAGAACTACAGACCGATATCCCTTCTGAGCCGCGTCTACGTGATGTTTTCTAGAGTCATTACGAATCGTCTCGCACGCAGACTTGACGACTTCCAGCCTCCCGAACAAGCCGGTTTCCGAAAAGGCTTTAGTACGAGTACCATAGACCACATTCATACCCTTCGGCAAATTGTACAGAACTACGAACGAACGAAGACTACAATCTGCCACTTTGCCTGGCGTATGAGGACTACGAGAAAGCCTTTGATTCCGTCGAAATTTGGGCGGTGCTACAGTCTCTCCAGCGGTGCCAAGTTGACTGTCGGTATATCGAAGTGCTGAAGTGTTTATACAGTAGGGCTACGATGGCTATCCGAGTACAGAACCAGAGTGCGAAACCTATCCAACTGCAGAGAGGTGTAAGACAGGGTGACGTTATTTCCCCGAAACTCTTCACCGCTGCATTGGAAGACGTTTTCAAGCTACTGGACTGGAAAAGATACGGTATTAACATCAATGGCGAGTACATCACTCACCTACGATTTGCCGACGATATAGTCCTTATGGCAGAATCGCTGGAGGACTTAAGCATTATGCTCAATGACCTCAATTGTGCATCCCAACGAATAGGTCTTAAGAAGAACATGGATAAAACAAAGATCATGTTTAATGTCCATGTCACACCTATGCCGGTGGTTGTTGGGAGCACTAAGCTTGAAGTTGTTGACGAGTACGTACCTGGGACCAATAGTCCGGCTAGGTAAATCCAACTTCGACCGAGAGGTCAATCGACGGATTCAACTCGGCTGGGCAGCGTTCGGGAAATTACGACACATCTTCTCGTCAGGTATACCTAAAAACCTGAAAACTAAGTTGTGCAACCAGTGCGTGTTGCCAGTGATGACATATGGAACTGAAACGTGGTCCTTCACTGCTGGCCGTATGAGGACGCTCAAAGTCGCTCAGCGAGCTATGGAGAGGGCTATGCTCGGAGTTTCTTTGCGTGATAAACTTAAAAATGTGGATATCCGCAGTAGAACCAGAGTGTTCGACATAGCCCAACGGATTAGTTAGCTGAAGTGGAAATGAGCTGGCCATATAGCTCGAAGAACCGACAACCGTTGGGGAAAAGAGGTTCTCGAGTGGCAGCCTCGTACCGGTAGGCGTAGTGTAGGGCAACCCCCCACTAGATGGAGTGACGACCTGGTAAGACATGCAGGAAGTCGATGGATGCAGGTGGCTCAGGACCGTGCTTTGTGGCATACCTTGGGGGAGGCCTATGTTCAGCACTGGACTTGTAAGGGGCTGTAATGATGATGATGATGAGAACCTGCACCTCGTAAAGTTGCAGTTGCAAGCGGTGTACCAGCATGAAATACTGTCCCGCTATACTGAACACCTTATCCAAGTAACCGCGGAACTGTACGTTATTCGATATGTCGATGTCGACGATTTCGATGCTGGCTGAGCAAGGGGATTGTTGAAATTGAGGAGATACGACAAAGAGTTCTTTTAAGCGGTTAAATGCTCAAACCTTTGTCTTCTGAGTATTAAACTGGAATACATTGAGTCGTCCCCAATCCTAGACTTTGTTTAATAAAGACTTGAATTCAGACACAAGTTCGTTCTGGTACCCGACGACGTGTTCCAGAGAAATATCGGCACGGCCGGTGTAAAAAGTACGATTATTGTCGTCCACATAGCAATGAATGATACTTTTTAGCAATATATCAAACCTTATTGGCTCTCCGAAAAAGATAGATTTTTAAATCAGCTCGAATCGAAATCTGATGAATCGATTCACAAAAAAATCGAGGTATAAAAGATCGATTTCGTAAAAGTGAATCTTTTTTCGAATTCCTTTCCGATTTGTACAGAGTACAAATTACAAATGTAACTTATTTTTATTTCTTTAATCAATTAAGAAAAGGCGAAAGAAACTGAGCACACAGTAGTTTTGGTAGTTTTTGAAAAGTAAAACTGTCGTTCTGTACGAGTTTGGGGACATTTAACTATATGTGTATTGTGAGTAATTTTATAGTTTTTATGAGAACAAAAAGATTTGATCTCGATTTTTAAGGTGAAATATCGATTCACTGTATCGATTCAGGACTACACATCGATTAATCGATCTTTCTGCCAAGAAATCGATTTTACGAATAATCAAATTTCTCAGATCGACATGCCTATGGCACCGAGATTCGAGTTGGACGCAAAAAGGCAGCCTAGTGGATTAGCTTTCTCCTTTGCGGCATGAGCCAGTGAGTCGTCGCCTCTTTGCATAGATGAAAGAAATGGCTGATAGAAGTTCCCTTGGTTAGCCTTCGCAAGAGAGAGAGAGAGAGAGAGAGACCATAACTTCCATAAGTAAATCAGCGGTAGAGAAAAAAAATGAGTTCACAGTCAGTCCGCCAACAAAATGCGAAAGGCGCCAAATAATTCAAATTAAAGGAAATATATATATATATATATATATATATATATATATATATATATATATATATATATATATATATATTATTGTTACGAGCTTAAGGTTCGTTACAATAAAAACTGCCGATTTAATTACAAAAATTTACACTTTAATTTTCTTTACACCAATTAAAACTTAAAACACTAATAATTAATCACACTGATTCACTTTATTTTGCTCCGAAACTTCGCTTGTCTCGCCAAATTCAATACTGCCCTGATCGCGTATTGCAGCGCCTTTAAATACACTTTTTCACTGAAACATCCAAAATATTCAAGTAAATACGCGCGCCAACCGACCAGGCGCAGAAAGTTCGAGTGTAGGGCTTCTAGAGAGCTTAGTTCTTCAATTCGATACTAGATGGCGCTGTTGGTCGAAAGTCAAGATTGACATTTTCTAGGAAGCCCTCCTCGCTCTCGTCCCTGACACTGGATGGCGCTAGTGCCGGGTACATGACGTCAACTTAGCCGCACAACATTATTTTATTATTTATGTATGTTTGTTACAAAACTAATGTTTTTTAATTTTATTTACACACATTTTGGTACAAAAATAAATGTGTTATAGCAAAAATAAAGAAATGGTAACAAGTAAAATGCTTGCGGCACTTACTCGATTACTTATTTAGAATATTATACCAAATATTATACTGTAAATAAGTGGTGCTTGAAAAGGCAAGCTCAGCGCCCTCTCGGACCATGCGCCCTAGGCTTTGCGCTCAGGCTAATTAGCCTGTGGGTAAATCAGACCCTGTGATAATTTGCTACATTCCCAGCCGCTTCCGACTACAGCGACCGTTTTTGACTCCTACATTGAAGTTCTATCTGCACGCAGCATGCATTCCCCACCGGCATTAAAAGGACACACCGGCAATCGGACTGCACTATCGACCTCCGGTCTGAGCAGGGGGGTGATGTGGCGGCGCTGTCGTCGCGCCGCAAGCGAAACACACCAAAGCTTAAATCACGCTATCAACATTCCGAATCATAAACAGCATATATAGAACATCTCCGAACTATAACATGGAGTGTTGGCCGCTTCCCGGGCAGAACACCTTGCCCGGCGGGAGATCTCCCCTTTTCCTTCAACGACCACAGTGGTGACGCCGACGTGATCTGAACACGCAACCAAACACCTTCGGAAACTACAACTTCAAGCCTTCGTTATTATCCTCAAGAACTCCCACCATTCACTATTGAGAATCGTCTTCTGCAGTCTTCAGTTCCTACAGGCCAGTGCAACTTGTCTTCATCTCGACTCACCGCAGATTTATAAGGCAGACTTCTGGCACTTGCTCCGGCACATCGTTCTCACCGGCATCACTTGCAAGTGCGTAGTACGGCATGCATTGCACATCGGCATATTATTCGAACCAGTGTCACTTGCCCTTACGCACACAGCATGCATTCCCCACCGGCATTAAAAGGACACACCGGCAATCGGACTGCACTATCGACCTCCGGTCTGAGCAGGGGGGTGATGTGGCGGCGCTGTCGTCGCGCCGCAAGCGAAACATACCGAAGCTTAAATCACGCTATCAACATTCCGAATCATAAACAGCATACATAGAACATCTCTGAACTATCACATGGAGTGTTGGCCGCTCTCCGGGCAGAACACCTTGCCCGGCGGGATATCTCCCCTTTTCCTTCCAACGGCCACAGGAGCATCAAGGTCGTTGTAGACGGTGCAAGCTCCGATTGCAAGCCTATTAATGCTGGTTTTCCACAAGGCTGCGTGCTATCGCTAACGCTGTTTATTCTGCATATCAATGATATGTTGCAAACCCGTAACATTCATTGCTATGCAGATGACAGTACTGGTGATGCTCTTTACACCGGCCGAGCCAATATTTCACGAGAAAACGTCTCCGAGTGCCGGGACAAACTTGTGTCTGAAGTCGAGTCTTTGCTGAACAGAGTCTCGGATTGGGAGCGACTAAATCTAGTCCAGTTTAACCCCCAGAAGTTTGCGCGTTAACCGCTAAAAAGAACCCCTTAGTCGTATCTCCTCAGTTTTAAGGCACTCCCCTTGTTGCCTCAGCCAGTATCGGAATCCTCGGCGTCGACATATTTAGTGACGTGCAGTTTCGTGGTATATATTAATAATAAAACAAATTATTCCTACGACGCCATCTCGTGTCATGGAATATAGATTATGAAATTAATTTATTCAGATGCGACATTTTTGTGCGTACTTAAATATAGGACGAATATATTATTATACACATTTTTTCGCGGAAACATATATAAGTTATCGTAATCAGGCTAAATTTTTTTATATTTAAATCTGCTCATTTTCCACATCAAAGTCAAAGTGGAATAAATTCGTCCATTTTTAACTCTCGCGTGCCCAGGATTTATGAACGACTCTTATTCTCATTTAAATAAATATAATTGTAAATTAAATGTTATGTTAATAAGTTTTGTTAAAGATAAATTTAGTATGTTTTTTATATTTGACTTAGATACCTTTTTAATTAATTTTCAGCCTTTTATACCCTTTAATATTCAGATAAAAATATCATTAAAATGTAATTGTGATATTGTATTATGTAATATTATATTAAATAAGCAAATATAGTAAACAAAATAAATGACAAAATTTAAATATTGTTCTCGATATACCTAATTTACCCATTTAACAATATAGATTGTACATTTACCTACGGGTCATTCTACTCATGTTTATTCTATGATAAAAAACGACTGCTTGAACACAGGGTAGCGCACATTTTTTTGTTTGAGATAGTTGTTCTAGTACGTAAGTACATATTACTTCAATAATTTTCACTAAGAATAATACAACGAAATACTTTTTTTCTCACAAAAATAATCAAAACATAAGCATGTGCCGGCAATTTGCTGAGTACTAGATAATACAATAACACGTCAGGTGTGGCGGGGGAGCGAGGGGGTGGGTCCGGCGCTTATCTCGCGCGGTTTACGGTAACAAGTATCGACATAAATTGGTTAGGTATGTACCGAGGTGATCCTGCCCAATAATATTCGGCCGAATATTCGGTTTGCTAAAAGTTTTACCGAACTTTCGGCCTAATATTTGTATTCGGTTATATCCATATTCGGCCCATCTGTAGTAATTATATTGTAGGTATAACAGGTGATCTGGATTTAGGTTCTTCGCGTTTGGTATCTTTTACATGGGGAAACGGCTACACATATCCGCTTCGCGGGGGCTTGGGCGGGCTATGCCAACATCGCAGCGACTAAAAACCTCATGATGTGTTCCACCTTCGCCGGATATTGCCGGGCCACAGGAATGCTTTCACACATATCCGCGGCCCTAACAGCGCCAGCCGCCCCATGGCTCCCGTCCTCAGGTAAGGCGCATCGGAACACAAGGCGCGCCTTCTTCCGCGACCTCCAAATCCACTTGCGCAATGGACCTCTTTAAGTATGTGGGTAGAGGCCATAGGGCAAGGAAAAACAAGCACTTGGAAGTAGTATCCCTTTCCAGTCTCACCAAGCGCAGCTATAGCCATCTTATAACGCCCCTTATTACGCTCTGGACTGAGACTGAGGATAGTGGGCACATTAAAAATTATATTGTTTCGATGATTTACATATAGTGATATCTTCGACCAAGAGGTATTGGTAGCATAGGCAGCCGTAATTATTACCTCCAAAATATGGGTGGGATAAGCACTGTCAATTTTAAGAGCACTTTCTCTAGCCCCTTTTTAGGCTGAGCGGAGCAATCAGTGCTCTCCTAAATAGAACTGCGTCGGTGCTCGGTGTGCTGCCGAATTTATGCTGTTATCTTAGATTCAACGTAGAAACGGCCATTATCACGCAAACCGTCTGTGTGCAGACTTCAGAAATGTCAGGATGCAACTCTTTATTTTAGTCTGTCACCAAGTGGCTGTAAAATCTTGGAGTCCTTAATCCAAAACAGCAATTAGCGCAGGATATATTTAGGTGGACAAATGTTCTCGCACACCAGGTGCACTTCACGTCTTTCTTCTTCTGAGCCCGATGGAGCAGAAACCTCTATGACCTACTACACTAATTATGTAACGTTTGTGCGAAACAATCGAAGTAGTGGTAGGCAAACTTGAAAAACATTAATTTTTGTTTTTGTTTTTAAATATGGTATAAGTATCCTGCATAATTGCTAAAGTGCTAGCGGGAAATAGCTATTACTTTTGTGTTATTAAGATTAATAAATAAAGACACAGCCCATTAGGTGATAGATAGTTGTTGTATCTGTAGGGTATGTCTGACTAAAACGAAATTTAGTACGAGTGAGTCCGGACAAAGTTCATAAATTGCAAAAATGTTAATTATTCTTCCTTTTTCATAATTTATTTTCGCCTATGATAGCGTAATATAATCCATACGTCCCATTTAATTCCGTAAATGTAAGAAGTACCCTAGGGAAACGCCTAAATCATCTTGTGGCCTCTATACAGGTAGTTTATATCAGTATCAGACGTAAAATACCAGCGATATTCTACGTTGATCGGCGGTTAAATACTTATAAAAAGTGGCGAAGGACAATCCCATCATTATACAGGTTGTTTGGGAGATAGGTGCAAAGCCTGAAGGGAATGATACCTTAAACCATTTAGAACACATTAAGCTCAACTTGTCATAGACAAAGAAGACTTAAATATGCGTAAAATGTTTTTCTGATGATGAAGACGCTTGGAAATTATTTTGTTTGAGTAATTACACATTACATAAATAATAGATGATAAAATCTCACAACTTTTACTGGACACTATTAACAATTAATTGAAATAAAAAAGGGGTTTTATTGTTAAAAAACTTAGAAATACAATTTAAAAGAAAAGGAGCGACAACGACATTTTTAGCTTATTATGTTCTAAATGGTTTAAGGTATCATCCACTTTAGGCTTTGTAGCCATCTTACAAACAGCCTGTATATCATATTTTTGTAGTATAATTATAGTAGGAGTCAAAAATCAAACTATGGGCATATATATATATATATATATATATATATATATATATATATATATATATATATATATATATATATATGGTTGCGCGGAAAACCATTCGTATTTATTTTTTTGACGGTAGGGCTTGCCAAATCGTTTATCCCTTTCCAAACGATATCATTCATACCCTCCTATCGACACATCGGGGTGGTGGGGTGGGAGGGGAAAGAAGATGATTCTAGAATATCACGTAATCATCGCAACCGAAGGAATAAAAGGCACGCGCGACCGACGCGCGCTCTCTTCCCGCTGCGCTCGTCGTCGGAACCACACCGCTTCTCTCCCGACGTATCTCTGGGGCCCTAGAGAGTCTACCCAGAGAGTCTACCCAGAGTATCTTCCAGAAGTCGCAGCTATAGTGCCCAAGCAGCATAGAAGAAAACACCCCGGTGAGTGAACATTCCTAATAATATTTCCTGCTTGATGTAATTGTGTTTAATAGTTAATCCGCTCGAATTTTATTTTCTCCTAATCAAGCAGGATTCCTTTCATAGATTTGGCAAATAATAGTTCGTTTTAGGGAAGAGCGAGTGCATTGTACCGCGTGCTATAGTAGCCATTTTATGTAAGCGTAGAAGCATTTCGCAGATACAGTCCACTTTGGTTAATATCTCGCGTAATAGGTTTAAGGTTCGACCGGGGAATTAGACTTCGGTAACCTTAGGCTCTTCGCTCCACCATTTTATGGTCACTTCGGCAGGATTTGGACTGGTGTTTTAGTAGTCGTTCAACCATTTTCTGGTCGAATTCTTAGATTAATTATTTAGATAATGCACTCTAATTTATGGAATAGACTTAAATAGTATTCGTTTAAAAATAGAATTATTCATTTAAACAGTGTTTGTATTTGGTTTAAATTTAAAGCCGTTTCATCGCAACCGTTTTGTACGCTTATCCGACAATTTTGATAAAAATATATTGAGTTTAGCGAGCGACACGCGTCACCTCGACTCGCTGTAACAGGTGTTCGATTTAATTACGCAATACGGCGTACGAGTGTCCATCCTCCATTATTTGTGCGTTGTGAGATTAATTGTGATTAATATAACTTTATTATAATAATTTAAAATGGGAGTTAGTGGAAATGAAATTAAAATTAAAACGCTTTATGCCAAGAGGGACACACTTTTTTCACGTATACAAAGTATTAGTGATCACATAAAGAACATTAATGTAGAAGCAGTGCGGGAAACTTTTTTGAATGAAATTGAAACGGTGGATTCTTTGCGGACGGATTACGAAAGAACATTAGACCAAATTAATCATTTGGAATTACAAATCGATCCGAAATATATAGTGAACTACCAACCGCTTCTGGCATTTGAAGATATGTTGTGTCGCGTAAAAAGAACGGCGAAACTCTTACAATCTCCATCTCAAAACGAAGCAAAGCCGGAAATACAGATACGTCCACGTGACTCAATTAGGTTGCCGCCAATAGCCGGTATTCAATGGTGATATTAAGACACGGCCCTTCTTCTTCAGCAGTTTTCAAAACAATATACACAATAACCCACCGTTATCGGACGCTGAAAAATTATATTATTTAATTAGTAAACTTAGTGGCAGGGCACAGTCAATTTGCTCGGGTTTTACACCTACAGTAATTGTTCATCGGGGGTATATTGCCATAGTTGCCACGCTTGGCGAGCGGGTTGGCAACCGCGGTTTTTTTTTGTTGTACAGTTGCTGTTATCAGGAAGATGCTGCTGCCCATCTCCTGCCTGTTTCCCTCTGTCGCCTTTTACGACACCCACTGGAAGATATGGGGTAGTGGATATTCTTTACCGCCAGTACCGTGCTTTGTGGCATTACTTGGGGGAGGCCTATGTTTAGCAGTGGACTTGTGAAGGGCTGTAATGATGATGATGATGATGATGATTACACCTACAGCAAACAATTACTTGTTAATATTCGAAACGCTTAAAACTAAATATGAAGATAGGAGAATGTTAGCTTCCGAATATTTGAATCAGATATTCGATCTTAAACCTATATCATCCGCGAGCATCAACGGATTAGAGCAGTTTTTAGATAAATTTGTGGCATCGGTGGCTGCACTTAAGAATTTGAAATTTAATGACCTTATGGACGTGGTGTTTCTCCATATTGCACTAAAGAAATTAGACCCCGACACCGTGCGTGCGTTTGAAATGGAGCACCGTAGCTCGTAGATGCCTCCCTTTCATTCATTAGCATCGTTTGTGCGAGATCAAATAAAGATGATGCAGCGCTCCCCGAACGTTAAACAGGAGATTAAAAAGTGCGTCGACCGTAGACAGACTCAACCATCTAAAATAGCAGGGTCGTTAACGTACGTAACCGCTACGTCGGCACCACTTCAGCATGCCTGTATCATATGTAAAGATAAACACGGTAATTTATACAATTGTGCGACTTTTCGTAAATATTCACCAAGCGAACGTTATAAATTAGTAAAGACAAACAACCTATGTCTGAACTGCTTAAGCGATAAGCATTTAGTTGCAAAATGCAATTCTAGTTCCGTATGTAGCAAGTGCGCCAGGAAACATCACACGCTATTACATTTTGAAAATAGCAACATAGCGGCGTCAAGTAAAGCGGACAAGGAATTCACCCCTACTAAAGTCAACGATTCTAGCGGTCGACCTGGTGATGTCGCTCTGTGCTCATTGGCAAATATGGGAGCACAACCTCCTTCAACCGTGTTACTGGGTACGGCACGTATTTTGGTTAGGGATTCGCGTGGAAACGGACAAAGCGTCCGTGCACTGCTGGACAGCGGAGCCCAAAATAGCTTTATAACGCGACAATGTTGTCAGCGCTTAGGCTTAGTAATAAATAGGTCACTTTCATGTCCTGTAGTCAAAGGCATCGGAGGTACTAGTAAAGCTACCCAGGGATATATAAATTAAAAATTTTACTCTCGGATAGATCGTAATGTTAACTTTGATATAAATGCACTAGTAGTAGATAGGGTCACTGAACGGTTGCCAACCGTTTCGGTTGACACCTCGGCAATGATTGAATTTAAAAATTTGACTCTAGCGGACGACACTTACGCCGTTCCTGGAAACATAGACATGCTCATTGGAGCATCGCTTTTCCCTCATCTTTCGTTAAACAATAAGGTCAGGGGCAACTCCTCGCATACCGCGCCTTACGCACTGGAAACCGTATTGGGCTATGTCATCGTTGGCTCCGCCCCCATCATAGATAGTATTTCGGCAACCTCTTATTGTGGTATGGCTGTCAAATCGCTCGAGTCGTTAGTCCGCAAATTTTGGGAGATGGAGGAGGTGAACGTCCCACCCATAGCTAGCTCAGATGACAGATTATGCGAGGAAATTTACGTCCGCACGACCGTTCGTGATCGCGACGGTAGATATAGTATAGCGTTACCCTTTAAAGGAGATGTTTTATCTCTCGGCGATTCGCGTCACATGGCGGATAAACGTTTCTACAGCTTGGAGCGTAGGATGCTCGCTTCACCTCAGTTAAAAGAAGCTTATGACGGCGTCATTAACGAATATATAAGAGAAGGTTACATATCACTTGTGGCTTCGAAATTAGATAACTACGAAGACACACCGTCGTATTTCATACCACACCACGGGGTCATTAGGGAGGTAGTGCTCGACGCTAGTGCTAAAACTAGCACTCACCTGTCGCTTAACGATATCCTCTATAGTGGGCAAAATTTACAGGGCAGTTTATTTAATATAATAGCCAATTTTCGTTTGTTTAGTATAGCACTATCCGCGGATATTCGCCAAATGTTTCTTTGCATAGGGGTCCGTGAATGCGACCGTAGATTCCAACGCATTTAATATCGTTTCAACCCAAAGGAACCTCTAATGGTGTTTGAATTTAACCGCGTTTGTTTTGGTTTAAAGTCGAGCCCATTTCATGCGTTACGCACGGTGAGACAGCTCGCCCATGATGAAGGTCCCTCTTATCCTAAAGCTAAGAGGGCAATTGAAAGTGGATTATATATGGATGTTTTCGTGTACTCGGTCGAGGAGGCCACCCTAACCACCGCCGAGGTTATAAAGCTCATGAAATCGGGTCAATTCGATCTTGTCAAGTGGACTAGTAATTCGCGTCCGGTTTTAGATACAATCCCACTATCACACCGTCTTTCGGCGGTAAAGGAATTCGACGATTCTGATACACACAAGGTGCTCGGTCTGTGTTGGTCACCAGAGTCCGACGTGTTTTAGGTAGCCTTAAGGTAAATCCGCCCGTAGAGAAGTGCACAAAGCGCACAATACTGTCATGCGTTGCTAGATTATGGGACGTCATGGGTTTCGTAGCTCCGGTGGTATTATACGTTAAGCTTTTGATTAAACAACTTTGGTTATTTGAATGCGATTGGGATGACTCGCCACCTGACAGCATTGTTCGGTAGTGGCAGCGTTTTAGAGAGGAACTTTCTTTACTAAGAGAAATTAAAATACCGCGTCATATAAACGTCGATATAAATAACGTCATAACGGTCGTTGGGTTTGCAGACGCCAGCGAGAAGGCTTACGGGGGCGTTGTATATTTCCACGTCCAGAATAATGGTAGAAATTCGATTAGCCTCATTAATTCTAAGTCGAGAGTCTCCCCCCGTAAGGTTGTCTCTCTGGCGCGCTTAGAGTTTTGCGCAATATTAGTACTCACCAAGCTTATTACCGCAGTTATCAGCGCATGTAGGGATAGAGTTCACATAGAAAGGATATTTGCCTTTTCCGACTCCACCGTCGCCTTATGCTGGGTTCATTCTTCACCCCACCGTTGGGATACGTTTGTCGCGAACCGAGTGGCCAAGATCCAAGTCGAGTTAGAAACGCGGAACTTTTATCACGTGTCCGGCACGGAAAACCCTGCCGATTGTCTATCCCGTGGACTCACCCCGATGCAAATAATGGACCACCCGCTTTGGTTCCACGGACCTTCTTGGATCCCTCGCAATGGCCAATAACCGATTTCGAACCTTCGTCAGTGTTACAACCGCCGGAAGAGAAGAGACACGCTCTAGTGGCGAACGTTTCGAGCGAAGTTTCTCCAGTCATCGCTTTGGCGAACCGCTTGTCCTCTTGGTCGAAATTATTGCGTAGCGTAATTTACGTTTGTCGATTCGCGAAGCTTTTACCGCGACGTTCGTATATCTTAGCGTCCGATTACAACTATGCCAAGTCGCTAGTATTGCGTGAACTTCAACGTGCGCATTTCTCTGAAGAAATTACAAGATTACAATCGAATAGAGCTTGTAGTCGCGCCTTTCAACGCCTTAAGCCATTTTTGCAGGATGGGATTGTAAGGGTAGGTGGACGCTTGTCCAACTCGCAGTTGAGTTTCGACCAACGGCACTCTATAGTTTTACCGCGTAAAGACCATATCACAAATTTATTAGTCGATTACCATCATAAATTGAACTCGCACGCTGGCCCCGACTTGCTGATGTCGATCTTGCGTCAGAATTATTGGATTCTTTCTGCACGTAGTTTAATACGCAATCGGGTGCACGGATGTATAGCTTGCTTTCGGGCACGCCCCAAGCCGTCATTTCCGGAAATGGCGGAACTTAGATCTTGTAGAGTAATACAATCAGTAAAGCCCTTTACGCACACCGGGTCTGATTTCGCTGGTCCATTTAAGGTCACGCTCACTCGCGGGCGTGGTATAAGATCCACAAAGGCTTACGTCTGCATTTTCGTATGTCTAACTACTCGAGCGGTGCATATAGAACTCGTTGGTGATCTAAGCACAGCAGGCTTTATGGGTGCATTTAAAAGATTTCTTTCCCGCCGTGGCCCTGTAAGTAAATTCTATTCGGATAACGGTAAGAACTACGTCGGTGCAAAACGTATTTTATCAGAACTACATGAGCTCTTAGCTAGCAAGTATTATAATTCGGAGTTCGCTCACATTCTAGCCGAGAACCGCATTGAGTGGTCTCTGAACGTCCCAGCCGCGAGTCATTTTGGGGGCAATTGGGAGACTAATATTAAGAGTCTAAAGAGTCACTTATACCGAGTAATAGGAGATCAAATTTTGTCCTTCGAAGAGCTAAGTACGGTGCTCGCTCAAATTGAATGCGTAATGAATAGTCGCCCACTTTGTCGTACGTTGTCTAGTGACCCCTCGGAACCGCTGGCTCTAACTCCAGCACATTTTTTGAATATAACGCCTTTAAAGTATTTGCCCGCCGCAGATATGGATGAGAACAGACTTAGCATTTCCGCACGCCACAAATTATTAGATCGGTTAGTGCAATAGTTTTGGAAACGATGGAGGATGGAATACTTGCATACTTTGCAGTCTCGGCAAAAATGGAACACAGCAACTGAGCCTTTAGCTGTAGGAACCGTAGTTGTGCTCACCAAAGAGAATACGCCGCCTCTCCATTGGCCGTTAGGAATTGTCGAAGAGGTCTTTCCCGGTTCCGACGGAGTAATTAGGGTAGCTCGCGTTAAGACCACGGTTGGGTCTTACCTGCGTCCTGTTGTCCGTTTGTGCCCCTTGCCTCTTCCATAATTTAAATTAGCTTTCTAGATTAGAAATTGTAGTTGAATTTGGGTAATCTTAGCGTTAGTTAGTTGTTTTGTTAGTTTGATCTTAGCTCTAGTTATTTTAGTTAATTTTGAAGGAAATCCTTCAAGGGCGGGGGAGATGGTTGCGCGAAAAACCATTCGAATTTATTTTTTGACGGTAGGGCTTGCCAAATCGTTTATCCCTTTCCAAACGATATCATTCATACCCTCCTATCGACACATCGGGGTGGTGGGGTGGGAGGGGAAAGAAGATGATTCTAGAATATCACGTAATCATCGCAACCGAAGGAATAAAAGGCACGCGCGACCGACGCGCGCTCTCTTCCCGCCGCGCTCGTCGTCGGAACCACACCGCTTCTCTTTCGACGTATCTCTGGGGCCCTAGAGAGTCTACCCAGAGAGTATATCCAGAGTATCTTCCAGAAGTCGCAGCTATAGTGCCCAAGCAGCATAGAAGAAAACACCCCGGTGAGTGAACATTCCTAATAATATTTCCTGCTTGATATAATTGTGTTTAATAGTTAATCCGCTCGAATTTTATTTTCTCCTAATCAAGCAGGATTCCTTTCATAGATTTGGCAAATAATAGTTAGTTTTAGGGAAGAGCGAGTGCATTGTACCCGTGCTATAGTAGCCGTTTTATGTAAGCGTAGAAGCATTTCGCAGATACAGTCCACTTTGGTTAATATCTCGCGTAATAGGTTTAAGGTTCGACCGGGGAATTAGACTTCGGTAACCTTAGGCTCGTCGCTCCACCATTTTATATATATATATATATATATATATATATATATATATATATATATATATATATATATATATATATATATATATATATATATACATACATACAGAAACACTCATGCCTGTCACCCAGAGGGGTAGGCAGAGACTACGGACTTCCATTTGACACGATCCTGACATACCTCTTTCGCCTCCTTTACATCCATATATCTACGCATACATGCTCCTCGGTTAACGGTACTTTAACGTGGCCCATTTTCAAAATATCGCCAATTTATCGATTTTCTTTTTTCTAGGGCGTCCCTTCCCGACTCTGCCGTTCACATCTGCCATATAAATTTGCTTTGTCACTCTTTCCTTATTCATTCTTTCTACATGATCAAACCACCGAAGCATTCCTTTCTTAATCCTGGTCACGACATCATCTTGCATACCACATTTATCTCTTCTCACGCAATTTCTCACCCTGTCATTCAGATTCATCCCTAGCATACTCCTTAAAGACCGCATTTCTACAGCATTTATTCTACTTTCGTGCTTCTTCTGCCACACCCAGCTTTCACTACCATACATTAAAGTAGGAATTAACATAGCATTATGAATTACCATACGTGCCTTTTTTGATACATTCTGGTTCTTCACAATAGAGTGTAGTGCCCCATTCACTCTATTCCCTGCATTTACTCGTCGTTCTATATCCTTATCATATCTACCATCCCTGCTAAATACACATTCCAAATACACAAACTCATCCACTTGCTCAATTAACTCTCCTTCTATTCTTAATTTCCATACCGTTTGGCTTTCCTCTCTTTCAAAAACCATCACTTTCGTCTTACTTGCGTTCACTTTCATTCCCCTTTCTTTTAATGCCCAGTTCATTAATGTAACCATCATTTGCAACTCATCCGCCGATGACGCAAATATGACTTGATCATCGGCATACAAAAGGCATTTGACGGTTAACTCGCCCATTCTTAACCCACATTCTTCATCTTTCAAAGTTTGCAAACACCTGTCCATAAATAGGTTGAACAGCCAAGGAGAAGCCACACAGCCCTGTCTGACACCTTTTCGGATGCCAAACCAGTCCGAGTCCTATCCTATAAAGAGTCCTCAATGTCTGTATCAAACCAGCGCTCAACCCATATGAGTTCAGTGTTTGCCATAACACATTCCTGTCCACTCTGTCATAAGCCTTTTCCAAGTCCATGAACGCACAAAAAACTTTCTGGTTTTTAACCATAAACTTCTCCGCAATCATGCGCATGGAAAAGACTTGATCTGTACACCCCATTACCTTTCGAAAACCCGCTTGCACATCCCAAATTTTTCCTTCAGTTTCTTTCATAACTCTTTCAATTAACACCTAACATACAGTTTACCCACAATACTAAGCAAGCTGATACCACGGTAGTTTTTGCAGTCCTGCTGTGACCCTTTTCCTTTATATATTGGTACTATAACTGCTTTACACCAGTCATCCGGTACCCTTTTTAATTCCCAACACAAATTAAACAGGGTGTACAGCAGGCCTGCCACCACTCCCTCTCCAGCCCTTAGCATCTCGAGTGATACTCTATCATATCCAGTTGCCTTACCTGCTTTCATGCTTTTCATTGCTTTCATTATTTCATCTACACATATCTCCATAAATTTTTTGTTCATTTAATTCAGACGACTCTTCACTTATAAACACGCTTTCAAAGTATTCCTTCCATCTGTTTAAATTCGAAACTTCATCATTCAGAATACATCCATTCTCGTCTCCTACAGCATTAGTTATAGGCTGTTTTGTATTTCCCCTGGCAGTTCTTACGAGTTTCCAGAAAATTTTTATATTAGCCTGGAAATTATCAGGTATAAATCATTCATACACAACTCATTCAAACACCTAATATTTTCTCTCAGTCTGCATTTATACTTCTCTTTCACATCTTCATCTTGTAACTTCTCTATTCTTATACGCTGTAACGCAGTGGTAGAAACAGATGTCCGATGCCGCCAACGCTTGAAAAGACCATTAATTCGACATAAGACCAAGTAATGATCCGTCCCTACGTTGGACCCCCAGTAAACCCTTGTATCTACGACTGCGCTCCTCATTCTTTCATCCACAATTACGAAATCTTTCATGCTTCTATCATCACCTCTTTCCCATGTATACATGTGAATCTTCTTATGACAAAAAAAAGAATTCGTCACAAAGAGATTCTTTTCCACACATACGGTGAGGAGGTCTTCACCATTCTCATTTATACTTTCATCACCAAACGTTCCCAATATCCTTTCATAACCAGACCTCCTCACCCCAACCCTTCCATTAAAGTCTCCTAACATAATAGCATTTTCATTTTCCTTACATTTTGTCAACACCATCCTTACCATGTCCCAAAACTGCTCTCGGATGTAAGTGGGCTTAGACATGTCTGGGGCGTACACCCCTTGCAAAAACAGCTTCTATAAGCCCACTTTCATTCGTATCCATAGCAGCCTCGGGCTTACACATTCATACTCTTTCACACATTGACCCATTCTTTCTGAAAGGATGAAACCGACTCCCTGGCATGCATATATATATATATTGTACCCGTGCTATAGTAGCCGTTTTATGTAAGCGTAGAAGTATTTCGCAGATACAGTCCACTTTGGTTAATATCTCGCGTAATAGGTTTAAGGTTCGACCGGGGAATTAGACTTCGGTAACCTTAGGCTCGTCGCTCCACCATTTTATATATATATATATATATATATATATATATATATATATATATATATATATATATATATACATACATACAGAAACACTCATGCCTGTCACCCAGAGGGGTAGGCAGAGACTACGGACTTCCATTTGACACGATCCTGACATACCTCTTTCGCCTCCTTTACATCCATATATCTACGCATACATGCTCGTCGGTTAACGGTACTTTAACGTGGCCCATTTTCAAAATATCGCCAATTTATCGATTTTCTTTTTTCTAGGGCGTCCCTTCCCGACTCTGCCGTTCACATCTGCCATATAAATTTGCTTTGTCACTCTTTCCTTATTCATTCTTTCTACATGATCAAACCACCGAAGCATTCCTTTCTTAATCCTGGTCACGACATCATCTTGCATACCACATTTATCTCTTATCACGCAATTTCTCACCCTGTCATTCAGATTCATCCCTAGCATACTCCTTAAAAACCGCATTTCTACAGCATTTATTCTACTTTCGTGCTTCTTCTGCCACACCCAGCTTTCACTACCATACATTAAAGTAGGAATTAACATAGCATTATGAATTACCATACGTGCCTTTTTTGATACATTCTGGTTCTTCACAATAGAGTGTAGTGCCCCATTCACTCTATTCCCTGCATTTACTCGTCGTTCTATATCCTTATCATATCTACCATCCCTGCTAAATACACATTCCAAATACACAAACTCATCCACTTGCTCAATTAACTCTCCTTCTATTCTTAATTTCCATACCGTTTGGCTTTCCTCTCTTTCAAAAACCATCACTTTCGTCTTACTTGCGTTCACTTTCATTCCCCTTTCTTTTAATGCCCAGTTCATTAATGTAACCATCATTTGCAACTCATCCGCCGATGACGCAAATATGACTTGATCATCGGCATACAAAAGGCATTTGACGGTTAACTCGCCCATTCTTAACCCACATTCTTCATCTTTCAAAGTTTGCAAACACCTGTCCATAAATAGGTTGAACAGCCAAGGAGAAGCCACACAGCCCTGTCTGACACCTTTTCGGATGCCAAACCAGTCCGAGTCCTATCCTATAAAGAGTCCTCAATGTCTGTATCAAACCAGCGCTCAACCCATATGAGTTCAGTGTTTGCCATAACACATTCCTGTCCACTCTGTCATAAGCCTTTTCCAAGTCCATGAACGCACAAAAAACTTTCTGGTTTTTAACCAAAAACTTCTCCGCAATCATGCGCATGGAAAAGACTTGATCTGTACACCCCATTACCTTTCGAAAACCCGCTTGCACATCCCAAATTTTTCCTTCAGTTTCTTTCATAACTCTTTCAATTAACACCTAACATACAGTTTACCCACAATACTAAGCAAGCTGATACCACGGTAGTTTTTGCAGTCCTGCTGTGACCCTTTTCCTTTATATATTGGTACTATAACTGCTTTACACCAGTCATCCGGTACCCTTTTTAATTCCCAACACAAATTAAACAAGGTGTACAGCAGGCCTGCCACCACTCCCTCTCCAGCCCTTAGCATCTCGAGTGATACTCTATCATATCCAGCTGCCTTACCTGCTTTCATGCTTTTCATTGCTTTCATTATTTCATCTACACATATCTCCATAAATTTTTTGTTCATTTAATTCAGACGACTCTTCACTTATAAACACGCTT
This sequence comes from Parnassius smintheus behrii, assembly GCA_036936625.1. Classification (NCBI taxonomy): domain Eukaryota; kingdom Metazoa; phylum Arthropoda; class Insecta; order Lepidoptera; family Papilionidae; genus Parnassius; species Parnassius smintheus. Next base: position 26,733,517 of record JAUPFT010000009.1, on the reverse strand, counting down.
TCAAAGTATTCCTTCCATCTGTTTAAATTCGAAACTTCATCATTCAGAATACATCCATTCTCGTCTCCTACAGCATTAGTTATAGGCTGTTTTGTATTTCCCCTGGCAGTTCTTACGAGTTTCCAGAAAATTTTTATATTAGCCTGGAAATTATCAGGTATAAATCATTCATACACAACTCATTCAAACACCTAATATTTTCTCTCAGTCTGCATTTATACTTCTCTTTCACATCTTCATCTTGTAACTTCTCTATTCTTATACGCTGTAACGCAGTGGTAGAAACAGATGTCCGATGCCGCCAACGCTTGAAAAGACCATTAATTCGACATAAGACCAAGTAATGATCCGTCCCTACGTTGGACCCCCAGTAAACCCTTGTATCTACGACTGCGCTCCTCATTCTTTCATCCACAATTACGAAATCTTTCATGCTTCTATCATCACCTCTTTCCCATGTATACATGTGAATCTTCTTATGACGAAAAAAAGAATTCGTCACAAAGAGATTCTTTTCCACACATACGGTGAGGAGGTCTTCACCATTCTCATTTATACTTTCATCACCAAACGTTCCCAATATCCTTTCATAACCAGACCTCCTCACCCCAACCCTTCCATTAAAGTCTCCTAACATAATAGTATTTTCATTTTCCTTACATTTTGTCAACACCATCCGTACCATGTCCCAAAACTGCTCTCGGATGTAAGTGGGCTTAGACATGTCTGGGGCGTACACCCCTAGCAAGAACAGCTTCAATAACCCCACTTTCATTCGTATCCATAGCAGCCTCGGGCTTACACATTCATACTCTTTCACACATTGACCCATTCTTTCTGAAAGGATGAAACCGACTCACTGGCATGCATATATATATATATATATATATATATATATATATATATATATATATATACCACCCAGAGGGGTAGGCAGAGACTTACATTTGGAACGATCCTGACATACCTCTTTCGCCTCCTTTACATCCATATATCTACGCATACATGCTTTTTGTAATAGTACAAATGTGAAATATCAAAACGGCGACAGAGAGCAGCATCAAGGAAGTGAGACGGCTAGTATTGCCTTCAGCGATTCGCGTGACACGAGCGACGGCAACGGCCATGGAGGCTAGAGAACAGGAGAACGATCGCTACGTGCTTTAGGATATACCGCCTGTCCCTGAAAATTTGTAGAATTTATAGCCGCGCTGCCGTCGGAAAGTAGTGTTTGCGAAGTAATTTTTTAATTATTGACAAAAAGAAACATTAAAAAATGGTGATATAATATTTAAAAAAATCAATAATAATTGATAATTTCTATTTGTAATATATAATATTTAAGTATGATAATCAAAATTATAAAAAATAATTTCGTTATTTTTTTTTCTTTGAATGATATTATAACACTAACCTCTATACAGTGTATTATAATCAGTACCCGGTTGACCGAGCTTTGCTCGGTATTTTTCGCTCGGTTTTTTTTTAATTCGTGTGTTTTGGAAATTATATTAAGATACAAATTACATACTGATGAAACACGAATAATATTTTTTGATAAAAAATTATGAGTGCAATTAGTTTAATTTAAATTTTCGTGTTTTTAAAAAATACTAAAAAAAGGGCTCGAAAAAACAGATTTTCTCAAAAAAGAAAAGAACTTGAAAAAAAAATTTTAAAAAATCGGTCGGTCATTCTGGGATCGAACCATGGTATTACGATTTTGTGACCGCCCAATATACCAATTAAGCTTTTAACGATATTGCTGTTTTTCATTGCCTAAAAACACGGACAAAAAGACATTTTCTAAAAATAAATCCTAGCTAGATCGATTTATTGCCCCCGAAACTCCCTGCACACAAAATTTTATGAAAATCGTTGCAATCGTTTTCGAGATTCCGATTATATATATACAAGAATTGCTCGTTTAAAGGTATAGGATTCTAAACTAGCGCATAACAGCCCGCTTTTATTGAGACAACTTAGCGATCGCAGCGCTTCACTTATTTTGTCCATATTTCTGGGACACTATTTTCTACAGCAATCGTTCTCCTGTTCTCTAACCTCCATGTGTACGGCAAATCCTTTCTAATTCTCTAGTATATAGTCAGTAATCTGTGTTTCTAATATTGGAGAGGCTCTTGTCATGGGACTGTTACGAGAATTAAATAGGAACAAATAATAAATGTAAGATGTTACTTTGATACATGTTTAATTAGCTGTGTAGATGATCGTTTATATAAAAATAATCATTTTTTTATATAAATTCTTTTGATTAAATGTCCACTGCTAAACATAAACCTCCCTATAGATGGTACATAGGGAATAGGCTGATAATTGCAGTTTCTTATATCTAATTTGGAGTTGTTATTTAGGAAGATCCTGCTGTCTATTTTCTGTCTCGATTTTTCTGTGTCGCCAATTACGAAACCCACAAAACGATATGGAGCAGTCGATATACTTACACCGCCACTGTAGGGTTTAGTATGGTATAGAACAATATTCAAGAATTGTTTAAAACTTGGAATTTCTTAAAATTGGGAAATTTATAATAATAACAGATCGCTATTGAAAATCACATGTAATAATAGTTGTTTCCCTAGATACTATAATAAATAAAGTACTAACGATCTTAAATACCCTATTAAAGTAATTCTCACCTTATTGTATAAGGGTAAGGAGACTGGGATGTATTTGTTGGTTTACAACGAGCAACGAGCCAGAAGGGTTTATGTATAAAGGAGAATTTATGGTCTATCGGTTAGAGTTCCCCTCTAATTGGATTGTTTTTGTCTGTCGGAAGGCGTAATGCTCTAATTTCAGAACAGTAAAAGATCACTTAATCTTAATAATTGTAATATAATTACTATCATGTATATAACATTGATTTAATATAAATTGAAATCAATTCAATACAATTTAATTGTAATTATTATAGAAGTAGCTGTGCCCGCGACTTCGTTCGCAGAGAATTTCTATTTTTTTTGTTTATATATTAGTTTATAATAGTTTTATTTCTTGGTACTGTTAATTATATTTTATAAACTACATCACTGTTTCAACTCAAACAATAATAGTATTAATAATTATAGTATACGGAGTAATTTCATCAATTTACCAGTTAAGTGCATAGAGGATGTCAACACGGAGGATGTCGTGTTCGTTCAATATTATATTTAAATGAAAATAAGCAACATAGATATGCACTATACACAAAAAGCAACTAAAGATGGGTTAAAAATTACTCCAATTTATCAAAAAATAGGAACGGAACGAAAGTTCGTTTGCTGTATAGTAGCGGTGTAAATGAATCCATCACCCCTACGCGCACCATCACACCGAGGAGGTATAGTAAGAGGCGACTATATGAAACGCCAGAAAAATGTGACGGCTTTCGATATATGGCGCTATAAACAAATCGTTTACGTCAGAGCCAGACTACCAAAAAATACACAGACTGGTTATTCGTACCCACACTGGCTAGTTTTACCCACACTGGCCAGCAACGTCAAAGATGCAAGATGTATTGAATTGCGATCGTCAATTTCTTTGCAAACCATGAAAGTTTATAATAAATCGTTTCTAAAGTGGGAGAGGTCCATGTCTTGCAGTAGACTTTTACGGGTTAATCATGAAGGGCAGAAGAAGTATTGATAATTTTTGCGTCATAAAGTAATGCGATAAAACTCTGAGCCCCTCCAAACTTTAGAGTAATGCGACCGTCTCTGACACTCCACACTTCGGATCTACTCACAGATAACTATATACTAGTCAGAGAGATCCACTCTTGTATGTATAGCTATTACGTTTAAAGCGAACTCTTTGGATAAAACACCTCATCTACATCGTAACCGATATTAATTTCTGTGTCTAGCACATTATTAAGGAAAAACTAATTTGAGCAGTTTAACATTGTAAAGATTTTGAGCTTTTTTTGTATAGTCTGTTTTAAGTATAAATATGTTATTAAAGAACGTAATTTTACACACTAATTGTAGTTTTATTATTTCTGATATTTTATGGAGCCGTTGAATTAACTCGAACCTATTTTTTGAAAATATCGTATCTTTTGATACAATTGACCCATTTTAATAAAACAATGATTAAATGTAATGCGAAGACATGAATTATGATTTCATAAAGAAACAGACAATTCTAAAAAATATAAAAATGCTCTTATTTACTTATTTTCAGTCCTCTTAACGATTTTTGTCACAAATATAAGATACAGCAGGGCTGCCAGATCAGATTATCGAAAATACTGTGTTTTCGACATAAAAATACGGTGTTTGCGAGAAAACAACAGTGTTTGATTTAAAAAAAAAAACAGTGTATTTTACAGTGGAGTTAAGTGACGTATAAAAAAGGAAATAATTATGTTATTGCGTAAAATATTTATTCATGTTAAACATATTCTCAAAGTAACTAAATATCTTTAGCCTCCTCGCTCCAAACGTCTCCATATGGGGACATTACGCCATCATGCGGAAATTCGAAAACTACGTTACGTATTCGTATACGAAGTTGGCAGTGACAACGTGTTAGAGCTTTTTACATTTTTCGATAGATGGCAGTACCGCTCAAATCAATCTGCAGTCAATTGCCTGCATCTTTTTTCTGCAAGTGTTTAAAATGAGTTCCCGAAAAAATTTTAAAATAGGTGATCCCAATCAAGGTAAGTTGAAGATTTCTTCTTTATTTGAATTGACACAAGAAAATTATAATCTATTTTATATTTTGAAACAGTTTCAGAGCAGTTTTGTGTACAATTTTTTTGGTTCGAATGCGCCACATTTTTCTCAGACGTAGGTAAACCTGGTTGTCTCCATATGGGGACATTGGCTTTCAATGTTAATAAAAATATTTTTCCCATATCTTTCGATACATTACATTTTCATATATTTTTCATTACCTTTTCCTATTTTCCGCATATTTTTAGTTATTTTTATATTTATTTGCTTATATTAGAGAATCTTCGTTAGAGAAAGCAGTAATTAACGTCATCAACGGGGATGATTCTGATTTTGTAATTGATGTGGGGAATGATTATTCTGTTGATGATCCAACGTTCAATCCTGAAGCTGAAGGTAATGAAGACGAAGAGAATTACAGCTCAGATGAAGATGAACGCAGAGAAGATAGCGGTGAGGCTTCTACCCAAAATTATAGCCAATCCTCCCAAAATCAGTCTCCAGCACTAGATTTTTTCTAACCTCGTCGCCTGTTCTGGTAAACCACAAATGTTTTTGGTCCATTGTGTCCAGCACCTATCTTTGAGGGGACCGATCGAGTGGCCATAAATTTACCACCAAACGAGTATGTGACCAAGTACATACCTAGCGACTTCTATGAGCTAATCGCTTTCCACACAAACCAAAGCTATCATGCTAAAACTGGACAAAATCTGAATACGTCAGAAAAGGAGATGAGAACATTTTTTGGCGTAACAGTTATGATGTCTTACCTTCGATATCCTAGAATACGTCGTGTACGTCGTCGTCGTACGTGTAGAATAATCCCAGTACATGGAAAGGAAAAAGGAGGGTTGCTGTTATTGCAGACAGTATGGCAAGAGATCGCTACTTCAAAATAAGAGCATCTTTGAAAATTGAAAATTATTCTGAAGTTCCGTCGGTCGAAAAGGAGGACAAAATTTTGGAAGGTCCAGCCCTTGATATATTTCGTTCGAAATGAATGTTGGCTGAATTCACCGACTCCTGATGTAAGTATCGACGATGATACCCTTTTGGGGTAAACATGCAGCACGACAAATGATAAAAGGAAAACCTAATCCAGTCGGTTTGAAAAGTTTTGTTTTAGCCTCTACTAATGGCTTACCGCTTCACTGCTTTATCTATGAAGGCAAAGGAGATACAATTATTGAAGGTGAAGATCTTGATGGATTGGATATTGGTGGTAAAGTTATAGTACGTTTGTCTAGTCGTCTGCCTCCTGGGTGTTCAATATACATGGACAGATATTTTACCTCAGTTCAGTTACTGGACATTTTATATTTTAAATCGAAGTGTACAGGTACTGGAACCCTTCGAAACAACCGTGTTCCATCTAACTGCAACTTTAAAACAGATGCTCAGCTACGTCGTGGTGGTCGAGTAAGTTTCTCCCAGTGTGTCTTTTCTACCGGACAAATTGCTATCGTCAAATGGTAAGATAACAAACCAGTAATCTTAGCGTCATCTCACGGAGCTGAACCCGTAAATGAATGCACTAGATGGGATAAAAAACAAAACAGGTGCATCCAGGTACAGTATCCAGATGTAGTGAAGCACTACAATGAAAAAATGGGTGGTGTAGATTACTTGGATCGGATTATAAATTACTACAGGATTTCATCCAGAACACGCAAGTAGACAATTAGACTCATCTTCCATTTATATGATTTTATTTTGGCAGCATCCTAGATAGAATATAAATCGGAGCAGGAAATGCTAGGTACTAGAAAAAAAGACATACTGGACTATATTGAGTTTCGGGAAGCGATAGCTGACTTTCTACTGCAATATGAAAAGGAAATAGAAGAAGATCTTTCTGCTGATGATGACACGGTGTTGGTTGCAAGCCAAAGCAAGAAAAATCGAACTCAGCATCCATCATCAACGAGAAAATAAGATCACTTACCTATTGTTTTGGACACCTAAAACCGCTGCAGACTGCCAGGTCATGTCCACTAAGGCAAGACATCAATGCCCAACTTGTAAGTTGATTTTGTGTCTGATTAGTGGAAATTGCTATAAAGACTATCACGAATTGTAGCTTATACAGAAAGTTAAATTATGAAATAAATAATATTTGTAATGCTGAAAAATAACCGAATTTTCGAATAAAAATAAAAAGTTAAAATATATGATGTTTTGAGTATTTTTGAAATCATTGTAAAACAAACAAAATTTTTTTTTTATTTTTCAATTTATATACGAAATGTGTTTCTTCTTTTAGTGTAGTAGTTAGAAGTGTAGTAGCACACGCCGGCTATCCACTAGTATAGAATCAGGGTGAAAAACGAGCACACAGTTCACCTGATGGTAATAGGATACTGTGGCCCATAAACGCCTACATTTACCTTTAAAACAACTAGCTAAATAATAATTACCAACATAATACAGCGCTTATAAGCTGCAGCGTGGCTCTATCATTTTTGAAGTACGTTATCACGTTAAGGACGCGTTTACAAAATTGATAGGTATATAATCGCACTACTACATTGACAAAAGTCGCACACAACTAGTGTACGCACGGTTAACTCTGGACTTTGAACTGGTTTTGTCAGTTATAATAAGACCTTACCTACCTGCGGAATTGATGGAGTGACCTGAAGGTGTAATTTGGTGATTACAACAGGAACTCCTAGACTAGTGGAACTAGGTGTGCCGAGTTTGGGTTCGTTTTGTTGGTTATGATGAGACCTTACCACCGGACTTGATGGAGTGACCTGAAGGTGTAATTCGGTGATTACAAGTGGAACTCCTAGACTAGTAGAACTAGGTGTGCCGAGTTTGGGTTCGTTTTGTTAGTTATGAAGAGACCTTACCACCAGACTTGATGGAGTGACCTGAAGGGGTAATTCAGTAACTACTGCTGGAATTTCTGAACGAGTAGAACTAGGTGTGCCGAATTTGGGCTCCGTTTTGTTAGTTATGACGAGTCCATACCTCCGGACTTGATGGAGTGACCTGAAGGTGTAAATCGGTATTTGCAACTGGAACTCCTAGACTGGTAGAACTAGGTGTGCCGAGATTGGGTTCGTTTTGTAGGTTATGATGAGACCTTACGACCGGACTTGATGGAGTGACCTGAAGGTGTAGTTCGGTGATTACAAGTGGAACTCCTAGACTTGTAGAACTAGGTGTGCCGAGTTTGGGTTCGTTTTGTTAGTTATGATGAGACCTTACCACCAAACTTGATGGAGGATGGATTTGGTTTAGTTTTGTCACAAAATCTACCGAAAAACACCCTAATTTTGGTTGATTTGCAAACGCGTCCTTAAAAAACGTTACCACGTTAAAAACGTTACCACGTTCTAATAAATTGATTAAAACTACTTTTACCGATTTTATACCGCGTTTAATTTTACTTTTAATTACTTTAATTTTTAATTCCCGACGTTTCGGGTGCTTTCCAGCACCCATGGTCACGGGGGACTGAGGTGACTGACGTCTGTCAGCTTTTTTAATTATTGTTTATGGTTCGATCTATGCAAAATGAATTGACTATGTCCTGAGGTCTTGCAGTGGTATGCTTGGGTTTAGTTTAAATTTTATTTATTATAGGGTCCCAAGCGAGTGGTAGTACCCAGCCTCCTTCTCTATTGAAATTAATTTAATTTAATATTAATAATTAAATAATTTATTATATAAATAAATGATTTTTGAATCTCCATAATAATAACATAGTAAAATTAAAATAATATTTTCTATAGTCGATTGAGATTTCTTACACAATCATAATTAGTCGTGCACTTCTGTGAAACGTTTTTTATTGTAGTTTAACATAAAACTATCGGAAAATTAGAAGTAATAGTAACAAGGTTATTTGTGAAAACGTGTGTGTATTTAAAATACTTAAAAAAATTGTCGTATAGCATGAGCGTTCAAGGAATGCACATTTTGATTTACCAAAAGTTACTGTTTCTATAAAATTTGATGTTGCCATCTCTGATCTGCTGATTTTTTGTTTAGTTACATGAAATGACCGAAAGATAAGTAAGTGTAATATTTCATTTCTTGAGTAAAGTGTTTTCTATTTGATTTATTAACTTTTAAGTGGACTACATTTCGGGAAGAAATAAAAATTTGAATTTATTTTTGTTTCTGTGATATTATTCGGTGTTAAAACAGATGTAAATGTGTTTTAGTATGATTGCTACAGGTAAATATAGAAATGTAGCCATTACATTTGCCCCTTGAGATCGAGGATTTGGCTTACCCCGACATTTATTCGAGCCATGTTAGCTAATGCTTCAAATGTATATGTAAAGGGTAAATAATGATTCATTATAATTACTCCATTTTAATTTTTTGTTCTAGATGGTGTGAATTTTTGTAGAAATAATTAAATAGTATAAGAAAACCGTAAAGTACAAATATTCTAGAGAGAAATTATTTATACATGAGGTTTTCGTTGTTCTATGTAAGTTTTCGGTCCGGTTGTATTTCGATTTTCCGTGCGTTTTTCGTCCTGCGTTTTAACCTACGTCTGATCCTATTGTTTAAGCTTCACTTTTTGTGGGAAACGGCTAGATAAGGTTGAATTAATGTCACTTTATAAGCTGATTCCTGCTGCCTTGTAGCGTTTTAACGAAGAAGATATCTTCGTCGTTGATAATTTGCGCCTGTGTTCAGAAATTATCATCGTAGTTGGAAACATATTTGTCGTGATTCGTAAAACTATTAAGAATTTCTAGTAGTAAATAAAAATTGTTGCTAGAATATGATGAATCTGGTCACACCATATAATATATAAATTGTCATTAAAATTATAATTCAAAATAGGTAGGAAATTTATATTAGTAGGAAAGGCTTAATTGAAACTTCAAATGCAAACTTTCATAACACTTTAATTTTGATTGGTTTAAAAGTGCAATTTACTATGTACTTTCAATTATATCTAATTTTCTTGAATAAGTCGAAGAATAGTTGCGTGAAAAATTCTTAAAAAAAATATGGGTATACGAATCATAACCATAATTAATTCCATTAACGAAATCACCGATGAGCCTATGCAGGTATTTATGACACCACCACATCGCACTGTAAAAGTCATATTGTAATTTTTATATAACTTAGTTTATAAACGTTAAATGGAACTTTAGAAACCTTCACTGTATCATAGAAAATATCTGAACTTAAAAAGCTGGTGAGTGTTGAGCCGATACCTTGTACTAGTAATGCTGCCCTCGGTCAAAATGGTTGGATTTATGGGATTTAGGTTCGGATTGATTGGGTTTTCCGCAGCAGTTGGTCACAAAATAAATTTTTATTTATTATTTATAGGTAAATGATTTTTCTTTACCATAATTACAGATCATGAATAATTTTTATAAGTTTAACGTCAATTAGGGTTATTTTATGTTACTTTATCGTTAAAAAAAAAAAGATAATATCTTACAGAAAATATCAGAGAAACTGAAGATAATGTCTCTCACAATTCTGATCTTTGGAAAGGAAATGATTATTCTCAATCGGTTTGCCGAGGAGTCGGGCGTGAGATCCTCGCTGTCTTTGCGATATATGTCTGTTTCGCAGCTGCTCAGACAATTGCAATCCTTCGATGACTTAGGTAACTTGCCCTTTGTGGTAAATTTATATTGTGTGTCATTAGAAACTGATAGCCCCATAATTTCTCTTCTGTATTGAAGAAAACATTTGAGTTCAGATAATTTACATGTTCGCTCGTCACCTTAAAACGATTAGAGATCTGTTAATCATACAATTTTTTCGACGAGGTAGGTAATTTTAATACTATACTTTTTATGAATGATGTTTCTTTCTTATTTTTACACTTATTCTTATGTCATTCTTAACACGTTCATTGCGTTAGAGTATACAAAGGATCTTCTGCGTGACTTGCAGTCAGTGGGGGAATCGTAAGTCTGTTTTGTCTCTTTGTGCGACAACTACTATGGCCATATTTCTGAGCGTATGAAAGACAATTATATAAATTTAATTCACACTGAAAGCTTAACTTATTGATATATTTAAATTTTTTGAAGACTGATTAGGTCTTCGGTAAAAATATCATTCTCACGGTGCATCTTACGTGTCTCTTAAGTTCTAAGCCTGGTAATGGCAACAAGTGAAAAGCGGGCGGCGCGGGAGTCGCGCGATTTGATTGTGTTATAATACCGATGTACCCCCTATTGGAACTAAATTATGTGAATAATCCTGAAAAGGCTACCAAAATTATAAAAAAAATACTGGAAAAAAATAAGGAAAACGTAATTTCTGCAACAGCAAGTAATGTGAGCATCGTAGAAAATGTTCAAATTTGTTCCACTTCAGTCAGTGATACACACAATGTCCACAGTAAAAAATAAAAATACAATTGTCCTCTAGGTTTAGGTTTAGGTCCGCTCTATAAAATTTTTGTTGATCCAAGTTCCACAGAAAAATACATTTTGTGTGCTTCGAAATTCATTAGATTAGTTCTCATCGTGAGAGTGCCGCCACTAATTTATTTTATCCTTCATATTTACGGCAATTTAGTTAATTAGTAGTCAAAATTATTTAGTAGTGAGTTTTTCGTGAAGTAAAGATATCAAGTCAACTTGTACTTGTTTCTTCGTGAATGTAATTTTTTGTCTTAATTTGTAAAATTTATATAATTATTACAGAGTAATTCAACTTTGCTTAATAACTACTGAATAATATTGACGAAATGCAGCAAAATATCGTCTTGACTACTTTATTCTGAACACTTAAAAACGATGTATTAATACGATTTACTTAAGGAAGAAATTATATAGATCACCTTTAAAATCCACTTTATTCGGGTAAAGGTTTATTATTTTATTCAATGATGTAGCAGGGAGAATGGTTCCGGGCGGCACATTTTTAGAAGCGGCATTTTGGGATGAATTTTTAGGGATTCTGCCGCCCGGATCGCTAGAGCCTACAAATGTTGCCATCCCAGCTACAATGGATTTATTCTTTAACATAATTTGTAAGCATTCAAAGATGTTGAATGGAAAATATAATATATAATAATGAATTGTTCGATAATGTTATCGTCCGCAAAGTTATTGACATCGTTTATTTAAGTAAAGTGTTTTAAAATATAATTGTATGAGAAGGATTTTTTTTTAAAAAACCTAAGCTATTATTCATATAATAAGTGTTACTAGAAATTTGAGTTCAAACTTTTCCGCCAAAGTATAAGGTAACGGAAATTAAAGTTTTTTTTGAAATTTAATAGTTATGTACTACTAAATTACTATGTATATTATACTGGGCGGTTTTAAAAAAAATATCTTGCTTTTATTGCAGCCATTTGGATTTCAGAGAACTCGTAATTTTTATGAATAATGATTAATTTTCTTCAACAGTCTCTAAGAGTCTCATGGCATGGCATGCCCTCTTCTGTTGCAGGGAGGATATTCTTTTTTCATTTATTTGGGTCAGGAAACAGTTTTACAATAAGAAATTTAAAATAATAAATACACGTACAATGATATAATTGTGAAACCAACACCGTTAACCACGAATTATAATACAAAAAATGTGTTATTATACAAAATATAATGTTATAATACAAAAACGTGTTTTTGCTGAAAGTTAGTACTTACTTCTTTTAAGTACGCTGGCTACAAATTTAATTAAATTATATGTGAACATATTGCGTGGTGTTGACTTCACGCAACAGATTTAAAACTGAATTTCTAAAGTAAATAACATTAGTCCCAAATATGTCTAGGATAGTGAAGTAGTTGTTATAAGCTTCAGTCATACGTGTCAATGGTGAACGTTTCCCAACTTTCGTTCGAGACTTAGGTGTAGCAAAGAATTTGTAAATACGGCATGCTCGAATGTGTGATCTGACTGGTACTTTATAACATAGCTTATCCACTATATCGATACAATCGTACTTATTGTTGCAAAAATCGTACAATAGCTTAACCTGTAATTGTAACTTTCTGGTTTTAAGATTAAATAATTTGTATTGTTGTAACAGTTTTGAGTAAGACAATTTACTATGATAACATTTAAAATGCATGCAACGTAGGAAGTTCTTTTGCACTCTTTCAAGGCATTCTGAGTATTTTTTGTAAAAGGGATCCCACACTGAGTGATGACTTCAATTTGAGAGCGTATTAAAGATTTAAATAAATATATGTATGTACTTGGCCGTTTAAAATCGTTACAAGAGCGGATAACAAACCCATACATCTTTTATGCTCTACTACATATATTCTCAATATGAGTTTCTAGTGTTAGTTTGGTATCTAATTTAACTCCTAGATCTCTAATTTTATGCACCATATCGAGATTTGCGCCGCACATAGTATAATTGAAATAAGTTATAATTTTTTTCTTGCTAAAACTGATATATTTACATTTATCTATGCTAAGTTTAAATTTATTACCGTCGCAATAAACTGTCAATCGGTTCAGATCTTCTTGAAATTTTAAATGGTCACCAATATTTTCAATCGTACGGTATATTTTAAGGTCATCCGCATACAGAAGGAAATTGCACTTTTCGAAACATTCGGTTATATCATTTATGTAGATGCCAATGGTCCAATAATTGATCTTTGCGGAATGCCTGATGCTACCGTTACGATATCAGATTCATAACCATTAATTACCATTTTTTGGGTCCTATTAGAATAAAAGATATATAAAATTAACACGCTTGGTATGCGAATTGACGATCGCACAATCAGACATCTCGCACTTCTGGCTCTGTTGCCAGTCAAAAGAGATCCACCTCCATTTATCAGATACCATAAAATTGTTCAAGTGTTTCCCATAATCGCTATTCATGACATCCACTATACCTTGGTGTTATTGATATAAAGGGAAATGATATTATTGAAATGATGTTATTGATATAAAGGGGAACGAAATGGATATAAAGGCAAATGTCTAGTGACACCACAAATTAATAATAATTTATTGCACCCACCTGTTTTTTTATAAAAATGTGGAACGCAGCCACATAATTTTAAAATCAGTTGAATTCGGCATTCTAATAAGCAATTGTTATAAGAATAAACGGGATATCTTGTACTAATTGGTTCATCTAGAAACCTAAAAGAATATTTTTAAAACCTTTAACAAACTCATACGTAGAAACGCGTACACTTTTAGCCAAACTCGTTTTGTAGTAAGAATATCCCCCCCCCCCCCACCCCATATCATCCTGTGGGTGTTGTAAGAGGCAACAGAGGGAAACTGAAATAGCAGATGAGCAGAAAAGCTTCTTATATAATATCTCATAATCGGATAAACGACAACAATCTGATAACAACCAAAAATAGTTGAAACAACTGTGTTTGCCTACCCGCATGTTAAACGTGGCAACTATGACAAGTATGTCCCCTACGATGCGATCTATGGGAAAGGCCTATATTGAGCAGTGGACTTTTGATGGGCTGTAAAGAATTAATGATAAGAAAAACTGGCAATGAAGCTTTCTTAATTCTTATTTTGACGAAATCGTATAGAATGTTGATCTCTGTCTCTGAATCGTATAGAATGTAGTCTGTTTTAAGTACTGACATAATTCCACGACTTTAGGTGGCCTATGTGGTCGCTCGACAGACACCATTGTTCTATGAAAAAAAAAAGATTTTCTTCCACCAAATGATTGACCTTTACCTTTGTTGGGAAGGTTTGTCATAATTGTCACAGTTAACAGACGGACTGGCAACATCTTGCAAATTTGAAGCTGTGCTCCGTCGCCAATGTGAGTATTTCATCTCATAAAGAACGGATGAATATACCACTATGAAAGGTATTTTGATAGGTGGTGGTGGTAATGGTACCTGCATTTTCGCACATGTATCGGAGTAGCCAGAAGCTCTTTGGAAATTTTGGTGCTCCAGATTTTAAATCCGTACGTTATGAAGCCATCTTTATCAACTGTGTACGAAGGGGAAGCACTGAGAATAGTTTCATCTGGGCTGTGTACAAATACCTATAAGAAAGCAGTGATGTATTATAATGGATAGTAAATTAATACGTTTTCTTAAATTTTAAAAATTTCTTAATGTGGTTGCTGAACTACATCTTAAAATGAATATACGAGTAATATGCGAGGAGAAAAAAAACACTGTCAAATTCTCCTACGATACAAAAAATTATAAAAAGTAATTACGTACATAAGGAAGAGCATCATCATTGATGATTTCGGTATAGAAGTCTGCATCAAACACTGACAATTCTACATTTTTCTTGATATATGTTACGATTTCATTATTCCATTTGCTGAATAAGTAAACAAAGGTTTTTTTATATCGAGGATGTATCGTAGTTACTGAAAAATACTTATATCTATCGCAAAAATATTGTTACGCGCTCCAGTCGACGATATACTAGCGCCATCTAGTGTCAGGAACGAGAGCGAGTAGAGCGTTACAGAAAATGACATCACAGATCTCTCAACCGACAGCGCCACCCGAAGAACTAAGTTTCTAGAAAATCTATACTCGAACTCTCGGTACCTTGCGCGTGTTTACTTGAACATTCCGGATATTTTGCTAATTTAAATAAATAGGTGGCGCAAGATGCGATCGAGACAGAGTTGAACTCAGCGACACAAGCGAAGCTTCGGAGCGGAATTAAGTGAATTAGTGTGTTTAATTATTAGTGTTTTTAACTTTAATTTGTGTAAAGTAAATTAAAGTGTTAATTTAGGTTATTTTATCCACGAACCTCAAGCTCGTAACAATTGGTGTCAGAAGTGGGATAAAATAATGCCGATTTTACCTAAGGAGGAAACGGAGGGTGTCCGTACCCGAAGTCAACGCCAGCAGGAGACGGACCAACGAAGATTTGGTGGTGCAACGCCGCAGACGTCGGAGGGCCAGCCGCCGGCTGCAGGCCCGTCAGTAGCTCCTACATCTGCAGCACCTGACTTAGGTGCTCTGATGGTGATGCTGCAGGAGCAGGCTCGCCGACAGGAGGAGCAGGCCCGTTGGTTGAAAGAGCAGCAGGAG
The DNA here is from genome assembly GCA_036936625.1 of Parnassius smintheus behrii. Classification (NCBI taxonomy): domain Eukaryota; kingdom Metazoa; phylum Arthropoda; class Insecta; order Lepidoptera; family Papilionidae; genus Parnassius; species Parnassius smintheus. The sequence continues at coordinate 26,717,838 of JAUPFT010000009.1, read as the reverse complement.
GAACAGGCTCGCCGACAGGAGGAACAGGCTCGCCAGCAGGCGGAACAGGCACGCCAGTTGGAAGAGCAGCTGCGGGGCGGACAGGAGGAGCAGGCCCGTCGGTTGGAAGAGCAGATGCTCCTCATGAAGGACCTTCACGCTACCTTCGGGAAGGAGATAAAGGAGGTGAAGGAAAGGGTTGCTCAGCATGACAACCGCCTGTCGGAAGCTGAAACCCAAATCGCGAAAGCTGAAAACCGAATCGAAAAAGCTGAAACCCGAATCGACCAAGTAAACAATCGGGTTGACAACGTAATGGCTGACATGAATAAATCACTGGACGAACTCAAACTTGGGTATGGAACTACAGATCCCGTATTAGTTACTACACCTTCGCTACGTGGGTTCAAAGTGCCACCGTTCGACGGGACTTCTTCCTGGTCAGCCTACAAAATCCAGTTCGAGGCTGTTATGAAGGCGAACGGCTGGAATAAAAGTCAGGCCATGACTGCTCTCACACTAGGCCTGCGCGACCAGGCCTTAACAGTTCTGGAAGCTCTCGGTGAGGAAGTGACTTATGAGCAACTCCTTGAGGCATTGGAGGCGAGATATGGCGACGCTCACCTGGAACACGTCTTTCGTGCGCAGCTTAAAGATCGTGTGCAGCGCATCAACTAAAACCTGCAGCAGTGGGCTCTAGAAGTGGAGAAGCTGGTGCGAAAAGCATACCGGTCTGTACCTGCGCTCATTGAAGGGAACCTGGTGCAGACATTCATCGACGGCATCCGTGACCTGGAAGTCAGAGCTGCTGTGAGGCTCGGGCACCACGAGACGCTTAAGGACGCCTTGGCCCATGCACTGGAAGTGGAAGCCGTGCGGCAGGATCATCGTTCCCATCGCGTCAGGGAGGTTGCAGCAGCTACAGTTCGCGACCGCAACAAAGGATACAGCCCTAGGTGCTATGGCTGTGGGGAAAAGGGCCATCTTCGATCCAGCTGCCCTAAGCGAACCGTGGAAAGGAGAGTCGATCGACCTCGAGAGGGTAGTGCAGCTAACGGCACCGCCTGGCGGCGACAGGATCATCGTTCACCTCACGCTAGGGAGGTTACAGCAGTTACGGTTCGCGACCACAATAAAAGATACAGCCCTAGGTGCTATGGCTGTGGGGAATGGGGCCATCTTCGGTTCAGCTGCCCTAAGCACACCCTAGGAAGGGAAGCTGAACGGTCTCAGAGAAGAAGTGCGGCTAACAGCACCGCCCAGCAGCAACAGGAATACGACTTTACTATCAGACACTGCAGCGGGAAATCTCACGGCAACGCAGATGCATTGACAAGAAGACCTTGTCCTGAAGATTGCAACCATTGTAGTAGGCAAGAGAGTAACGAAGTGGTATCCGTGAGGATGCTCAGGACAGACCACCTCAGCAACGGGTGGAAGGACAGCCTACGTCATGCACAGCAGGAAGATCCGGACATCAAGCCGATTCTGGGATGGATGAAGGCCCGTGCTACCAAGCCTAAGTGGAGGGACGTCTCAGCGATGAGTTCAACCACGAAAAGCTATTGGGCCCAATGGGACAGCTTGCTGCTTCAGGATGGAGTCCTGTGCCGTAAATGGGACAATGGTCGAAGAGACAGCTGTCGTTTGCAAATGGTTGTCCCTAAAGCTAAAGTGCCGAATGTTCTACAGCTGTGCCATAATGGTCGTTCAAGAGTCCATTTGGGAGTTAAACGAACTCTACTGAAGGTCCGAGAACAGTTTTACTGGGTCCATTATCGTGACGATATCGAGGATTGGTGTCGTACATGTACAAGTTGTGCGGCCGTGCGGGGACCTCAGACGCGTAGTAGAGGAGCACCGAAATTGTACAATGTTGGTGCACCACGGGATAGGACAGCCCTTGACATGGCGGAGCCGTTACAGAAAGGCGCAAGAGGGACTCCTAAGATCGTCCATGTGGATCGCTTAGCGCGTTATCAGGGGACCGATAATGCTCGGGACGAGCATGTCTTAGGAGGGGGCAGTGTTACGCGCTCCAGTCGACGATATACTAGCGCCATCTAGTGTCAGGAACGAGAGCGAGTAGAGCGTTACAGAAAATGACATCACAGATCTCTCAACCGACAGCGCCACCCGAAGAACTAAGTTTCTAGAAAATCTGTACTCGAACTCTCGGTACCTTGCGCGTGTTTACTTGAACATTCCGGATATTTTGCTAATTTAAATAAATAGGTGGCGCAAGATGCGATCGAGACAGAGTTGAACTCAGCGACACAAGCGAAGCTTCGGAGCGGAATTAAGTGAATTAGTGTGTTTAATTATTAGTGTTTTTAACTTTAATTTGTGTAAAGTAAATTAAAGTGTTAATTTAGGTAATTTTATCGGCAATTTTTATTGTCACGAACCTCAAGCTCGTAACAATATGCATAACTTTTTCTGAAACTAACAGTATTACGTAACTGTTATGTTTTTTGGTTTTACCATATTAAAATTATAGCCGGTAATTCAGGCGTTACTTCGTGGAAATCCATTATATTGAAGTTAGAGCTAAATTTGCTTATTTCCGTGTAATAAAATGAACTGTTACTTTGCCCAGATTGAAAAGCACCTCCCACCCTCCCCCGATTGTGGACATTATCCCCGTCGCCACCACATCCAGCACCACCACTCCCAACAACACCGCCCTCGAAAATACACGTGTCGTATTATCGAGGGTGGTGTTGTTGTACCTCTACATTGTTGTGCCTCTACATGAGGCATCCTTAGGTATAGTAAACTCTGCGGTGGCTATTTATACAATTCGCTAATGCAACCACTCCCACTTAAGTAGCGAGCGACTACGTCATGCGACCAATCACCACCTGACGTACGCAGTCGTTTGCTGTAAAATTAACAAAAGACCGCTGCCAAAAGTTCGCCTACCCTCCAACCACGCAACCAATTGCTGGCCACCGTGAGGTTGACAAAAGATACATTGCGAGGCTATATGTAATTAAGGAGCAACCTTAAAGAAGATTAAGAGAGGCGAGATAGAAACATTTGTTTGTGAATTTGTGAAAAAACTATCAACGTCTAAAGAGCTGATGTTACATCACCAGATTGCGTATACTCGCAGATCTCTTTATTAAACGTCGTCTAAGTCCCGGGGAAACAAATGATCTTCTTAACTTAACCGCTCTTTGTATGAAATATAACTGTTTCCGCTTTAATAACCGTTTCTATCTACAAAACAAGGGTCAGCTATTTTCATGTATAATTTCATAATTGTTTTCCGTACGTCATACAGTTGTCAATCAAAATATTTTATACTATTATGAAAATGTACACGACATAATTATTTGCTGAACTGGCAAAAGGTGGCAACTGGATGTTTTCCTTAATTTAAATTAATAGAATCCACGAAAAAATTGAATCTAAGCTTGAATTGGAACAAGATTGTTCCTTTAATTTACTCCGCTTAACAATAACAAGAAAAGAGTCATTATATGAATTCCAAATTTATCGAAAGCCCTTTCATACTGACACGTTTTTAAGTTCACTTTTTCAATTCATCGAGTTTCAAATCACAATGATTCTAAAGAAGCTTTCATTTCAGAAAGTTTTGTTTGCCAACCCAGTTCAACAGTGGACTTTAATTTTAAATAGTAGTATAGTAGACTGTAATAATAAAAAAATATGCTTATTATGCAGTGTAGTGTATACATAGATGAACGCTACTTGTGTAAGTTACAACATTGAAAATGGTAACAACACTTTTTGTCATACTGATGCTTGCAAAAGTACTCCGTATCACTTGGATTATTTTTTTAATTCGACTTGTTCAGGGAAAATATTTTTTTTTATAGTAACGTGAACTATTAAAGTGAAACGCAACAGTGAATTAATTTTACGTGCTAAGAATCTCCGGTGGAGGTTCGGTTGCCACCTACGACGACTCGACCTGGCAACATTTAACGCACGCACTCTGAGAACTGACGAGAAGATCCTGGAGCTGGAAGAAGAGATAGACAAGTTGCGCTGGAATATTATAGGATTATCCGAGGTCCGAAGAGAGGGGGAGGACACGGTGATTCTCGAATCCGGCAACTTGTTCTATCACCGGGAGGGCAACCATCTGTCCCAAGGATGTGTCGGATTTATCGTCCACAAGTCTCTCGTCAACAACGTTGTAAAGATTGGGAGTGTGTCGACGAGGGTCGCGTACCTGATACTCAGAGTCACCAAACGATATTCGCTGAAGGTCATACAGGTTTACGCACCAACCTCGGCACATCCCGATGAGGAGGTGGAGGAAATGTATGAGGATATTTCCCAAGCCATGCATTCCTCCAAAACTCAATACACTGTGTTGATGGGAGGCTTCAACGCAAAACTAGGCACAAGAGAAAGCGGTGAGCTGAGGTTAGGGAAAAGGGCAACGGAACCGAAGGGGCCAGCAGCTGGCCGACTTTATGGAGAAAGAGGGATTCTTTATGATGAACTCTTTCTTCCAGAAGCGGCCCCACAGGAAGTGGACCTGGTCGAGCCCCGACGGTTCGACAAAAAATGAGATTGACTTCATTATGACGACCAGACGCCAACTGTTCAGTGATGTCTCAGTGATCGCAAGAGTGAAAACTGGCAGCGATCACCGAATGGTTAGAGGCACACTGAACCTAAACGTGAAGTTGGAGAGGTCTCGTCTAATGAAGTCAACGCTCCGTCCCCCTCGTGCTCTAATCCAGAATTCCGAAAACTTTCAGCTCGAGTTACGTAACCGCTTTCCGTGCCTAGAAGATTGCAATTCAGTGGACGATATGAATGACAAGCTCGTGGAAACTGTCCATGCGGTCGGAGCTAAGTTCTGCAAGACCCGCCGCAGAAGAACACAAAAACTCTCCGATCACACTCTTAATCTCATGGCTGTTAGACGGGAGATGAGGCTGCAATCGTCAACAGATTTGACAGCATACAGGCAACTGAACAGACAGATCTCCAAATGCATGCGGCGAGACTTACGCAACTTTAATACTGCTCGTATTAAAGAAGCGATCGAGCGGAACCAGGGCTCCAAAGTCTTTGCCAGAGATCTGTCTGCCAGTAAGAGCCAACTGTCGAAGCTGAAGACTGAGTGTGGTAGCATCGTTTCTGGGACACCTGAGATTTTGAGTGAGATTGAGAGGTTCTATGGTCAGCTGTACACATCATCGTTGGAGCCACACGCAAGTGTGAGTAACGATCCAAGAGCAAGTCTTATCCGACACTATTCCGATGATATCCCGGACGTCAGTCTGAGCGAGATCAGAATGGCTCTCCAGCACCTTAAAGACGGCAGGGCCCCAGGCGAGGATGGAATTACAGCGGAGCTTCTAAAAGCGGGTGGAACACCGGTACTTGAAGTCCTTCAGAAGCTCTTCAATTCCGTCCTCCACGGTGGCACTACTCCAGAGGCGTGGAGCAGAAGTGCGGTGGTCTTGTTCTTTAAGAAAGGCGACAACGCTCTCTTAAAGAACTACAGACCGATTTCCCTTCTGAGCCGCGTCTACGTGCTGTTTTCGAGAGTCATTACGAATCGTCTCGCACGCAGACTCGACGACTTCCAGCCTCCCGAACAAGCCGGTTTCCGAAAAGGCTTCAGTACCATAGACCACATACATACCCTGCGGCAGATTGTACAGATGACTGAAGAGTACAATCTGCCACTTTGCCTGGCGTATGTGGACTATGAGAAAGCCTTTGATTCCGTCGAAATTTGGGCGGTGCTACAGTCCCTTCAGCGGTGCCAAGTTGACTGTCGGTATATCGAAGTGCTGAAGTGTTTGTACAGTAGGGCTGCGATGGCTATCCGAGTACAGAACCAGAGCTCGAAACCTATCCAACTGCAGAGAGGTGTAAGACAGGGTGACGTTATATCGCCGAAACTCTTCACCGCTGCATTGGAAGACGTTTTCAAGCTACTGGACTGGAAAGGATACGGTATTGACATCAATGGCGAGTACATCACTCACCTTCGATTTGCCGACGATATAGTCCTTATGGCTGAATCGCTGGAGGACTTAAGCACTATGCTCAATGACCTCAATAGTGCCTCCCAACGGCCTATCCGTTAAGCGCTTAAGATGAACATGGACAAAACAAAGATCATGTTCAATGTCCATGTCACACCTATGCCGGTAGTTGTTGGGAGCACTATGCTCGAAGTTGTTGACGAGTACGTTTACCTGGGACAAATAGTCCGACTAGGTAAGTCCAACTTCGACCGAGAGGTCAATCGACGGATTCAACTCGGCTGGGCAGCGTTCGGGAAATTACGACATATATTCTCGTCAGGTATACCTCAATCTCTAAAAACTAGATTGTACAACCAGTGCGTGTTGTCAGTGATGACTTACGGATCTGAGACGTGGTCCTTCACTGCTGGCCGTATGAGGACGCTCAAGGTCGCTCAGTGAGCTATGGAGAGGGCTATGCTCGGAGTTTCTCTGCGTGATAGACTCAGAAATGAGGATATCCGCAGTAAAACTAGAGTGACCGACATAGCCCAACGGATTAGTAAGCTGAAGTGGCAATGGGCCGGCCATATAGCTCGAAGAACCGATAACCGATGGGGAAGAAAGGTTCTTGAGTGGGAGCCTCGTACCGGTAGGCGTAGTTTAGGGCGACCCCCCACTAGATGGAGTGACGACCTGGTAAGATATGCAGGAAGTCGATGGATTTAGGTGGCTCAGGACCGTGCTTTGTGGCATTACTTGGGGGAGGCCTATGTTCAGCAGTGGACTTGTGAAGGGCTGTAATGATGATGATGATGATGATGATTTTGTCACGTTTAATTTTATTATCTTATCATTAAACTAAATTACATTTCTTTAAATTAAATAAATTTTATTCTCTTAAAAAATAAAATTAAACTATAATCCCTATTTCTTTCATCTTTTACGCCTGGCTGTTTAGATATCAATCTCAATGTTATTATTGGTAAAAGTAATTTTCCTTTTCTTATTTTTACTTTTAGAGATGTTATAGTGTTCCGCATCAAAATTATCTAAATCACTTCATTGTCTATGTATTTGTCACATCCATTTTTCTCAGAGACTTAGCGTAGCGAAGCTAATGGTTCGAGGTACGGACTGCAAACTTTGAAGTCGTGGGTTCAAATCGGCCATTAGACTAATGTGGTTAACTACTTTTAACAAGCATTTTAAGCGTAACTTTTTCGAAAATTTCCTTTTCACCATAAAGCAACCTAACCCTCGGCCAGTCCACGTAGTTTTTTGTCAAACGGTTTGCTTTGTCGTTCGTAATACGTAAAGCAAAGGAGTGAAATAATTTGCCAGCATCTGTTTTGCCATTCGATTGTAATACAAGCATTTAAATATACGTGGTTATTGGAAATGTTAGTAATGTTAAAACTGTTACTGATCGTCTTTATAAAACAAATAATAAAAAAACATAATAATAACAATAATAATATTCCACAACTATCACACAACGCCATCTAGTCCCAAGCTAAGCAGAGCTTGTGTTATGGGTACTAGACAACTGATGAAACATACTTATATATTTCTAAATACATAAATATTATAGATAAATTACACCCAGACACAGAACAATTGATCGTGCTCATCACACAAATATTTGTCCTGGGTGGGAATCGAACCCACGACCTCTGGCATAGCAGTCAGGGTCACTAACCACTAGACCAACAGGCCAGTCAAGTGCAGATGCTCGAAGTACTTAAAAATGAGGTCGTGATGTACTAAATTTGAATCTTCTCCTAAATAGTGTAGTGGCGTTGTGTAATAGTATATCCTATTCCGCATATCATTCCGTAGGTGTCGTAAGAGGCGACAGATGAAACGAATTTCTTAATTAAAGAGACGGTATTGGCCATCTCCAGGAGATGGCCAGTAACGTCTCCCTAATAACAAATAGAAAATAAAAAAGCTGCCATGCGTAGCAACTGTAACAAATAACCCCTTTATGAGGCAATCTCCAGGCACTATGCAATGGCCAGTATTGTGATTAACTGCTCCTTAACAACATCAATCTCCAGGAGATAACCAGTATTGAGACTAACTGCTCCTTAATAACATCCGTTTCTTTTAGGATGTGATCGCATTATCACATGCATATTTTAATGCTTCTCTTATATCTAACATATTAAGTTAGATAATAAGTGGCTAAAAGATTTTTACGACCTTCCTCATTGTCATCTCCTATAACACCCACGGGCCGAAATAGAGTGATGGATTCTCTTACGCCACCGCTACTAAGGAATACCTAGCGTTATTTTATTGCATTAGTATATCACCGTACAGTGGGTCGTCAAATACAGCAACGTTAGAGTTTATGACATGACACATTCCCATTTCAGTCATTGCTGATTGTATGGATATAGAATAGTTGAAGTTTGCTGTGAGTGCCCGTTTGTCGAAGTGATTGAACAATTGTGCCGCCGTTTTTGCAAAGTCCGAGGGATTTATTGGCTGAAATATATAAAAATATTTTAAAATATTTCCGTTTCGTAATATTTTTTTTAAATAGGTTACTAATAAATTACTAATAAATAGGTTAATAATTACTAATAAATAGGTTACTAATAAATAATTTACGTGGTAGAGCCATGCTACAGTTATATTAGTAGTATAGTTGTAGCACGAATGGGTCGGCTCGACCGGGGAAGGACCACGCTCTCACAGAATACCAGCGTGAAATAGTAGCTTAATGCTGCTGTATTTCGTATGGTGAGTGTAGAGAACCGGAGACCCTTTTTACTGGAAACGAGGCATTCCATCTTAGTCCTCACGGGTGAAAACGCATCTGCATTTTGATTCGTAATCGAGGATAGATGTAGATGTCTATGGGCCACAGTAACCACTTAACATCAGGTGGGCTGTGTGCTCGTTTGACACCCTATCCTATAAAAAAAAAAAAAAAATTTTCTAAATAGGTATATCAATAACTGTAGCATTTAAATGTACAGATTTTCATAAGTGACAATTTTGGTTTGAGGCTTTAGTTCAGAAAAGCTTTTGCCGTAAGCTCCATCGGGAAAGGACTACGCTCGTACAGAATAGCATCATTACATAACCGTATAATGTTTCATTTTATTCGTATGGTGCATAACGATAAACGGAGTTCAGTTTTATTGGCAAAGAAGTGTTTCATGATAGTTTTCATGGATGATGACGTTTTTGCGCTACAAAATCTTCTTAACATCAAGTGGATTATGTGGTTGTTTAACGTTCTTCCTTCTATCAAAAGATAGTAGTGCGCATCAGTCGATATGACATTCATAGATGCAACTAAAATTAAGAACAGTGTTTTACCGCCCGAAAGACATGCGGTACGTTTTCTGGTTAACTGAGAATTGCTTTAATTAGCTTTTGCATTATATTACGACATCCCGATAAAATCAAGGAGGTTGTCTCACTTATTCTAGAATAATACACGCCATATCATCGTTATTATCATTATCATCATTATTATATTCCTTCATATTTTTTAACAAAACACGGCCCTGAGCCACCTGCATCCATTCATTTATTGTATGCTTTTCCAGGTAACTAACGTGGTCGTCTCTCAATTCGCTTACCGGTACGAGACTGCCACTCGAGAACTTTTCTTCCTTAACGGTTCTTTCGAATATCTTTTATTCGTATTCTAACACGCTCAGAAACTCCGAGCTATATTATCAAATATATTATTATCAAATATATTATTATATTATTATCTTTTTTTTATCAAGAGAACAAGAATATCTTTAAAATATTATTTTTATCAAATATATTATTATATTATTATCTTTTTTTATCAAGAGAACAAGAATATCTTTAAAATATTATTTAGACTGCACAAAATATACTGTTACTTACATTTGTATTGTTAGGATCGGTGAGATCCAAGGTTTCCAAATTATATGTCGCAGCCATGCCTATAGACCAGACATATTTCTCTAGATACATTCCAGTGTTGTTATAAAGGTGACTGAAATATTTTTACATATAATTATTATTCATTCATAAGAGCCTATCGAAAATACACTGTTGAACATTGGCCTCACGTATATTGCCTCATATGAGAATATATGACATAAATGGCACGCTTGGCAGGCGGCTTGGCAAGTGCATTTTGTATTATTTCGAGCTGTTATCAGGAAGATGCTGAAGCCTGTCTACTGTTTCGGTTTTCCGCCGTCACCTTTTGCTACACATCCGGGATAATATGGGATAGCTGATCCCCTCACGCCGCCACTATGCTGCATATGTAATATAATGTTGTAAAAGGAAGTAAGCATACAGGAATGTCACAAAATATTTTCTGATTTTTTTTTTATCAATCTTTAGAATCTAGTAATTTACAATATTTTCCAACTGTATTAAATGACGCATTAACATCAATTGACTGAACTATTCGCGTGTTTAGGTGAAAAACTTTACGCGGAGGGGTGATGATGTTTCGAACACTCGGTCTGCGGTAGAGAAAAATTGTACTTACTACTTTTGGATGGATGTGCTACCATTAGTTCGACAGAGCCCCGTGCGTTAGTAAGCATTATAAGCAAAAGGTTTTACCGATTTTAAATAGAACCTTAGTTTATTACTTACTCAACATAATTATTTAAAGATGTAAAATTAGGTTTTACAAGAGGGCACAGTGTCATTGCTGGGTAGGAAATATTCCATTCCAAATAATCCATTTCTACGCTCATAACAGTAGGCGAATTCTGTGGACGGGTAAAAAATTTATCCTTTTAAATTGAATTCAATCAGCTAATGTTAAGCTTTGTGATTTTGAGAAATGTTAAGCTACCAATTCACTTACAATAAATCTGGCAAATTGCGACGATATTAAAGTGTATACAATTATCAACGAACACACAAAGCTTACTATCCAAAATATTCTGAAAATAATAATATTTAATGTTTCATGAATAATATCTCTCATAATTTTATAAGTCGTAAAATCATTGTTTTTAACTTCAAACTAAGAGAATAATATAATGACTAATGATAGATCCATTGAGTAGTTCTCAAGCTCACATACTGGCGACATAGTGCAATACGAGGCACCAGCGGACCGGAGGGGAGTAGCTATAGCGTTTTTCTCCGATACAAAACGGTGTGTCATTTTTTCTCTCTGAATGGAATGAAATGGAAGGAAATCTGCGCACATTGAAACAAGCGTCTGTCACTACAAAACTCACATAAAACAATTATAACAATTCCACACACAAATATACATATACAATATGATAGTATCGCTCGGTGACAGCGGTAACTCGGATACAGATCCAAGTGGATCAGTCATCCTACAGATCAGCATATTGTATGAGTGCGAGCGGTCTGTGTTGGTTAACAAATCCGAAACAACCGTTTTTTATGTAATTTTTAAGTTTAAAAAGAAGATTATACGTGGTAGAGCCATGCTGCAGTTATATTAGTAGTTTAGTTGTAGCACGAATGGGTCGGCTCGACCGGGGAAGGACCACGCTCTCACAGAATACCAGCGTGAAATAGTAGCTTAATGCTGCTGTATTTCGTATGGTGAGTGTAGAGAACCGGAGACCCTTTTTACTGGAAACGAGGCATTCCATCTTAGTCCTCACGGGTGACAACGCATCTGCATTTTGATTTGTAATCGAGGATAGATGTAGATGTCTATGGGCCGCAGCAACCACTTACCATCAGGTGGACTGTGTGCTCGTTTGTCACCCGATCCTATAAAAAAAAAAAAAAAAAAAAAAAAGAAAATAGCAAGTATGTGATTAAAAATTCCTTATATATAAAAGGTAATGCCATCATTTTTATAATTTTGATATGGCAGATCTGTTTTTGCGGTAAATAAACTAATTAATTCGGCATTTTTTATACATAAAATAGCAGCTTAATGCTGCTGTGTTTCGAATGGTGAGTGTAGAGAACCGGATACCCTTTTTACTGGAAAAGAGGCATTCTATCTTAGTCTTCAGGGGTGACAACGCTAAATTGAAGATAAATCATAATTACACATACCATTGGGTAGACTGTGTACTCGTTTGTCACCCCATTATAACACTGAACTGGATTAAGTCAAGTGAACAGTGTAGCTGGAACTAGTTTTATTGTAAGCACAGGACCGCGTGGACTTATACTTTGAGGGAGCGGAACGCCTGCGTATGGCTATTCCCCTCTGATCCACCGGTGATCCGTATTGCTCTATGACTTGGGCTACGTGAAATAATAATTAAAATGTTTATTTATATTTTTGTCGTTTATTAACTTTTCAACAATTTTAAATTAAGTTTATATTATATGTAAACGACAAATTGCACGTTGTACAATTCGGCGCTTTTCAACTTGGTCAAGCAATTGCTCTTAATAATGAATAATTAAAATTGTTTATTTCTTTAACTCAGGTCTATAAACATTTTTCAGTAGTATTTTTCTATGGAGTCTCCCAGGAAGCGTGTAGTAATGCTTGTGTTGGGTGACTCTGCTTTTCCATTGGACTGAGTATATAATGTTTATTTTTGGTGCTTTTATTAGTTAAACTATAAATTTTACAATATTTGAAGGCCTAGAATAGTACATGAATGATAAAATTCAGACACTACATAGTGCCAAAACTGTGATTCCCCATTGTTGATGATGTAGGCCGCTGGTGTCGTCTGGGAGAAAAATATACAAAAAAAGTTTGGTGAGCGCGTGTACATCCGCGGGGAGGGAGACATAGGTGTCACCTCGTATGATGTTCTAGTGCAACTAACTCGAAACGCGGGATCATGTACTCAGCGGTGCAACACCGTTGTTGCAAATATACCTTCACCCTACTGATAAAAATCGCGGTAAGTGCCGCCGTCCCCGTATGCACACGTACTTATTTATTATAGAAAAACAGCAAGTACATAAGGTAAGTAACAATGTTTTATGAGTATATATTTTTACATATTTTATTTTTTATTGATTAATATTATTTATATTTCAGGTGTTCGAGAAGCAACGTGAGCGTCGTCAACATCCTCCCCCCAAGTGTCGGTTCGCCGACACTCATTATCAAGCTGGAGAAAGGCCACGCGAGCAGCTGATCGCTTCATCACTCCTGACTTAGTCCTAACGTCAACTACTCTGACTCTGCCGTCTGAACCTGGATAAACCTTTTCAATAATACCTATTGGCCAACAGTTTCGAAATAATGATGGATCGACTACTACTACAAGATCTCCTACTTTTAATTGCGGACCTTCCCTATCCCATTTACGACGAGGAATTAGCTCTGGCAAAAACTCTTTTACCCATCTGCTCCAAAATAAGTCTGTCAACCGTTGGGCAATACGCCACTGTCGTCTAACATACATGTCGCCATCATCAAAGACCCCAGGTACAGGTAAGTTCGACGAAGATCCTAGTAAAAAATGATTTGGAGTTAATGCCTCTTTACTTTGAGGGTCCACCGAAACATGGGTAAGCGGTCTACTATTAATTATATTTTCGACTTCAGCGAGAAGCGTTAATAAAACTTCTTCTCGAGGAGCCCTCTCTCTAAGAACGACTTTCAGTGCCGTTTTCACACTTCTAATCAGACGCTCCCAAGCTCCCCCCATATGAGGACTGGCCGGTGGTATAAACTGCCAGGAAACTCCTTTGTTTAATGCTTCGGCTATAACTTGCTGCTGCTTAATTTCTTCAAAAGATTTTCGAAGTTCAGCATCAGCACCTCGCATGTTAGTTCCGTTGTCAGATATGACAGTATGAGGCCACCCACGGCGTGCAGCCATCCTCCTAAGTGCCATTATAAGTGAGTCTGCGGTAAGCGTCGACACTATTTCAATATGAACAGCTCGTATTGTTAAACATGTAAAAAGAACACCATATCTTTTGGGTCTCTGCCTGCCCACAGTTACTTCGATCGGACCGAATAAGTCTACACCACAAACGGTAAAAGGTCTTTGATGATGAACCAATCTTTGAGATGGCAAGTCCCCGAGGCGAGGCGGTCTTGGTGCTGCTTTTCGTATTCGGCAAACTAAACACTGTGAAGCTACGGAGCGAACTGTAGGTCTCAGATTTACAACCCAATATTTTTGTCGTAGCTCGTTTATTACAAGTTCATTATACGAATGAGCAGCACGTACGTGGAAGTCCAAAACCACCAGCCTTGCTATGCGATGTTTACCATCCAGAATCACCGGGTTTTTCATAGTTTCAGTGACGTTTGCAGCCGCGTTTATACGCCCTCCTACACGCAATAAGCCGTCTTTATCTAAAAATGGTGTCAATGAACGTAAACGACTATCACGATTAATTTCTTTATTTTGTTTCAGCAAATCAATTTCAGTCTGAAATGATTGTGATTGTGAATAGCGTAACAAAAGTACTTCGGCTCTATTCATTAACAAATTATTAATACGCCGAGTACCGGTTTTTCTACATTTTTCTATAAATAATAGTACAGATGCGGTGCAGCGAAGCAAGCGCAGCCACACGGAGAAACGGTTTGGATCCGGAATAGGCAAATCATAAATACTATTACAATTCTCCTTTGGTGATTTTATTACTACATATATTTTATCTAACAGCTCATTGTTGCTCTTTTCGTTATTTTCAGGCTCTCGGGGCCAATACTTTTCTTCCGTGTACAGAAAAGACGGACCCGTTAACCAAGAGGAGTCCTTGTTGAAGTCGTAATCATTATTTTTTGTAGCTAAATCCGCTATATTTAAATTTGTCGGCACATAATGCCACTCATCAATTTTACTTAACTCATCAATTTCACCTAACCTATTTGCAATAAAAACTTTGTAATTTCTATTCTCGTTACGTATCCAATAAATAACAATCATTGAATCAGTCCAATAAAAAACACGTGACGGTTTAATTCTATGCTCCTTTTTTATAGTCTCTGCCAAGCGACATGCTAATAGCGCGCCTTGAAGTTCGAGTTTAGGCATAGTTAACGGTTTTAACGGCGCAGCGCGACTTTTACTCGCAATGAATGACACCTGCACGCCGTTGCTGTCTTGTTTACGCCAATAAGCAACACATGCGTATGCGCATGGAGATGCATCACAAAAAATATGCAATTGCAACGACGTCTCATCGTCGTTTACGGTGTGGCCGCTCTTCTCATTCACACCGACAGAATCGTTGCTATAGAAATACCACCGCGGGATTCGAACGTAACTCATTTCTTGTAACTGCGAAATCCAATCTTTAAATAAAACAAATAAACTATCTGTCATTTCCTGATCCCACTTTATACCTACATTCCATATTTCGCGCATTAAAATTTTGGATTTTATCGTAAAAGGTGCTAAAAAACCATGAATATCATATACAGACATTATAATACGAAGAACTTCACGCTTGGTCGGTTTTCGTGATAGTTGTAAAATATCACTCGGTATACGCTTTAACGAAAGATCGAACCCGAACATATCACTCGCGGGAAACCACAAAAGCCCAAGCGTTCGTTCCGGCTGGGATTCAACATTAAACCGTATCGCCATGTCATTTAAAGTCTCTTTTGGCATATCATTAAGAACATCTGACTTGTTACTTAACCAGTTACGCATCACAAAACCACCTTGCTGATTAATATATGAAACATCTTTTATCATTTTTGTAGCAGTAGCGACGTCTGGTAAACGATCGATAAAATCGTCCATATATTGATTTTTCCTAATTGCATTAACTGCATCCGGCATTTTATTCTGAAAGCGCAATGTGTTTTTATTTTGGTTAATATATTGTGCTATAAATGGGGAGCAGTTAGCGCCAAAAATTAATGACGTCATAACATATTTCTTAACAGGATGTTGTATAGGTAATTTTGAACCTTTGTTACTACTTCCGAAGCCTAATTGTTCATTTTCATTGCTTAAATAGATATCTTTCCACAAAAAACGCAAAGAATTAACATCTTCTTTTCGTACATTAATCCTTAAAAACATATCTTTTATGTCCCCTATGATACCTACGCGGTTTTCTCTAAATCGTAACATTATTCCTAATAACGATTGTAACAAATCAGGGCCTTGTAAAAGAAAATCATTTAAAGAATAACCGTTTGACTTTGCTGCCGCGTCATAAACTAAACGCAGTTTTTTCTTATTTGAATTATCTACACCAAAGTGCGGCAAATACCATATTATACGTTTATTAGAGTTTTCATCGGTCTCATTAAGTTCTCTAGCATAACCATTAGAAAATAAGTATCTCATTCTTTCACAATAACGAGTTGCATACTCTTTGTTGAGCAAAAATTTTCTTTCTATTGACTTTAGACGATTAAAAGCGTTAGGGTAAGAGTCGGGTAAATGTAATTCATCGTATTTCCACGGTAAGCCGACATTCCATTGACCATTTACTAATTCTGCAGTGTCATCTAAAATTTGTAAAGCGCGTATTTCGTCTGGGTTGCGGCGCGGCTTCGAACCTACACCAATAGACTCTAACGCGAAGGATCTACGAACCGCATCGTGCAACTGCGCGCAGGTGCATTCACCGTTATCGTTATCGAGAGAGAGATCGCTGGCAATCGATTCTACCGTGTGTAAGTGAAAGATACACTGCGACTGTCCCGCCTTTTCGGTGCAACTATTAATGAAAGAGACAAAGCGATCAGTGCAATTAACATCACTTACCATATGTCCGTGCACACACCATCCAAGCGTAGTTTGAGTTATGTACGGCTCACGCTGCTTACCACGAACACAACGAATGGGAGAAATTAAATGATGGTTGTCCTGACCTATTAATAATTTTGGCTTAGCGTTACAATTACATAACATAAGATCTTCACTTAACAATCCATAATTATTAAAGTCCATATTCGGCACTTTTTGTGTTGGTAAATTTAATTCTTTAATTTTACGCGCACGGAAAGTAAACATTTCGTTATACGAATTGGTAACACTAACACTCACTACTTGAGATTCACACACAAGCTCGCCCGAGTCCCATGCGCTGCGCGCGCGCAATATCACGTTTGCACCGTATAATCCGAGCTCATCTGCGATATCAGAGGATATCACCGTCACGGTAGCTCCATCATCCAGTAGTGCATGCGTATGCAAACTGCCATTCGGTCCGTGAAGAGTGAGCGGCACCACTTTCAAAAGCACCTTGTGACAGTGGGATGCCACCGTATGAGTCACTGTTTCATTGGTGCTGGGATGCTCATCCTCACTTCGCTCCACAGTTTTTAAGCTTTCTTCCAATGGTTTTATCCAGTGCAGTAAACGATGATGCGGTTGATTGCAGCCGTCAATGTCGCAATTACTGCCAATACAAGACATACCATTCGTATGGCGGGGGGCAAGACATTTGAAGCAAAGTTTATTTACGCGTACAAATTGCCAGCGATCTTTGCGTAAGGCGCGCTTAAACCGTGAACAATCTGCGACACCATGAGCCCATTTTCGGCAAAATGTACACTTTTCCGCGTTTTGTAATTGATTACTATTTGTGTACAACAACGAGTGTGAACGGTGTTTACGTTCATCGGGCTTCTTTAAATTATATTGAGCGTGAATATGACTTACTCCTGATGCAGCTGTTTTAGTGGCTTCCTCATATAAAAAATCACTAAGCAATTCTAGCTTCGGTAAATTACACTCTCGCTGTTCATAAACGTAGTCGGTCCATTTTGCGACAAGCAAAGTTGGAAGCTTAGATACGACAATCGATACTAACTCCGGGCTGCGAAGATAATCACTTTGTTGCATTGCTTTGGCAGCAGCCACATAATTCTTTATTTTTATTGCAAAATTAATGATATCATTATGATAAGTTAACGGCAACGGACATAGTTTTTTAAGCTGTAAAACTATTTTACTCATAATTGTTTCTGGTTTGCCAAATCGAAGTTCTAAGGTGTCAATTATTAAATCGGGTGTAGTTCCACCAATCAAGAGTGAAGTCACTGCTTCTTTAGCATCGCCACGAAGACACTTACGTAGCCGCCATAAATTCTCTGTGTCACTATATTTGCATAATTGGGTAGATTCTTGGTACGCCTGTTTAAACTGCAACCACTCCATTGGATCTCCAAAAAATAAAGGCAGGTCTTTAGACGTTGCTAATCTTGTTAAGAGCTCCTGGTTCTGTATTTTATATGATGAGGCAGCTACTGCATCATTCAAGGCATGTGCCAGCTTTTCTAGGCCGATTTTTTCACAAGAGTACTCTTCTCGGTTCTCCTCATGCTGGTTTCCTGGAGCATTCAGCCAATTTTCAACTTTGCTGGTCGAAGATTTCATAGCCGACTTGTGGGAAGAGCGTGAATGAGACTCCAATTCTGCCATCTCAGCTGCAAGCTGTTTGTTTAGCAGCTTCGACTGAATATTTGCCTTAAGCTTGGCAGCTTCTGCCTGAGCACTCTTAACTTTGGCTTCTGCTTCAGCTTCCGCTGCTTGTATTTCCACGAGAGCCATAGCTTTAGCGGTTTCGTATTCCAATTGCCGTTTGCGTGCCGTACTTGACGACGTGCCTGAGGTCTTTGATGACTTTTTACTCTTACTAGAGGCACTTAGCGCATTTCCAGGTTTTTCCAGCACTTCATCCTTTAAGCTGAACGATGGTAACACATCTTGGTTGTTCTTGCACTCCGATTTTGCAGCGGTGCCACGTGGTCGTCGCTTTTTTTGCGGCGTAGCCGGCGCGTGGAACATAACTGGTACTTATTATTATTATATTTTTGCAGACGACGTAAGGATTCGGCCGAAGGACCACTATGTTGATGATGTAGGCCGCTGGTGTCGTCTGGGAGAAAAATATACAAAAAAAATTTGGTGAGCGCGTGTACATCCGCGGGGAGGGAGACATAGGTGTCACCTCGTATGATGTTCTAGTGCAACTAACTCGAAACGCGGGATCATGTACTCAGCGGTGCAACACCGTTGTTGCAAATATACCTTCACCCTACTGATAAAAATCGCGGTAAGTGCCGCCGTCCCCGTATGCACACGTACTTATTTATTATAGAAAAACAGCAAGTACATAAGGTAAGTAACAATGTTTTATGAGTATATATTTTTACATATTTTATTTTTTATTGATTAATATTATTTATATTTCAGGTGTTCGAGAAGCAACGTGAGCGTCGTCAACACCCATTATTAATCATATTCATTACATTCATCATAATCATCTAGCTCTACGATAAAAAATCTTGGGATCAGTTAATAACCACTAGATCTTATGTCAAACGTGTATGTGTATGTGAGAGAGAGAGAGAGGGAGAGAGTGTACATGCATGTGTGGGTGAGTGTGTGAGAGGGAGAGAGAGTGTGTGCATGTTTCTGAGAATTACTGCATGTGTGTTGATAAATCATTAAAATTTGTATTGCCTACCATTCGTACTTAAATAAAAGGTCCTCTACGTCATAATATCCTACATTCATATAGTTGAATATTGTGAAGCTTATTATAGAGATAGGCAGGGTAAGCTTGAAACTGACACTTGGCAAAAAGAGTTCTACATGGAGTTACCTATTACTTAGCCATTTTACACTTCCTTCTACCTGTTTGAACTTTATGTACATACAGCAAGGATTTATGTTATTTAAGTACAGAGTTGGTAATATAGAGTTTTATTAATGATAAAATTTTACGATGTACATATAGTTCATCAGTAGGATATCTAAACGGCTTAAAAACATTGTCTTAAGTAGGCATCTCTGAGCTCTTTAAGCCTCGACAAATTTAGTTTTGGTGGTGCCACCCCAGATAGGAATACAATAACTCATAAAAGATTGGGTCAATGCAATGTAGATATATTTTTAGAGTTCTTGAGTAGTTACATATCCTACCTTTTTAAACCCGAGTGAGTTTACGGATCCTATTATTTATAGCTTCAATTTGAGGATGCCAAGATAGTCGATGGTCTAAAGTAACTCCAAGGTATTTAGTATTGTTGACACGCTCAAACTCATCACCCCCAAACGGCCCATTACAAGTAAGGTCATAGGTGTAAATTCTTAATTTCAAGTTTGGGCGCTTATCGATTGCAAATCAAATACAGTTTGTTTTGGCGATGTTCAAGCTAAGATAGCGCATTTGAGCCAGATTGCAACCTTGTGGAGACCGTGCACGGCAACCTCAAAAATAGATTTCCAGGAAGTACCATTAAATACTTTAGCTGTGTCATCTGCATATAAGCATTTTTTTTATAGAAGAGGGGGCAAACGAGCATATGGCTCACCTGATGTTATGTGACTACCGCCGCCCATGATCAACCGCAACACCAGGGGAATTGCAGGTGCGTTGCCGTTGCAAGAGCATACGTGCCCACTCTTAATTTTGATATTAGTTAGTTCATTGAGGTATATTAAAAACAATGCAGGGCCTAAGACACTACCCTGGGGGACGCGTTACTCAATTTTAGTGTCAGTACTAGTGTAATTGTCAAGTTTTATGCATTAGGACCGGTCTCTAAGATAATCAGAAGTTCTAGTGGCACTTCCCTAATACTTTCCATCATTTTTACAAGGGTGGGGACCGACACCGCGTTGAAAGCTTTTTTAAACTCTTAACTAAACTTTTAGCTCTTACCCTTACTAAAGAATGCTTCGGGGATGCATACCTCAAGGATATGTCTAGTAATGATTGAAAAATACTTCAATAGATAAATAACTCTTATGACGCAGTAAATAAATTTAAATTTAGAATGTACACGAAACACCATACACAGAAACGGAAATCTTTGATTTCTTAAGATCTTTGTAAGAAAGATAGGTAAAGTAAAGTAAGTACGAAAGTAATAAAGTACGACATTTAAAACTGATAGCCGTTAATTTCAATTTATGTGTCGCAAACATAAAAGAGACTCAAATATTATAACACAGTATATATATAAGTGAAATATTGACACAGCCGAGTAGCTAAAAAGTCGAACACACCGTAAATTTCCCAGGATGCGAACAATCCGGATTCATATGCATTTAACGATCATATTTGTTTCACTCACTATCAAGTTGCCTTTAATCATTCAAAGGTGGGAAATTTACAGAGTTTTTTTATTGTTGTTGTATAAAACCTCATGAAAGTCAGACAACCTGCAGCCTCATCATCAAGGGACCCGACTTGAGCAAAAATACTTAAGTGTGAGTCAAAACATAAATATTTCGAGAGCATGCAAAATTCACCAACATGCATTGGAGCATCGGATCAAGGTCATTCTCTCCCAAAAATAAGAGTGAGTATGAGCGCATTAGCTATAACTTCAATTTAGTACTGTAGTAGGAATGATGATCATCATCATCGCTACATCCCTTCAAAAGTCCACTGCTGAATATATGCCTCCGCCAAGGAAAGCCATAAAGCACGGTCCCGAGCCACCTACATCCATCGACTTCCTGCATATCGTCACTTCGTCTAGAGAGAAGCTGCCCCAAACTTCGCATGTCGGTACGAGGCTGCCACTGAAGAACATTTCTTCCTTATCGGTTGCCGGTTTTTTCAGCTATATAGCCGGCCCATTGCCAGTTCAATTCTCTGGTTCTATTGCCGATATCGTCATTTCTTAGTTTATCACGCAATCTAACCTCGAGCATAGCCCTCGCCATAGTTCGCTGGTCGACCTAGAGCTTCTTCATATGGTAATAGGAATAAGCAATAGTAATATACAAAATTTTGAAAAATTTTACCTCTCTATCCAATTAATTTTGTAATCAAAAATATATGGCAAACCATGTATACTTGAGTTTTGAATTTCATTACGCAAATATTTAATAAGTTCGCTTCTTTTACTAGTTGTTAATAGATGCTTTTGCTTTCTTTTCAGCCGTTTATTTTTAACCATGATTGTCAATTACCTTAAACTTAAAAGCAAAGTGTGTATAATCAATAACACACGTGATATTTATTACGTTCGCAATGCTACTGTATATCGTGATATTAAAAAGAACAATTGATAACGACTCTATTGCTGGCAAATGAGTATGTAGACTAATGGCATCTGCGGAGTAGAAACTAGTTACATTATTTCTTGCATTCAATTTTAATTTGTGCATGTAGTGGTAATTGTGACTGATGATCGAGAGGTGACGGGTTTGTTTCCTAAGGAGGGGCAAAATTAGTAGTTGGAAATTTCCGTCAATAAATTCTCAGTAGTAGAAGTCAGAAAGTTGGCGGTATAGAGCGTGACCCCATGCCTCGGAAAATAACGTAAAGCCGTTGGTTCTATACCTGATCTCTCTCTAGTCGTGTTGGATTTTCCTATTTTTTTAATTATTCTAACCAAAATATAAAATTTGATTTTGGTTGTAAAAAAGGTTGTTTTTGCAACAAATGGTATGCGGTAACACTAGTTTTTGCTGGTGCACAAATTAGCAGGCTCAAACCGGTTGCTCAAACACGTACCACGGCTGCACAAAATACACGTATGAAGCAGCAGTATTTATTACTTTTGCGTATCGCATGGTGCGTGCAAGTAACTGGTGAACGGTCTTCGGTCTACTGTCTTATCCAGAGTACGGTGCCGTTCATGCATCTCACCTACTACACAGTAAATCATCAGTGCCTATAAAATGCTCACAGATTTTATTATACGTTGGGTATGGCTATAGTTGCAACGCTTGCGATATGATTTTCCAACCGCAGGTTTTTATTTTTTTGAATTGTTATCAAGAAAATGCCGTCGCCATCTCCTGTTTTAATTTTCATCTATCACCTCTTTTGACACCCGAGGGATGATATGGGCTGGTGGATATTTTTACACCGCCTTTACACGGTAACGGTAACTCACTAATTGCTCTATTTTAAATCCAGCTCTCATCTTAAGAATATCGAAAGGTTCTAATTCCGCTAAAACGATTTTGAAGTATCTCAAAACGTTTCTTTTACAAATTGTGACTTTAACTGTAGTTAACTGAGTTTAATTTAGCTGCTAACTACTATAAAGGTGTGGTACATCACAATGTTTTTAGTTTTCTTAGAAGATTTACGCGAAAGAGTAAAATATTTGAATTTTACTTTTTTTTTTGAAATAATTAGTAGCATGTCCATTAAAAAATATAATTCATCTTTAATTTTTTTATCCACGGATCTTGTTGAAATTTATGGGACCGATGTTGTAAAAATCAGCAAAATCTGTTAAGGTCTAATGAATAATTATATTATATACATGTACAATAAAAAATAGAATCAAATTGTCAATCGCCTTTTTTGTAGTAGACGGATAAAATTTTCTAACCGACAACGTTTTAGCACTATTGCCTGATACTATAATTTGTTCATAATAACTGGAGAAAAAAATAACTTTACGTATAGTAAATATTTATGTCTTATTTACTTATTAGAAAAGATATGATTAAAACTACTTTTACGGATTTTATCGCGTTTATTTTTACTTTTTATTTTTAATTCCCGACGTTTCGGGCGCTTTCCAGCACCCATGGTCACGGGGGACTGAGATGACTGACGTCCCGATGTCATTGTTAAACCCGGAGTACCTTCAGCTTTTTCAATTATTGTTTATGGTCCGATCTATGCAAAATGAACTAACTCTATCTTGAGGTCTTGCAGTGGTATGCTTGGGTTTAGTTTTAATTTTATTGATTATAGGATCCCAAGCAGGTGGCAGCACCCAGCCTCCTTCTCTATTGAAATTAGGATGTTTTTTAATTTCAATAGCCTCACGTATCATCCTTGGTAGGAATCGGTGTTCTTTCGCGAGGATTTGTGGTCTATCAAATCTGATGTAATGGTTGGGGCCACAAATAAATAGACCACAAATCCTCGCGAAAGAACACCGATTCCTACCAAGGATGATACGTGAGGCTATTGAAATTAAAAAACATCCTAATTTCAATAGAGAAGGAGGCTGGGTGCTGCCACCTGCTTGGGATCCTATAATCAATAAAATTAAAACTAAACCCAAGCATACCACTGCAAGACCTCAAGACAGAGTTAGTTCATTTTGCATAGATCGGACCATAAACAATAATCAAAAAAGCTGAAGGTACTCCGGGTTTAACAATGACATCGGGACGTCAGTCATCTCAGTCCCCCGTGACCATGGGTGCTGGAAAGCGCCCGAAACGTCGGGAATTAAAAATAAAAAGTAAAAATAAACGCGATAAAATCCGTAAAAGTAGATTTAATCATGTGTAGTGTTCGCGTAAATATAAGAAATCATTATAGAAAAGATATTTCAACTTGTCTATTCTATGGTTTCTTATAGTTAGTTAATGGATAAAAGATTGGATGTATTTGAATACACGCTCTATTACACTAGGTTCCGTTAAGCATCGTTTAAGTGCAGAAAGTAATAATATATTCAAACATCAATATAAGCCAAATTAAAAATGAATGTATCCTGTATTTTTTAAATTATTATTTAAATGGAAACTTTAAAGAATATTAATAAAATAAACAATAGAAATCGTTTGAATGTAAAAAAATAATAATCAAGAAAGAATATTGCAAATAAAGATTTCATTTTAGTTGACGTTCAATGATGTGTAAATAATGTCTCCTTAGCTTTGTTGTAGTCACGAACTCTCATAGTAATTGCAAAAAAATATGTATGTAATTTCCAAGATTTCGTGCTTAGGGTAAGCACGAAATCTTGGAAGTAAGTGACATTTTAAGACTTGATTTGAGAAAGAATAAAAATGTTGTTGACTTTTAAGAATGGAGAATATACCTAATTGAGAATGATTACCTCTTCATTGTATTGAATATAAGTTAAGTATACTTATTTTAAACAAATTTTAGTCGAATTAAAAGAAGGTTCTAAATTCGATTTTACATGATATGTTGATTAATTTCATTACCGGTTTTAGGCGAACCGATTTTAATTATGTTTTTTCATTAATTATTTTAGTTGACTACTTAACTGAATAAAGCTGCTTAAGCTTAAGCTTTAAGTGCAACTTTTTGGAAAAAATTCGAGAAATGGGCAGCAGAGTCTTCATAATAACAATTGAAATTATAAAAAACAGCGCCCTCTAAGCGCGGCCACTATGACAAATATCGCCCCTACGAGGCAATCTACGGGGGAAGCCTATTTGAGTAGGAACTTTTGATAGGTCGTAACGGTAACAGCCTTGTACCGACAAATGCAGTTTGGGTATTTGGAGGAGTCACATAGTCACATGCAGTAGCCGACTTGTGATGGGTTTCTACGGCGACGATCATCAAAAATTCCAGAAGACAAATGTTCTAAATATATATATATATATATATATATATATATATATATATATATATATATATATATATATATATATATATATATTTATTATATGCAAAAAGTGACTTTTTATTTTTCACAGTTTTTGATATAATAAAAGTTTGTACAATAGAATCTGTAAAATGATAAAAAAGAAAAACATACATATAACAAGAATTAACGCGCATACAACCCATTCAAATAAAACTAGTTTTTACGGGTTTTGTGGATTTTGTGGAAGGAAGAGTTCTACAAGCAAGTAGTGTGGCGATGGGTTAACATGTATCTCCCATTGTCGCCAACATATTCATTGGAGATGGATCTCCTTTTGAGGAGAAAGCCTTGCTTACTTCCCCCGTAAATCCAAGATTATACAAGCGGTACGTAGACGACACTTTCACGTTTCTACCTTTCTTAACACCATAAATGCTAAAATTCAGTTCACAATGGAGTCAGAGACAAACAGTTCTTTAGCCTTTCTAGATGTGTTACTAATTCAGAATACTGATTACACCTTGAGCCACACTGTATACAGAAAATAGACACATACAGATAGATATACTTAAATGGTGATTTTTACCGCCGACCTTCACAGTTGGTTACCGTGAGTAAATCTTTGTTTCATAGAACACGAGAGATCTGTGACAGCAACACTTTGTCACCGAGCTCCAACACATGACAACAGGCTTCAGGTCCCGCGCTTATGTCATAGTGAACGAGTGAAGCTGGCCACAGTTGAGCGTATGCCTGCACTACCATATGTCAGAGGTGTCACTGACAGGATTGGCTACATCTTAAAGCATGCTTCCATTGAAACATGCATGAAGATTTAAGACGCTAAGATTAGTTAGTTTTTACTATCAGCCAAGTGTAATGCCCCTCTGCAAGATGCAGGAGTGTACAAGTTTGATTGTGAATTTGTGGTCTCTATTAGGACAAACTAAAAGAGAATAAAAACCCGAGTTACAGAACACATAGCTGATATGGAGAATCGATGCTCTGGGAAGTCTGCAGTCTGTGAACACGTACAGAATCGCCCTCGTCACTACGTCAGATTTGATCTTACTTACTTTACTTGCCCCAAGAATGAATTTGCGACACTGTAGAGTCGAGTTAGTGGTACTACTAGCTAGTGTATGTTCTTGGAAGTATTTTGTATACATAATTTAATTAAGTATGCAACTGTAAACCTGTCTCGGGGACACGGTGCCCGAATAACACAAGTTTGTGCGCTTACCGCTCAAAAGATGCCCTGTTTTCTCAATTTGAGGGCACTTTCCTCCTTGCCTTAGCCAGCATCAGAATCCCCGGCGTTGACATATCGAGTGAAGTTCAATTCCTCGGTCACTTGAAAAGGAAGACTAAATTGGACTCTATAAAGCTTCACGTTCTCATAAGAAGTAAGTTCGGTTTGTTCGACTTCAGACTGTTCTCATATATGGGCTGAGATATCCCAATGATCTATAAAAATTGGTGTGCTTTGTTGACTGAGACTATACGTCATGCCAGCACATTGCTTGCAACTATACAGGGCACAAGTTCGCTGTTTCATGGAATACTGTTCTCATGTCATGGCCGGGGCACCCCAGTACCAGCTCCCTCGTTTTAATCGCTTCGATATCGATATCATCTGGATGACTGGCGGTCCACCATTGTACGATTTACTAGAGCATTTATTTCTCGCACTACTTCTTTGTTATATCGATTACCACCAGCAATTTCTTCGGACCGATACGAATTAAGGTACTTCAAGAAAATAGCCTATTCTTTTAAAAGGCCGGCAACGCATCTGCAATTCCCCTGGCGTTGCGGTTGTTCATGGGCGGCGGTAGTCACTTATCATCAGGTGAGCTGCATGCCCGTTTGCCCGTCTTATTTAAAAAACAAATGTTTCTAGCGTAGAGTATTTGTGTAAGTAACGATATAATAACATTGATATAAACAAAAAATCGCAGTTATGGTAATTAATAGTCACCGACATGCCTTCTTAGTCATTTTAAAAATATACCCATCATTTAGGCAAATAAAAATCGTTAGGAGACCTTTCATGCGTACATTAAAAAATAGATAATTCATTGTCTATCATATATATTAATAAATATACGCATATTTCCCATGTACGCACATTTATTTAAAAAAGAATGAGAAGAAGAAGCAGGTGCAAAATACTTTTTGATATACTTTGAAACACGAAATCCTCACGAACATCTGCTCCTAGCTTTTTCATTTGTTGATAAAAACCTTTATATTTTACCATTACAAGTTGAATATAACTAGTAACAGTTTTGCGAGTATAAAAACAAGTTAAGTGTACACGAGCATGTACAATATTTTGCGTTTGGATAAATTAATGTGAGCCCGAAAACCTTTTGGCTG
The DNA here is from genome assembly GCA_036936625.1 of Parnassius smintheus behrii. Classification (NCBI taxonomy): domain Eukaryota; kingdom Metazoa; phylum Arthropoda; class Insecta; order Lepidoptera; family Papilionidae; genus Parnassius; species Parnassius smintheus. The sequence goes on along the minus strand of JAUPFT010000009.1, from coordinate 26,690,343 downwards.
CAGTATCAAAATTGATTAAAATTACAACTTAATTAAGAGATAGGAAAACATGTAAAGACAATTTTTGTGCACACTTTTATCACACAAATACCTATTCATACAATTTAAATAAAACCTCATTATATGATATAGAAACAGACTTTCTAAGACCACTTCTTGGTAGGCTATTTGTTGAGGCGTCACTGGCAAGTGTTACTTGGAAGATTTAGCACGTTAATTGGGTAGTTTAGTGAAGAGCCGTACTCTACTATTATTATTATCATTATCATGAATATACCGATTGACGAAAAATTATCAGTATCAGCCTACTGATAATTTTCCGTCAATCGACAGGACCCACCGAGTACAGGCGGGTTGACAGTTCGGGAATAAGGGGTTGCATCACTTCTTAGACCCTCAAAAATAATTTTCATCTCAATCATTCATTATATGTCAATCATCAGTAATTAGGACCTCTGTTAGAATACTAACTTATTTTAAAATTAAAAAAAGTAGCTAACTTACGTTATTTCTAATGAAACACTTTATTCCTAAAATTTTATTGGTTTTCTGTTATAAATTAAAATCGACATAGGTCCACTGTTACAAGTAGTTACTTTTGAATCAATTTACGCTATTGCATGTTTTGATTACCATACAGAGTATTTTTCATTTTATGTGATATTCCAATTCGGAATTATTTGTGTTAGGATTGTGTGAATGTGTATGTTGTTAGGATACCCCTTTTCCAAGATTTTTATATTCATATTTTCACAGTAATTAATCAATGTTATTGCAAATATAAAGCAATTGGGGAGGCCTATGTTTAGCAGCGGACTTCTGATTGCTGTGATGAAGTCGCGGTGAAAGCTGCTGGGAACTGTGATGGTGGTTTGAAATTAATTTGTTTACATTATTGGTGTCATGAACTTAACATCTTAATAACGATATTAAATAGAAAAAAACACGTCAAAAAAAACAAACGAGCACCCAGTCCACCTGATGGTAAGTGGTTGCTGTGATGGGTCATCTACATTTATCCTACGAATCAAAATGCAGATGCGTTGTCACTTGTTGGCCCGGCCACACTAAGGAGAAATGCCGTTAATTATCGCGTTGATGGACGTTGAATGTAGGTGTGGCCACGAATTAACGCGATAATTTGACAACGGCATTAACAATGCCGTTTCCCGTTTGCCGATAACTCGAGTGGCGGTACATCAAAGGATTAACGCGCGAATTATCGCGTTGAAGCGGCCACACTACGTTTGTCTCATTGTGCACGGTGAGTGCCACGGGGTTGCACGTATGGCTGCGATGGAGTGGAACAATGAAAAAGCTTTTCGAGATTGAATTAAAAAAAAATATATTTCAAAAGTACTTTAACTTACGGTATGAAACTAAGAAAAGTAAGCAGGAGAAAAAAAACAATTTTCACAGGTCAAAATTCATAGTGTACAGTGGCCCGAAACCCTTGGTACGTGTATCTAATTCGCACTTGACCAGTATTTATGATTGGCTTATTACACTGGTCGGCAAAAAAAAAAAAATAAAAATCCGGGAGCAAAAAGTTTACTATGTGATTTCTATTGACTTTGATTTGTTGAGTCCAAATCTATTTAAAGATTTCAACTATCACCTCTAGCATTTCAGATATTTACATTTAAATAAAATATCGGTATTGATATATATATTAAATATATATATAAAAAAGGGACGTCCTAGGCGGAAGTTTGTCGACCAAATTGGCGATATACTAAAAATGGGCCAAATTAAGAGTACCCTTAACCGACGAGCATGTATGCATAGGTATATGAATGTGGAAGAGGCGAGAAAGGTATGTCAGGATCGTGCCAAATGGAAGTCTGTAGTCTCTGCCTACCCCTCTGGGTCACAGGCGTGAGTGTTTATGTGTGTTAATTAAATATGTATATATTTTAGAACGAAAAAATTTACACTGATTGATGACTTTTACAACACAAATTAAAATGAAATATGAATTAAAAAATATAAAAAAAACATAAAAATGATAACTATTTGGTAGATCGCTTTCTTTTATAAATTTTTACTGCTGTTTCTCGATTTATTTCCCAGCAAAAATCAGCTAGCATTGCTAGGGTCCACTTGCCGCTGTATCTTTTTTCCATATGTGCAATGTCTTGGTGGAATCTTTCACCATGCTCATCAGATACGGCACCAAGATTTTCTGGGAAAAAATCTAAATGCGAATGCAAGAAGTGAATTTTTAAAGACATATTGCATCCAAGTTGATGATACGACGAAAGCAGTTCTTCTATCAGCTCTGTGTAATTTTCAGCCTTTTTATTGCCAAGAAAATTGTGACATACATTTTCAAAAGCTACCCATGCTCTTCTTTCTTTATCTACCAACTTTGATTTGAACAGTAGAACAGACTCAGAACACAACTAAATACATGTACATACCAACGTTCACAAATACCGCTGCCTGCAACTATAAGCAAACAATTCTAGTGCAAACAAAAAATGCTATTGCGTCGAAACTAGACGTACTAGGTGAATTCTAACTGCATATTTGGATTTAACGTAACTATCGTAATAACTTCCATATATACATTTTTTGCTCTTATTTTGATGCCGACCAGTATTAGTTATTATTTTATTAAAATATATTTACATTTGTCTTATTATTTAGCTTAAACCATTGGACGTCTTTCAAGTGCAATTTGGGTGCGGGAAAACAAAATAAAACATAAATAGATTTACAGTGTACGTTTCCTGTGCATTTGTAACATCCACCATCTTCTTTTTCTTTGTATTCTTTTTTTCTTTGTTTATTTTTTTATTTTATAGGATAGGGTGACAAACAAGCACACAGTCAACCTGATGGTATGTGGATGCTGTAGCCCATAGACATCTATATATCTATCCTCGATTACGAATCAAAATGCAGATGTGTTGTCACCCGTGAGGAATAGGATGGAATGCCTCGTTTCCAGTTAAAAGAGTCTCCGGTTCTCTACACTCACCATACGAAACACAGCAGCATTAAGCTACTATTTTAGGCTGGTATTCTGTGAGAGCGTGGTCCTTCCCCGGTCGAAACATTTTACGCCGTTCAGCGGCAAATTTAACGCCGTTCAACGGCAAATTTAATGCCGTTCAACGGGAAACGACGTTGACCGTTCAAGTGTAGCCACTCATTTTATCGCGTTAAATTTAAGTCAATAATTGTTGCGTTTATGGGCATTGACGTTGCTCGTTAGTGTAGCCGCAGCATGTGAAGAGTAAGATGTAATAATTCGTTTCCAGTAAATGGGTCTTCGGCTCTCTACACTCACCATACGAAACACAGCAGCGTTGAGTTGCTATTTTACACTGGTATTCTGTGAGAGCGTGCTCCTTCCCCGGTCGTGCCGACCCATTCGTGCTACAACTATACTACTAATATAGCTCCAGCATGGCTCTACCACGTCATTAATAAGGTAGTACCACGTCAATAAATTAACTCTTACAGTTAGGAACGTAGACTATCAAAAGACATAATACTTTTGACACATTGACATTTCTCGTAGTCGCACTTTATGATACCCAGAGCACGAAATGGAGTGATGAATTTTGTAACGCCCCTACCACACGGTAAATAATAAAACTATGTGTGTAATATACATACATATACATAAACACTCACGCCTGTCACCCAGAGGGGTAGGCAGAGACTACAGACTTCCATTTGGCACGATCCTGACACACCTCTCTTGCCTCCTTTACATCCATACACCTACGCATGCATGCTCGTCGGTTAAGGGTACTCTTAATTTACCCCTTTTCAATAAATCGCCAATTTGGTCTATAAATTTTCGCCTAGGACGTCCCTTTCCGACTCTGCCATTCACTTCTGCACCATAAATTTTCTTTGTCACTCTTTCCTCATTCATTCTTTCCACATGACCAAACCACCGAAGCATTCCTTTCTTAATCCTGGTCACCACATTATCTTGCAAACCACACTCTTCTCTTATTACACAATTTCTTACCCTGTCATTCAAATTCAGCCCTAACATACTCCTTAACGACCTCATTTCTACTGCGTTTATTCTACTCTCGTGCTTCTTCTGCCACACCCAACTTTCACTACCATACGTTAAAGTAGGGACCAACACAGCATTGTGAATTGCCATACGTACCTTTTTTGACACATTTTGACTCTTCACAATAGAGTGCAAGGCCCCATTTACTTTATTACCCGCATTCACTCGTCGTTCTATATCCTTATCATATCTCCCATCACTGCTAAATACGCAGCCTAAATATACAAACTCATCTACTTGCTCGATCAACTCCCCTTCTATTCTTATTTCACAAATCGTTTTACTTTCTTCTCTTTCAAAAACCATAACCTTCATCTTACTTGCGTTCACTTTCATACCCCTTTCTTTTAATGATCCGTTCATTAATGTAACCATCATTTGCAACTTGGCCGCCGACGACGCAAGAATAACTTGATCATCAGCGTATAAAAGGCATTTGACGGTTAACTCACCCATTCTAAATCCGCATTCTTCAACTTTCAAATTTTGCAAACAACTGTCCATAAATAGGTTGAACAGCCACAGGGAAGCCACACAGCCCTGTCTGACACCTCTATGGATAATGATTTCTTATATTTACTCGAACACTACACATTGAAATAATACTAGTTTTTACGGCATTTATCGCGTATATTTAACTTTTTAAATACCCGACGTTTCGAACGCTTTACAGCACTCATGGTCACGGGCGGGACTGAGATGTTCAACGTCCATATGTCATAGTTAACCGCGGTTACCATAGATTAAAATTTAACTTTTGTTCCGATCTATGCAGTATGAACTTATGGTATCTTGAAGTCTTGCAGTTGTATGCTTGGGTTGGGATTTAATTTTATTTATTATAGGATCCCAAGCAGATGGTAGCATCCAGCCATCTTCTCTATTGAAATTAGGATGTTTTTTGATTTCAATAGCCTCGTGAATCATCCTTGGAAGGAATCGGTGTTCTTTAGCGAGGATCTGCGGTCTATCAAATCTGATGTAGTGACGGTGGCGATCCTGTACGTGTTCACAGACTGCAGACTTCCCGGAGCGTCGATTCTTCACATCAGCTATATGTTCTTTAACGTGGGTTTTTATTGATCTTTTAGTTTGTCCTATGTAGGAGAGACCACATTCACAATCAAGCTTGTACACTCCTGCATCTTGCAGAGGGACATTACACTTGACCGATGGTAAAAACTGACCAATCTTCTTCAGCGGCTTGAAGTATGTTTTGATGGAAGCGCGCTTCAAGATGTAGCCAATCTTGTCAGTGACTCCTCTAACATATGGCAGTACAGCAGGTACACGCTCGACTGTGCCCGGCTTCACTCGTTCACTGTGACGTAGGCGCGGGACTCGAAGCTTATTGTCATGCAAAACTTGCTTGACATGGTGGAGCTCTGCAGCCAGGTGTTTACTGTCACAGATCCCTCGTGCTCTCTGAAACAAAGATTTACCCACGGTAGCTAACTGTAAAGGATGGTGGTGAGAATCACCGTTTAAATATCTATCTGTATGGGTCTTTTTTCTATACACAGTATGGCTCAAGGTGTTATCAGGATTCCGAATTACTAACACATCTAGAAAAGCTAAGGAATTGTTTGCCTCTAACTCCATTGTGAACTGAATTTTAGAATTTATAGAGTTAAGATGGCCTAAAAATGCAGTTACTTTATCGTTTTATTATTTACGTGGTAGAGCCATGCTGCAGTTATATTAGTAGTATAGTTGTAGCACGAATGGGTCGGCTCGACCGGGGAAGGACCACGCTCTCACAGAATACCAGCGTGAAATAGTAGCTTAATGCTGCTGTATTTCATATGGTGAGTGTAGAGAACCGGAGACCCTTTTTACTGGAAATGAGGCATTCCATCTCAGTCCTCACGGGTGACAACGCATCTGCATTTTGATTTGTAATGGAAGATAGATGTAGATGTCTATGGGCCGCGGCAACCACTTACCATCAGGTGGACTGTGTGCTCGTTTGTCAGCCTATTCTATAAAAAAAAATCTAAAGGTAGAATTAAGAAAGTGTCGTCTACGTACCGCTTGTAGAACCTTTTTTTTTTTTTTTTTTTTGGATTTATGGGAGAACTAAGCAGGGCTTTCTCCTCAAAGTCTTCCATGAATATGTCGGCGACAATGGGAGATACAGGTGAGCCCATCGCCCCACCATCTACTTGCTTGTAGAACTCCTCCTTCCACAATAGGTAGCCAGATGTAAGGCAGTGTCTGAGTAATACTGCATATTCTACGGGCATGTTGTTTTCTTCCAGCCTTCTAGTTACAATTGAGATGCAGTCTTCAGCAGGTAAGCATGCAAACAATGACTGCACATCAAAACTGACCATAGTTTTATTGTCTGCCAGATGTAGGTCTTTAATCTCGCTGACAAAATGGTAGGAATCCTTTATGTGTGCTCTTGTATGTCCCCTGAGTGGTGAGAGTATTTTCGCTAAGTGTTGAGCCAATCTGTAAGTTGGTGAATCGATTCGGCTCACTATGGGACGTAATGGAGCATCGGGCTTGTGTATTTTTGGTAACCCATACAATTTTGGTGATTTGGCGCACGTAGGTATTATCCTACTATATATTAAATATATATATATATATATATATATATATATATATATATATATATATATATATATATATATATATATACTTACTTACTTACTTACTTACTTATCGTCACGCACAATCCCTAACGGGGTAGCCAGAGAGAACAGATCGCCAAGTGTCACGATCCTTACATACCTCTTTCGCTTCTTTCAGGTTCATTAACTTCTTCATACATGCACGTCTAGGTATCCGAGTACTCTTGACCCTCCCCTCTTCGAGCAATTTGCTCACATGGTCTTCGACAGTTAGTCTCGGTCTACCTCGACACCTTTTAATATTTACTTTCGCTCTATATATTCTCTTCACCATTCGGTCTTCACTCATTCGTTCAACGTGCCCAAACCATTGGAGTACACCCCTATCAATTTTTGTGATAAGGTCATCTTTCAATCCTGCCATATTGCGAATCTCTTCGTTTCGCTTTCGGTCGGCTATGGTAACACCACACATTTTACGAAGAGATCGCATCTCCACTGCATTCAACTTGCTTTTATGCTTCTTCTGGCATACCCAGGTTTCGCTGCCATATAACAAAGTCGGTACCAACACTGCGTTATGTATTGCAAGGCGTGCACTCTTCACCACGCCTTGCCTTTTTACTAATGCATTCAGAGCACCATTGACTTTGTTTCCGGCAGCGACACGCCTATCCACATCTAAATCACATCTTCCATCCCGGCTGAAAGCACTCCCCAAGTATACAATTTCATTTACCTGTTCTAGACATTCCTGATTTACCCATATTTCACATTTCGTTCTCTCTTCGTCCTTTTCAAATACCAGAACCTTAGTTTTATTAGCATTCAAACGGAGACCTCTAATTTCACATTCCTCTTTCATACACGTGACTAATGCCTGCAGTTCTGCTTCTGATGGTGCAATAAGCACTGCATCATCAGCATACAGCAGACAATTAACTTTTATGTCACCCAATTTCACACCCAAACAGCTATCTTTCAGCTTCTGTAAACAGCTGTCGAGATACAGTATGAACAGCCAGGAAGACATGACACAACCCTGTTTTACGCCCGCTTGGACGCTAAACATGGGTGACAGGTCATGCCCTACCCGCACACAGGCTTTACAGTCATAGTAGAGTGACTGCACAGCCCTTAACAATCGACCATCCACACCATATCCCGGCAACAGTTCCCACATTTTCTTCCTTATAACCTTATCAAATACTTTCTCCAGATCCACAAAAGCACAGAAAATCCCCTGATTAACACTCAGAAGCTTCTCCGTGATCATGCGGAGAGAAAACATTTGATCCGTGCATCCTCTTCCAGGTCTAAATCCGCATTGTGCCTCCCATAAGAATCTTTCCGATTTCTCTTGCATCCTACGTGTCAAAGCCTTCGAGTAAACTTTACTTGCTAAACTGGTCAAGCTGATCGCCCGATAGCACCCGCAGTCAAAATGTGAACCTTTACCTTTATATAAAGGCACAATGACCGCGGATCGCCAATCATCCGGGACATCTCCCGTCCGCCAGCACAAATTGCACAGCAGATGAAAGCTGTCCCAGACGCGAGGCCCACCGTACTTGACCATTTCAGCAGTAACTCTGTCTAGTCCCGCAGCCTTACCACATTTCAAACTTCGAATCGCACGTTCAATCTCTTTCATGCTGATGACCTCAGTGTCATCGAGGTTCGTGTCTGGCGTGCCAGTCACGGCGTCACCCCCGGATCCTTCACTAAGATCATGACACGCATACATTTCTCTATAAAATTCACTCCATCGCTGCATGACGTCCGATTTTTCTGAGAGGACGTCATTGGTTCTCGAAAGCACTTTGTTCATTCTTAAAGCTGTCGCACCACTCCGGGACCTTCCAACCTCTTTCCAGAAGAGTTTGGAGTTTTCCCTAAAGTTGTGCGACAACCTCTCGTCCGCTTCTATTCTACACCTTTCACGTACTTCCTCAATCAATGTTTTCGCATGAACTTTCTGCAGCTTATATCTTTCTTTCATCTTCTCTCTCATATGCTATATATATATATATATATATATATATATATATATATATATATATATATATATATTAAAATGGATAATACCTACGTGCGCCAAATGGCGCCAATGCCTGAATAGACCAATAATTCGGCATAAAACTAAATAATGATCCGTTCCTACGTTAGAACCCCGGTAAACCCTCGTATCTACCATTGCGCCCCTCAATCTTTCATCCACAATTATGAAATCTATCATGTATCATTCTATCGTCACCTCTTTCCCAAGTATACATGTGAATCCTCTTGTGGCGAAAGCAAGTATTCGTCACAAAAAGATTCTTTTCCATACACGTGATACATACGGTGAGGAGACTTTCACCATTCTCATTTATACTTTCATCACCAAACGTTCCCAATATCCTTTCATAACCAAGCCTCCTCACCCCAACCCTTCCATTAAAATCTCGTAGCATAATAATATTTTCATTCCCTTACACTTCATTAACACCATCCTTACCATTTCCCAAAACAGCTCTCGGATATAACTGGGCTTAGACATATCTGGGGCGTAGACCCCTATCACAAACAACTTCTTTAAGCCCACTTTCATTCGTATTTATAGCAGTCTTGGGCTTACACATTCATACTCTTTCACGCATTGGCTCATTCTTTCTGAAAGGATGATACCTACTCCCTGGCATGCCCGCTCGATCTCGTCTACACCAGACCAGTATGCGGTATACATGCCATGTGTAGTGACATCCTTCCCCTTCCTTTTCGTCTCATTTACTCATAACACTTCTATTCCTCTATCATACATCATATCGCATACTTCATCCATTTTATTATTCATTGCCCCACATACATTCAACGTAGCCAGACGGGCCTCTGTAATCCACTTTTCGCCTCTCCGGGAGACAGAACGTGACGGGTGGCGAACCTCGTCGCCGGTTTTCCTCCCGGAGATTCTTCGCACCCCTGCCCCATTAAAGGGGCGCCGGGAACTCGGGGCCATTTCTTTAGTTCGATTCCTCATGGTGCGAAATGGGGTGATATATTTAACGCCGCTACCACGGCGTGGAGCCGAGTCTGTGGTATCGGCTTGTCGCTCATTTAGCACCACCCGGGTGACACGTGTAGGGTGCGCCTAGGAACAGGTGGTCAAAGCCTACGGACGCGAGCGACTTATCCCCCCGTGTGTAATATACATTGTCAAATACGCCACTGAAGGTATATGTTTCACATTTTTATTTATTAAGTTCAAAAACAACTAAGTTACTAAACTTTAAGACTTTATTACTTAAAAATTTTAAATGTATTTTGAAATATATTATTTACAATTGGAGCACTTATAAACATTTAAGGCAAACTGTTCTATAAATTAAATACTTCGTGTGATAAAAAGTGGTAACGTAGTGTACTTTTACTAAGTAATCGCAAATGAGTGACCACTAAGCATATATAATATACCTTACTAGCTGCTGCCCGTGACTTCGTATGCGGATGATGTTGCTTATGCCAGCGACAATGGGGTCGTCAAAATCGAAGATCTGAAACCTCTGATGTCAAATTATAAGAGCCCGGGGACGGGAAAACAACGTGATGCGCGAGATGATCCGAGACGTACCAGATCTTTCATTTTTGTAAATCAACAGGAAATGCCCATCAGACTAAACAACTTTTGCTAAGACGTCATTCCTATATATGTTATAATGTCGCTGGGCTTTGGAGTTCCACAACAGGTGTTCCAGATCTTCAAAGGGGGATGCCCATATTAGGCCATCGAACGCCCAACAATGTGCATTTGTTAAAAAAATATATCTTTATTTATGGTTATTAATCGCGGTATTCATTTATCCTAAAACAATGGGAATATTTTTGCACAAATTAAAAGTACCGAAAAGATAAAAATAAAATTAGGTAAATACGTAATTCATTAGTCAGTGAATAAAATAAAAAATGTTGCCAATCACAAAAATCATTAAAAAATCGATTCCCCTTTTCAATCGATTACTTATGGTGTCATTATTACAATGCTTATATGATCTTTCGATAATTATTACGATGTTATGATATAGGTTTAAAATAACCGTTGACAATGGATATTTATCCAAAGCAGTCGATACGCAACCGTTATTAACCAAATGTTTACCGACTACAGACGAAAAAGGATGGTTATGTTTTTACTGTGTGTGCGGATTAGGCTATGTTGAATCGTTTTTTGCTATGGTGCTTAAAACGTAGGATGCATTTTATTATTGAGGGAGCTACTATCAAAGAATATTTTATTCGCTTAACTCGTAAAGTACTTGACCAACTTTAAGAATTCTTTCACCACTAGATTGTTATGTATAATTTTAGATATCTAATATAGGGTTAATTTTATTATTGAGGGCGCTACTTTCAATGAATACGTTTTTTGGCTAATCTCAAAAATTACTAGACCGATTTTGAAAATTCTTTCACCATTACATTGCTAATGAGGGCGTTAGCTGTGTGATAAATTATATTATTACAATAAATAATTGCGAGATTAATATTTTCTAAATAAATAAAACTAAATACCTACCTAAGATGTTCAAATCCAATTATTATTTTTACAATTTAAGAATCGTATTTACACACTGTACTTACTCAGATTGATTATTGTAGATAAAGAGGTAATAAACCTAAAGTAAAAGAGCTCCGCTTAAACGAAAAAACTATTTATTAGAATAAAACTAAATGTTGAAAAAAAGTGGTTCAGTGCGAGTCGGACTCGCAGGCCCATGAAGAGTTCAGTAGTAACAAGCATATATTTTAAATCGAGTCAAAATACCACTGTCATTATCGCCAGCAACAAATTATTTTGTTTTTCATAGTGTTTGTATAAATAACAAAGTTGTTTTTGCGGTTCCTTAAAATGTGCTACTTGTATCAAAAAAAGGACTATTATACATTAAAGGGGTTTCTGTGGTTTATTCATTACCAAAGAGAAAAAACTTATTGCGCAAAATAGGTTTTTATTAATTTCAAGTCATCAAAAGCGGCAGTCAACCATTAAAAACTAAAACAACCGTTGTTATAGGCTCGGTTGAATTCATTGACAACCTTCACATTTATAGTTATGATAATTAAACAAGCGAATTACTAGCTGATTTACCAAGAATTCTTTAGAGTATAACAAAACGCTACTGCACAAGTTAACTGTTATTCTTATCTGTTTTTAACATAACATTTAAAATGGAATCATGTTATGATAATTCAAGAAGTTAATTTCCAGCTGATTTACCACGAATTCTCTAAAGCATAACAAAACAATACAGCACAAGCTAACTGTTCTTAAAAATACATTTGAAATAGAGTTTCAATAAATAAAGGAAATTATATTTTAAAAAGCGTGCAGAACTTAAAACGCGTCAAAGATTATTCTTTTTATGATATTATTAATCGAATAAAAATCGATATCATTCCATAGATTTTATGACCGTTAAGTGGCAACATCGTATCCGACAGGTAGGCCGCTGTCACTGTTATGTCACAAGAATTAAATTACGTGTTGTTATCATGTTATTGTTTTGTTATAAAAGTAAAATGCAATTGTTGATCTCTCAACAATTGGTTCGAACACAGCAGGTAAATAGTTGGTACATATCACGATGTGGTATGTCTTCCTCTAAGAAATGCTTTATAACTGAGTTTACTTGAATAATATCAATATAATAATTGTAGCTTCTTTATTAGGTACAAGTTTCGAGTACAGTGAACGTGTAGTGTGGCACTCGCAAAATGCACCAATAGTTCGTCTTGAACATCTATACATCAGCTGTGGCACTGACACTTATGAGAATAAGATCACACACATTGTTTGTCTTCGATTTTCCTCGTGAGGAATTATTTGCGCTACGTGAGGTAAGTGTTTAACATGTTTAACATTTCAATTTATTAAATGTGATCCATATATCTGATAATTATACATGTTTTTACACTGATTGTATATCAACTCAAGAACTTGTTTTATTTTTTCACATCTGCCCTAGCTGTATCTGACAAACATACTAGCTTATTTATGAGATTAACCAGTTTTATCAACTACCAAGAAAGGAGACAGTTGATTTTTCATTGTTTTTGGACTGCTGGTAGTCTGTCAGTCCTTAATTATTAAATAATATAGGGCATTAAATCCGTCCTTGTGCAGTAACATTTAACTTGATAAATATTTTATTTATATTTGAGTTTGAAATAAATCTATTTTATTTTTATTTTTTCACTTTGACTTCATTTTTTGTATTTTACATTATTTCAGTTGTCATGCCGTGTATATCATAATTGCTGGCAATGAACTGATAGAACAGCATCATGTTCAACTGCAGAACGGGAACCATCTGAATCATCTAGTCCATCCTCGTTGCAATCTGAAGTGAGTAATGTATTGCACCCAGAACAACAAAGCTTAGATCATACATCACACAGTGTACTGCTAACTAATTATATAAAAGCACAATGTTTTTTACCATGTTGTAACAGTTCCATCAGCATTGCAAGTATGTCTCTTTTGTGATTAACTACATTTTGCGATAACAAACATACATAGTGACAAGTACTATGTATGTGTGTTATACTTGGTAGAGCCATGCTGCAGTTATATTAGAAGTATAGTTGTAGCATGAATGGGTCGGCTCGACCGGGGAAGGAGCACCCTCTCACAGAATGGTGAATGGCATTTTTAAAACTGAATTTAAAATATTTCATCAAAATTACTTTAACAGGGCTTCTACACATTTGATGATAGACTGCTGTGGCTTCTGCTATAGTTAATAAATTCCACACAAAAATAAGGGACAGGGATGATGCGGCTCAAATACTTGAAATAGTTCATCAAAATATGGAGACAAATAATGATTTTTCTGAGTATGCTAGGGAAAACAATCTAAATAGAGCTAGGGCAGGCAGACTTTAGAAATATAAATGTAGACTTTAAAATGTTAGGGAATTTCCTGTTTTAACTTACAGCGACTTAATATTAATTGCTTGTGTCACATACCAATTAAAGCAAGCTCGCTACTATTATGGTGAGCATATAAGATTTAATGGTTGCTACCGGATAGAACTCTGTAATAACCAGAGGAGCAGCATTATGGAAGGAATAAAGTTAAGCCCTAGCTGATCTTTACTTAGGGCTAGAATTGCAAGTCATCACTATTAGTCGTAAAGTGTATTTTATTATATAAATTCTATATAATATCTAATATATAAATTCTTTTTTAGGAAGGATGCTTGTCCACCTGCTTAGGACCCTGGTAATTAATGAAATTAAAAACCCAAGCATACCACTGCAAGACTTCTAGACACAGTAAGTTCATTCTGTAGATCGGACAATAAATAAAAATTAAAAATCTGAAGGTACTCCGGGTTAACACTGACATTGGGACGTCGGTCACCTCAGTCTGCCGTAACCATGGGTGCTGGAAAGCACCCGAAATGTCTGGAATTAAAAATCAAAGAAATAAAACGCGATAAAATCGATAAAAATAGTTGTTAAAAAAACTGCATTTGTGAAAATAAAAACTTCAAATATTTTCAAAACCCCGACTTTTTTTAAAGCAATTCCTTTACCATTTCATTGTTTTAATTGCATATTATCATATCTATATGCTTTTATATGTGGGCACTCATGGCCGAAGTGTCTATGAAGACTGGGCATGCCCCTTTATTCACACAGCAGAAAATACTCTTCACGTGGAGTATTTTTATATATGAATTATAGCCCATATGTTGCCCAGACTTAACACCTATACAACAAAAAACTTTTCATCCCGTATATTTCACCGTTTCCCGTATATTTCCCAAGGGTATACTGAATTAACAGTAATATTGCAAATCACTTTAAAAAATTCTTTATGATCTATAGCTGTACCCTTGGCTTTGCCCACGTTCGCGGTCACGCGTAAGTCGTATCTCACGCTCCTGACTGCTCTCAAGTGATCGAGCAGTCTCAGAGCGGATATTCTGAAGACTCAACCTCTGATCCCTCTGTGTAACCGTTTCGGATGCGCGAGACAAAGAATGACACTTTCCTGAGATCGAGAAGCAGTAGTGCGGACTCGTTTTAATTCTGGTCGTAATTGGCGCTACGTGCTAGTTTCTGCGGACAAACTTAGTGCATTACGCTCACGGTTAGCACCTCGCCGTTGTTCATACTCTGCATAGATTCGAGAGATCCAATTAACCTGCGCATCTAAGACACCCTTGAGTTTCGAGACAGATTTGATCTTTTTCTAAAAGGCATGGCTAAAATTCCTTCTTAATCCGATACTAACGATATTCAAAACAATGAAAAGTAATCGAATAAGTACTTAAGAATTGCTAGTAAGTAGAAAAATAATAATTATTCGCAGGAAAATTAAACACATAGATCAACACAGACAACAAAGGTAACCCACGTTTCTATAGGGTGAGAGTGGCCCATCGGCTCCTATAACATACTTTTTGGGAACGAAACCATAGCGCGATCTAACTTGATGCCAACGCCATCCAGTTAGAAAACGGAAACTGCCTATTATTTACCCAAATTAATTAATTAAATTATGAATTAAAATTAAATTGTCGTTAATTTAAGGGACAAGTACATTATTTTTGCATCAAAAAATATCGTAACAATAGCAGGAAACAAAACTAAGAATTACATACTTAAATCAATTACCTGCAACAAATGTGCTTGGTAAGATATAACTTAGAACCAAAAGTTTGACTTAACTTCATGATAGTGTAACTTGTTGTACCACCAATCAATCTGTTTAGTAATATTGGTGTGAAACTCTGCATACAATAAGATAGGACATGTTAAGTTCTCAGATTTCTTAATGCACATAAAAAATTCAAAAATTAAACAAAAATAACGATTTTTCAAAACGATAAGATGGGATTTAAACTCGCACCATTTAATGCGGTAAACGGTCGCCTGACCTAACCGCTAAATTCCCCGTTGACATATTGTTAAACAGCTGTACCCTTGCAATTTATAATATTACTACCCCGCTTCTTTATAAAAATAGCGTGATTATTATGTTCCCAGAGTTAAATTTTAATTTTAATTTTAACTAACAACATGTCATTTTTTGCATTAAATTATTTTGTGCATTCACTTACGAAGAAAAACCTTTTAAAACCAATATTGCTTACCTCCTATAACATACGCCGTAATAATATGAAGCCTAAAGCCTTCCTTGGTTTACAAAGAACACTTTTGCTGAATTTCAATTCAATCTACTCGTATCCAGTAGTTTTGACGTGAAGCCGTACCATACACACAGACAAATAGACAAACAAACAAACCGACAAACAGACGAATAGACAAAAATTCTAAAAGGTCACTTTTGTCATCAGTTACGTTTTTCTAACAAAAGCCACTTATTTTTTCTCGAAAATTCTCAATGTACAGTTTTTCTTTCGTTACTGTTTTATTATATGTATAGATAGTGCTCAGATGTAGTGTTCTTGAGTATTTTACAGCCTAAAAAGTTCACTGTTGTACTGAGGCCTCCCTTGATTGTATCATAGGGATTTTGCAAGTCACTGCGCGGGTTGGCAACCGCAGTTTTTTATTATTTTGAGTTGTTGAAAGATGCTGCTGCCCATCTCATGTTTCAGTTTCCATCTGTCGCCTCTACGACACCCGCGGAACGATATGCGGTAGTGGATACTCTTACACCGCCACTGCATATGCACTATTGATCATCTTAAATGTCGGTAATTTGAAATAAGAACTAAAAGTCCAGTGTACACAGTCAAATATGTGTGTAAACAGTACATCATATATAATAATGTTATACACAAATATTCTTAATTAATAAGAGATAAGATTTTATGTTATTCTGTTTATTATGGTTAATAACACGGAGCTTTCATAAAAAGGTTCATTTCATTAACATGATGCTTGCATGTTTTAATATAATGTGTCAGACAAAGAGATATAAAGGTTAATGTTAGATAAAACAAGAACAAAGTAAAGGTTTTCATTGACAAGTGTTTTCATTAAAATGTTATGTTGTGGTACAATATTCACTGACAATAATTAATTTATAAACATATTTTAGCCATTATTACAGCGAAAAATTATATGATTCGATTAACTATTTTAATATTAACACAAGAATTACATATTTTTAATTGAAGCAACAAGGTCTGAAAAGCAAATAGTTCTCATTTTCAAGCACCTAATATAAAATTATTATTTACATTAAAACAAATGAAAAAACAAAAACTAAGAAATCCAGGTTTGATTTATACCACGTGCAATTTCAAGTGCTGATTTACCACGTGCTTGGTTATGTAGCAAAACGGCTTGCATACTAATAAAATCGTCAAAGAAACAAAACCAATTATTAGTCACTACGAAAGTCACACATAACAATTAAAACAACAAACTAATAATTTCATCCACACAAACACACGCGCGCGCGCGCACACACACACACTCGCACACACGCGTACACGCACACACGCCCGCATGCGCGCTCACACGCACACGCACACACACACACACACACACACACATACATATATCAATCTCACACAAACACACACATATAGTTATAACCTAGGGATATGACTAAATACCGTAATATAGTTATATGACAGTGGTTCACTGTATTGTGTGTGTTCATGAAGTACCTCCATAAGAAGGGGCTATCATCAAAAGCCATCCATGATGACATGGTCAGTACATTAGGCGATTGTGCTCTGTCATATTGATCCGTCAAAAAATGGATAGCAGAATTTAAGCGTGGTAGAGAGAGTGTGAAAGATGAACCCCGCTCTGGAAGGCCTTCGACGTCAACTACTGACGAAAATATTAAAAAAAGTACTTGATTTAATAATGGGAGACCGCAGATTAAAAATTAGAGAGATAGCCGAGATTATAGGCATCTCTTATGAACGAACTCAAAACATCATTGTCAACGAGTTGGGTTTCCACAAGGTGTCTGCGAGGTGGGTTCCGCGACTGCTTTCAGTTGAACAAAAAAGAACGCGATTGACTATTTCACGCGACTGTTTGGAGTTATTTGAAGCCGATGCAGATGATTTTTTGAATCGTTTTGTTACTATGGACGAAACATGGGTTCATTACTGTACACCGGAAACAAAACAACAATCAAAACAGTGGAGAAGACCTGGTTCACCACCCCCTAAAAAGGCTAAGTCGATTTTGTCGGCAAATAAGGTGATGGCTTCAGTATTCTGGGACTCGAAAGGTGTGATTATGATTGATTATCTTGAAAGGGGTCAGACTATAAACTCTGATTACTACTGCATCTTACTACGTCGTTTACGAGAGGAAATAAAAGAAAAACGTCGAGGAATGCTCAGAAGAAAAGTCCTGTTTCATCAAGATAACGCCCGTGTTCACACGTCAGTACAGTCAATGGCTGAAATTCACAACCGTGGCTTTGAACTGTTACCGCATCCGCCGTATTCACCTGATCTGGCACCATCAGACTTCTTTCTGTTCCCTAACCTAAAAAAGCACGTGGGAGGTCAAAGATTTTCGACAAACGACGAGGTCAAAGCAGCTGTAGACGCATATTTTGACTCTAAGGAAGAATCATTTTTTTTCAACGGTGTAAATGCTTGGAAGGGGAGGTGGCAAAAGTATATTGAACTTGATGGTGATTATGTAGAAAAATAAAAATATAACTGATTTAGTATGTGTTTATTTTCTTGGTTAGGCCGAGTACTTTTCAATCCACCCTCGTATAAATAATCTTACTAGACTAATTTAGGGAACTAATTGTACGAGTATGTTACACTCAAAAGTCGTAACCGGCCAACACTACTTTTGACTGCAAAAATCTGGAAAAAGTAATTTTGACTAAGGACGTTGGTCAATACTACTTTTAACCAGTTTTGAATTTGTATTTTTTGAATTTACTAAATTAAAAGGTTCAATTATTTCAATATTATATTACATATCATTTTAAAGTACGCAGCTTTAGGGTCACCCCCGCCGCACCTTAACCTATTATCAAAAAATTTACATGAACAACAACACAACAGGAACTTTAGAGTCAATGGTAATGTCGCGAAATATGTTAGAGGACTCTTTATTAATTTTTTCAGAAGCTCTTTTTAAGTTGTCCCCAGAAGTTCGGGAAGTCTGCAGTTTGTGATCATATTCTAGACGGCCCCATCCATTACATCAGATTTGATAGACCACAAATCCTCGCGAAAGAACACCGATTCCTACCAAGGATGATACGCGAGGCTATTGAATTTAAAAAAAAACATCCTAATTTCAATAGAGAAGGAGGCTGGGTAGTACCACCTGCTTGGGACCCTATAATCAATAAAATTAAAACACAACCCAAGCATACCACTGCAAGACCTCAGGACATAATCAGTTCATTTTGCATAGATCAGAATATAAACAATAATTAAAAAAGCAGAAGGTACTCCGGATTTTACAATGACATCGGGACGTCAGTCACCTCAGTCCGCCGTGACCATGGGTGCTGGAAAGCACTTGAAACGTCGGGAATTAAAAATAATTAAAAGTAAAATTAAACGCAATAAAACCCGTAAAATTAGTTTTAATCAATGTGTAGTGTTCGCGTTAATATAAGAAATCATTATGTTGTCCACAGATTTATCCCTTTATTCCTGAAAGTTATTTTCGTTGCTTAATTAATTGCACAACAGTTGTGATCCGCAGCCTTCGCCACATGACGATATTCCACTATACACTCTACTCGATTAACACGAGTTTGCTCCTTTGCATTCAGTTTACACTTATACTCGTAACTATTTCATTAGGTTAGTCTATAGCCTGCTTTAAAAAAAAAAACGAATACTGAGTATGTAGAGCACATTTCTGATATTCACGGAGTGAGATCGGTGATTGTAGGGGCGGGGCCAACGCCTTTGTTTTTGTTTTGCTGATGAAGGACCGTTCATATTGAATACTTCTATTTACTGTTGAGAAAAATAAATTATTTTTATATATAAATAATTTCATTAATAAATAACAACAAAACAATGTTGGATATAGAATAAAAATATTATGCCCAAGAACTTATAAATAAAATAGTTATTATATAATTCTTGTAATCTTAAAAACTATCGTCATCAGTTCTTCTGATGAAATTTCTGCAGACACGTAAATTATAAACTGCTCTAACATATTTTCTACATTTTTGTTTTGATCATGATTATCACATGATTGACACATGACGACCATTTTTAGCTATCCACTTTAGCTACTCCTTGTAGCAAAGAGTTCGAACTTCATCAAATTTATAACTTTTGTTATATGCTGCCACGTAGCCCTTCACTTGAGCCCACACAAGCTCAATTAGGTTGAGCTCACAGTGATATGGTGGCAAACGTATGACGCGACGATATGTGGATTAGCCAACCCGTGTACAACACATTTTTCAAAGCGATCATTGTTTTGCTTAACAAATTCCAAAAGTTGCAACTTAAACATTGAGTCACCGGTTTTATTACATTCTAACAGTACTACCGGCGTGAAGTGGAAGCTTAGCTTCCGCGTTTCGTCTGGTGAGTGTAGGTGGCCGGAGGCCTAATTTCCCCACCCCCGCTCTTAACATGTAGCGGAATTAAGTAAAGATCTACCCCAGGAGGTACCAGCACCCCTGGAGAATCCCTCGCTGAGCATCCACAACCAAGTTACTTCACTCCTGAGCGTGGGTGCTCAGGCTGCCCCGCATGTTCTGGCGGGGGGAGGGGGAGGGGGAAAAATTTCGCTCAAGACAACAACTGCTCAGGGCAAACTGAGCAACAAGACCAAGGCGACACCTGCAACGTTATCCGTGAATTTCTGCAATATTAGGGACTTCATGCTAACCTAAACGCCATCAACTACCCTTTCGAGACGGCGAGGTCGGCTCTGCTCTTTCAGACCGAGACGCAGGTGTCCTCTCCGGCTGATGCTTCGTATCTCTCCTACCCGAAGTACAAACTGTAACAATTCTTTGTGTCTCGGGCTGAAGTTTGCGTTTCAGAGAGGACATCTGTTCTCGATGCCTCGGCAGTCTTGAAGGTTCGGACCTGTCCATCCTTTGGCTACGCGTAGACAGTGATGATCATCCGATCATCCTACGGGTGCCTCTATAGGTCCCATATCGGTAATGCCGAAACAGACCGATTTTTCAAACACATCCAAATGGCTACAGATTGTTTGCTACAGCACATGCCCTCCGCAGAGATCGTGATCCTCGGCAATTTTTACGCCCACCACGCCGAGTGGCTTGGTTCACGGTTAACCGATCATGCGGGGAGACATGTTCATGATTTTCCTTCGCAAATGGTCTGACACAACTGGTTACTTCGCCTACGCGGATTCCATATGTGAAGGATCATACACCTTCCTTTGCGTCCAATTCGACTCTCGATGACGGGGGGAGTACGCCGCCGACCATCCCGCGGTGTGATTGCTCCATGCTGGAGATGCGGCTTACACAGCGCTCGATTCTTAATGCACTCCTCTCCTTGTCACATCTAAAAGTCGAGTGGACCTGACGGGACGGGAATTGGAGGGATACCCCAATTGTGCTGAGGACGTGTGCTTCAGTGTTGGCACTGGTCTTAACACGTCTTTTCCGGTACTATTCTCTGGGCGTAGTCCCAAAATCATGGAAGAAGGCTTTCGTCCACCCGATCCCTAAAAAAGGCGACTGCTCAGACTCGTCCAGCTGCAGGCCCATCGCCATCACCTCCTTGTCCTCCAAAACAATGGAATCCATTGTAAACTGCCAGCTCCTTGAGAATTACCAGCTGATTAGTGATCGCCAATACGGTTTCCATCGTGGTCAAACAGCTGGTGATCTTCTGTTCTACCTGACTCATAGATGGGTGGCGGCAGTAGAGTCCATGGGAGAGGTATTGGCCGTTAGTTTGGACATTGCGAAGGCCTTCGATCGGGTTTGGCACAAAGCGTCTCTTTCGAAGCTCCCTTCGTATGGGATTCCTGAGAAATTGTGCAATTGAATCATCAGCTTTCTTGCAGATCGGAGCATCAAGGTTGTAGACGGTGCAAGCCCCGATTACAAGACTGTTAATGCTGGTGTTCCACAAGGCTGCGTGCTATTACCAACGCTCTTTCTTCTGCATATCAATGATATGTTGCAAACCTGCAACATTCATTGATGAATGCTGCATTGAAGAAATTAAAAGTTGGAATTTATATTTATTTTCGTGATATTATTTGGTGTTAAAATAGATTTAAATGTGTTTTTTAATATGATTGCTGCTGGTAAATATAGAAATGTATCTATTGCATTTGCCCCTTGAGATCGAGGATTTGGCTTACCCCGACATTTATTCGCGCCATGTTGGCTAATGTGTCAAATGTAATTGTAAAGGGTAAATAATGATTCATTATAATTACTCCAATTAAATTTTTTGGTTTAGATAGTGCGAATTAACTAATTAAATGGTATAAGAAAACTGTAAAGTATAAATACTCTAGAGAGAAATTATTTATACATGAGGTTTTCGTTGTTCTATGTAAGTTTTTGGTGTGGTTGTATTACGATTTTCTGTGCGTTTTTCATACTGCGTTTTAACCTACGTCTGAGCTTATTGTTTAGGCTTTACTTTTTGTGGGAAACGGCTAGATAAGGTTGAATTAATGTCACTTTATAAGCTGATTCCTGCCGCTTTGTAGTGTTTTAACGAAGAAGGTATTTTCGTCTTTGATAATTTGCACCAGTGTTCAGAAATTATCATCGTAGCATATTCGTCGTGATTCGTAAAACAATTTCTAGTAGTAAATAAAAATTGTTGCTAGAAGACGACTCTGGTTATACCATATATTATATAAATTGTTATTAATATTATAATTGAAACTAGGTGGGATATTAAAATTAGTAGGAAAGGTTTAATTGAAACTTCAAATGCAATTTTAAACATTTTAATTTTGATTGGTTTAGAAGTGCAACTTACTACGTACTTTCAATGATATCTAATTTTGTTGAATAAGTCGAAGAATACTTGCGTGAAAAATTCTTAAAAAAAATATGGGTATACGAATCATAACCATAATTAATTCCATTAACGAAATCACCGATGAGCCTATGCAGGTATTTATGACACCACCACATCGCACTGTAAAAGTCATATTGTAATTTTAATATAACTTAGTTTATAAACGTTAAATGTATCTTTAGAAACCTTCACTGTATCATAGAAAATAACCGAACTTAAAAAGCTGGTGAGTGTTGAGCCGATATCTTGTACTAGTAATGCTGCCCTCGGTCACAGGATTTATGGGATTAAGATTCTGATTGATTGGTATGGTTTTCCGCAACTGTTGCTCGTTAAAGAAATTTTGATGTTTTACCTGTAAGTAAAGGTGTGACCAAACACGACGCACAAGGTGCGCGGCAGCTACGCGCGGCGTTCGTGGGACACAAATTGCCGCGCGACTAGTTTAGACCTACTGCACGGCATATTTATTTGCCATAATTACAGATCATAAAGAATTTCTTTTAACAACAAGCTAAATATGCACAGGCAGTTCTTGTATTGGTTTATAGGGTTATTGGTAGTGTGTGTGTGGGTAATATTGGTTTATAATTGTGGTTATTTTATGTTACTTTATCGTTTAAAAAAAAGAAAATATCTTACAGAAAATATCAGAGAAACTGAAGATAATGTCTCTTACAATTCTGATCTTTGGAAAGGAAATGATTATTCTCAATCGGTTTGCCGAGGAGTCGGGCATGAGATCCTCGCTGTCTTTGCGATATATGTCTGTTTCGCAGCTGCTCAGACAATTACAATCCTTCGATGACTTAGGTAACTTGCCCTTTGTGGTAAATTTATTCTGTGTGTCATTAGAAACTGATAGCCCCATAATTTCTCTTCTGTATTCAAGAAAACATTTGAGTTCAGATAATTTACATGTTCGCTCGTGACCTTAAAATGATTAGAGATCTGTCAATTACACAATTTTTTCAACGAGGTAGGTAATAAAATACTATACTTTTTACTATTTTAACACTGATTTTTATGTCATTCTTCATTAGATTAGTTCTCATAATGAGACCCACTCATTTATTTTATCCTTCATATTTAGGGCAATTCGGTTAATTAGTTGTCAGAGTTATTTAGTAGTGAGTTTTTCGTGAAGTAACGATATCAAGTCAACTTGTATTTGTCAAACAAATTGTACTTGTTTCTTCGTGAGTCTAATTTTTTGTCCTAATTTGTAAAAATTATATAATTATTACAGAGTAATTCAACTTTGCTTAATAACTCACTACTAAATAATATTGCTGAAATGTAGCAAAATATCGTCTTGACTTATTTATTCTGAACACTTAAAAACGACGTATTAATACGATTTACTTAAAGAATATATTATACAGATCACCTTTAAAATCCACTTTATTCGGGTAAGGGCTTATTATTTTATTCAATGATGTAGCGTGGAGCATGTTGCAATTTTTAGAAGCGGCATTTTGGGATGAATGTCAATACCAGCCGGTGACTAAGGACAGCATTTTTAGGGATTCTGCCGCCCGGGCCGCTTGAGCCTACAAATGTTGCCATCCCAGCTACACTGGATTTATTCTTTGGAATATTTTGTAAGCATTCAAAGATGTTGAATGGCAAATATAATATATAATAATGAATTCTTCGATAATGTTATTATTGGCAAAGTTATTTACATCGTTTATTTAAAGTGTTTTAAAATATAATTGTAGGATTTTTTAAAAAAAAAACTCGAAGCTTAATATTCATATAATAAGTGTCACTAGAATATTAAATCAAAATTTTCCGCCAAAATATAATGTAACGGAAATTAAAGTTTTTTTCCACTATACCTTGGTGTTATTGATATAAAGGGAATAATATTATTAAAATGATGTTATTAATGTAAAGGGGAACGAAATGGATATAAAGGGAAATGGCTAGTGACACCACAAATTAATAATAATTTATTGCACCCACCTGTTTTTTTATAAAAATGTGGAACGCAGCCACATAATTTTAAAATCAGTTGAATCCGGCATTCTAATATGCAATTGTTATAAGAATAAACGGGATATCTTGTACTAATTGGTTCATCTTTAAACCTAAAAGAACATTTTAATGCTTTTAACAAACTCATACGTAGAAACGCGTACACTTTTAGCAAAACTCGTTTTGTAGTAAGAATATCCCCCCCCCCCTCCCCTACCCCATATCATCCTGTGGGTTTCGTTAGAGGCAACAGAGGGAAACTAAAAAAGGAGATGAGCAGAAAAGCTTCTTATATAATATTTCATAATCAGATTAACGATAACTATCTGATAGCAACCAAAAATAGTAGAAAAAAACTGTGTTTGTCTACCCGCATGCAAAGCGTGGCAACTATGGCAAATATGTCATCTACGACGCGATCTATAGTTCTATTAGATCTATAGGAAAGGCCTATGTTGAGCAGTGGACTTTTGATAGGCTGTAAAGAATTAATGATGAGCAAAACTGGCAATTAAGCTTTCTTAATTCTTCTTTTGACGAAATCGTACAGAATGTTGATCTCTGTTTTAAGTACTGACATAATTCCACGGCTACAGGTGGCCTTTGAGGCAGCACGGCATCATTGTTCTATGAAAAAAAAAGATTTTCTTCCACCAAATGATTGAACTTTCCCTTTGTGGGAAGGTTTGCCGTAATTGTCACGGTTAACAGGCGGACTGGCAACATCTCGCAAATTTGAAGCTGTGCTCAGTCGCCAGTCTGAGTATTTCATCTCATAAAGAATGGATGATTATACCACTATCAAAGGTATTTTGATAGGTGGTGGTGGTAATGGTACCTGCATTTTCGCACATGTATTGAAGTATCCTGAAGCTCTTTGGAAATTTTGGTGCTCCAGATTTGAAATCCGTACGTTATGAAGCCATCTTTATCAACTGTGTACGAAGGGGAAGCACTGAGAATAGTTTCATCGGGGCTATGTATAAATACCTATAAGAAAGCAGTGATGTAATTATAATAAATAGTAAATTAATACGTTTTCTTAAATTAATAAATTTCTTAATGTTTTTGCTGGACTACATCTTAAAATGAATATACGAGTAATATGCGAGGAGAAAAAAAACACTGTAAAATTCTCCTATGATACGAAAAATTATAAAATGTAATTACGTACATAAGGAAGAGCATCGTCGTTGATGATTTCAGTATAGAAGTCTGCATCAAACACTGACAATTCCACATTTTTCTTGATATATGCTACGATTTCATTATTCCATTTGCTGAATAAGTAAACAAAGGCTTTTTTATATCGAGGATCCGCTTAACGTTCGCCTACCCTCCAACCACGAAACCAATTGCTGGCCGCCGTGAGGTTGACAAAAGCCACATTGCGAGGCTATATGTTATAAAGGAGCAAGCTTAAAGAAGTCTAAGAAAAGCGAGTTAGAAACATTTGTTTGTGCATTTGTGAAAAAACTATAAACGTTTAAAGAGATGATGTTTCATCACCAGAATGCGTATACTCGCAGATCTCTTTATCAAACGTCGTCTAAACCCGGGGAAACAAATTATCTTCTTAACTTAGCCTCTCTCTGTATGAAATAAAACTGTTTCCGGTTTAATAACCGTTTCTATCTACAAAAACAAGGGTTAGCTATTTTCATGCATAATTTCGTAAAACAACATACAGTTGTCAATCAAAATATCTTACATTATTATCAATATGTATACGACATAATTATTTGCTGGACTGGCATAACGTGGCAACTGGATGTTTTTCTTAATTTAAATTAAGAGAAT
This sequence comes from Parnassius smintheus behrii, assembly GCA_036936625.1. NCBI lineage: Eukaryota > Metazoa > Arthropoda > Insecta > Lepidoptera > Papilionidae > Parnassius > Parnassius smintheus. The sequence goes on along the minus strand of JAUPFT010000009.1, from coordinate 26,663,961 downwards.
CCACAAAAAATTTAATTTAAGCTAGAATCGGAACAAGATTGTTCCCTTAATTTACTCTACTTAACAATAACAAGAAAAGAGTCGTTATATGAATTCCAAATTTATCGAAAGCCATTTCATATCGACACGGCTTAAAATTCGCTTTTTCATTTCATCGAGTTTCAAATCACAACGATTCTAAAGAAGCTTTCACTTCAAAAGGTTTTGTTTGCCAACCCAATGTTCAGCAGTGGACTTTAAATTTAAATAGTAGTATAGTAGGCTGTAATAAATAAAAAATATGCTTATTATGCAGTGTAGTGTGTACGTAGATGGACGCTACTTGTGTAAGTTACAACGCTGAAAATGGTGATTAACCGTTCCTTAATAACATCAATCTCCAGGAAATGGCCGGTATTGATATTAAGTACTCCTTAATAACATCAGTTTCTTTTGGGGTGTAAAATGGTGAATTAACGTAATCAGAAAATTCCTGTTAATTGCAAAAGTATTGGTGATCGCATTATAATAATAATAATAATAATAATACATGCACATTTTTAATGCTTCTCTTATATCTAACATATTAAGTAAGATAATAAGTAGCTAAAAGATTTTTACGACCTTCCTCATTGTCATCTCTTATAACACCCACGGGCTGAAATAGAGTGATGGATTCTCATACGCCACCGCCACTAAGGAATACCTAGCGTTATTTTATTGCATTAGTATATCACCGTACAGTGGGTCGTCAAATACAGCAACGTTAGAGTTTATGACATGACACATTCCCATTTCAGTCATTGCTGATTGTATGGATATAGAATAGTTGAAGTTTGCTGTGAGTGCCCGTTTGTCGAAGTGATTGAACAATTGTGCTGCCGTTTTTGCAAAGTCCGAGGGATGTATTGGCTGAAATATATAAAAATATTTTAAAATGTTTCCTTTTCGTAATCAATTTTTTTAAATAGGTATATCAATAACTGTAGCATTTAAATGTACAGATTTTAACAAGTGACAATTTTGGTTTGAGGCTTTAGTTCAGAAAAGCTTTTGCCGTAAGCTCCATCGGGAAAAGACTACGCTCGTACCATTGAGTTACAATACCTATAGAGTCACAAACAGACAAATAAAATGTCCGCGCCAAAACTCGGCGCACGCTGCGAAGTGCGCAGAGTTTTTGTTTAGTTGTAAGGCGACCACAATCCTCGTACAACGTCCGCGATGCCAAAGTGTTCGGTGATTTCCTGCCCAAATAACAGCAGACACGTGCGAAAAAAGGATGGTGTTTCATATTTTAGGTAAGTATCATACCAAATTTACGTATTTATGTATCCACAGTGCATGTTTTCATTTAAATTTCAATAATTTTCATTTTATTAGCAAACTAAATCACTCACCGCCGACCGCGCGGCGCCGCGATAACGTGCCCTTGAGTGAATGATGATGACATTGCATACGAGCGACTTTGAACATTGTACAAGCAGGTTAACGTCTAAATTCGAGCAAATGTCATTTTGAACTATATAATATCAAAATATATAGGTATATGGAACGGCGCTCGGACATTTTTTGAGTATTGTCAGTTAGAGATTGTGACTCTATAGGTATTGTAACTCAATGGCTCGTACAGAATAGCATCATTACATAACCGTATAATGTTTCATTTTATTCGTATGGTGCGTGACGATAAACGGAGTTCAGTTTTATTGGCAAAGAAGTGTTTCATGATAGTTTTCATGGATGATGACGTTTTTGCGCTACAAAATCTTCTTAACATCTAGTGGATTATGTGGTTGTTTAACGTTCTTCCTTCTATCAAAAGATAGTAGTGCGCATCAGTCGATATGGCATTCATAGATACAACTAAAATTAAGAACAGTGTTTTACCGCCCGAAAGACGTGCGGTACGTTTTCTGGTTAACGGAGAATTACTTTAATTAGCTTTTTCATTATATTACGACATACCGATAAAATCAAGGAGGTTGTCTTACTTATTCTAGAATAATAAACGCCATATCATCGTTATTATCATTATCATCATTATTATATTCCTTCATATTTTTTAACAAAGGCACAACGAAAGACACACGGCCCTGAGCCACCTGCATCCATTCATTTATTGTATGCTTTTCCAGGTAACTAACGTGGTCGTCTCTCAATTTGCTTACCGGTACGAGACTGCCACTCGAGAACTTTTCTTCCTTAACTGCTCAGATGAACTAAGAAAACGTTTTTTACTTCATCTGAGCTTAACGGTTCTTTCGAATATCTTTTATTCGTATTCTAACACGCTCAGAAACTCCGAGATATATTATCAAATATATTTTTATCAAATATATTATTATATTATTATCTTTTTTTATCAAGAGAACAAGAATATCTTTAAAATATTATTTTTATCAAATATATTATTATATTATTATCTTTTTTTATCAAGAGAACAAGAATATCTTTAAAATATTATTTAGACTGCACAAAATATACTGTTACTTGTTACTTACATTTGTATTGTTAGGATCGGTGAGATCCAAGAATTCCAAATTATATGCAGCAGCCATGCTTATAGACCAGACATATTTCTCTAGATACATTCCAGTGTTGTTATAAAGGTGACTGAAATATTTTTACATATAATTATTATTCATTCATAAGAGCCTATCGAAAATACACTGTTGAACATTGGCCTCACGTATATTGCCTCATATGAGAATATATGACATAAATGGCACGCTTGGCAGGCGGCTTGGCAAGTGCATTTTGTATTATTTCGAGCTGTTATCAGGAAGATGCTGAAGCCTGTCTACTGTTTCGGTTTTCCGCCGTCACCTTTTGCTACACATCCGGGATAATATGGGATAGCTGATCCCCTCACGCCGCCACTATGCTGCATATGTAATATAATGTTGTTAAAGGAAGTAAGCATACAGGAATGTCACAAAATATTTTCTGATTTTTTTTAATCAATCTTTAGAATCTAGTAATTTAGAATATTTTCCAACTGTATTAAATGACGCATTAACATCAATTGACTGAACTATTTGCGTGTTTAGGTGAAAAACTTTACGTGGAGGGGTGATGATGTTTCGAACACTCGGTCTGCGGTAGAGAAAAATTGTACTTACTACTTTTGGATGGATGTGCTACCATTAGTTCGACAGAGCCCCGTGCGTTAGTAAGCATTATAAGCAAAAGGTTTTACCGATTTTAAATAGAACCTTAGTTTATTACTTACTCAACATAATTATTTAAAGATGTAAAATTAGGTTTTACAAGAGGGCACAGTGTCATTGCTGGGTAGGAAATATTCCATTCCAAATATTCCATTTCTACGCTCATAACAGTAGGCGAATTCTGTGGAAGGGTAAAAAATTTACCCTTTTAAATTGAATTCAATCAGCTAATGTTAAGCTATTACCAATTCACTTACAATAAATCTGGCAAATTGCGACGATATTAAAGTGTATACAATTATCAACGAACACACAAAGCTTACTATCCAAAATATTCTGAAAATAATAATATTCAATGTTTCATGAATAAAATCTCATAATTTTATAAGTCGTAAAATCATTGGTTTTAACTTCAAACTAAGAGAATAATATAATGACTAATGATAGATCCATTGAGTAGTTCTCAAGCTCACATACTGGCGACATAGAGCAATACGAGGCACCAGCGGACCGGAGGGGAGTAGCTAATAGCTATAGCGTTTTTCTCCGATACAAAACGGTGTGTCATTTTTTCTCTCTGAATGGAATGAAATGGAAGGAAATCTGCGCACATTAAAACAAGCGTCTGTCACTACAAAACTCACATAAAACAATTATAACAATTCCACACACAAATATACATATACAATATGATAGTATCGCTCGGTAACAGCGGTAACTCGGATACAGATCCAAGTGGATTAGTCATCCTACAGATCAGCATATTGTATGAGTGCGAGCGGTCTGTGTTGGTTAACAAATCCGAAACAACCGTTTTTATGTAATTTTTAAGTTTAAAAAGAAGAAAATAGCAAGTATGTGATTAAAAATTCCTTATATATAAAAGGTAATGCCATCATTTTTATAATTTTGATATGGCAGATCTGTTTTTGCGGTAAATAAACTAATTAATTCGGCATTTTTTTCAGCATAAAATAGCAGCTTAATGCTGCTGTGTTTCGAATGGTGTGTGTGGAGAACCGGATACCCTTTTTACTGGAAAAGAGGCATTCTATCTTAGTCTTCAGGGGTGACAACGCTAAATTGAAGATAAATCATAATTACACGTACCATCGGGTAGACTGTGTACTCGTTTGTCACCCCATTACAACACTGAACTAGATTAAGTCAAGTGAACAGTGTAGCTGGAACTAGTTTTATTGTAAGCACAGGACCGCGTGGACTTATACTTTGAGGGAGCGGAACGCCTGCGTATGGCTATTCCCCTCTGATCCACCGGTGATCCGTATTGCTCTATGACTTGGGCTACGTGAAATAATAATTAAAATGTTTATTTATATTTTTGTCGTTTATTAACTTTTCAACAATTTTAAATTAAGTTTATATTATATGTAAACGACAAATTGCACGTTGTACAATTCGGCGCTTTTTAACTTGGTCAAGCAATAGCCGTGTAGTGGCGGTTGAGAATATCCACTACCCCATATCTTCCCGTGGGTGTCGTAAGAGGCGACAGAGAGAGACAGGCAGGTGATGGGCAGCATCTTCCTGATAACAACTGTGACGTAATAAAAACTGCGGTTGCCAACCCGCTCGCCAAGCGTGGCAACTATGGCAAATACCCCCCAATGAATAAATACACAAACAGACGGCCCCCAGTCCCCGGCGGCCCCGCTATTCCTGGGTACGGTGGCGACCATGGTAACGGCGGGGCAGGGGGTGCTAAGAATCTCCGGTGGAGGTTCGGTTGCCACCTACGACGACTCGACCTGGCAACATATAACGCACGCACCCTGAGGACTGACGAGAAGATACTGGAGCTGGAAGAAGAGGTAGACAAGTTGCGCTGGCATATTATTGGATTATCCGAGGTCCGAAGAGAGGGGGAGGACACGGCAATCCTCGAGTCCGGCAACTTGTTCTATCACCGGGAGGGCGACCATCTGTCCCAAGGAGGTGTCGGATTTATCGTCCACAAGTCTCTCGTCAACAACGTTGTAAAGATTGGGAGTGTGTCGACGAGAGTCGCGTACCTGATACTCAGAATCACCAAATGGTATTCGCTGAAGGTCATTCAGGTTTACGCACCAACCTCGGCACATCCCGATGAGGAGGTGGAGGAAATGTATGAGGATATTTCCAGAGCCATACATTCCTCCAAAACCCACTACACGGTGTTGATGGGAGACTTCAACGCAAAACTAGGCACAAGAGAAAGCGGTGAGCTGAAGGTAGGGAAATTTGGAGTAGGGCAACGGAACCGAAGGGGCCAGCAGCTGGCCGACTTTATGGAGAAAGAGGGACTCTTTATGATGAACTCTTTCTTCCAGAAGCGGCCCCACAGGAAGTGGACCTGGTCGAGCCCCGACGGTTCGACAAAAAATGAGATTGACTTCATTATGACGACCAGACGCCAACTGATCAGTGATGTCTCAGTGATCGCAAGGGTGAAAACCGGCAGCGATCACCGAATGGTTAGAGGCACACTGAACCTAAATGTTAAGTTGGAGAGGTCTCGTCTAATGAAGTCAACGCTTCGTCCCCCTCGTGCTCTAATCCAGAATCCCGAAACCTTTCAGCTCGAGTTACGTAACCGCTTCCAGTGCCTAGAGGATTGCAATGCAGTGGACGATATGAACGACAAGCTCGTGGAAACTGTCCATGCGGTCGGAGCTAAGTTCTGCAAGACCCGCCGCAGAAGAACACATAAACTCTCCGATCACACTCTTAATCTCATGGCTGTTAGACGGGAGATGAGGCTGCAATCGTCAACAGATTTGACAGCATACAGGCAACTGAACAGACAGATCTCCAAATGCATGCGGCGAGACTTACGCAACTTTAATACTTCTCGTATTGAAGAAGCGATCGAGCGGAACCAGGGCTCCAAAGTCTTTGCCAGAGATCTGTCTGCCAGAAAGAGCCAACTGTCAAAGCTGAAGACTGAGTGTGGCAACATCGTTTCAGGGACACCTGAGATTCTGAGTGAGATTGAGAGGTTCTATGGGCAGCTGTACACATCATCGTTGGAGCCACACGCAAGTGTGAGTAACTATCCAAGAGCAAGTCTTATCCGACACTGTTCCGATGATATCCCGGACGTCAGTCTGAGCGAGATTAGAATGGCTCTCCACCACCTTAAAAACAGCAGGGCCCCGGGCGAGGATGGAATTACAGCGGAGCTTCTGAAAGCTCCGCTGTAATTCCATAACCGGTACTTGAAGGACTTCAAGTACCGGTGTTCCGGGTGGAACACCGGTACTTGAAGTCCTTCAGAAGCTCTTCAATTCCGTCCTCCATGGTGGCACTACTCCGGAGGCGTGGAGCAGAAGTGCGGTGGTTTTGTTCTTTAAGAAAGGCGACAACGCTCTCTTGAAGAACTACAGACCGATTTCCCTTCTGAGCCGCGTCTACATGCTATTTTCGAGAGTCATTACGAATCGTCTCGCACGCAGACTCGACGACTTCCAGCCTCCCGAACAAGCCGGTTTCCGAAAAGGCTTCAGTACCATAGACCATATACATACCCTGCGGCAGATTGTACAGAAGACCGAAGAGTACAATCTGCCACTTTGCCTGGCATATGTGGACTATGAGAAAGCCTTTGATTCCGTCGAAATTTGGGCGGTACTACAGTCCCTTCAGCGGTGCCAAGTTGACTGTCGGTACATCGAAGTGCTGAAGTGTTCGTACAGTAGGGCTACGATGGCTATCCGAGTACAGAACCAGAGTTCGAAACCTATCCAACTGCAGAGAGGTGTAAGACAGGGTGATGTTATATCCCCGAAACTCTTCACCGCTGCGTTGGAAGACGTTTTCAAGCTACTGGACTGGAAAGGATACGGTATTAACATCAATGGCGAGTACATCACTCACCTTCGATTTGCCAACGATATAGTCCTTATGGCAGAATCGCTGGAGGACTTAAGCATTATGCTCAATGACCTCAATGGTGCCTCCCAACGGATAGGTCTTAAGATGAACGCGGACAAAACAAAGATCATGTTTAATGTCCATGTCACACCTGTGCCGGTAGTTGTTGGGAGCACTATGCTCGAAGTTGTCGACGAATACGTTTACCTGGGACAAATAGTCCGACTAGGTAAGTCCAACTTCGACCGAGAGGTCAATCGACGGATTCAACTCGGCTGGGCAGCGTTCGGGAAATTACGACATATCTTTTCGTCAGGTATACCTCAATCTCTAAAAACCAGATTGTACAACCAGTGCGTGTTGCCAGTGATGACTTACGGATCTGAGACGTGGTCCTTCACTGCTGGCCGTATGAGGACGCTTAAGGTCGCTCAGCGAGCTATGGAGAGGGCTATGCTCGGAGTTTCTCTGCGTGATAGACTCAGAAATGAGGATATTCGCAGTAAAACCAGAGTGACCGACATAGCCCAACGGATTAGTAAGCTGAAGTGGCAATGGGCCGGCCATATAGCTCGAAGAACCGATAACCGATGGGGAAGAAAGGTTCTCGAGTGGCAGCCTCGTACCGGTAGGCGTAGTGTAGGGCGACCCCCCACTAGATGGAGTGACGACCTGGTAAGACATGCAGGAAGTCGATGGATGCAGGTGGCTCAGGACCGTGCTTTGTGGCATTACTTGGGGGAGGCCTATGTTCAGCAGTGGACTTGTGAAGGGCTGTAATGATGATGATGATGAAGCAATAGCTCTTAATAATGAATAATTAAAATTGTTTATTTCTTTCACTCAGGTCTATAAACATTTTTCAGTAGCATTTTTCTGTGGAGTCTCCCAGTAAGCGTGTAGTAATGCTTGTGTTGGGTGACTCTGCTTTTCCATTGGACCGAGTATATAATGTTTATTTTTGGTGCTTTTATTAGTTAACCTATAAATTTTACAATATTTGAAGGCCTAGAAAAGTACATGAATGATAAACTTCAGACACTACATAGTGCCAAAACTGTGATTCCCCATTATTAATCATATTCATTACATTCATCATAATCATCTAGCTCTACGATAAAAAATCTTGGGATCAGTTAATAACCACTAGATTTTATGTCAAACGTGTATGTGTATGTGAGAGAGAGAGGGAGAGAGTGTACATGAATGTGTGGGTGAGTGTGTGAGAGGGAGAGAGAGTGTGTGCATCTTTCTGAGAATTACTGCATGTGTGTTGATTAATCATTAAAATTTGTATTGCCTACGATTCGTACTTAAATAAAAGGTCCTCTACGTCATAATATCCTACATTCATATAGTTGAATATTGTGAAGCTTATTATAGAGATAGGCAGGGTAAGCTTGAAACTGACACTTGGCAAAAAGAGTTCTACATGGAGTTACCTATTACTTAGCCATTTTACACTTCCTTCTACCTGTTTGAACTTTATGTACATACAGCAAGGATTTATGTTATTTAAGTACAGAGTTGGTAATATAGAGTTTTATTAATGATAAAATTTTACGATGTACATATAGTTCATCAGTAGGATATTTAAACGGCTTAAAAACATTGTCTTAAGTAGATGCATGAAATGAATGATGAGATGATGAAAGAAGAGATGCATGGTGGAATGATGAAGTGAAAGAAGCTGTAAAAAAGAAGAAAAAAGCATGGTTAGACTACTTGGCCTCTAGTAACGATGAGCATATGAGAGAGAAGATGAAAGAAAGATATAAGCTGCAGAAAGTTCATGCGAAAACATTGATAAAGGAAGTACGTGAAAGGTGTAGAATAGAAGCGGACGAGAGGTTGTCGCACAACTTTAGGGAAAACTCCAAACTCTTCTGGAAAGAGGTTGGAAGGTCCCGGAGTGGTGCGACAGCTTTAAGAATGAACAAAGTGCTTTCGAGAACCAATGACGTCCACTCAGAAAAATCGGACGTCATTCAGCGATGGAGCGAATTTTATAGAGAAATGTATGCGTGTCATGATCTTAGTGAAGGATCCGGGGGTGACGCCGTGACTGGCACGCCAGACACGGACCTCGATGACACTGAGGTCATCAGCATGAAAGAGATTGAACGTGTGATTCGAAGTTTGAAATGTGGTAAGGCTGCGGGACTAGACAGAGTTACTGCTGAAATGGTCAAGTACGGTGGGCCTCGCGTCTGGGACAGCTTTCATCTGCTGTGCAATTTGTGCTGGCGGACGGGAGATGTCCCGGATGATTGGCGATCCGCGGTCATTGTGCCTTTATATAAAGGTAAAGGTTCACATTTTGACTGCGGGTGCTATCGGGCGATCAGCTTGACCAGTTTAGCAAGTAAAGTTTATTCGAAGGTTTTGACACGCAGGATGCAAGAGAAATCGGAAAGATTCTTATGGGAGGCACAATGCGGATTTAGCCCTGGAAGAGGATGCACGGATCAAATGTTTTCTCTCCGCATGATCACGGAGAAGCTTCTGAGTGTTAACCAGTGGATTTTCTGTGCTTTTGTGGATCTGGAGAAAGCATTTGATAAGGTTATAAGGAAGAAAATGTGGGAACTGTTGCCGGGATATGGTGTGGATGGTCGATTGTTAAGGGCTGTGCAGTTACTTTACTATGACTGTAAAGCCTGTGTGCGGGTAGGGCATGACCTGTCACCCATGTTTAGCGTCCAAGCGGGCGTAAAACAGGGTTATGTCATGTCTTCATGGCTGTTCATACTGTATCTCGACAGCTGTTTACAGAAGCTGAAAGATAGCTGTTTGGGTGTGAAATTGGGTGACATAAAAGTTAATTGTCTGCTGTATGCTGATGATGCAGTGCTTATTGCACCATCAGAAGCAGAACTGCAGGCATTAGTCACGTGTATGAAAGAGGAATGTGAAATTAAAGGTCTCCGTTTGAATGCTAATAAAACTAAGGTTCTGGTATTTGAAAAGGACGAAGAGAGAACGAAATGTGAAATATGGGTAAATCAGGAATGTCTAGAACAGGTAAATGAAATTGTATACTTGGGGAGTGCTTTCAGCCGGGATGGAAGATGTGATTTAGATGTGGATAGGCGTGTCGCTGCCGGAAACAAAGTCAATGGTGCCCTGAATGCATTAGTAAAAAGGCAAGGCGTGGTGAAGAGTGCACGCCTTGCAATACATAACGCAGTGTTGGTACCGACTTTGTTATATGGCAGCGAAACCTGGGTATGCCAAAAGAAGCATAAAAGCAAGTTGAATGCAGTGGAGATGCGATCTCTTCGTAAAATGTGTGGCGTTACCATAGCCGACCGAAAGCGAAACGAAGAGATTCGCAATATGGCAGGATTGAAAGATGACCTTATCACAAAAATTGATAGGGGCGTACTCCAATGGTTTGGGCACGTTGAACGAATGAGTGAAGACCCAATGGTGAAGAAAATATATAGAGCGAAAGTAAATATTAAAAGGTGTCGAGGTAGACCGAGACTAACTTTCGAAGACCATGTGAGCAAATTGCTCGAAGAGGGGAGGGTCAAGAGTACTCGGATACCTAGACGTGCATGTATGAAGAAGTTAATGAACCTGAAAGAAGCGAAAGAGGTATGTAAGGATCGTGACACTTGGCGATCTGTTCTCTCTGGCTACCCCGTTAGGGATTGTGCGTGACGATAAGTAAGTAAGTAACTAAGTAAGTCTTAAGTAGGTATCTCTGAGCTCTTTAAGCCTCGACGAATTTAGTTTTGGTGGTGCCACTCCAGATAGGAATACAATAACTCATAAAAGATTGGGTCACTGCAATGTAGATATATTTTTAGAGTTCTTGAGTAGTTACATATCCTACCTTTTTAAACCCGAGTGAGTTTACGGATCCTATTATTTATAGCTTCAATTTGAGGATGCCAAGATAGTCGATGGTCTAAAGTAACTCCAAGGTATTTCGTATTGTTGACACGCTCAAACTCATCACCCCCAAACTGCCCATTACAAGTAAGGTCACAGGTGTAAATTCTTAATTTCAAGTTTGGGCGCTTATCGATTGCAAATCAAATACAGTTTGTTTTGGCGATGTTCAAGGTAAGATAGCGCATTTGAGCCAAATTGCAATCTTGTGGAGACCGTGTACGGCAACCTCAAAAATAGATTTCCAGGAAGTACCATTAAATACTTTAGCTGTGTCATCTGCATATAAGCATTTTTTATAGAAGAGGGGGCAAACGAGCATATGGCTCACCTGATTTTATGTGACTACCGCCGCCCATGATCAACCGCAACACTAGGGGGGAATTGCAGGTGCGTTGCCGTTGCAAGAGCATACGTGCCCACTCTTAATTTTGATATTAGTTAGTTCATTGAGGTATATTAAAAACAATGTAGGGCCTAAGACACTACCCTGGGGGACGCGTTATTCAATTTTAGTGTCAGTACTAGTGTAATTGTCAATTTTTATGCATTAGGACCGGTCTCTAAGATAATCAGTTAGAAGTTCTAGTGGTACTTCCCTAATACTTTTCATCATTTTTACAAGGGTGGGGACCGACACCGCGTTGAAAGCTTTTTTAAACTCTTAACTAAACTTTTAGCTCTTACCCTTACTAAAGAACGCTTCGGGGATGCATACCTCAAGGATATGTCTACTAATGATTGAAAAATACTTCAATAGATAAATAACTCTTATGACGCAGTAAATAAATCTAAATTTAGAATGTACACGAAACACCATACACAGAAACGGAAATCTTTGATTTCTTAAGATCTTTGTAAGAAGGATAGGTAAAGTAAAGTAAGTACGAAAGTAATAAAGTACGACATTTAAAACTGATAGCCGTTAATTTCAATTTATGTGTCGCAAACATAAAAGAGAGTCAAATATTATAACATAGTATATATATAAGTGAAATATTGACACCGAGCCGAGTAGCTAAAAAGTGGAATACACCGTAAATTTCCCAGTATGCGAACAATCCGGATTCATATGCATTTAACGATCATATTTGTTTCACCCACTATTAAGTTGCCTTTAATCATTCAAAGGTGGGAAATTTACAGAGTTTTTTATTGTTGTTGTATAAAACCTCATGAAAGTCAGAGAACCTGCAGCCTCTTCATCAAGGGGCCCGACTTGAGCAAAGTTACTTAAGTGTGAGTAAAACCATAAATATTTCGAGAGCATGCAAAATTCACCAACACGCATTGGAGCATCGGATCAAGGTCATTCTCTCCCAAAAATAAGAGGGAGTATGAGCGCATTAGCTATAACTTCAATTTAGTACTGTAGTAGGAATGATGATCATCATCATCGCTACATCCCTTCAAAAGTCCACTGCTGAATATATGCCTCCGCCAAGGAAAGCCATAAAGCACGGTCCCGAGCTACCTATATCCATCGACTTCCTGCATATCGTCACTTCGTCTAGAGAGGAGCTGCCCCAAACTTCGCATTTCGGTACGAGGCTGCCACTGAAGAACATTTCTTCCTTATCGGTTGCCGGTTTTTTCCAGCTATATAGCCGGCCCATTGCCAGTTCAATTATCTGGTTCTACTGCCGATATCCTCATTTCTTAGTTTATCACGCAAACTAACCTCGAGCATAGCCGTCGCCATAGTTCGCTGAGCGACCTAGAACCTCTTCATATGGTAATAGGAATAAGAAATAGTAATATACAAAATTTTGAAAAATTTTACCTCTCTATCCAATTAATTTTGTAATCAAAAATATATGGCAAACCATGTATACTTGAGTTTTGAATTTCATTACGCAAATATTTAATAAGTTCGCTTCTTTTACTAGTTCTTAATAGATGCTTTTGCTTTCTTTTCAGCCGTTTATTTTTAACCATGATTGTCAATTACTTTAAACTTAAAAGCAAAGTGTGTATAATCAATAACACACGTGATATTTATTACGTTCGCAATGCTACTGTATATCGTGATATTAAAAAGAACAATTGATAACGACTCTATTGCTGGCAAATGAGTATATAGACTAATGGCATCTGCGGAGTAGAAACTAGTTACATTATTTCTTGCATTCAATTTTAATTTGTGCATGTAGTGGTAATTGTGACTGATGATCGAGAGGTGACGGGTTTGTTTCCTAAGGAGGGGCAAAATTAGTAGTTGGAAATTTCCGTCAATAAATTCTCAGTAGTAGAAGTCAGAAAGTTGGCGGTATAGAGCGTGACCCCATGCCTCGGAAAATAACGTAAAGCCGTTGGTTCTATACCTGATCTCTCTCTAGTCGTGTTGGATTTTCCTATTTTTTTAATTATTCTAACCAAAATATAAAATTTGATTTTGGTTGTAAAAAAGGTTGTTTTTGCAACAAATGGTATGCGGTAACACTAGTTTTTGCTGGTGCACAAATTAGCAGGCTCAAACCGGTTGCTCAAACACGTACCACGGCTGCACAAAATACACGTATGAAGCAGCAGTATTTATTACTTTTGCGTATCGCATGGTGCGTGCAAGTAACTGGTGAACGGTCTTCGGTCTACTGTCTTATCCAGAGTACGGTGCCGTTCATGCATCTCACCTACTACACAGTAAATCATCAGTGCCTATAAAATACTCACAGATTGTATTATAGGTTGGGTATGGCTATAGTTGCAACGCTTGCGATGTGATTTTCCAACCGGAGGTTTTTATTTTTTTGAATTGTTATCAAGAAAATGCCGTCGCCATCTCCTGTTTTAATTTTCATCTATCGTCTCTTTTGACATCCGAGGGATGATATGGGCTAGTGGATATTTTTACACCGCCTTTACACGGTAACGGTAACTCACTAATTGCACTATTTTAAATCCAGCTCTCATCTTAAGAATATCGAAAGGTTCTAATTCCGCTAAAACGATTTTGAAGTATCTTAAGACGTTTCTTTTACAAATTGTGACTTTAACTCTAGTTAACTGAGTTTAATTTAGCTGCTAACTACTATAAATGCGTGGTATATCGCAAAGTTTTCAGTTTTCTTAGAAGATTTACGCGAAAGAGTAAAATATTTGAATTTTACTTTTTTTTTGAAATAATTAGTAGCATGTCCATTAAAAAATATAATTCATCTTTAAATTTGTTATCCACGGATCTTGTTGAAATTTATGGGACCGATGTTGTAAAAATCAGCAAAATCTGTTAAGGTCTAATGAATAATTATATTATATACACGTGCAATAAAAAATAGAATCAAATTGTCAATCGCCTTTTTTGTAGTATTTTAAAGACATTATCATTTCATCAAAATTCACAGACGGATAAAATTTTCTAACCGACAACGTATTAGTACTATTGCCTGATACTATAATTTGTTCATAATAACTGGAGAAAAAATAACTTTACGTATAGTAAATATTTATGTCTTATTTACTTATTAGAAAAGATATTTCAACTTGTCTATTCTATGGTTTCTTATAGTTAGTTAATGGATAAAAGATTGGATGTATTTGAATACACGCTCTATTACACTAGGTTCCGTTAAGCATCGTTGAAGTGCAGAAAGTAATAATATATTCAAACATCAATATAAGCCAAATCAAAAATGAATGTATCCTGTATTTTTTAATATATTATTTAAATGGAAACTTTAAAGAATATTAATAAAATAAACAATAGAAATCGTTTGAATGTAAAAAAAATAATAATCAAGAAAGAATATTGCAAATAAAGATTTCATTTTAGTTGACGTTCAATGATGTGTAAATAATGTCTCCTTAGCTTTGTTAGTATGTTGTTTGTAGTCACGAACTCTCATAGTAATTGCAAACATATGTATGTAATTACCCTAAGCACAAAATCTTGGAAGTAAGTGACATTTTAAGACTTGATTTGAGAAAGAATAAAAATGTTGTTGACTTTTAAGAATGGAGAATATACCTAATTGAGAATGATTACCTCTTCATTGTATTGAATATAAGTTAAGTATACTTATTTTAAACAAATTTTAGTCGAATTATAAGAAGGTTCTCAATTCGATTTTACATGATATGTTCATTAATTTCATTACCGGTTTTAGGCAAACCGATTTTAATTATGTTTTTTCATTAATTATTTTAGTTGACTACTTAACTGAATTAAGCTGCTTAAGATAAAGCTTTAAGTGCAACTTTTTCGAAAAAATTCGGGAAATGGGCAGCAGAGTCCTCATAATAACAATTGAAATTATAAAAAACAGCGCCCTCTAAGCGCGGCCACTATGACAAATATCGCCCCTACGACAAAGAATATATACACTACGCGAAAAGAAACGACACTTAAGCACGTGTGCACGTAAAATCGCTTGCGGCTATGTGTGGGTGTCTGGATGTGTGCGGGGGCCTTGAGAGGCGCGCGGGGCGTGGAACGGGCAGTCGCCGACTGCCCTGGTCGAGGGCTAGCAGTAATACCGATATTTGTCAGTATTAGTTAATATGAATATATTCGTCAAGTGATATTATAATATTTCAATTAATATAATATGAATATTACTGATATCTTAATGTACATATTACTATTCTATTCATGTAAGTATTAAGTTTATGTTACCAAGTAACGTTATTAGTTTTTATAGCCGGTTTATATGCTTTGATAAATATTAATGTTGTTATTAAATAAATTATATTATAGTATATGTATAAGTATTACTGAATGGAATTTTAAGTGATAAAAATTAAAATAAATTCCACTGCACAAAACAAGGGCCCTTGTTTTGTTAGTTTAATTTTTAATAATGTTTTATGATACCTAAAAATATGACTGTGAACTCATTTTAATGAAAGTCAGTATGATCTTAACAAGAATCATAAGGAAATACCGTGACAATAAAACTAATATATCGCCAATAATTTTATTATTAATTAGAATTTAATTTGATTAATTCATTAGAAATAAAAATTACTTATCTCCTCAACATATAGGGAACAATTTGTTGGTCGCCATGTCCCAGGAAAAATATATAAAAGTAAATTATTTTTAAAGAATAATAGGTAATACTGATTATTACGTACTGAAATACTAAGTGTTGATTAATTATTTAAGATTACCAATAACTGTCGTGCATATTTGGTTTTGTCGGAAGTTTTAATATTCCTCATTTAATAAAAGTTGATTTCAAATTGAACGTATCTTTCACTACCCAAATACATAAGTTTGCATAATATATAACATATACCTTTTATGTATCTTCTTTGGTATAAGTCTATAATATTCCATTTCGGTTCGATATCAACCCTAGCGTTACACGCTTCGACTCAAGGTCACCAGCGCTTAAGCTCTCACGTACAGGGAGTGTCACCGCTGTGCCTACGAGGCAATCTATGGGGGAAGCATATTTGAGTAGGAACTTTTGATAGGTCGTAACGGTAACAGCCTTGTACCGACAAATGCAGTTTGGGTATTTGGAGGAGTCACATGCAGTAGCCGACTTGTGGTGGATTTCTACGGCGTCGATCATCAAAAATTCCAGAAGACAAATGTATATGTATATACATATATATATATATATATATATATATATATATATATATATATATATATATATATATATATATATATATTATTATATGCAAAAAGTGACTTTTTATTTTTCACAGTTTTTGTAACTCATTCTTGTTGTTCACTTTGATATAATAAAAGTTTGTACAATAGAATCTGTAAAATGATAAAAAAGAAAAACATACATATAACAAGAATTAACGCGCATACAACGCATTCAAATAAAACTAGTTTTTACGGGTTTTGTGGATTTCGTGGAAGGAGTAGTTCTACAAGCAAGTAGTGTGGCGATAGGTTAACATGTATCTCCCATTGTCGCCAACATATTCATTGGAGATGGATCTCCTTTTGAGGAGAAAGCCTTGCTTACTTCTTCCGTAAATCCAAGATTATACAAGCGGTACGTAGACGACACTTTCACGTTTCTACCTTTCTTAACACCATAAATGCTAAAATTCAGTTCACAATGGAGTCAGAGACAAACAGTTCTTTAGCCTTTCTAGATGTGTTACTAATTCGGAATACTGATTACACCTTGAGCCACACTGTATATAGAAAATAGACACATACAGATAGATATACTTAAATGGTGATTTTTACCGCCGACCTTCACAGTTGGTTACCGTGAGTAAATCTTTGTTTCATAGAACACGAGAGATCTGTGACAGCAACACGGCGCCGCCGGGCTCCAACACATGACAACAGGCTTCAGGTCCCGCGCTTATGTCATTGAACGAGTGAAGCTGGCCACAGTTGAGCGTATGCCGTACTGCCATATGTCAGAGGTGTCACTGACAGGATTGGCTACATATTAAAGCATGCTTCCATTGAAACATACATGAAGATTTAAGACGCTAAGATTAGTTAGTTTTTACTATCAGCCAAGTGTAATGCCTCTCTGCAAGATGCAGGAGTGTACAAGTTTGATTGTGAATTTGTGGTCTCTATTAGGACAAACTAAAAGAGAATAAAAACCCGAGTTACAGAACACATAGCTGATATGGAGAATCGATGCTCTGGGAAGTCTGCAGTCTGTGAACACGTACAGAATCGCCCTCGTCACTACGTCAGATTTAGTCTTACTTACTTTACTTGCCCCAAGAATGAATTTGCGACACTGTAGAGTCGAGTTAGTGGTACTACTAGCTAGTGTATGTTCTTGGAAGTATTTTGTATATATAATTTAATTAGGTATGCAACTGTAAACCTGTCTCGAGGACACGGTGCCCGAATAACACAAGTTTGTGCGCTTACCGCTCAAAAGATGCCCTGTTTTCTCAATTTAAGGGCACTTTCCTCCTTGCTTTAGCCAGCATCAGAATCCCCGGCGTTGACATATCGAGTGAAGTTCAATTCCTCGGTCACTTAAAAAGGAAGACTAAATTGGACTCTATAAAGCTTCACGTTCTCTCAAGAAGTAAGTTCGGCTTGTTCGACTTCAGACTGTTCTCATATATGCGCTGGGGTATCCCAATGATCTATTATAATTGGTGTACTTTGTTGAGTGAGACTATACGTCATGCCAGCACATTGCTTGCAACTTTACAGGGCACAAGTTCGCTGTTTCATGGAATACTGTTCTCATGTCTTGGCCGGGGCACCCCAGTACCAGCCCCTTCGTTTTAATCGCTTCGATATCGATATCATCTGGATGACTGGCGGTCCACCAATGTACGATTTACTAGAGCATTTATTTCTAGCACTACTTTCTTGTTATATCGATTACCACCAGCGATTTCTTCGGACCGATACGACTTAAGGTACTTCAAGAAAATAGCCTATTCTTTTAAAAGGCCGTCAACGCATCTGCAATTCCCTGGCGTTGCGGTTGTTCATGGGCGGCGGTAGTCACTTATCATCAGGTGAGTTGCATGCCCGTTTGCCCGCATTATTTAAAAAACAAATGTTTCTAGCGTAGAATATTTGTGTAAGTAACGATATAATAATATTGATATAAACAAAAAATCGCAGTTATGGTAATTAATAGTCACCGACATGCCTTCTTAGTCACATTAAAAATGTACCCATCATTTAGGCAAATAAAAAATCGTTAGGAGACCTTTCATGCGTACATTAAAAAATAGATAATTCATTGTCTATCATATATATTAATAAATATACGCATATTTCCCACGTACGCATATTTATTTAAAAAAGAATGATATATACCTCCCAAAACAAACCCTCGCAAATCTGGAAGCAGGTGCAAAATACTTTTTGATATACTTTGAAACACGAAATCCTCACGAACATCTGCTCCTAGCTTTTTCATTCGTTGATAAAAACCTTTATATTTTACCATTACAAGTTGAATATAACTAGTAACAGTTTTGCAAGTATAAAAACAAGTTAAGTGTACACGAGCATGTACAATATTTTGCGTTTGGATAAATTAATGTGAGCCTGAAAACCTTTTGGCTGCAGTATCAAAATTGATTAAAATTACAACTTAATTAAGAGATAGGAAAACATGTAAAGACAATTTTTGTGCAGTCTTTTATCACACAAGTACCTATTCATACAATTTAAATAAAACCTCATTATATGATATATGAACAGTCTTTTTAAGACCACTTCTTGGTAGGCTATTTGTTGAGGAGTCACTGGCAAGTGTTACTTGGAAGATTTAGCACGTTAATTGGGTAGTTAAGTGAAGAGCCGTACTCCACTATTATTATTATCATTATCATGAATATACCGATTGACGAAAAATTATCAGTATCAGCCTACTGATAATTTTCCGTCAATCGACAGGACCCACCGAGTACAGGCGGGTTGACAGTTCGGGAATAAGGTGTTGCATCACTTCTTAGACCCTCAAAAATAATTTTCATCTCAATCATTCATTATATGTCAATCATCAGTAATTAGGACCTCTGTTAGAATACTAACTTATTTTAAAATTAAAAAAGTGGCTAACTTACGTGATTTCTAATGAAACACTTTATTCCTAAAATTTCATTGGTTTTCTGTTATAAATTAAAATCGACATAGGTCCACCGTTACAAGTAGTTACTTTTGAATCAATTTACGCTATTGCATGTTTTGATTACCATACAGAGTATTTTTCATTTTATTTGATATTCCAATCCGGAATTATTTGTGTTAGGATTGTGTAAATGTGTATGTTGTTAGGATACCCCTTTTCCAAGATTCACAGTAATTAATCAATGTTTTTGCAAATATAAAGCAATTGGGGAGGCCTATGTTTAGCAGCGGACTTCTGATTGCTGTGATGAAGTCGCGGTGAAAGCTGCTGGGAACTGTGATGGTGGTTTGAAATTAATTCGTTTACATTATTGGTGTCATGAACTTAACATATTAATAACGATATAAAATAGAAAACACACGTCAAAAAAACAAACGAGCACCCAGTCCACCTGATGGTAAGTGGTTGCTGTGGTGGGTGGGTCATCTACATTTATCCTACGAATCAAAATGCAGATGCGTTGTCACTTGTTGGCCCGGCCACACTAAGGAGAAATGCCGTTAATTATCGCGTTGATGGACGTTGAATGTAGGTGTGGCCACGAATTAACGCGATAATTTGACAACGGCATTAACAATGCCGTTTCCCGTTTGCCGATAACTCGAGTGGCGGTACATCAAAGGATTAACGCGCGAATTATCGCGGTGAAGCGGCCACACTACGTTTGTCTCATTGTGCACGGTGAGTGCCACGGGGTTAGACGTATGGCTGCGATGGAGTGGAACAATGAAAAAGCTTTTCGAGATTGAATTAAAAAAAATATTTCAAAAGTACTTTAATTTACGGTATGAAACTAAGAAAAGTAAGCAGGAGAAAAAAAAACAATTTTTGCAGGTCAAAATTCATAGTGTACAGTGGCACGAAACCCTGGGTACGTGTATCTAATTCGCACTTGACCAGTATTTATGATTGGCTTATTAGTTATTATTTCATTAAAATATATTTACATCTGTCTTATTATTTAGCTTAAATCATTGGACGTCTTTCAAGTGCAATTTGTGTGCCAGAAAACAAAATAAAACATAAATAGATTTACAGTGTACGTTTC
This sequence comes from Parnassius smintheus behrii, assembly GCA_036936625.1. Taxonomy (NCBI): domain Eukaryota; kingdom Metazoa; phylum Arthropoda; class Insecta; order Lepidoptera; family Papilionidae; genus Parnassius; species Parnassius smintheus. The sequence goes on along the minus strand of JAUPFT010000009.1, from coordinate 26,643,433 downwards.
CTGTGCATTTGTAGCATCCACCATCTTCTTTTTCTTTGTATTCTTTTTTTCTTTGTTTATTTTTTTATTTTATAGGATAGGGTCTCAAACAAGCACACAGTCAACCTGATGGTATGTGGATGCTGTAGCCCATAGACATCTACATATCTATCCTCGATTACGAATCAAAATGCAGATGCGTTGTCACCCGTGAGGAATAGGATGGAATGCCTCGTTTCCAGTAAAAAGAGTCTACGGTTCTCTACACTCACCATACAAAACACAGCAGCATTAAGCTACTATTTTACGCTGGTATTCTGTGAGAGCGTGATCCTTCCCCGGTCGAAACATTTTACGCCGTTCAACGGCAAATTTAATGCCGTTCAACGGGAAACGACGTTGACCGTTCAAGTGTAGCGTTAAATTTAAGGCAATAATTGTGCGACGTTGCTCCTTAGTGTAGCCGCAGCATGTGAAGAGTAAGATGTAATAATTCGTTTCCAGTAAATGGGTCTTCGGCTCTCTACACTCACCATACGAAACACAGCAGCGTTGAGTTGCTATTTTACACTGGTATTCTGTGAGAGCGTGCTCCTTCCACGGTCGTGCCGACCCATTCGTGCTACAACTATACTACTAATATAGCTCCAGCATGGCTCTACCACGTCATTAATAAGGTAGTACCACGTCAATAAATTAACTCTTACAGTTAGAAACGTAGACTATCAAAAGACATAACACATTTGACACATTGACATTTCTCGTAGTCGCACTTTATGATACCCAGAGCACGAAATGGAGTGATGAATTTTGTAACGCCCCTACCACACGGTAAATAATAAAACTATGTGTGTAATATATATACATAAACACTCACGCCTGTCACCCTGAGGGGTAGGCAGAGACTACAGAATTCCATTTGGCACGATCCTGGCACACCTCTCTTGCCTCCTTCACATCCATACACCTACGCATACATGCTCGTCGGTTAAGGGTACTCCTAATTTGCCCCTTTTCAATAAATCGCCAATTTGGTCTATAAATTTTCGCCTAGGACGTCCCTTTCCGACTCTGCCATTCACTTCTGCACCATAAATTTTCTTTGTCACTCTTTCCTCATTCATTCTTTCCACATGACCAAACCACCGAAGCATTCCTTTCTTAATCCTGGTCACCACATTATCTTGCAAACCACACTCTTCTCTTATTACACAATTTCTTACGCTGTCATTCAGATTCAGTCCTAACATACTCCTTAACGACCGCATTTCTACTGCGTTTATTCTACTCTCGTGCTTCTTCTGCCACACCCAACTTTCATTACCATACGTTAAAGTAGGGACCAACACAGCATTGTGAATTGCCATACGTGCCTTTTTTGACACATTTTGACTCTTCACAATAGAGTGCAAGGCCCCATTTACTCTATTTCCCGCATTCACTCATCGTTCTATATCCTTATCATATCTCCCATCCCTGCTAAATACGCAGCCTAAATATACAAACTCATCTACTTGCTCGATCAACTCCCCTTCTATTCTTATTTCACAAATCGTTTTACTTTCTTCTCTTTCAAAAACCATAACCTTCGTCTTACTTGCGTTCACTTTCGTACCCCTTTCTTTTAATGATCCGTTCATTAACGTAACCATCATTTGCAACTTGGCCGCCGACGACGCAAGAATAACTTGATCATCAGCGTACAAAAGGCATTTGACGGTTAACTCACCCATTCTAAATCCGCATTCTTCAACTTTCAAATTTTGCAAACAACTGTCCATAAATAGGTTGAACAGCCACGGGAAAGCCACACATCCCTGTCTGACGCCTTTATGGATAATGATTTCTTATATTTACGAGGACACTACACATTGAAATAATACTAGTTTTTACGGAATTTATCGCGTATATTTAACTTTTTAAATACCCGACGTTTCGAACGCTTTACAGCACTCATGGTCACGGGCGGGACTGAGATGTTCAACGTCCATATGTCATAGTTAACCGCGGTTACCACAGATTGAAATTTAACTTTTGTTCCGATCTATGCAGTATGAACTTATGGTATCTTGAAGTCTTGCAGTTGTATGCTTGGGTTGGGATTTAATTATATTTATTATAGACACGTAGGTATTATCCTACTATATATATATATAGGTATATATATATATATATATATATATATATATATATATATATATATATATATATATATATATATATATATATATATATTAAAATGGATAATACCTACGTGCACGAAACCACCAAAATTGTATGGGTTACCAAAAATACACAAGCCCAATGCTCCATTACGTCCCATAGTGAGCCAAATCGATTCACCAACTTACAGATTGGCTCAACACTTAGCGAAAATACTCTCACCACTCAGGGGACATACAAGAGCACACATAAAGGATTCCTACCATTTTGTCAGCGAGATTAAAGACCTACATCTGGCAGACAATGAAACTATGGTCAGTTTTGATGTGCAGTCATTGTTTACATGCTTACCTGTTGAAGACTGCATCTCAATTGTAACTAGAAGGCTGGAAGAAAACAACATGCCCGTAGAATATGCAGTATTACTGAGACACTGCCTTACATCTGGCTACCTATTGTGGAAGGAGGAGTTCTACAAGCAAGTAGATGGTGTGGCGATGGGCTCACCTGTATCTCCCATTGTCGCCGACATATTCATGGAAGACTTTGAGGAGAAAGCCCTGCTTAGTTCTCCCATAAATCCAAGGTTCTACAAGCGGTACGTAGACGATACTTTCACAATTCTACTTTTAGATAAAGAAACTGCATTTTAGACCATCTTAACTCTATAAATTCTAAAATTCAGTTCACAATGGAGTTAGAGGCAAACAATTACTTAGCTTTTCTAGATGTGTTAGTAATTCGGATCCTGATAACACCTTTAGCCATACTGTGTATAGAAAAAAGACCCATACAGATAGATATTTAAACGGTGATTCTCACCACCATCCTTCACAGTTAGCTACCGCGGGTAAATCTTTGTTTCAGAGAGAACGAGGGATCTGTGACAGTAAACACCTGGCTGCAGAGCTCCACCACGTCAAGCAAGTTTTGCATGACAATGAGCTTCGAGTCCCGCACCTACGTCACAGTGAACGAGTGAAGCCGGCCACAGTCGAGTGTGTACCTGCTGTACTGCCATATGTTAGAGGAGTCACTGACAAGATTGGCTACATCTTGAAGCGCGCTTTCATCAAAACATACTTCAAGCCGCTGAAGAAGATTGGTTAGTTTTTACCATCGGTCAAGTGTAATGTCCCTCTGCAAGATGCAGGAGTGTACAAGCTTGATTGTGAATGTGGTCTCTCCTACATAGGACAAACTAAAAGATCAATAAAAACCCGCGTTAAAGAACATATAGCTCATGTGAAGAATCGACGCTCCGGGAAGTCTGCAGTCTGTGAACACGTACAGGATCGCCCCCGTCACTACATCAGATTTGATAGACCGCAGATCCTCGCTAAAGACACCGACTCCTTCCAAAGATGAGGTTATTGAAATCAAAAAACATCCTAATTTCAATGGAGAAGACGGCTGGGTGCTACCATCTGCTTGGGATCCCATAATAAATAAAATTAAATCCCAACCCAAGCATACAACTGCAAGACTTCAAGATACCATAAGTTCATACTGCATAGATCGGAACAAAAGTTAAATTTTAATCTATGGTAACCGCGGTTAACTATGACATATGGACGTTGAACATCTCAGTCCCGCCCGTGACCATGAGTGCTGTAAAGCGTTCGAAACGTCGGGTATTTAAAAAGTTAAATATACGCGATGAATTCCGTAAAAACTAGTATTATTTCAACCTTTATGGATGTTAAACCAGTCCGAGTAGACCCCGTTGATCCTAACACAAGCACTAGAGTCCCTATAAAGAGACTCCAATGCCCGTATCAAGCCAGCGCTCAACCTAAATGAGTTCAGTGTTTGCCATAGCAAATCCCTATCCACTCTATCATAGGCCTTTTCCAAGTCCATGAACGCACACAAAACTTTTTGGTTTTTGGCCAGAAACTTCTCCGCGATCATGCGCATGGAAAAGACTTGATCTCTACATCCCATTCCCTTTCTGAATCCCGCTTGCACATCCCAAATTTTTCCATCAGTTTCTTTCATGACCCTTTCAATCAGTACCTTAGCATACAGTTTTCCCACAATGCTAAGAAGGCTGATGCCACGGTAGTTTTTACAGTCCTGGTGCGACCCTCTTCCTTTATATACTGGGACTATCACGGCTTTGCACCAGTCTACCGGTGCGCGCTTGCCGCAAGGTGTGCAACAGGCCTACCACCACTTCCTCCCCAGCCCTTAGCATTTCGAGTGAAACTCTATCATATCCGGCAGCCTTACCTGCTTTCATGCTTTTCATTGCTTTCATTATTTCATCTATGCTTATCTCGCTACCTCTTTCCTCTTCTTTCGGTGTTTCTACTTCACTTAGTACACACGTCTCCTCACTCATAAACACGCTTTCAAAATATTCCTTCCATCTCTTTAAACTCAAAAGTTCATCATTCAAAATATAGCCATTCTCGACTCTTATAGCATTCATCATAGGCTGTTTTGAATGTCCCCTGGCAGTTCTTACAAGTTTCCAGAACATTTTAATATTTACCTGGAAGTTATTCGATATTCTTCTATCATTCTTATCCGTTCTTTCTTGCTTTTTTCTTTCAACTACTTCTTTTACTCTCTTATTAAGATGTCTAAAGACTGCCTTTTTTCTTTCAATATCATAATTCGTACCGCTAGAATTACCAGCCTTTGTTGCTAGTAAATCTTGCCATGCTCTCTTCTTTGCTTCAACTTCCATACGTATCTCATCGTCCCACTATAACGTATTATTTTTCCTTTCATTCTTTCTCTTACTAACACCACATACTTCGGTAGCTGCATCCACTAAACCTTTCTTTACATTTTGCCATATATTTTCCAAGTCTAACTCCTTCATACATAATTCATCCAAACCACATATATTTTCTTTCAGTCTACATTTGAACTTGTTTTTATCACTTTCATCTCGTAACCTTTCTGTTCTAATACGCTGTAACGCAGTGGTAGACACAGACGATCGATGGCGCCAACGCCTGAATAGACCAATAATTCGGCATAAAACTAAATAATGATCCATTCCTACGTTAGAACCCCGGTAAACCCTCGTATCTACCACTGCGCCCCGCACTCTTTCATCCACAATTATGAAATCTATCATGCTACTATCGTCACCTCTTTCCCAAGTATACATGTGAATCCTCTTGTGGCGAAAGCAAGTGTTCGTCACAAAAAGATTCTTTTCCATACATACGGTGAGGAGACTTTCACCATTCTCATTTATACTTTCATCACCAAACGTACCCAATATCCTTTCATAACCAAGCCTCTTCACCCCAACACTTCCATTAAAATCTCGTAGCATAATAATATTTTCATTTCCCTTACACTTCATTAACACCATCCTTACCATTTCCCAAAACTGCTCTCGGATATAAGTGGGCTTAGACATGTCTGAGGCGTAGACCCCTATCACAAACAACTTCTTTAAGCCCACTTTCATTCGTATCCATAGCAGTCTTTGGCTTACACATTCATACTCTTTCACGCATTGGCCAATTCTTTCTGAAAGGATGATACCTACTCCCTGGCATGCCCGCTCGATCTCGTCTACACCAGACCAGTATGCGGTATACATGCCATGTGTAGTGACATCCTTCCCCTTCCTTTTCGTCTCATTTACGCATAACACATCTATTCCTCTATCATACATCATACCGCATACTTCATCCATTTTATCATTCATTGCCCCACATACATTCAACGTAGCCGGACGGTCCGCTGTAATCCACTTTTCGCCTCTCCGGGAGACACAACGTGACGGGTGGCGAACCCCGTCGCCGGTTTTCCTCCCGGAGATTCTTCGCACCCCTGCTCCATTAAAGGGGCGCCGGGAACTCGGGGCCATTTCTTTAGTTCGATTCCTCATGGTGCGAAATGGGGTGGTATATTTAACGCCACTACCACGGTGTGGAGCCGAGTCTGTGACGGGGGGATAAGACGCGAGCGACTTATCCCCCCGTGTGTAATATACATTGTCAAATACGCCACTGAAGGTATATGTTTCATATTTTTTATTTATTAAGTTCAAAAACAACTAAGTTACTAAACTTTAAGACTTTATTACTTAAAAATTTTAAATGTATTTTGAAATATATTATTTACAATTGGAGCACTTATAAACATTTAAGGCAAACTGTTCTATAAATTAAATACTTTGTGTGATAAAAAGTGGTAACGTAGTGTACTTTTACTAAGTAATCGCACTAACACAAATGAGTGACCACTAAGCATATTATATAATATACCTTACTAGCTGCTGCCCGTGACTTCGTATGCGGATGATGTTGCTTATGCCAGCGACAATGGGGTCGTCAAAATCGAAGATCTGAAATCTCTGATGTCAAATTATAAGAGCCCGGGGACGGGAAAACAACGTGATGCGCGAGACGATCCGAGACGTACCAGATCTTTCATTTTTGTAAATCAACAGGAAATGCCCATCAGACTAAACAACTTTTGCTAAGACGTCATTCCTATATATGTTATAATGTCGCTGGGCTTTGGAGTTCCACAACAGGTGTTCCAGATCTTCAAATTTATTCACACAGCAGAAAATATTCTTCACGTGGAGTATTTTTATGTATGAATTATAGCCCATATGTTGCCTAGACTTAACACCTATACAACAAAAAACTTTTCATCCCGTATATTTCACCGATCCCAAGGGTACACTGAATTAACAATAATATTGCAAATCACTTTAAAAAAATTCTTTATAAACTATAGCTGTACCCTTGGCTTTGCCCACGTCCTCGGTCACGCGTAAGTCATATCTCACGCTCCTGACTGCTCTCAAGTGATCGAGCAGTCTCAGAGCGGATATTCTGAAGACTCAACCTCTGATCCCTCTGTGTAACCGTTTCGGATGCGCGAGACAAAGAATGACACTTTCTTGAGACCGAGAAGCAGTAGTGCGGACTCGTTTTAATTCTGGTCGTAATTGGCGCTACGTGCTAGTTTCTGCGGACAAACTTAGTGCATTACGCTCACGGTTAGCACCTCGCCGTTGTTCATACTCTGCATAGATTCGAGAGATCCAATTAACCTGCGCATCTAAGAAACCCGAGACAGATTTGATCTTTTTCTAAAAGGCATGGCCAAAATTCCTTCTTAATCCGATACTAACGATATTCAAAACAATGAAAAGTAATCGAATAAGTACGTAAGAATTGCTAGTAAGTAGAAAAATAATAATTATTCGCAGGAAAATTAAACACATAGACCAACACAGACAACAAAGGTAACCCACGTTTCTATAGGGTGAGAGCGGCCCATCGGCACCTATAACATACTTTTTGGGAACGAAACCATAGCGCGATCTAACTTGATGCCAACGCCATCTAGTTAGAAAACGGAAACTACATATTATTTACCCAAATTAATTAATTAAATTATGAATTAAAATTAAATTGTCGTTAATTTAACGGACAAGTACATTATTTTTGCATCAAAAAATATCGTAACAATAGCAGGAAACAAAACTAAGAATTACATACTTAAATCAATTACCTGCAACAAATGTGCTTGGTAAGATATAACTTAGAACCAAAAGTTTGACTTAACTTCATGAAAGTGTAACTTGTTGTACCACCAATCAATCTGTTTAGTAATATTGGTGTGAAACTCTGCATACAATAAGATAGGACATGTTAAGTTCTCAGATTTCTTAATGCACATAAAAAATTAAACAAAAATAACGATTTTTCAAAACAATATGATGGAATTTAAACTCGCACCATTTGATGCGGTAAACAGTCGCCTGACCTAACCGCTAAATTCCCCGTTGACATATTGTTAAACAGCTGCACCCTTGCAATTTATTATATTACTACCCCGCTTCTTTATAAAAATAGCGTGATTATTATGTTCCCAGAGTTAAATTTTAATTTTTATTTTAACCAACAACATGTCATTTTGCGCATTCAATTATTTTGTGCATTCAATTACGAAGAAAAACCTTTTAAAATCAATATTGCTTACCTCCTATAACATACGACGTAATAATATGAAGCCTAAAGCCTTCCTTGGTTTACAAAGAACACTTTTGCTGAATTTCAATTCAATCTACTCGTATCCAGTAGTTTTGGCGTGAAGCCGTACCATACACACAGACAAATAGACAAACAAACAAACCGACAAACAGGCGAATGGACAAAAATTCTAAAAAGTCACTTTTGTCATCAGTTACGTTTTTCTAACAAAAGCCACTTATTTTTTCTCAAAAATTCTCAATGTACAGTTTTTCTTTCGTTACTGTTTTATTATATGTATAGATAGTGCTAGATGTAGTGTTCTTGAGTATTTTACAGCCTAAAAAGTTCACTGTTGTACTGAGGCCTCCCTTGATTATATCATAGGGATTTTGCAAGTCACTGCGCGGGTTGGCAACTGCAGTTTTTATTATTTTGAGTTGTTGAAAGATGCTGCTGCCTATCTCATGTTTCAGTTTCCATCAGCCGCCTCTTACGACACCCGCGGAACGATATGGGCTAGTGGATATTCTTACACCGCCACTGCATATGCACTATTGATAATCTTAAATGTCGGTAATTTGAAATAAGAACTAAAAGTCCAGTGTACACAGTCAAATATGTGTGTAAACAGTACATCATATACAATAATGTTATACACAAATATTCTTAATTAATAAGAGATAAGATTTTATGTTATTCTGTTTATTATGGTTAATAACACGGAGCTTTCATAAAAAGGTTCATTTCATTAACATGATGCTTGCATGTTTTAATATAATATGTCAGACAAAGAGATATAAAGGTTAATGTTAGATAAAACAAGAACAAAGTAAAGGTTTTCATTGACAAGGGTTTTCATTAAAATGTTATGTTGTGGTATAATTTTCACTGACAATAATTAATTCATAAACATATTTTAGCCATTATTACAGCGAAAAATTATATGATTCGATTAACTATTTTAATATTAACACAAGAACTGCATATTTTTAATTGAAGCAACAGGGTCTGAAAAGCGAATAGTTCTCATTTTCAAGCACCTAATATAAAATTATTATTTACATTAAAACAAATGAAAAAACAAAAACTAAGAAATCCAGGTTTGATTTATACCACGTGCAATTTCAAGTGCTGATTTACCACGTGCTTGGTTATGTAGCAAAACGGCTTGCATACTAATAAAATCGTCAAAGAAACAAAACCAGTTATCAGTCACTACGAAAGTCACACATAACAATTAAAACAACAAACTAATAATTTCATCCACACACACACACACACATATACATATATCAATTTCACACAAACACACACATATAGTTATAACCTAGGGATATGACAAAATACCGTAATATAGTTATATGACAGTGGTTCACAACTATCATACTAGGAATATAGCTATAATACGAGCACGATTTAGTTATATAAATAATCTTAATAGACTAATTTAGGGAACTAATTGTATGTTACACTCAAAAGTCGTAACCGGCCAACACTACTTTTGACTGCAAAAATCTGGAAAAAGTAATTTTGACTAAGGACGTTGGTCAATACTACTTTTAACCAGTTTTGAATTTGTATTTTTTGAATTTACTAAATTAAAAGGTTCAATTATTTCAATATTATATTACATATCATTTTAAAGTACGCAGCTTTAGGGTCACCCCCGCCGCACCTTAACCTATTATCAAAAAAGTTACATGAACAACAACACAACAGGAACTGTAGATTCAATGGTAATGTCGCGAAGTATGTTAGAGGACTCTTTATTAATTTTTTCAGCAGCTCTTTTTAAGTTGTCCACAGAAGTTCGGGAAGTCTGCAGTTTGTGATCATATTCTAGACGGCCCCATCCATTACATCAGATTTGATAGACCACAAATCCTCGCGAAAGAACACCGATTCCTACCAAGGATGATACGCGAGGCTATTGAAATTAAAAAAAAAACATCCTAATTTCAATAGAGAAGGATGCTGGGTACTACCACCTGCTTGGGACCCTATAATCAATAAAATTAAAACACAACCCAAGCATACCACTCCAAGACCTCAGGACATAATCAGTTCATTTTGCATAGATCAGACCATAAACAATAATTAAAAAAGCAGAAGGTACTTCGGATTTTACAATGACATCGGGACGTCAGTCACCTCAGTCCGCCGTGACCATGAGTGCTGGAAAGCACTTGAAACGTCAGGAATAAAAATAATTAAAAGTAAATTTAAACGCAATAAAGCCCGTAAAATTAGTTTTAATCAATGTGTAGTGTTCGCGTTATTATAAGAAATCATTATGTTGTCCACAGATTTATCCCTTTATTCCTGAAAGTTATTTTCGTTGCTTAATTAATTGCACAACAGTTGTGATCCGCAGCCTTCGCCACATAACGATATTCCACTATACACTCTACTCGATTAACACGAGTTTGCTCCTTTGCATTCAGTTTACACTTATACTCGTAACTATTTCACTAGGTTAGTCTATAGCCTGCTTTTTAAAAAAAACGAATACTGAGTATGTAGAGCACATTTCTGATATTCACAGAGGGAGATCGGTGATTGTAGGGGCGGGGCCAACGCCTTTGTTTTTGTTTTGCTGATGAAGGACCGTTCATATTGAATACTTCTATTTACTGTTGAGAAAAATAAATTATTTTTATATATAAATAATTTCATTAATAAATAACAACAAAACAATGTTGGATATAGAATAAAAATATTATGCCCAAGAACTTATAAATAAAATAGTTATTATATAATTCTTGTAATCTTAAAAACTATCGTCATCAGTTCCTTCTGATGAACTTTCTGCAGACACGTAAATTATAAACTGCTCTAACATATTTTCTACATTTTTGTTTTGATCTTGGTTATCACATGATTGACACATGACGACCATTTTTGGCTATCCACTTTAGCTACTCCTTGTAGCAAAGAGTTCGAACTTCATCAAATTTATAACTTTTGTTATATGCTGCCACGTAGCCCTTCACTTGAGCCCACACAAGCTCAATTAGGTTGAGCTCACAGTGATATGGTGGCAAACGTATGACGCGACGATATGTGGATTAGCCAACCCGTGTACAACACATTTTTCAAAGCGATCATTGTTTTGCTTAACAAATTCTAAAAGTTGCAACTTAAACATTGAGTCACCGATTTTATTACATTCTAACAGTACTACCGGCGTGAAGTGGAAGCTTAGCTTCCGCGCTTCGTCTGGTGAGTGTAGGTGGCCGGAGGCCTAATTTCCCCACCCCCGCTCTTAACATGTCGTGTACATCTGTTCTCGATGCCTCGGCAGTCTTGAAGGCGATGATCATCCGCGCGTCTACGGGTGCCTCTATAGGTCCCATATCGGTAATGCCGAAACAGACCGACTTTTAAAACACGTCCAAATGGCTACAGATTGTTTGCTACAGCACATGCCCTTCGCAGAGATTGTGATCCTCGGCAATTTTTACGCCCACCACGCCGAGTGGCTTGGTTCACGATTAACCGATCATGCGGGGAGATATGTTCATGATTTTCCTTCGCAAATGGTCTGACACAAGCGGTTACTTCGCCTACGCGGATTCCATATGTGAAGGATCATACACCTTCCCTGTTGGACCTTCTGCTGACCTCTCGTCCGGACGGATATCAGATTTCCGTCGACGCCCCTTGAGGCTCCTCGGAATAGTGGTTGCATCTACAAGCTGCCGCCGTGTTTACCACTATAGGTCAACCGATTGGGATAGGATGCGGTATTTTTTTGAATCCTACCCTTGGGGGTGGGTTACTTCTCGTCGGATGATCCTAACGTAGTTGCTGTCGCTGATGTGGTACTTCAGGGTATGGAACTTTTCATTCCTACCTCTATGGTGCCCATCGGAGGCAAATCTCAACCATGGTATGGTCGCTCCTGTAAATTAGCATCATGCTATAAGCAGGAGTGCTACCCAGCCTGGGCTGACGCATCAATGTCCCGAGATGGAAACAACAGCGCTCTAAAAAAGAAGTATAATTCCGAATCCAGGTCCTTCAAAAGAGTCATTGCCAAGGTAAAGTCAGAGCACACAGGCAGAATTGGCGAGAAACTAGTTCGACTTCCTTTTGGAACTCGTGTATTCTGGTCTCTCATTAAGGCTATCCAGGGGAATTTCTGTCAGCCATCTCATCCATCTCTGCATAGGTAAGATGACTCACTGGCCCATACTGCAAAGGAGAAAGCCAATCTGCTAGGCTCTTTCTTTGCGTCCAATTCGACTCTCGATGACGGGGGGAGTACGCCGCCGACCATCCCGCGGTGTGATTGCTCCATGCTGGAGATGCGGCTTACACAGCGCTCCATTCTTAATGCACTCCTCTCCCTGTCACATCTAAAAGTCGAGTGGGCCTGACGGGACGGGAATCGGAGGGATATCCCAATTGTGCTGAGGACGCGTGCTTCAGTGTTGGCACTGGTCTTAACACGTCTTTTTCCGGTACTATTCTCTAGGCGTAATCCCAAAATCATGGAAGAAGGCTTTCGTCCACCCGATCCCTAAAAAAGGTGACTGCTCAGACTCGTTCAGCTGCAGGCCTATCGCCATCACCTCCTTGTCCTCCAAAACAATGGAATCCATTGTAAACTGCCAGCTCCTTGAGAATTACCAGCTGATTAGTGATCGCCAATACGGTTTCCATCGTGGTCGAACAGCTGGTGATCTTCTGGTCTATCTGACTCATAGATGGGTGGCGGCAGTAGAGTCCATGGGAGAGGTATTGGCCGTTAGTTTGGACATTGCGAAGGCCTTCGATCGGGTTTGGCACAAAGCGTCTCCTTCGAAGCTCCCTTCGTATGGGATTCCCGAGAAATTGTGCAATTGAATCACCAGCTTTCTTGCAGATCGGAGCATCAAGGTAGTTGTAGACGGTGAAAGCCCCGATTACAAGCCTGTTAATGCTGGTGTTCCACAAAGCTGCGTTCTGTCACCAACGCTCTTTCTTCTGCATATCAATGATATGTTGCAAACCTGCAACATTCATTGATGAATGCTGCATTGAAGAAATTAAAAATTGGAATTTATATTTATTTTTGTGATAATATTTGGTGTTAAAATAGATGTAAATGTGTTTTTTTCATATGATTGCTGCTGGTAAATATAGAAATGTATCTATTGCATTTGCCCCTTGAGATCGAGGATTTGGCTTACCCCGACATTTATTCGGGCCATGTTGGCTAATGTGTCAAATGTAATTGTAAAGGGTAAATAATGATTCATTATAATAACTCCAATTAAATTTTTTTGTTTTAGATAGTGCGAATTTTTGTAAAAACTAATTAAATGGTATAAGAAAACTGTAAAGTATAAATACTCTAGAGAGAAATCATTTATACATGAGGTTTTCGTTGTTCTATGTAAGTTTTCGGTGTGGTTGTATTACGATTTTCTGTGCGTTTTTCATACTGCGTTTTAACCTACGTCTGAGTTTATTGTTTAGGCTTTACTTTTTGTGGGAAACGGCTAGATAAGGTTGAATTAATGTCACTTTATAAGCTGATACCTGCCGCTTTGTAGTGTTTTAACGAAGAAGGTATTTTCGTCTTTGATAATTTTCACCAGTGTTCAGAAATTATCATCGTAGTTGGAGGCATATTCGTCGTGATTCGTAAAACAATTTCTAGTAGTAAACAAAAATTGTTACTAGAATATGACGACTCTGGTTATACCATATATTATATAAATTGTTATTAATATTATAATTGAAACTAGGTGGGATATTGAAATTAATAGGAAAGGCTTAATTGAAACTTCAAATGCAATTTTAAACATTTTAATTTTGATTGGTTTAGAAGTCCAACTTACTATGTACTTTCAATGATATCTAATTTTGTTGAATAAGTCGAAGAATACTTGCGTGAAAAATTCTTAAAAAAATATGGGTATACGAATCATAACCATAATTAATTCCATTAAGGAAATCACCGATGAGCCTATGCAGGTATTTATGACACCACCACATCGCACTGTAAAAGTCATATTGTAATTTTAATATAACTTAGTTTATAAAAGTTAAATGTATCTTTAAAAACCTTCACTGTATCATAGAAAATAACCGAACTTAAAAAGCTGGTGAGTGTTGAGCCGATATTTTGTACTAGTAATGCTGCCCTCGGTCACAGAATTTATGGGATTAAGATTCTGATTGATTGGTATGGTTTTCCGCAACTGTTGCTCGTTAAAGAAATTTTGATGTTTTACCTGTAAGTAAAGGTGTGACCAAACACGACGCACAAGGTGCGCGGCAGCTACGCGTGGCGTTCGTGGGACACAAATTGCCGCGCGACTAGTTTAGACCTACTGCACGGCATATTTATTTGCCATAATTACAGATCATAAAGAATTTCTTTTAACAACAAGCTAAATATGCACAGGCAGTTCTTGTATTGGTTTATAGGGTTATTGGTAGTGTGTGTGTGGGTAGTATTGGTATATAGTTGTGGTTATTTTATGTTACTTTATCGTTTAAAAAAAAGAAAATATCTTACAGAAAATATCAGAGAAACTGAAGATAATGTCTCTTACAATTCTGATCTTTGGAAAGGAAATGATTATTCTCAATCGGTTTGCCGAGGAGTCGGGCGTGAGATCCTCGCTGTCTTTGCGATATATGTCTGTTTCGCAGCTGCTCAGACAATTACAATCCTTCGATGACTTAGGTAACTTGCCCTTTGTGGTAAATTTATTCTGTGTGTCATTAGAAACTGATAGCCCCATAATTTCTCTTCTGTATTGAAGAAAACATTTGAGTTCAGATAATTTACATGTTCGCTCGTGATCTTAAAATGATTAGAGATCTGTCAATTACACAATTTTTTCAACGAGGTAGGTAATTAAATACTATACTTTTTACTATTTTAACACTGATTTTTATGTCATTCTTCATTAGATTAGTTCTCATAATGAGACCCACTCATTTATTTTATCCTTCATATTTAGGGCAATTCGGTTAATTAGTTGTCAGAGTTATTTAGTAGTGAGTTTTTCGTGAAGTAACGATATCAAGTCAACTTGTATTTGTCAAACAAATTGTACTTGTTTCTTCGTGAGTGTAATTTTTTGTCCTAATTTGTTAAATTTATATAATTATTACAGAGTAATTCAACTTTGCTTAATAACTCACTACTGAATAATATTGCTGAAATGTAGCAAAATATCGTCTTGACTTATTTATTCCGAACACGTAAAAACGACGTATTAATACGATTTACTTAAGGAAGATATTATACAGATCACCTTTAAAATCCACTTTATTCGGGTAACGGCTTATTATTTTATTCAATGATGTAGCGTGGAGCATGTTGCAATTTTTAGAAGCGGCATTTTGGGATGAATGTCAATACCAGCCGGTGACTAAAGACAGCATTTTTAGGGATTCTGCCGCCCGGGCCGCTGGAGCCTACAAATGTTGCCATCCCAGCTACACTGGATTTATTCTTTGGAATATTTTGTAAGCATTCAAAGATGTTGAATGGCAAATATAATAATACATAATAATGAATTCTTCGATAATGTTATTATTGGCAAAGTTATTGACATCGTTTATTTAAAGTGTTTTAAAATATAATTGTAGGATTTTTTTTTAAAAACTCGAGGCTTAATATTCATATAATAAGTGTCACTAGAATATTAAATCAAAATTTTCCGCCAAAATATAATGTAACGGAAATTAAAGTTTTTTTCCACTATACCTTGGTGTTACTGATATAAAGGGAATAATATTATTGAAATGATGTTATTAATGTAAAGGGGAACGAAATGGATATAAAGAGAAATGTCTAGTGACACCACAAATTAATAATAATTTATGGCACCCACCTGTTTTTTTATAAAAATGTGGAACGCAGCCACATAATTTTAAAATCAGTTGAATCCGGCATTCTAATATGCAATTGTTATAAGAGTAAACGGGATATCTTGTACTAATTGGTTCATCTATAAACCTAAAAGAACATTTTAATGCTTTTAACAAACTCATACGTAGAAACGCGTACACTTTTAGCAAAACTCGTATTGTAGTAAGAATATCCCTCCCCCCCCTACCCCATATCATCCTGTGGGTTTCGTTAGAAGCAACAGAGGAAAACTGAAATAGGAGATGAGCAGAAAAGCTTCTTATATAATATTTCATAATCAGATTAACGATAACTATCTGATAGCAACCAAAAATAGTAGAAAAAACGGTGTTTGTCTACCCGCATGCTAAGCGTGGCAACTATGGCAAGTATGTCATCTACGACGCGATCTATGGGAAGGGTCTGTTTTGAGCAGTGGACTTTTGATAGGCTGTAAAGAATTAATGATAAGCAAAACTGGCAATTAAGCTTTCTTAATTCTTCTTTTGACGAAATCGTACAGAATGTTGATCTCTGTTTTAAGCACTGACATAATTCCACGGCTACAGGTGGCCTATGAGGCTGCACGACATCATTGTTCTATGAAAAAAAAAAAAGATTTTCTTCCACCAAATGATTGAACTTTCCCTTTGTGGGAAGGTTTGCCGTAATTGTCACGGTTAACAGGCGGACTGGCAACATCTCGCAAATTTGAAGCTGTGCTCAGTCGCCAGTCTGAGTATTTCATCTCATAAAGAATGGATGATTATACCACTATCAAAGGTATTTTGATAGGTGGTGGTGGTAATGGTACCTGCATTTTCGCACATGTATTGAAGTATCCTGAAGCTCTTTGGAAATTTTGGTGCTCCAGATTTGAAATCCGTACGTTATGAAGCCATCTTTTTCAACTGTGTACGCAGGGAAAGCACCGAGAATAGTTTCATCTGGGCTATGTATAAATACCTATAAGAAAGCAGTGATGTATTATAATGGATAGTAAATTAATAGGTCTTCTTAAATTAATAAATTTCTTAATGTTGTTGATGGACTACATCTTAAAATGAAAATAATGAGTAATATTCGCGGAGAAAAAAACACTGTAAAATTCTCCTATGATACGAAAAATTATAAAAATTAATTACGTACATAAGGAAGAGCATCGTCGTTGACGATTTCAGTATAGAAGTCTGCATCAAACACTGACAATTCCACATTTTTCTTGATATATGTTACGATTTCATTATTCCATTTGCTGAATAAGTAAATAAAGGTTTTTTTTATATCGAGGGTGTACCTTAGTTACTGCAAAATGCTTATAGCTATCGCAAAAAATCTTTTCTGAAACTAGCAGTATTGCGTAACTGTTATGCTTTTTGTCTTTACAATGTTAAAATTATAGCCAGTAATTAATAAAATCAGGCGTTACTTTGCGGAAATCCATTATTGCTATGCCTAGATTGAAAAGCACCTCCCACCCTTCCTTGATTGTGTGCACTATCCCCGTCGCCACCACATCCAGCACCACCACTCCCAACAACACCACCCTCGGGAAAATACACGTGTCGTATTATCGAGGGTTGTGTTGTTTCGTCTCTACATGAAACATCCTTAGACCTAGATCCTTAGACCGCTGCAACGTTCGCCTACCCTCCAACCATGCAAGCAATTGCTGGCCACCGTGAGGTTGACAAAACCCACATTGCGAGGTTATTAAGGAGTAAGCTTAAAGAAATTTAAGAGAGGCGAGTTAGCAACATTTGTTTGTGCATTTGTGAAAAACTATCAACGTCTAAAGAGATGATGTTTCATCACCAGGCTGCGTATACTCGCAAATCTCTTTATTAGACGTCGTCTAAATCCCGGGAAAACAAATGATCTTCTTAACTAAACCGCTCTCTGTAGGAAATAAAACTGTTTCCGGTTAATTAACCGTTTCTATCTACAAAAACAAGGGTTAGCTATTTTCATGCATATTTGCGTAAAACAACATACAGTTGTCAATCAAAATATCTTATACTATTATCGATATGTACACGACATAATTATTTGCTGGACTGGCATAAGGTGGCAATTGGACGTTTTCCTTAATTTAAATTAATAGGATCCACGAAAAAATTAAATTTATGCTTGAATTGGAATAAGATTGTTCCCTTAATTTACTCCACTTAACAATAACAAGAAAAGAGTCGTTATATGAATTCCAAATTTATCGAAATCCATTTCATACCGACACGGTTTAAAGTTCGCTTTTACATTTCTTCGAGTTTTAAATCGCAACGATTCTAAAGAAGCTTTCACTTCAGAAAGTTTTGTTTGCCAACCCAATGTTCAGCAGTGGACTTTAATTTTAAATAGTAGTATAGTAGGCTGTAATAAATAAAAAAATATGCTTATTATGCAGTGTTGTGTAGAAATAGATGGATGCTACATGTGTAAGTTATAACGCTGAAAATGGTAACAACACTTTTTGTCTTGATTATTTTTTAATTCGACTTCTTTACGGAAAATATTTTTTTACAGTAACGTGAACTATTAACGTGAAACACAACATTAAATAAAATTAAACGTGACAAACACGTAAAATTATTATGTATTTTGTCACGTTTCATTTTATTCTCTTATCATTAAACTAAATTATATTTCTTAAAATTAAATAAATTTTATGCTCTTAAAAAATAAAATTAAACTATAATCCCTATTTCCTTCATCTTTTATGCCTAACTGTTTAGATAACAACCTCAATGTTATTATAGGTAAAAGTAATTTTCCTTTTCTTATTTTGACTTTTAGAGATGTTTTAGTGTCCCCCAACAAAATTATCTAAATCACTTCATTGTCTATGCATTTGTCACATCCATTTTTCTCAGAGACTTAGCGTAGCGAAGCTAATGGTTCGAGGTACGGACTACAAACTTTGAAGTCGTGGGTTCAAATTGGCCATTATACTAATATAGTGTGCCCGTAGAATGAAAAGGGGAGATCTCCCGCCGGGCAAGGTGTTCTGCCCGGGGAGCGTCCAACACTCTGAGTGATAGTTCGGAGAATTTCTATATATACTCTCTATGATTCGGAATGTTAATAACGCGATTTACGCTTCGGTGTGTTTCGGTGTGCTAGTGACGTGACGACAGCGCCGCTACATCATCCCCCTGCTCAGACCGGAGGTCGATAGTGCAGCCTCGTTGCCGACGAATGTGCAAGTGCCAAGAGATTGCCTTGTAGTCTGCGGTGAGTCGAGAAAAAGGCAAGTAATCTGCGAGAGTGCCGTGAAGCAGAGGCGAGCAGTAAGGCTCAGAGCCGTGTCGAACACTGTATAGAGCAGAGATTAGCTTGAAGGAACAGGAAGCATTACTATTCCAGTGCTGCGATGAACCTTTTGAAGCTAGCTGGCTTGCAGGATATGAAGACTGCAGACGATATCTGCTCGGGAGCGAATGGGTGGGGTATTCTATGACGATGACGAAGCTTGTAGTTTCCGAAGGTTGTTGGTTGTGTGTTCAGGTCGGGTGGTCACCACTGTGGCCGTAGAAGGGAAACGGGAGATATACCACCAGGCAGGGTGTTCTGCCCGGGGAGCGGCCTACACTCCTTGTGATCGTTCGGAGAAGTTCTATATATACTGTCTATGATTCGGAATGTTAATAGCGCGATTTAGGCTTCGGTGTGTTTCGGTGTGCTAGTGGCGCGACAACAGCGCCGCTACAATGGATAACTACTTTTAACAAGCAATTTAAGCGTAACTTTTTTGAAATTTTCCTTTCTACCATATAACAACCTAACCCTCGGCCAGTCCACGTAGTTTTTTGTCAAACGGTTTGCTTTGTGTTTCGCAATGCGTAAAGCAAAGGAGGGAAATATTTTGCCAGCATCTGTTTTCCCATTCGATAGTATTACAAGCATTTAAACTTACGTGGTTATTGGAAATGTAAGTAATGTTAAAAGTGTAACTGATCGTCTTTATAAAACAAATAATTATAAAAAACATTCGTGGAGAGATGCTCGAAGTAGTTAGAAATGAGGTCGTGATGTAATAAATTTGAATTTTCATTTAATAGTGTAGTGGCATTGTGAGTATATCCTATTCTGCATATCGTCATGTCGGTGTCGTAAGAGGCGACAGATGAAACGAATTTCGTAATTAGAGAGAAGGTATTGGCCATCTTCAGGAGATGGCCAGTATCGTCTCCCTAATAACAAATAGAATATAAAAAAGCTGCCATGCGTAGCAACTGTAACAAATAACCACTTTATGAGGCAATCTCCAGGAGATGGCCAGTATTGAGATTAACTTCTCCTTAGTAACATTAACCTCCAGAAGGTAACCAGAATTGAGATTAACAGCTCCTTTATAATATCAACATCTAGTAGAATTTTTAAACTTTTTAAATCTTCGATTTCTCTTCTCCTTTTAGACTTATAAGGTCCGTATCGTGTAGAAACTGCCATCTCCACACAAATTTGATAGATGAAACACAACCACGTAATTTACATACAGAAGTGGACTTCGATAAGCTGTTAGTGACAACAGTTTCTTTTGAGATGTAAAATGGTAATGAGAAAATTCCTTATAATTGCAAAAGTATTGGTAATCGCATTATCACATGCACATTTTAATGCTTCTCTTATATCTAAAATAATAAGTAAGATAATAAGTGGCTAAAAGATTTTTACGACCTTCCTCATTGTCATCTCCTATAACACCCACGGGCCGAAATAGAGTGATGGATTCTCGTACGCCACCGCCACTAAGGAACACCTAGCGTTATTTTATTGCAATAGTATATCACCGTACAGTGGGTCGTCAAATACAGCAACGTTAGAGTTTATGACATGACACATTCCCATTTCAGTCATTGCTGATTGTATGGATATAGAATAGTTGAAGTTTGCTGTGAGTGCCCGTTTGTCGAAGTGATTGAACAATTGTGCTGCCGTTTTTGCAAAGTCCGAGGGATTTATTGGCTGAAATATACAAAAATATTTTAAAATGTTTCCTTTTCGTGATTAATTTTTTTAAATAGGTATACCAATAACTGTAGCATTTATATGTGCAGTTTTTCATAAGTGACAATTTTGGTTTGAGGCTTTAGTTCAGAAAAGTTTTTGCCGTAAGCTTCATCTGGAAAGGGCACGCTCGTACAGAATAGCATCATTACATAACCGTATAATGTTTCATTTTATTCGTATGGTGTGTGACGATAACCGGAGTTCCTTTTTATTGGCCAAGAAGTGTTTCATGATAGTTATCATTCAAGTGGATTGTGTGGTTTTTTGTCATCCTTCTTCTATAAAAAAGATAGTAGTGCGCATCAGTCGATATGACATTCACCGATGCAACGAAAATTAAGAACAGTGTTTTACCGCCCGAAAGACTTGCGGTACGTTTTCGGGTTGCCGGAGAATTACTTTAATTAGCTTTTGCATAATGTTACGACATCCCGCTAAAATCAAGGCGGTTATCTCACTTATTGGAGAATAATACACGGCTTATCATCGTTATTGTCACTATCATCATTATTATATTCCTTCATGATTTTGAACAAAACACAGCCCTGAGTCACAACTGAGGAAAAACATAGAAGAAGTTAATGGATGCAGCCATGAATTTCTTGTATGTTTCTCCGGGTAACTAATAGGTGATCGTCCCCCAATTCGCTGAAATGGTACGAGGCTGCCACTCGAGAACCTTTCTTCCTTATCGGTTCTCTAGAATATCTTTTATTCGTATTCTATCACGCTCAGAAACTCCGAGCTGTATTATCAACATTTTATATATATTATTATCTTTTTTTATCAACAGACCAAGAATATCTTTAATATGTTATTTAGACTGCACAAAATATACTGTAGCTTGTTGCTTACATTTGTATTGTTAGGATCAGTGAGAGCCAAGGTTTCCAAATTATATGTAGCAGCCATGCTTATAGCCCAGACATATTTCTCTAGATACATTCCAGTGTTGTTATAAAGGCGACTGAAATATTTTTTACATATAATTATTATTCATTCATAAGAGCCTATCGAATATCCACTGGTGAACATAGGCCTCAGGTACATTCCCTCATAGGGAATATTTGACATAATGCCATGCTTGGCAGGCGGATTGGCAAGCGCATTTTTATTTTCCTCCGTCACCTCTTACTACACATCTGGGATAATATGGGATAGCTGATTCCCTCACGCCGCCACTATGCGGATTAAGTAATATAATGTTGTAAAAGGAAATAAGCATACAACAAGCTAACAAAATATTTTCTGATTTTCTTTATCAAATTTTAGGATCTAGTAATTTATAATCTTTTCCAACTGTATTAAAAACGCATTAACATTAATTGAATGTTTCTTCTTAACTAATCGCGTGTTTAGGTGAAAAATTTTACGCGGAGGGGTGATGTTTCGAACACTCGGTCTCTGGTAGAGAAAAATTGTACTTACTACTTTTCATGGATGGATGTGCTACCATCAGTCCGACAGAGCCCCATGCGTTAGTAAGCATTATAAGCAAAAAGTTTCGCCAATTTTAAATAGAACCTTAGTTTATTACTTACTCAACATAATTATTTAAAGATGTAAAATTAGGTTTTACAAGAGGGCACAGTGTCAGTGCTGGGTAGGAAATATTCCATTCCAAATAATCCATTTCTACGCTCATAACAGTAGGCGAATTCTGTGGATGGGTAAAAAATTTATCCTTTTAAATTGAATTCAATCAGCTAATGTTAAGCTATTACCAATTCACTTACAATAAATCTGGCAAATTGCGACGATATTAAAGTGTATACAATTATCAACGAACACACAAAGCTTACTATCCAAAATATTCTGAAAATAATAATATTTAATGTTTTATAAATAAAATCTCATCATTTTAAAAGTCGTAAAATCATTGGTTTTAACTTCACACTAAGCGAATAAACACTCATAGATCTATTGAGTAGTTCTCAAGCTCACATACTGGCGACATAGAGCAATACGAGGTACCAGCGGACCGGAAGGGAGTAGCCATAGCGTGTTTCCCCGATACAAAAGTGTCTGTCATTTTTTCTCTCTGAATGGAATGAAACGGAAGAATATCTGCGCACATTAAAACACGCGTCTGTCACTACAAAATTCACATAAAACAATTATAAAAATTCCACACACAAATATACATATTATACAATATGACAGCATCGCTCGGTGACAGCGATAGCTCGGATACAGACTAGGATCAGTCGTCCGACTGATCAGCATATTGTATGAGGGCGACCGGCCTGTGTTGGTAAACAAATCCGAAACAACACGACGTTTTTATTGTAATTTTTAAGTTTAAAAAGAAGAAAATAGCAAGAATGTGAATTTAAATTACTTATATATGAAAGCTAATGCCATCATTTTTGTAATTTTGATATGGTCGATCCGTCTTTGCGGCAAAAAATAGCAGCGCAAAATAACAGCTTAATGCTGCTGTGTTTCGAATAGTGAGTGTAGAGAACCGGATACCCTTTTTACTGGAAAGGAGGCATTCTATCTTAGTCTTCAGGGATGGTTCAAGCTAAATTGAGGATAAATCATCGTTACACATACCATCAGGTGGACTGTGTACTCGCTTGTCACCCTATTAAATAAATAAAATTTTTGGCCACTGATCAGATTCGATATAGTTCATCAGTAGGAAATCTAAACGGCTTAAAAACATTGTCTTAAGTAGACATCTCTGGGCTCTTTCAGCCTCGAGGAATTTAGTTTTGGTGGTGCCACCCCAGATAGGAATACAATAACTCATAACAGATTTGGTCGATGCAATGTAGATATATTTTAAGAGTTCTTGAATAGTTACATATCTTTACTATTAAAGATATGTATTATATTATATTATATTTAAAGACCCATGCGAGTTTACGGATCCTTTTATTTATGGCTTCGATTTGAGGGTGCCAAGATAGTCGATGGTCTAAAGTAACTCCAAGATATTTAGTATAGTTGACACGCTCAACCTCATCACACCCAAACTGCCCATTACAAGTAAGGTCACAGGTGTAAATTGTTAATTTCAGGTTTGGGCGCTTATAGATTGCAAAGCAAATACAGTTTGTTTTGGCGATGTTCAAGGTAATAATAGCGCATTTGAGCCAGATTGCAACCTTGTGGAGACCGTGCACGGCAGCCTCAAAAATAGATTTCCAGTAAATACTATTAAAAACTTTGGCTGTGTCATCTGCATATGAGCATACGTGCCCACTCTCAATTATGATATTAGTTAGTTCATTGAGGTATATTAAGAACAATGTAGGGCCTAAGATACTACCCTGGGGGACGCTGGACTCAATTTTATTGTCAGTACTAGTGTAATTGTCTATTATTACGCATTGGGACCGGTCTCTAAGGTAATCAGTTAGAAGTTTTATTGGCACTCTCCTAATGCTTATACTTTCCATAAAACTTATAGCCGTTAATTTCAATTTATGTGTCGCAAACATAAAAGAGACTCAAATACTATAACATAGTATATACATATAAGTGAAATATAGACACTGACCGGACAAGCTAAAAAGTCAAACATTCGCCGTAAATTTCCCAGTACGCGAGCAATCCGGATTCATATGCATTTAACGATCATATTTGTTTCACCCACTATTAAGTTGCCTTCAATCATTCAAAGGTGGGAAATTTGCAGAGTATTTTATTGTTGTTGTATAAAACATCATAGAAGTCAGACAACCTGCAGTCCCATCACCAAGGGACCCGACTTGAGCAAAGTCAAACCATAAATATTTCTAGAGTATGCAATAAGAGGGAGTATGGGCGCATTAGCTATAACTTTAATTTAGTATTTTAGTAGGAATGATCATCATCGTCATCGCTGCATTCCTTCAAAAGTCCACTGCTGAACATATGCCTCCGCCAAGGAAAGCCATAAAGCACGGTCCCGAGCCACCTACATCCATCGACTTCCTGCATATCGTCACTACGTCTAGAGAGGAGCTGCCCCAAACTTCGCATGACGGTATGAGGCTGCCACTGAAGAACATTTCTTCCCTATCGGTTGTCGACTTTTGAACTATATAACCGGCCCATTGCCAGCTCAATTCTCTGGTTCTACTGTGGATATCCTTATTTCTTAGTTTATCACACAGAAAAACCTCGAGCATAGCCCTTTCCATAGTTCGCTGAGCGATCTAGAGCTTTTCATACGGTAACAGGAATAAGCAACAGCAATGTACAAAGTTTAAAAAAATATTACCTCTCTATCCAATTAATTTTGTAATCAAAAATATATGGCAAACCATGTATACTTGAGCTTTGAATTTCATTACGCAAGTATTTAATAAGTTCGCTTCTTTTACTAGTTGTTAATAGATGCCTTTGCTTTCTTTTCAGCCGTTTATTTTTAACCATGATTGTCAATTACTTTAAACTTGAAAGCAAAGTGTATATAATCAATAACACACGTGATATTTATAACGTACTCAAAGTCACTGTATATTGTGATATTAAAAGAGAACAATTGATAACGACTCTATTGCTGGCAAGTGAGTATATAGACTAACGGCATCTGCGGAGTAGAAACTACTTACATTATTTCTTGCATTCAATTTCACTTTGTTCGTGTAGTGGTAATTGAGACTGATGATCGAGAGGTGTCTGGTTTGGATCCCAAGGAGAGGCACAATTAGTAGTTGGAATTTTCCGTAGAGAAATTCTCAGGAGTAGCCTGAAATCAGAAAGTTGGCGGTGTGGGGCGTGACCTCTTGCCTCGGAAAAGAACGTGAAGCCGTTGGTTCTATACCTGATCTCTCTCCGGTCATGCTAGATTTTCCCATTTTTTTTAAATATTTTAACCAAAATATAAAATTTAGTTTTGGTTGTAAAAAATTTTTTTTACAACAAATGGTATGCGGTAACTAGTTTTTGCTGGTGCACAAATCAGCAAGCTCAAACCGGTTGCTCAGACACGTACCACGGCTGCACAA
This sequence comes from Parnassius smintheus behrii, assembly GCA_036936625.1. Lineage (NCBI taxonomy): Eukaryota > Metazoa > Arthropoda > Insecta > Lepidoptera > Papilionidae > Parnassius > Parnassius smintheus. The sequence goes on along the minus strand of JAUPFT010000009.1, from coordinate 26,617,502 downwards.
AATACACGTATGAAGCAGCAGTATTTATTACTTTAGAGTATCGCATGGTGCGTGTAAGTAACTGGTGAACGGTCTTCGACTTACTGTCTAATCCAGAGTACGGTGCCGTTCGTGGACACAGCGCAGTTAAGAAGTGCAAGCTGCCGACGTGTATGGCACTAGATATAATGCGGTTTTTCTTTGCATCTCTTTTTTGTTGCTGCGATTTACACAGTGCTCGGTTCTAATGCGTTTTTCTGTTACTCCTACTTCTTAGGCGTAATCCTGAACTCATTGAAGATAGTTTTCGAGCACACGATCCCTAATAACGGCGATCGCTCAGATATGTCCAAATAAGGGCCTATGGCCATCACCTCCTTGTTCACCAAAATATTGAGATCTAATATAAACTGCCTATTCATGGACCATCAACCTTGAGAACTACCAACAGATTAGTGTCTGTCTGTGTCGATGGGATTAGCTGACTCATAGATGAGCGGATGCAGTAGAGTCTATGTTGGAGGTCTTGGGCGTTAGTTTGGACATGGTAGGCCTTCGATTAGGTTTGACACAAAGCGTTTATTTTGAAGCTTCCTATGAGAAATTGTGCAATTGGATCAACATTCTTTTATAGATCGGAGCATCAAGGTTTTAGTAGATTATGCGTGTTCCGACTGCTTTTTAATGCTGGTATTCCGTAGGGCTGCGTGCTATCATTCTTATTCATATCTATGGTATCTTGTAAACTAGTAACATTCATTGCTTTGCGGACTACGGATTCTTTAGACACCTGTTGATCCAATACTTCTCGGAAATACGTCGTCGAGTACTGGAAAAAACTTGTGTTTGAAGTTTAGTTTTTGGTAAGCAAAGTCCTGGTTTGCGGACGACTAAATATGGTCCAGTTTAATTCTTAGAAGTCACAGGTTTGTATGTTTACTGTTAAAAAGCCCTTTGTCGTATCTTCTTGATTTCAGGGCACTCACCTTACTGCCTCAACCACCAACAGGATCCTCGGCGTGGTGAAATTCAGTTCCATCATCGCATATCGCGGTTGAATTCGCTATACCGACTTCACCATCAGATCTGGATCATCATTTGGATGCTTGGCAGACTATTAATGTGCGAGTCACTAGAGGTTGTCTTCCTCACACTCCGTTGTGGAATTCGCTAACATCAGAGATGTTTTTTGACGCATACGACTTAGGGATCTTCAATAAACGAACATACTCCTTTTAAAAATGCTGGCAACGCTACTATGATTCCCCCGGTGTTGTAAGGGTTCATTAGCGGAGGTAGGTTCTTAACATCAGGTGAGCAGATGTGTCTCGCCGGCAACACAAAGTCCGAAATTTGCATTAAGAAAAAGCCAAAATTAGGAGCATTTTATTTGCTAAATAGGAGCCAAGTTTAAAAATTAGGTACTCTAAAATTTTCACCGCATTGAACTGTTTAAATTAGCGTATATATAATACGTATCGCTAGCAACGCCGTGACTATAATAGTTATGCGATAAATATTAATAGCAAGGAAATAAGTGATAATTAAGTGCTACAAATGTAGGCAATGACAAGGCGCTCTTAATAAAAATAAAGTCGTCATTAGACCAAATGATACGACCTTACTTCTCAGTGTTATAAGCTTGTTATACGCTATACTACTTTATAGGCTAAATAGCCTTTGAACACGATGGCAAGGGTAAGTACTGTGCCTGTTTTTACGTACTAGTTATAACGAATTAATATCTTTATAAATTGATTATCATGTAAAGTGAAGAACCTAAAAGATCCCGAGAGTCTGGATTTCACTAAGAAAACTGCTTTGTTATATCCAAGTGTCATCATCATTCCATTCCATCCGTACATTACAGCTTATAAAATCTGTTACGCGCTCCGGTCGCCGGTACAACTAGCGCCATCTAGTGTCAGGAACGAGAGCGAGGGGAGCGTTGCAGTATGACATCACAGATCTCTCAACCGACAGCGCCATCCGAAGAACTAAGTTTCTAGAAAATCTATACTCGAGCACTCGTCGCTTTGCGCGCTTTTAACTGAATATCCGGGATGTTTCTTTGCTAATTTAAATAAATAGGCGCTGCAAGATGCGATAGAGACAGAGTTTAACTCGGCGACACAAGCGAAGCTTCGGAGCGGAATTAAGTGAATTAGTGTGTTTAATTATTAGTGTTTTTAACTTTAATTTGTATAAAGTAAATTAAAGTGTTAATTTAGGTAATTCTATCGGCAATTTTTATTGTCACGAACCTCAAGCTCGTAACAATTGGTGTCAGAAGTGGGATAAAATCATGCCGATTTTACCTAAGGAGGAAACGGAGGGTGTCCGTACCCGAAGTCAACGCCAGCAGGAGACGGACCAAAGGAGATTTGGTGGTGCAACGCCGCAGACGTCGGAGGGCCAGCCACCGACTGCAGGCCCGTCACTAGCCCCTACATCTGCAGCACCTGACTTAGGTGCCCTGATGGTGACGCTGCAGGAGCAGGCTCGCCGACAGGAGGAACAGGCTCGCCGACAGGAGGAACAGGCTCGCCGACAGGAGGAACAGGCCCGTTGGTTGAAAGAGCAGCAGGAGGAACAGGCTCGCTGACAGGAGGAACAGGCTCGCCAGCAGACGGAACAGGCACACCGATTAGAAGAGCAGCTGCGGGGCGGACAGGAGGAACAAGCCCGCCGACAGGAAGACCAGGCCCGTAGGTTGGAGGAGCAGATGCTCCTCATGAAGGACCTTCACGCTACCTTCGGGAAGGAGATACAGGAGGTGAAGGATAGGGTTGCTCTGCATGACAACTGCCTGTCGGAAGCTGAAACCCAAATCGCGAAAGCTGAAACCCGAATCGACCAAGTAAACCATCGGGTTGACAACGTAATGGCGGTCATGAAGAAATCACTCGACGAACTCAAACTTGGAGATGGAGCTACAGCTCCCGTAGTAGCTACAACACCTTCGCTACGTGGGTTCAAGGTGCCACCGTTCGACGGTACCTCTTCCTGGTCAGCCTACAAAATCCAGTTCGAGGCTGTTATGAAGGGGAACGGCTGGAATAAAAGTCAGGCCATGACTGCTCTCACACTAGGCCTGCGCGACCAGGCCTTAACAGTTCTGGAAGCTCTCGGTGAGGAAGTGACTTATGAGCAACTCCTCGAGGCATTGGAGGCGAGATATGGCGACGCTCACCTGGAACACGTCTTTCATGCGCAGCTTAAAGATCGCGTGCAGCGCATCAACGAAAACCTGCAGCAGTGGGCTCTAGAGGTGGAGAAGCTGGTGCGAAAAGCATACCGGTCTGTACCTGCGCTCATTGAAGGGAACCTGGTGCAGACATTCATCGACGGCATCCGTGACCTGGAAGTCAGAGCTGCTGTGAGGCTCGGGCACCACGAGACGCTTAAGGACGCCTTGGCCCATGCACTGGAGGTAGAAGCCGTGCGGCAGGATCATCGTTCCTATCGCGTCAGGGAGGTTGCAGCAACTACAGTTCGCGACCGCAACAAAGGATACAACCCAAGGTGCTATGGCTGTGGGGATAAGGGCCATCTTCGATCCAGCTGCCCTAAGCGAACCGTGGAAAGGAGAGTTGATCGATCTCGAGAGGGTAGTGCAGCTAACAGCACTGCCTGGCGGCGACAGGATCATCGTTCACCTCACGCTAGGGAGGTTACAGCAGTTACGGTTCGCGACCACAATGAAAGATACAGCCCTAGGTGCTATGGCTGTGGGGTAAGGGGCCATCTTCGGTCCAGCTGCCCTAAGCACACCCTAGGAAGGGAAGATGAACGGTCTCAGAAAGGAAGTGCGGCTAACAGCACCACCCAGCAGCAGCAGGAATACGACTTTCCTATCAGACACTGCAGCGGGAAATCTCACGGCAACGCAGATGCATTGTCAAGAAGACCTTTTCCTGAAGATTGCAACCATTGTGGTAGGCAAGAGAGTAAGGAAGTGGTATCCGTGAGGATGCTCAGGACAGACTACCTCAGCAACGGGTGGAGAGACAGCCTACGACATACACAGCAGGAAGATCCGGACATCAAGCCGATTCTGGGATGGATGAAGGCCCGTGCTACCAAGCCTAAGTGGAGGGACGTCTCAGCGATGAGTTCAACCATGAAAAGCTATTGGGCCCAATGGGACAGCTTGCTGCTTCAGGATGGAGTCCTGTGCCGTAAATGGGACAATGGTCGAGGAGACAGCTGTCGTTTACAAATGGTTGTCCCTAAAGCTAAAGTGCCGAATGTTCTACAGCTGTGCCATAATGGTCGTTCAAGAGTCCATCTGGGAGGTAAACGAACTCTACTGAAGGTCCGAGAACAGTTTTACTGGGTCCATTATCGTGACGATGTCGAGGATTGGTGTCGTACATGTACAAGTTGTGCGGTTGTGAGGGGACCTCAGGCACGGAGTAGAGGAGCGTCGAAATTGTACAATGTTGGTGCACCACGGGATAGGACATCCCTTGACATTGCGGAGCCGTTACAGAAAGGCGTAAGAGGGACTCCTAAGATCGTCCAAGTGGATCGCTTGGCGCGTTATCATGGGACCGATAATGCTCGGGACGAGCATGTCTTAGGAGGGGGCAGTGTTACGCGCTCCGGTCGCCGACACAACTAGCGCCATCTAGTGTCAGGAACGAGAGCGAGGGGAGCGTTGCAGTATGACATCACAGATCTCTCAACCGACAGCGCCATCCGAAGAACTAAGTTTCTAGAAAATCTATACTCGAGCACTCGTCGCTTTGCGCGCATTTACCTGAATATTCGGGATGTTTCTTTGCTAATTTAAATAAATAGGCGCTGCAAGATGCGATCGAGACAGAGTTTAACTCGGCGACACAAGCGAAGCTTCGGAGCGGAATTAAGTGAATTAGTGTGTTTAATTATTAGTGTTTTTAACTTTAATTTGTATAAAGTAAATTAAAGTGTTAATTTAGGTAATTCTATCGGCAATTTATATTGTCACGAACCTCAAGCTCGTAACAAATCTATTGGTGAAGATAGGCCTCCCCATAGATCGCCTCAAAGGATTTTGCCATAGTTGACAAGCTTGACGAACGAGTTGCCAACCACAGTTTATTTTTATTTATTTAAGTTGTTATCAGGAAGATGCTGCTGCCATCACCTGTTTCGATTTTCCTCTGTCGCCCGCTATGACACCCACGGGGCGGTATGTGGTAGTGGATTATTTTACACCGCCTTTACACGGTAACGGTAACTCACCAATTGCACTATTTTAAATCCAACTCTCATCTTAAGAATATCGAAAGGTTCTAATTCCGCTAAAACGACTTTGAAGTATCTCAAAACGTTCCTTTTACAAAATGTGTCTTTAACTGTAGTTAACTGAGTTTAATTTAGCTGCTAACTAATATAAATGCGTGGTATATAACACAAAGTTTTCAGTTTTCTGAGAAGATGTCGTTAGTTTATGCGATTTACGTGAAAGAGTAAAATATTTGAAATTTACTTTTTCTTGAAATAATTAGTAGCATGTCCATTTTTAAAAATATAATTCATCTTTAATTTTATTATTAACGGATCTTGTTAAAATTTATGGGACCGATGTTCCATCAAAAATCAGCAAAATCGGCTAACGTCTAAACAATAATTATATTTTATACACATACATTAAAAAATGGAATCAAATTGTCAATCGCCTTTTTTGTAGTATCTTAAAGACATTATTATTTCATCAAAATATCACAGACGGATCAAATTTTCTAACCGACAACGTATTAGCATTATTGCCTGATACTATAATTTGTTCATAATAACTGGTGAAAAAAAAATAACTTTACTTAAAGTAAATATTGATGTCTTATTTACTTATTAGAAAAAATATTTCAACTGGTCTATTCTATGGTTTTTTACAGTTAGTTAATGGATAAAAGATTGGATGTATTTGAATACACGCTCTATTACACTAGGTTCCGTTAAGCATCATTTAAGTGCAGAAAGTAATAATATATTCAAACGTCAAAACAAGCCAAAATAAAAATGAATGTATGCCGTATTTTTTACATTATTTAAATGGAAACTTCAAAGAATATTAATAAAATAAACAATAGAAATCGTTTGAATGTATAAAAATAATAATCAAGAAAGAATATTACAAATAAAGATTTAATTTTAGTTGACGTTCAATGATGCGTAAATAATGTCTCCTTAGCTTTGTCAGCAGCACGAAATCTTGGAGGTAAATGACATTTTAAGGCTTGATTTAAGAAAGAATAAAAATGTTGTTGACTTTTAAGAATGAAGAAAATAATTGAGAATTACCTCTTCATTCCATTGAATATAAAGTTAAGTATACTTACTATAAATTAATTTTAGTCAAATTAAAAAAGAAGGTTCTCGATTTTAAATAATACCTTTATCAATTTCATTAACGGTTTCAGGCGAACCGATTTTAATTACGTTTTTTCATTAAATATTTCAGTTAGGTTGACTACTTAACTGAATAAAGCTGTTACTTAAAGTGCACATTTTTGACAGGAAATTTTGGAAATGGGCAGCAGTCTTCATAATAAGAAGTGAAATTATAAAAAACAGCGTTCGCCAGCCCGCCCTCTAAGCGCGGCCACTATGACAAATATCGCCCCTACGAGGCAATCTATGGGGGAAGCCTATTTGAGTAGGAACTTTTGATAGGTCGTAACGGTAGGAACTTTTGATAGGTCGTAACGGTAACAACCTTGTACCGACAAATGCATTTTGGGGTATTTGAATGAATCACATGCAGTAGCCGACTTGTGATGGGTTTCTACGGCGACGATCATCAAAAATTCCGGAAGACAAATGTTCTAAATATATATATATATATATATATATATATATATATATATATATATATATATATATATATATATATATATATATATATATATAAATATTTATTATATGCAAAAAGTGACTTTTTATTTTTCACAGTTTTTCCTACTCATTCTTGTTGTTCTTTTTTTTTTTTTTTTATAGAAGAGGGGGCAAACGAGCATGCGGCTCACCTGATGTTAAGTGACTACCGCCGCCCATGATCAACCGCAACACCAGGAGAATTGCGGGTGCGTTGCCGGCCCTTTAGAAAGGAGTAAGCTCTTTTCTTGAAGGTCCCCAGGTCGTATCGGTCCGGAAAAATCGCCGGTGATAAACTATTCCACAGAGAGGTTGTACGTGGAAGAAAGCTCCTTGTGAAACGTACAGTGGTGGACCGCCAAGCATCCAGATGGTGTGGATGGTATCGGGACGTTTGCCGTGTCGTGCGTTTACGAAATTTGGCGGCTGGGATTAATCCGAACAATTCCTCAGAGCACTCCCCGTGATAGATGCGATAAAATACGCAAAGAGATGCAACATCTCTTCGCAACGCCAGTGAATCGAGCCGATCGGAAAGCACTCGGTCGTCGACGATTCGAGCCGCTCTGCGCTGGATGCGGTCAAGTGGAAGGAGCTGGTACTGGGGAGCCCCAGCCCAGAGATGGGAACAGTATTCCATGTGCGGTCGAACCTGCGCCTTGTAAAGTTGCAGGCGGTGTGCCGGCATGAAATACTGCCCCGCTCTGCTGAGCACGCCAAGCTTTTTAGAGGCCAATTTGGCCTTCCCTTCCAAGTGACCACGAAACTGCACGTCACTCGATATGTCGACGCCGAGGATTCCGATACTGGCTGAGGCAACAAGGGGAGTGCCTTGAAACTGAGGGGATACGACAAAGGGGTTCTTTTTAGCGGTTAACGCGCAAACTTGTGTCTTCTGGGGGTTAAACTGGACTAGATTTAGTCGTCCCCAATCCGAGACTCTGTTCAGCAAAGACTCGACTTCAGACACAAGTTTGTCCCGGCACTCGGAGACGTTTTCCCGAGAAATATTGGCTCGGCCGGTGTAAAGAGCATCACCAGTGCTGTCATCTGCATAGCAATGAATGTTACGGGTATGCAACATATCATTGATATGCAGAAGAAACAGCGTTGGCGATAGCACGCAGCCCTGTGGAACACCAGCATTAATAGGCTTGCAATCGGAGCTTGCACCGTCTACAACGACCTTGATGCTCCGATCTGCAAGAAAGCTGGTGATCCAATCGCACAATTTCTCGGGAAGCCCATAGGAAGGGAGCTTCGAAAGAAGCGCTTTGTGCCAAACCCGATCGAAGGCCTTCGCAATGTCCAAACTAACGGCCAATGCCTCCCCCTTGAACTCTACTGCCTCCGCCCATCTGTGAGTGAGGTAGACCAGAAGATCACCAGCTGACCGACCACGGCGAAAACCGTATTGGCGGTCACTAATCAGCTGGTGATCCTCAAGGTACCTCATGAGCTGGCAGTTTACAATGGACTCCATTGTTTTGGAGAACAAGGAGGTGATGGCGATTGGCCGGTAGTTGGACGGGTCTGAGCGGTCGCCTTTTTTAGGGATCGGGTGGACGAAAGCAGTCTTCCATGATTTTGGGACTACGCCTAGGGAGTAGGAGTACCGGAAAAGACGCGTTAAAACCGGTGCCAACTCTGGAGCACACGTCCTCAGCACAATTGGGGGGATTCCGTCAGGCCCACTCGACTTGTGGATGTCCAGGGAGAGGAGTGCTTTGCGAACCGAGCGCTGTGTGAACTGCACTTCCGGCATGGAGCACTCACACCGCGGGATGGTCGGCGGCGTACTCCCCCCGTCATCGAGAGTCGAGTTAGACGCAAAGAAGGAGCCTAGAAGATCGGCTTTCTTCTTTGCAGTATGGGCCAGTGAGTCGTCCTCCCTGTGCAGAGATGGAAGAGATGGCTGACAGAAATTCCCCTGGACAGCCTTGGCGAGAGACCAGAATGCACGGGTTCCAGAAGGAAGGCGAACTAGTCTCTCGCCAATTCTGCCTATGTGCTCTGACTTTGCCTTGGCAATGACTCTTTTGAAGGACCTAGAGGCGGAATTATACTTCTTTTTTAGAGCGCTGGTGTTTACATCCCGGGACGCTGATGCATCAACCCAGGCTTGGTAGCACTCCTGCTTATAGCATGATGCTATTTTACAGGAGCGACCAAACCATGGCTGAGATTTGCCTCCAATGGGCACCACAGAGGAAGGAATAAAAAGTTCCATACCCTGAAGTACCACATCAGTAACAGAATCCGCAACAACGTTGGGATCATCCGGCGAGAAGCAAACCCGCCCCCAAGGGTAGGATGCAAAGAAAGACCGCATCCCATCCCAATCGGCTGACCTATAGTGCCAAACACGGCGGCAGCCTGCAGAATGCAACCGCGATTTCAGCGTGAGTGGCACAACACTCCGGACCAGACAATGGTCCGAGGAGCCTAAAGGGGCGTCGACGGAAATCTGATATCCGTCCGGGTGAGAGGTCAGCAGAAGGTCCAACAGGGAAGGTGCATGATCCTCCACATCTGGAATCCGCGTAGGCGAAGTAACCAGTTGTGTCAGACCATATGCCAAGGCAAAATCATGAACAGATCTCCCCGCATGATCGGTTAAACGTGAACCGAGCCATTCGGCGTGATGGGCGTTAAAGTCGCCGAGGATCACGATCTCTGCAGAGGGGATCTGCTGTAGCAACGAATCTGCAGCCATTTGGACGTGGTCGAAGAGTCGGTCTGTTTCGGCATTACCGCTGTGGGACCTATAGAGGCACCCGTAGACGCGCGGATGGTCGTCGCTGTCTACGCGTAGCCAAAGGATGGACAGGTCCGAACCTTCAAGTCTGCCGAGGCGTCGAGAACAGATGTCCTCTCTGACGTAAACGCAAACTCCAGCCCGAGGCACAAAGGAGTGTTCCAGTTTGTACCCCGGGTAGGAGAGATACGAAACATCAGCCGGAGAGGACACCTGCGTCTCGGTCAGAAAGAGCAGAGCCGGCCTCGCCGTCTCGAGATGGTAGTGGACGGCGTTTAGGTTAGAGTGAAGTCCCCTGATATTGCAGAAATTCACGGACAGCGTGGCAGGGGTCGCCTTGGTTTTGTTGCTCCGTTTGCCCCGAGCAGTTGTAGTCTTGAGCGGAATTTCGCCCCCCCCAGAATACGCGGGGCAGCCTGAGCACCCACGCTCAGAAGTGGAGAAACATGGTCGTGGATGCTCAGCGAGGGATTCTCCAGGGGTGCTGGTACCCTCCTGGGGTAGTCTATCTTTATTTAATTCCGCTACCATGTTGATGGGGGGGGGGATTTGGGCCTCCACTTCACTTTGATATAATAAAAGTTTGTACAATAGAATCTGTAAAATGATAAAAAAGAAAAACATGCAAACAACACACATATAACAAAAGTTCACACGAATAAAACCGCATTCAAATAAATCTAGTTTTTACGGGTTTAATGGATTTTGTGGAAGGAGGAGTTCTACAAGCAAGTAGATGGTGTGGCGATGGGTTAACCTGTATCTACCATTGTCGCCAACATATTCGTGGAAAACTTTGAGGAGAAAACCCTGCTTATCTACTTCTCCCGTAAATTCAAAATTATACAAGCCGTACGTAGACGACACTTTCACATTTCTACCTTTCTTAATATTTATTTATTTATTTAAAACTTCATATACACAAGTGGTATATAGGCGGACTTAATGCCTAAGGCATTCTCTCCCAGTCTACCTTGGGATGATGCAGAGATTGAATGAAGTAGGTGTAATAAAAAGTTAATATGCGAATACTAAAATAAAATAAAAAAAAATTGTAATACATGGAAATAAAATACATAAGATATAAATGGTACATCGCAAAAAAATAGATAAAATTATATTAATATTCATACACATATATGTATATAAAATATATAGTATACATAATTACAATAAGAACAATAAGAATATATATATACACATATAAACATACATATATATATATATATATATATATATATATATATATATATATATATATATATATATATACATATACATACATACACACACATACATACATATATACACATATAAATACATTTTTTTTTCATACACATGTACAACCAGTGCGTGTTGCCAGTGATGACTTATGGATCAGAGACGTGGTCCTTCACTGCTGGCCGTATGAGGACGCTGGTTCTGCCAATGATGAGGATGATGATTCTGCCAATTTATTAAGCAAGTGTTCCCGAACCTTCATCTTGAACGCGTACCGATTGCTAGCCGTCCTGATTTCGAGAGGGAGTGCGTTCCAAAGGAGAATAGATTGAATGTGGAAAGAAGAATGAACAAGTCCAGAGCTGTGGGATGGACATAGGAGAAGAAGGTTGTTCGTAGAGCGGAGGTTTCTCTCATGACTAGCACTAAGCAACTGAAAGTGAGGAGATAAGTAGGTAGGGGAAGTTGGAGACATCAGGATAGAATAAAGGGTGGTGAGTGCACGCAAACTACGGCGTTGACGAATAGGTAACCATTTTAATTGAGATCGATACGTGGATACATGGTCATACTTTCGAAGATTGAAAATGAATCGAATGCGGTTATTCAGAAGACGGTCATATTTGTTGAGAAGGTCTGCATTCAGGTCGAAATAACACACGTCACCATAGTCGATTAGGGGAAAAATTAAACTCTGCACAAGCATTGTCTTAATTTCAGATGGTAGAAAATTTTTAAGGCGATAGAGAGAACGCAGGGTACCAGTGCCTTTCTGGCTAACGGTCGTTGTTTGGGCTTTCCAACTCAAAGTAGAATCAATTAATAAACCTAGATCCTTCACAGTGGAACTCAATTGAATCTCAGTACTATTAAAAAAGATGGGAGTTACAGCTACTGTTTTCAATCTCTGGATCATCGGACGGCTACCAATTATTATGGCCTGACACTTCGAAGGGTTGAGTTCTTAATGTACTCAAGGTCCCTGTTAAGTGTGTCCACCGCTGTAGAAATATCGTCAATATTCGCTTGTGTGTACAATTGCAAGTCATCAGCATACAGATGATACGCAGACTGAAGGTTTTGAGTAATGAGATTAATAAATATAGAAAACAACAAAGGAGATAATATGCCGCCTTGAGGGACACCAGCATGTATGTTAAGCCAGCTAGATGATAGCTCATCGATGCGAACTGACTGCTGGCGCCCTCGAAGATATGATGAAAACCAATCCAGTGCTTCGGGTGAGATCATAGAAAGGGAAAGGATGGAAATTAGAACGTCATAACTAATGGTATTAAAGGCGTTCGAGAAGTCAACCAAAACCAACACAGTGACTTTGGTGTCCTCAATACCTGCCCTAATATCACTAGTTACTTTCAGGAGTACGGAAACGGTACTATGACCGGGCCTAAAGCCAGACTGCAAGGGACTTAATAAGTTATTACGAGAGATAAACTGCGAAAGTTGCTTGTGGACACAGGCCTCAAGGACCTTGGATAAGAAGGGAAGGATGGATATAGGTCGGAAATGATTGGGTAAAGTGGGATTTGGGATCTTTTGTAAGGGAATAACGTAAGCCTTACGCCACAGTGAGGGAAAATTACCAGAATCCAAGGAGAAGTTAATGATGTGCGAGATGACTGGAAGGATATGGTCAAGTATATAGATAATCATCCGTCGGCTGATGTTGTCGTAACCTACAGCATTAGATTTAATGGAAAGGATTATCTTCTTGATCTCATCTACAGCTACTGGAGAAAATTGAAACAGATTAATATCAGGACGAGGTAAACCCATTAAGTGTTCAACAGTAAGACGCTTGGTCTGGTGACCAAGAGGACTGTTGGAGACAAAATGAAAATTGATATCATCCAGACCAATCGTCCTTTGAAACTCATAACGGTGTCGTTTACCGATACCTATGGTTCCAAGGAACTTCCAGATATTAGCAGGGGAAGAAGATGAGATGTTACTAAGAATAAATCGGCGTTTGGCGTTGCGTATCATCTGATTGCACCGATTCCTTGCAACTTTATAAAGCGTCCAGTTTTGATCACATCGATCTCTTCTAAATTTGCCGAAAGCGCGATCCCTACGTCTCATCGCAATCCGAACCCCAATCGTCATCCAAGGTGCAGGTGGACGCTTGAGCTTCACTTTTTTGATGGGAGCATGTACGTCATATAATTTAAGGATAGCTTCATTCAAAGCCCCAACTTTTTCATCCACAGTGGGTGCAGAAACCACGCTGTTCCAGTTTATTTTGGATGCATCCATACAAAGCTTTTCAACATCCAAGCGACCAAAACAGCGCATGTGTAGAGTTTTAGCTGGAGGTTTAGGGGGTTTAAGGACGTAAGAAAGGGAAATGAGGTCATGATATGAGAAAGCAGGTGCAAAGTGTTGACCGTGGCAGAAGACAAGAGAAGGAGCAGAGGTAAGGATTAAGTCAAGCCAGATATCCTCCACATCAATATTGTGGTGAGTGGCTTGTAAAGGTAAAATGTGGAGGCCAACCGACTCGACAATTTGAAGGAGTTTGGAGGAACGGGTTAAGTGCGGAGTGAGGAGATCTTTATTAAAATCGCCCATGATGACGTGATGTGAGTATTCCGACCCCAAGGATTCCAGAATTGTTTCAAGACTGGAGAAGTAATCGACAGAAGGAGGACAGTAGACAACGCCAAGTACTAATTTGGCTCCTTCTACGCAAACTTCAAGGAAAAGAAATTCTGCAGATGCAGTATAATTATATAATATAATAGCATTAATACCATTAATGCTAAAATTCAGTTCACAATGGAGTCAGACACAAACAGTTCTTTAGCCTTTCTAGATGTGTTAGTAATTCGGAATCCTGATTACACCTTGAGCCACACCGTATATAGAAAAAAGAACCATACAGATAGATATACTTAAACGGTGATTTTCACCGCCATCCTTCACAGTTAGCTACCGTGGGTAAATCTTTGTTTCAGAGAACACGAGGGATCTGTGACAGCAACACGTTGCCGCCGAGGTCCAACACATGACAACAGGCCTCGGGTCCCGCCCTTATGTCACAGTGAACGAGTGAAGCCAGCCGCAGTTGAGCGTGAGCCTGTACTGCCATATGTCAGAAGTGTCACTGACGGTGAATGGAAGTATGCTTCAAGATGTAGCCAATCTTGGCTATACCCTGAAGCGTGCTTCCATTGAGACGTACTTTAAGATTTAAGACGCTGAAGAACATTAGTTAGTTTTTACCATCAGCCAAGGGTTAATTAATATCCCTCTGCAAGATGTAGGTGTACAAGTTTGATTGTGAATTCGTAGTCTCTATTAGGACAAACTAAAAGATAATAAAAAAACCGAGTTACAGAAGACATAGCTGATATGAAGAATCGACGCTCTGGGAAGTCTACAGTCTGTGAACACGTACAGGATCGCCCCCGTCACTACGTCAGATTTGATCTTACTTACTTTACTTGCCCAAGATTGAACTTGCGACCCTGTGGAGTCGAGTTAGTGGTACTACTAGCTAGTGTATGTTCTTAGAAGTATTTTGTATATATAATTTAATTATGCGACTGTAAATATTTCTTGGGAACACGGTGCCCGAATAACACAAGTTTGTGCGCTTACCGCTTACCAGCCAGCATCGGAATCCCCGGCGTTGACATATCGAGTGAAGTTTAATTCCTCGCTCACTTGAAAAGGAAGACTATTGGACTCTAAAAAGCTTGTTCGTCTTCAGACCGTTCCCATATATGGGCTGTGGTATCCCAATGCCAGCTCCATGTACGTAATCGCATTCAGTAGAGAGCGGCTAAAATGGCCTATATAAAAATTGGCGTGTTTTGTTGAGTGGGAACACACTGCTTGCAACTTTACAAGGCACAAGTTCGCCCTTTCATGGAATACTGTTCCTTCGATTTAATCGCTTCGATAGACATACCAATCAATATGCATATCATCTGAATGATTGGCGGTCTACCAATGTACGATTTACTAGAAATTTTCTTCCTCGTAATACTTCCTTGTTTTATCGATTACCACCAACGATTTCTTTGGACCGATACGACTTAAGGTACTTCAAGAAAATGGCCCATTCTTTTTAAAGGGTTGAAAACGCATCTGCAATTCCCCTGGTGTTGCAGTTGTTCATGTGCGGCGGTAGTCACTTATCATCAGGTGAGCTGCATGCTCGTTTGCCCGCCTTATTAAAAAAAAAAAAAAAACAAAACTAATAAATGTTCCTAGCGTAGAGTATTTGTGTAAGTAACAATATAATAACATTGACATAAAGAAAAAAGTCACAGTTATGGTACTAAGCCATGAAAAGTGGACCGATAAAACAGCGTCAATTAATTTAATAGTTACCGACATGCCTTCTTGGTCATTTTAAAAATGTACCCATCATTTAGGCAAATAAAAAATCGTTAGGAGACCTTTTATGCGTACATTAAAAAATAGATAATTCATTGTCTATCATATATATTAATAAATATACGTATATTTCCCACGTACGCACATTTATTTAAAAAAGAATGTTATCTACCTCTAAAAACAAACCCTCCCAAATCTGGAAGCAGGTGCAAAATACTTTTTGATATACTTTGAAACACGAAATCCTCACGAACATCTGCTCCTAGCTTTTTCATTTGTTGATAAAAAACTTTATATTTTATCATTAAAAGTTGAATAAAACTAGTAACAGTGTGCGAGTATAAAAACAAGTGTAAAAGTTATGCGTTTGAATAAATTAATGTGAGCACGAAAACTTTTTGGCTGCAGTATCAAAATTGATTAAAATTACAACTTAATTAAGAGATGGGAAAACATGTAAAGGTAATTTTTGTGCAGTCTTTTATCACACAAATACCTATTCATAAAATTTAAATAAAAACCTCATTATATGATATAGAAACAGACTTTCTAAGACCACTTCTTGGTAGGATTTTACTTGAGGCACCACTGGCAAGTGTTACTTATAAGATTTAGCACGTTGAATGGGTAGTTTAGTGAAGAGCCGATACTCTACTATTATTGTTATCAGTGTGTACCGAGCGCTTGTGGATGCAATTTAGGTTCTTTCTGAGCTTCGGTTTACACAGAATTTTCCAAGATATTAATAGTTATTTTGCAACCGTCCGCTAAATTAAATAAAATGATGCGTCTTTCCTAGTTTGAAGATCACTTTCCGGCCTCCCTCAATTGCGTGCACTATTACTATTACGACGATAATACAAATAGTAATATTTGTATTGTCGTCGATGGTGTGTCTTTCCGAGAATAGTGGTGTTGGGAGTAGTGGCGTTGAGAGTAGTGGTGCTGGGATTGGTGGTGACGGGATTAGTGCGCGCAATTGAGGCAGGGCGGGTGGTGATCTTCAAACTAGGGAAGACACATCATTTTATTTAATTTAGCGTAAAGTTGCAAAACAACTATTAATATCTTTATTATAATGTATTTCCGCGACGTAACGCCTGATTCTATCAATTATCTAAGAATTTTCCGTCAATCGACGGGAGCCACCGAGTATAGGTGGGTTGACAGTTCGGGAAAAAGGTGTTGCATCACTTCTTAGACCCTAAAAAATAATTTTCATCTCAATCATTAATTTTTCATTCATTCATTATTACTATGTCAATCATCAGTAATTAGGACCTCTGTTAGAATACGAACATATTTTGAAATTTAAAAAAAGTAGCTAACATAGGTTATTTTTAATGAAACACTTTATTCTTAAAATTTTATTACTTTTTTGATATAAATTAAAATCGACAAAGGTCCACTGTTACAAGTAGTTACTTTTGTATCAATTTACGCTGTTGCATGTTTCGATTACCATATAGAGTATTTTTCATTTTATGTGATATTCCAGTTCGGAATTATCTGTGTGCCGGCCGAATCACCATTTTTTGATGCTGTCCTTCAGTATGTTGTTAGAATACCCTTTTTCCAAGATTTTTATATTCATAGTTTCACGGTAATTAATCAATGTTATTGCAAATATAAAGCAATTGGGGAGGCCTATGTTCAGCAATGGACTTCTAATGGGGATGTGATGAAGTCGCGGTGAAAGCTGCTAGGAACTCTGATGGTGGTTTGAAATTAATCCGTTTACATTATTGGTGTCATGATAAGTTCATCATTATTTTAATAACGATATAAAATAGAAAACACACGTCAAAAAAACTAGATGAACTGACTTTTTTTACAGGATGAGGGTGGCAAACGAGCACACAGTCCACCTGATGGTAAGTGGTTGCTGTGGCCCATAAACATCTATATTTATCCTACGAATCAAAATGCAGATACGTTGTCACTCGTGAAGACTAAGATGGAATGATTCCTTTCCAGTAAAATGGGTCTTCGGTTCTCTACGCTCACCATACGAAACACAGCACCATTGAGCTGAAAAACTTCACTGTTGTACAGAGGCCTCCCCATAGATTGTATCAGAGGGATTTTGCCATAGTCGTTGCGCGGGTTGGTAACCGCAGTTTTTTATTGTTTTGAGTTGTAGAAAGATGCTGCTGCCTATCTCATAATTCAGTTTGCATCTGCCGCCTCTTACGACACCCGCGGAACGATATGCGGTAGTGGATACTCTTACACCGCCACTGCATATGCACTATTGATCATCTTAAATGTCGGTAATCTGAAATAAGAACTAACAGTCCAGTGTACACAGTCAAATATGTATGTAAACAGTACATCATATACAATAATGTTATACACAAACATTCTTAATTAATAACAGATAAGATTTTATGTTATTCTGTTTATTATGGTTAATAACACGGAGCTTTCATAAAAAGGCTCATTTCATTAACATGATGCTTGCATGTTTTAATATAATATGTCAGACAAAGAGATATAAAAGTTAATGTTAGACAAAATAAGAACAAAGTAAAGGTTTTCATAGACAAGAGTTTTCATTAAAATGTTATGTTGTGGTACAATTTTCACTGACAGTAATTAATTCATAAAACATATTTTAGCCATTATTACAGCGAAAAATAAATATGATTCGATTAACTGTTTTAATAGTAAAACATGAATTAAATATTTTTAATTGAAGCAACAAGGTCTGAAAAGCTAAAAGTTCTCATTTTCAAGCACCTAATATACAATTATTATTTACATTAAAATAAATGAAAAATCAAAAACTAAGAAATCCAGGTTTGATTTATACAACTGATTGATGATTTACCACGTGCTTGGTTGTGTAGTAAAACGACATGCATACTAATAGAGCGGGGGAAAATCGTCAAAGAAACAAAACCAGTTATCAGTCACTACGACACGCACACGCACACGCACATGCACACGCACACGCACACGCACACCCACACGCACACGCACACGCACACGCACACGCACACGCACACGCACACCCACACGCACACGCATACCCACACGCACACGCACACCCACATGCACACGCACACGCACACGACCACGCACACGCACACGCACACGCACACGCACATGCACACGCACACACACACGCACACACACACACACACACACATATATAGTCAGTCGTATATATATATATATATATATATATATATATATATATATATATATATATATATATATATATATATATATATATAGATATATACGACTAACTACTTCTTCTTCTACTACTTCTGAAGTGTCTCCATTTTAGTAACAGTGTAAGGCCAGGACTTTGAGAATATACGTCAGTCACACCAAACACTTGATAAATATATATATTTTAATTAAATTACGCGGCTGATTATTTTTACGTATAGCAAATATATATATATATATATATATATATATATATATATATATATATATATATATATATATATACGTACGCAGCTTGTTATTTTTACGTATATACATAACAATAGCAAGCTAAATTAAAAATATATATATTTAAGCTAATTAAAAATATATATATTTATCAAGTGTTTTGGTGTGACTGATGTGCTAAATTAGTCTTTAACCTACCAGCATATTTCCTTACAACTATTTACAAACCTGCAACTGAATTTTGCCACTAAATTATTCTCCCAGTGTGTTCATAACCTGTCCCTTACACTGTCACTAAAATGGAGACACTTCAGAAGTCACTTGAAGACATGTCAACCTTATTCAACATTCGAATGGATGAGTTTCTGAAAAGTCTACAAGCAAATAGCTCTATACCAACAGCAGGCAGCATCCTCACTCTCAACAGATTTTGAAGTTTTTCGATCTTTTGTGCTCACATCTTTAAAAACTTTGAATGAACAAATGCAACTGTTATTCAATTTATATGACCAATCTGAAATGAGATCTAGACGTAAGATGATCCTTTTACATGGTATCAGAGAGGAGAAGAAAGAAAATCTTCCTTCTACAGTATGTAAATTGTTCGCAGACAAATTAAAATTGACAGATATACACACTGATGTAATTACCAGATGTCATCGCCTAGCCGTTTCTAAAGAAGGTAAACCACGCCCCATTCTGGTCAAGTTCAATAATATTGAAAATAAAAATCTAATATGGTATTCTAAAGCTGCATTCAAAAACACTGGTATAACTGCATCGGAATTTCTGAACAAGAGTCGACATGACCTTTTCTTAGCTGCTCGTAATCAGTTTAACATTAATAAATGTTGGACAAAGGATGGTCGTATAGTTATAATTGGGTTCCAATGGTCAGCGATATACCTCATTCGCTGATCTGAAATCTATTCCTTGCTCTACTAATGATTTGGAAGGGTTGTCACTATCGGGATAGAGTGCAAGAACAAGGTTATTTCTACAGCTAGGTCTAAGAGAGTTATCAAGGCAAAATAACTTGGTATTGGGTTTCTTTAAACGCTGTATGTAATGCATTTTATTGAACAGCCATTTTTCTCTATTATGTAGTGTTATTTTTTTGTTCTTTTTTTATTTCATAAATAAAAACTAACAACTTTATTTTATTTTGGTTACTTTATTCTATTTCTTACTAAACTTAGTTACTTTAGTTTGATATCCAAAGTGATTATTTCTCTTTTTGTACTGTAACACAACAAAAACACAACATAAAATTTTTAACATTTTTATTATATTTTGAGTATGACAGACAACCCATAATATGAAATGAAATTATATTATTTCCATAGTTTTAGTTTTTTAAAAATATGCTTATGTGCTTGTATTACATATTGTGTAATTTAATAATATAAATTGATGTAAATATCCCGAAAAATACTGAATATATCTCTGAATTTAATAAGAACTTCGCATCATTGCGCTGCAAGACATATCCAAACAAAACATGTACCTAAAATGAAATAAAAGAATTGATTTATTAAAATACACAATAGGTATTATCTTTTTAGCATGAATATGGGATTTAGTATAAAACTAGGCCATCTATTCGATATTTATTTAGGAAGGCAAAGGTAACGGTTATGTTAACAAACCATTACCGTTACCCCAGATTGTTTTATAAGGCCGACATTTGCCATAGTTTCCACTCAAGTGTTCTATTCATTAATATAGGTACTTAAAGTTGTATTATTACTTCAGCATATGACTATGTTTACTTTGTTGTACCATCACTTTATAATTTTAGGCACCTTTATTATATCTTTTACTAAAGATATAGGTACCTTTGATTGATATCTCTGATTTGAGGTCTATTATAATAAATAAGTAAATATTTTTTTCTTCTCTGTACTGTAATCGTTCAAATGTTTTATTCAATAACATGGGTAATAGTTATAACTGCATTTAATGTTTTGTACCAACACACTGCAAAATGATTACCCTTGTTCACTTGATTATTTTTCATAATAAAGCTAAGTACTTTGGTATATTTAAACTAGTTTACTATATTTGCTACTAATGCTAGGTAATTTGGATAGATAATTATTTTTCTGTAATCGTTAAAGTGTTTGGTTTATTAGCATAGGTACTTTAAGTCGGATCATTACTACAGTATATGCATATCTTTACTGCGTTCTACCGATACTTCAAAATTATTACAAATTATTTTGAAGTTAAAATGATTTCAATTGTTTGATAAAAATATAATTATAAATGGTAAAATTATTATACACGCCAGGTAATATCCTAACAAAAAAATGGTTCGTATAAAATGACATTGCAAAAACTGAATCTGACGTTCCGCGCCTCTCTTTAACCTTCTTCACCCCCGCAAACTCCAAGCGCGCCATTTTGTGATGTCAATGTCACTATAAAAGTGCTTGCTTCGATCATCTTTAAATCCACAAATAAAGCAATATCAGGGTGAAATTTCGGAAAATGTTTCGAAAGTGTTGTGTTTTAGAGTGCAATAGTTTACGACAGGACGTTAGATTGCATCAGTTACCGGCAAATAAAGACATTAGAAACAGATGGTTACAGTGAATATGTTAAAGTAACCTCGTTGGCAAAAGTAGTGAAAACATTAAGAACATGTATGTTTGCCATAAACATTTTGAGCAAAAGTTTATTAACCCGACGACGAATCGTCTCAACTGTGACGCCTATCCAAGTTTATTTACTGATTTGGAAATTTCTTCAGGAAACCCGTCAATAGATTTCAAAAAAACAGGTTAGTCTTCAAAAACGGAATAAATATTCATACAGCTAACCAACCCTTTTAATTGTTTATTCTCTTTTTTAGATTCCAAGACGATGACTATTGATCATAAATATGCAAATTAGCGCCACATTGATCATTCATATTCACATCTTGCAGAAAGCGCATCTAATTGGATAACCCCAATTGTTGAGAACGTCGAGGAATTGACAAATTTGGATCTTCTTCAACACTGTGGCTCACGGCTGCGATGTTTTCGGTTGAACGACCCGGTTGAACACGCGTTGGTGTTGGCACATTTTGTACCGAGCCTGTCGATTCAAATTTAGCGACCAAATTCTTAATAGCGGTCTCAGGACGGTTATGTTGTCCGAAAATATCACGAATTTTACGAAACGTAACTTTAACAGAACGACCATTTTCGTAGTGGATTTTAATTATTTTAATGCGATTTTCGAGCGAAATTGAATTCATTGTAACAATTGCCAAAGCATCTACTACGAATAGGTCAAAAAACTAAATGTCAAAACTGTCATGTTGTTGGTGTTGCCTCAATTGAAAAACAAAGTTCTTGTTGAAAAACCCATTATTTATAAATATGTATATGTATAAATATGTATATATGTGTATGATTATGTATGATATATGTTATGTGTTATGTATAATTTTTTATCTACTATTTATGCACACTTCTATATTTTTATAGTTAAAAGATCTACTTCACCAAGGTTTGCCTGGAAGAGATCGCTGTTTAGCGATAAGGCCACCTAATTGTACATAAATTTATCTATTTAAGTTTGTTGTTCTTTGTATTATATTGTGTGCAATAAAGAGTATTGTATTGTATTGTATATATACATATATCAATTTCACACACACACACACACACACACACACACACACACACACACACATATAGTTCCCTAGGGATATGACTAAATACCGTAATATAGTTATATGACAGTGGTTCATAACTATCATACTAGGAATATAGCTATAATACGAGCACGATTTAGTAATATAAATAATCTTACTAGACTAATTTAGGAAACTAATTGTATGTTACACTCAAAAGTCATAACCGGCCAACACTACTTTTGACTGCAAAAATCTGGAATAACTAATTTTTGCTAAGGACGTTTGAACACTTTTAATCAGTTTTGAATTTATATTTTTTTAATTTAATTCTTTTAATATTATATTTTATATCATTTTAAAGTACGCTGCTTTAGGGCCAACCCAGCCCAACCAGATAATAGGTTAAGGTGCTTAACCTAAGTAACATGAGCAACACAACATGAACTGTAAATTCAATGGTTTTTTTTTATAGAAGAGGGGGCAAACGAGCATGCGGCTCACCTGATGTTAAGTGACTACCGCCGCCCATGATCAACCGCAACACCAGGGGAATTGCAGGTGCGTTGCTGGCCCTTTAGAAAGAAGTACGCCTTTTCTTGAAGGTCCCCAGGTCGTATCGGTCCGGAAAAATCGCTGGTGGTAAACTATTCCACAGAGAGGTTGTACGCGGAAGAAAACTCCTCTTGAAACGTACAGTGGTGGAACGCCAAGCATCCAGATAGTGTGGATGGTATCGGGACGTTTGCCGCGTAGTGTGTTCACGAAATTTGGCGGCTGGGATTAATCGGAACTATTCCTCAGAGCACTCTCCATGGTATATGCGGAATAAAATGCAAAGAGATGCAACAGGCGGTATGCCGGCGTGAAAAAATAATGGTAATGTCGCGAAATATGTTGGAGGACTCTTTATTAATTTTTTCAGCAGCTCTTTTTAAGTTGTCCACAGATGTCCCTTTAGTCCTGAATGTGTTTTTCGTTGTTTAATTAATTGCACAACAGTTGTGATCCGCAGCCTTCGCCACATGACGATATTCCACTATACACTCTACTCGATTAACACAAGTTTGCTTCTGTGCATTCAGTTTACACTTATACTCGTAACTATTTCACTAGGTTAGTCTACAGCCTGCTTTTTTAACAAACAAATACTGAGTATGTAGAGCACATTTCCGATTTTCACAGAGTGAGATGGGTCATTGTAGGGGCGGGGCCAACGCCTTCGTTCTTGTTTTGCACATTTTGTTCGGAGGCACATAAATTATGTAATTGTAAAAATTTGCAACCAAGGACGTTGATGAAGGCCGGAGTTATGTTCAGGCTAATAAATTATGTTTCAATTGCTTAGGTAAAAATCACGTCATGTATTCACCATTCTCTATTGCACCCTAAATATGTTCCAAACCAATCGAAAACGATAATAACGTTGTTGCTGCAGCAGCAACGACATCCAATTTACCAAGTGAGTCCACCAATTATATTGTCTCATGCTTTTTGGATGTTTGTAGCCAATCATTATTGGCTACGGCATTGGTCGAGATTGAAACCAAAACTGGGGAATTTGTTTTATTAAGAGAGCTTATTAATAAAGGCTCTTAGGCTTCGTTCATCACGGAGTCAGCTGACTAGTTACTGAGCTTGAAGAAAATTTCGACGAAGGTTGATATTTCCAGGTTAGGCGATGAGGAGAATGATACCTTACCCTCTAAACCAATGGTCATAATAAAAATTCACGCACGCCTTTACCATTCATTTGTCGTAAATACTAAGGCGTATGTTTTAAATAAATTAACGTCTCTGCTTCCCGAAAGGACAATAGTTCATGTTTCATCAACACTCTCTACAACGAATTTGGCAGATCCATTATACGGAATGCCAAATAAAATAAATTTAATTTTGGAAACAGGTGCGTACAATCAGGTTTTGCTGGAAATATTAATAAAAGGCCACCGGGATCTCTTGCGAAAAACACAACACTCGTGTGGATTTTATCTGTCCATGTTCATAACCATGGGTTCAATCATCACAGTTCCTAGGAAAAATAATATTGTGACCCATCTAGATGTGTCACAATATTATTGTTAGTTTACAGGTTTAAATAAACGACAATGAACTGCTCAAAAGGTTCTGGGAATTAGAATCAGATGATTTTTGTTACGTCAAAAACATTTAACTGACGAAGAAAAGAAATGCGAACAAATATTTTCTGAAACCACACGAAGGGATGAGTCTGAACGATACATCGTCAAACTCCCTTTCAAATATGGAGAACCAGTATGTAAGTATGGTGGTTCGGAAAATATAGCGCGCATACATTTTTCTGCCTTAGAAAGAAGGTTTCAACGGGACCCAAATTTTCAAAGCCAATATGCGAGCGTCATAAGAGAGTACACATCGAACACGTCTCTGTAGCAGAAATTTAAAAACCAGGCACTGTCTACTGTCTGGTCGAACTGTATTTGCTGTATACTAAATGTGTAGTGCAGTACGCTCTCTTATTCCTGATAATGATTAATTGCTTAAGTAAGAGAGCAAGTTGAACATTCCCTCTCACACTTTTGATTAATTGTTAACAATTAACCTCCAGAATAATTTCAGTCGAGTAATATTTTTTTATTTTAAACGGTTTTGAGATTAATTTCTAACAATATCATTTCAGCTGTCCTGTGTCAGGTAACATTTATACTGATATATGCTATAGTCAAAGGTCGATATGCAGTCTTTTCCTCTAATGACTGGTTTATTTAAGGTCTAACCTTTCGGCAAACCCCGAAATAAATTCTTATTTCGACCTTTTATTGAATTATTTTTAGTCAAACCTAGAAGTACCTATCTCCATACGCAAACGTCGAAAGTAAAATAAGCTGTTTCGGGCTTTGCCTAGTCGATCCCAGTAGCGACTAAGGCAAATTCGGTCAAATATCGATTCCAATGTATACGTGGCTGAAGGTGCAACTCATACACAACGAATTTAATTGCAATGCAATGACTATCAGAGGAATAGCAGAGGATCGTTCCACAATACTCATTGGAATGCGACAGCAGTATCATCGGTGTAATATATGGTTCCGGCTTCCATGGGTAGGTCATGTATAAATTTGATATAGACAGTGAATATCGTGGTGCCAAGTATGATACCCTGCGGTGTACCAAAAGGTACATTTTGTGGCAGACTCACAGCCCGAACAATCCTTACACACTGTCTCTGGTCCTTGAGATATAACTTTAAAACCATTTAGTGAAAATACCTTTATCACCCATATTGTTTAACTTTTTGTAAAAGAGTTGTAATTGATATATTATAATATATAAAATATTAATTTATTTTATATTATACACAAAATAAGTCAATAAAATCGATTCTAATCAACAAAATAAGTTCTTAAAAACTGACAATAAAATTGTAACAAATGTATACCATCAAAAACTGCAAACAAAGATAGATCAGATCGTCTTTAACAATCCAGATTATTTGTCAATTACTCTCGTTCACTTTAATTTCTTGACGAAAAGGTCTGTTGTGTTCTGAAATTATGAACATTCCGTAGAATGGACTTATAGGCGCACAGAAGCTTTTACTGGAAACTGTCGTCACCCTTTGCCAGATAATGCTTCCAATAATCTTAAATTTTTCGGACTTTCAAAACTTGTCAGAGGACAAAAATTTCAATTCCAAGATTCCCGCTCTAGTAACTTTATAGTTGCGACATCCATGGGCTTTCAATAATGTTGACAAAAGTGAATCATTTATTTGAATATAATTTTCATAAAATACAATTATTTAAGTATCAGGTGGGCTATGTTCTCGCTTGTCACTCATATTCCATAAAACATTAAATTTATCTTAACGAAAAAAAAACATTAAACGCCTTTTAAAAGAATAATACCTTTATTACGGATAAAAGGGGTATTACTTGTTATATAAAATATAAATTTAACACAATATGAAATGACTAAATTTTCTTATTGTTTGTAGCTTTTTACACGTTTATTTGCGAAGTGCAGGAGGAGGAAAATATTGTGCAAGACTGGTTAAATAAAAGAATTAAAAAATGAATTACCTATATATTATTATAATATACTGCTGAACATAGGCCTCCTCATAAAATGCCTCATAAGCAGGTGGTTGCCACATTTGATAAGTGGGTTGGCAATCGTAGATATTTATTACTTTATGATGTTATCAGGAAGATGCTGATGCCTATCTACTGCTACATTTTCTTCTGTCGCCTCTTTCAACACCCTCAGTGACATAGCAACCTCATAAGGTAGTGGATATTCATACGTCCCATCTACAAGGATTAAATAGTCCAGTTATTAACAAATTCAATACTAACAAGTCAAAATGACTCATATTTACAATGTGTTAGTTTAGTAATCACAAAATTTAGACCTGATAGGTTATACTAAGGTTGAGTTAGATGTGTAGTGAAACGCATTACGCCACCTACCGGAAAAGGCAGTACTATATCCGCTGGGCTAGTTATTATGTATGTTAAAATAATTTGGAGTCTTCTTAAAATAATCCAACCATTATAACATGTCATCCCACAGGTTCCACGAAAAAGCTGTTTTATACAAAGTCCCCTTCATAAACAAGAACTAAATAATCTTATTTGTTACACTGCAAATCGTAAACTCAATCCTCAAAAGTAGTAAACCTACCCGCTTTTAGTCTCCAAAGACCCTTTATTTACATTACGCTTAAAGATAAATTATGACTAGAGTTTTCTCCTAAAACTACATTTTTCTGAAAAATGTTGCAATTATAAGTGTTCTTTAGAAATGCAGTTTAATAAAATTAAACGCACGTATTTGTTGCACACCACACGGGATAGTGCTCCATTATACCTTTAAAATATGCTATTCAGTCAGCTGAAACGTTTTCATTACTCTTATAAAACACTTACTTATTTGTTTTAATGAACTAGCGTGATATAATTAAAATCCTTTGTTATAGTTTATTTAAAAAGGCAGTATTTTTTTGAATTTATTTCTTTAAGTTATCCATCAAATGTAAATAAAAATCAATTTATTTATAATACAATAATTTTATAATCAAAAGGTAAAAGTAATAGACGTAAAAAAAATTACGTCTTTTTAAATGATCTCTACGTCTAGTAAAAAAGTACCTGCGTGTACCTAGAAAGTTTTTCGAAACTGAATAAAGTCCTCTACTTGAAGCCTACACGTACCTTTTTAGTTTTCGTTATATACGGGTAGTTATAATAACGTTTTTTTATGGACTTTGTACCTAACGAGCGTCTAGAAAACGAAACCTTCCTTGATTATAGTAACCGGCCATTAACCCTCTCAAAAAACTCTTCACCAGAATATATATAGGTTTTATTATGCGTTTAAATCAATTTTTGAATCACTTTTTCGAGCCCGCCTCTGACACCTTTTTTACGATCTGTTCGAACGATGCTAGCGACGGTCGGAAATATATCCCTTTCAGTTGCTTTTTAATTTTTGGGAATAAAGAGTCACTCGATGCCAAATAAGGGCAGTGAGGATAGGAATCCTAAAGTTTAATCAGTGTGCTGTCCAGGATGTCCTTTGATTTGCGCGCTGAATGCGCGGGTAAGTTATCATTATGAAGCAATAGCTCTGGTATCCTGATGTTTGGCCGCTTGTTGATCACATTGGTGACATCTGGCAAGTACTATTGTAATATACCTTTCGTCATTGATGTTACTTCTATTTAGTAAAGGTATAACGCCACATGTTATCCCGTCAAAATGAAAATAAAAAAACAGGGGATAAATATCGTCCTTGCATTGGTTCATTTTAAAACATCCAAACTGTCAACTAAATGATCTATGGTTGATAATCATCGGAAAATCATTTGTAATTGTGTCGCAGACCCGCTGAGACAGGTCTTCAAGACTTGCTTCAGATTTAGTAATCAAGTAACCACTACAATCCACGCGGTCCTGCTTCTGAGCATTGATGAGATCATCCGGCACACAACGCAAAACTATTCTTCTCACGCGAGAGTTTCGTGTAAAATCTCGTGAATGCTTCCCTATCCAATAGCAATTTGTCCTGAATTGCTTCATATGTATACTTATACTCTACTTATACTCTTCAATTAAATTTTCACCGCTAGCTCGTTACCTCACTTAGTACGTACATTTTCAGCTCGAATTACAAAATTGTTTTAGTGCCTACATTCTAGGCACTAAAAACTATTATGTATCAATTGATATCATCATTTGTGTTGAAATCTTCGAGACCTTAAAAGATTGCAAGAGAGTGAATGATTTAAAAGACAAACACGTTGGTACTGTGAGTTAAGTTCTGCAAGACGCCGAAGAACCTTAAAGCTCTTTGATAACACAATTAATTTCATGGCTGTTAGACAAGATACGAAGCTGAAATCTTTAGCAGATATCACAGCATACAGGAAACTAATCAGACAGATCTCCAGAAACAGAACAGAACAGTAATGTATTTTTTTGTAGACCGATGGCAAGTAGATACTGTGGCCTATCTATCCTCCTTTGAGGATAACAATCCGATAAAAAAGGTCTCCGGTTCTCTAAACTCATCATACAAAACACAGAAGACTCAAGCTGCTATTTTACGATGGTATTATGTGAGAGCGTGGTATGTCCCGGTAGAGCCAACCCATTCGTGCTACAACCACTATACAGCTGCATTATGGCTCTACTGCGTGAATAACTATGCGGTAAGACTTACGCAACTTCAAAACCACTCGTACTGAAGAAGCGATTAAGTGGAAGTAATGAAAAAAATGTCTAAGTAAGCTGTCTGTTGAAGTTGAAGACTTTTTTGGTCCAATAATCAAAGTATTTAATTAAAAACCTGAAGGTACCTTAGGTTAAAACTGACATCGTTACGTCAGTCACCTCAGTCCCCCGTGACCATGGGTGCTGGAAAGCGCTCGAATCGTCTTTACGAAAATTAAAATCCAATAAATTAAACGCGATAAAATCCGTAAAAATAGTTTTAATCAATGTGTAGTGTTCGCGTAAATATAAAAAAATCATTATGTTCTATGTCAAGCGGTGGCGAATCCTCCATACAAGCCGAGAAGCCGGGCTTGCCATATTAAACTGTTCAATCAAAAATATCAACTAATAAAATAACTCATAAACTATTTTAAACTATTTAAAATTTCCCACGCACTCCTCTGTTATACACAGGTCATGACCTAGTAGCATTATTATGTAACGTCAACACTTGGCAAATTGATTTCAATTCGAAATACACTGATTCGTGTTCTCTCTGTCTTAAAGCGAACACGCAATGAACTGTAAACATTAGTGAAAGTAAGAAGTTGAGTTGAGTGATTAGTCGTCTCTCTCGCACGCGTGACCTTTTACCGGGCTTTCGAGAAGACGATCGCTCCCTTTCTAACCGGTGGCAAAATGTTTTATAATGAAATATTACTACGACTGTCTACATAGCAATTTAGTATAGAGCGTTAAGCTGGGCTTTTGGTATGCATTTGATGAAAATGAAGCGCGGGCAATACGTTTGCAAGTTCACTTCACATTTCAATGTTTGTCTCTGTGTGTTTAGCTTGAGCGAATGAATATTGCGAGTTGTAAATGTATGCTTTTACGATTTTAGTGAAAATGGAGGACAATAGTGTTCCTTGTGCGGCGAGGAAAAGGTAAAATCTTTAAAAATGAATTTTTAATTCAATAATCATTTTTTCATACTTCAATAGGTACAGGACTCTTTAGTATTAAAGTTTAATTAAGATGGGCGTATTTAAAGGTCAGAGAGAGGGTGCGGCAGCGCACAGTTAACATTAGCTCCGATATAAAAGCAATTAAAAAGTGCAATTAGTGAATTTTATATAATAATCAGTGATGTAAAAGTAAAAGTAAAACAACAAATATATAGTGAATATAAGAACCTAGTGATAAAGTGCATTCACGGTTCAAGGTGTGAAAATTTTGAAAACAATGTATGTAACGGTTTTGTATGTTTACTCAGTCAATATAAATCAAATCTCAAAAAGTGAAGTAAAGTTATAATAAGAAGAAAAAGTTATAGAGAAGTTGCGTTACATAATATATCTTAAGTGAATTTAAAATATTACGAAAAAATAATAACCACAAAATACCTCAAAATACCACAAAGTACACGTTTATATTATATTTAAAAAAAGACAGCCATCTACCGGAAAGGCACGAAAATTATCCTTAAGTGTTAGTGAGTAAATAGCGCAGAAAAGAGCGACATCTTGTGCCAAAATACGATTATCAAAAGTAACTATCAGCAAAACTTTAAGATATATTAATTGCATTAATAGAGGGTGCTTTACATATTTTTTACATATAAACAATGGAAGAGCTAACTTTAATACTGAAAAAAAATGAAATTACAAAAAAATGAACTAAATGATATGAAAGAAAGCATCACTAAAACAATTAACGATACCATAAATGAAAAATGCACAAATTTAGAAAGCCGTTATGTCCCTATGGAAAAAAAATTCAAGAACAAGACACCCGCATAGAAATGATGGACAGAAACCTAAGAAAAAGAAATATAATCTTGTTCGGAGTACAAGAAACTGAATACAATTATCACGACTTAAAAACAATCATTTTAAAAATATTTCATGAACATGCAAGTCTCATGCGAAAAATCTGATTTGGAATAATTTAAAAGAATTGGTAAAAAAGGAGAAAAGTCGAGACCCATAGTTATAACAACTATGAGTAAAAAAATCGAATTATTTAAAAATCGTCGGAATCTTGAAAAGAGTTTATATTATATAAAAGAAGATTTTACTCCAAAAATATTAAAAACTAAAAAACTTCTAATTCCAGAACTCAAACAAAAGATTGAACAAGGAGAAAGAGCTATATTAAAATATGACAAAATTGTCATTTTGTAAAAGAAACGAGAACAGACAAACATCACATATCAACCCAATAACAAAAGAAATCTGTCCACATCTCCAGAAGAGCAAACTCCATTAGAAGATACAAATAAATTCACTAAACAAATACCAAAGCGAAACAAGGTAAATATGAATCAATATATTAAGAAATCGTCAAGATATAAGGCTTCCATCCATTCCATGTCACACAATAAAAATAACCTCTCCTCTCTACAAAATCGAATACGACTTGTCACCGCGGAAAAATACGACTACAACCCTCCAGAGCAAAAAATATATGTATGTATCTATAACGCAAGGTCTTTATTATCAGACGAAAGAATGACAGAAAACCATGATTGAGGGTATGGTGAAGGATGGTGTTATTGAACCTTCCTCTAGCCCATGGTGTTCACCCGTGGTGCTGGTAAAGAAGAAGAACGGCAGCATGCGGTTTTGGGTTGACTACCGCCATCTGAACGACGTTACAAAGAAGGACAGCTATCCCTTGCCAAGAATTGATGACACGCTGGACATGCTTACAGGAGTAAAGTGGTTTAGCACGCTGAATCTCAAAAGTGGCTACTAGCAAGTTGAAATTGACCCTAAGGACAAGGAGAAAACTGCGTTCTCGACGGGAAAGGGTCTGTGGCAATTTAAAGTAAAGGATTTGGAAAAGCTTCAAAAAGACGCTGCTAATATGGACTGGAGCGTTATCATGAAGGCTTGTGATGTTGACGAACAGATAGCATTGTTTAATTCACTTCATGTTCAACTTTGTGATGCTCATGCTCCTGTTCGTCCAGTGCGAATACGTCATCCTCCAGCTCCGCAGTTGAACGAAGATCTTATAAGATTAATCTGCAGGAAGAATAATGCAAAGTCTAGTTACAAGTCAGATCCGAAGAATGACAGGATTCGGGAGAAGTATAGACTCCTGCGGAATCAATGCAACAAGATGTGTAGAGATTTACGACGCCATCACATCTATAAATCAGTACAAAACAAAGATCCATGTCGTACTTGGAACTTCTTAGAGTCTATTAGAGTTGGGAAAATTCGTTCATGTCCTATTCCAAATAATGTTGATTTAAATTTGCTTTATCAGCAGTTTTCTTCCGTTTCTTGCCTGAACAATATGGAAAAATCAGCAACACTTACTCAACTTTCATCGTTTCCCACTCCTGATTATTCTCGATTTGTGTTTAGGCAATTTGCAGATTGTGATGTTAGGAAACACATACCCTCCATCCATTCCGACGCTGTCGCAAGTGATGATGTCATTTTACTTTATTTTATAGGAAAAGGGTGGCAAGCGAGCACACATTCTACTTGATGGTAAGTGGTGGATATGGCCCATAGACATCGACATCTACCCTCGTTTGCGAATCAAAATGCAGATGCGTTGTCAGCCTTGAGGACTAGGATGGAATGCCTCTTTTCCAGTAAAAAGGGTCTCCGGTTCTCTACACTCACCATACGAAACACAGCAGCATTAAGCTGCTATTTGACGCTGGTATTCTGTGAGAGCGTGGTCCTTCCCCGGTTGAGCCGACCCATTCGTGCTACAACTATACAATTAATATAGGTACAGCATGGCTCTACCACGTAAAGAGTAGGTGTCAGTCGTAAAATGATCATTCCCTTGTTAGACTTTTTAACACCTATTATAACCTATATCTTAAACTTTTCCATATCCTCATCTTATTTCCTTCCCAATGGAAGGACGCCTAAATCATACCTTTACCTAAAAAAGCAAATCCTTAAAGTTTTTCTGAATATCGTCCTATTTAAATTCTTCCTTTCCTTTCCAAAGTTTTAGAACGCCTTGTCCAACAACAAATTAATTCCTTTTGTTTAAGAAATAGCATCCTTAGTACTCTCCAATCTGGCTTTAGATCTGGTCATAGTATGACTACGGCGTTGTTAAAAATTACCGACGACATTCGTCACGGTATGGAGAATCATCAAGTCACTATATTGGTGTTGCTGGATTTTAGCAATGCCTTCAATACTGTTGATCATGATATCCTGTTAGGGATTCTGCGTTCTCTTAACATATCTCCAACTGCAATTTCCTGGTTTCATAGTTATTTGCATGGGCGCCGGCAACGTATTCGTGTCCAAGATAGACTTTCTTCGTGGCTTGATACCGTAGCTGGCGTTCCACAAGGTGGTGTCTTATCTCCTCTTTTATTCGGAATCTTTATTAATACGATTACGTCCCAAATATCTTCTCTCTACCACTTGCATACAGATGACCTTCAAATACATTTACAAACAACCATCGAATATCTTCCCAAAGCTGTTGAATGTATCAACAAGGATCTGGCTTTTATTCTCGACTGGACACGATCTTACGGGTTGACGGTTAGTTAACCCTTCAAAATCGCAAGCTACAATTATTGGGAGTTCAAGAACTATTTCCAAAATTAAAAAAATGTCAACTTCAACCCGTTGTATTTAATGGTATCCTTATTCCATATAATGAAGTAGTTAAACATTTTTAGGTACCCTTTTGGATTCCAGTCTTTCTTGGACACCCCAAATTAATTCAGTGAGCCGAAAAATGTTTGCGGCTTATGCTTCACTCCGGAGGCTTAAATACCTTTTACCCATTTCCACCAAAATTTCGCTTGCATAATCTTTGCTACTCCCTATCCTCGACTATGCTGACATTTGTTACCCTGTTATCACCGAGGAGCAACTTAATAAACTTGAGCGACTCAAAAATCTCAGTATACGGTTCATATTTGGGCTTCGTAAATATGACCATGTCTCGAAATACAGCACTAAACTTAAGTGGCTCCCAATCCGTCTTCGTCGGAATACTCATATACTTTCTGCGCTCTACTGCATCTTATTTAATGTATCAAGTCCTCCCTATCTAAAAGAACGTTTTAAATTTCTTAGCTCTTGTCACGATTTTTCCTTACGGTCCAACCTTTCGCTCCAATGTCCTGTACACTCCTCGACTTTTTATGATAAACCTTTTGCTGTTCTTGGAGTAAGACTCTGGAACTCCTTACCCCAGTCCATTAAAAGTGCTCAATCTTTAAATGTGTTCAAGAAACAAATTAAGTAACACTATTTGTCTCTTTAACTCCTCTCTCTCCCTCCTCTTAGTTATGGTCACTAATATACCTTAAGTATGTTGTCATTTTATAGTATATAAGTTGTATTTTTTTGTCTAATTTAGTGCACCTTACCCGTTAATCTTATTTTTATTTTTATTAATTTCCTCTTCTGGGTTGTCTGGAAGAGATTGCTATGTAGCAATAAGACCGCCTTTTGTTTTTCCCTCATTGTTTGTTCATTTTTTGTTATATTTATGTTTTGTTGGTGTACAATAAAGAGTATTGTATTATATTGTAAAGTAATGGCGGTAAGGTTGTGCAATGCTCTAGCAACGTTTGAAAGGTTGATGGAACTTGTACTTACCGGGCTAATTGACGATGCCTGTCCGGTCTACTTAGATGACATCATCATCGTGGGCCGTAATTTTGAGGAACACCTTCAAAACCTGGAACGCGTGCATGAAAATTCAGAGTGCCAACCTCAAGTTGAGTCTGAAGAAATGTTCACTATTCAAACGGCAAGTCAACTTTTTGGGGTATGTAGTGTCGGAAGAAGGTGTCCGCACTTATCCGGAGAAAATTGCCGCTGTCCAGGATTGGCCGGTTTCAAAAAACAAGACGCAGGTTAGAGCATTTTTGGGATTGTGCTCCTATTATCGGCGATTTGTGAAGAACTTTGCAGATATAACCACACCTCTGCACAAGCTAACTGAGGAGAAGCGACATTTCTGCTGGGATGAAAGTTGCAATATCGCATTCCAGGAGCTCAAGGACCGTCTGTGCAAAACACCTATTTTGGGGTACCCTGATGCAAGCAAAGAATTTATAGTTGACACAGACGCAAGTGATATAGGACTTAGCGGTGTGTTGTATCAACGGAATGGTGATCTTCGATGGTCGTGATAGCGTACTTCAGCAAGTCGTTGTCAAAACCGGAAAGGATCTATTGTGTCACAAGACGTGAATTGCTAGCTGTGGTAAAGTCGTTGCAGCATTTTAGGTAATTTCACTTGCAAACTGGCCATGCTGCACTAAAATGGTTATTGCAGTTTAAAAATCCAGAAGGACAGGTTGCGAGGTGGATTGAACTACTGCAGGAATACGACTTTGAGATCGAACATCGCAACGGGAAATCTCATGGCAATGTAGATGGATTGTCAAGAAGACCTTGTCCTGAAGATTGCAAGCATTGTACCAGGCAAGAGTTTAAGGAAGTGGTATCTGTGAGGATGTTTAGGACTAACCACCTCAGCAACGAGTGGAAGGACAGATTACTGTGCGTGTTGCACAGCAGGAAGATCCGGACATCAAGCCAATTCTGTAATGGATGACGGCCAGTGCTCCCAAGCCCAAGTGGAGTGACGTCTCAGCGATGAGTTCGACCACGAAAAGCTATTGGGCCCAATAGGACAGCTTGCTGCTTCAGAATGGAGTTGTGTGCCGTAAATGGGAAAATGGTCGGGGGACAGTTGTCATTTGCAAATGGTTGTCCCTAAAGCTAAGGTACCGTATGTTCTACAGCTGTACCATAATGATTGTTCACGATGCCATCTGGGAGTTAAACGAACTCTACTGAAGATCCGAGAACGGTTTTACTGGGTCCACTGTCCAAACAATGTCGAGGACTGGTGTTGCAAATGTACAAGCTGTGCGGATGTAAAGGGACCTCAGAATCGTAGTAGAAGTGCATTGAAGTTGTACAATGTTGGTGCACCATGGGAGAGAATAGCCATTGACGTGGCAGGGCCGTTTCCGGAGAGTAAAAGCGGTAACAAGTATTTCATGGTTGTGGTGGATTACTTCACTAAGTGGCCAGAAGTCTTCCCCATTCCAAATTCCTTTTCTTCAACAGTTGCAGATAAACTAGTTCATGAAGTCTTCTGTCGTTTTGGAGTACCTTTAGAGATTCCCAGCGATCAAGGAAGGAACTTTGAGTCTCAAATATTCCAGGAAAATTGCCGAGTTATGGGTACTCACAAAACAAGAACGACTTCTTACAACCCGACATTCTTGATATCTAGTTTAGTTTAGTTTGCGACGGGCTGTTTTCTGCAACTCCACGTCTATGCGCGTATTTTGCGTGTGGGCAGGAATAATGTGATTATTCGAGCCATGAGATCTCCCCGAAGAAGCCAACAGTCCCTTGATGTAGCATGCAACTTCGGGGAGTAATCCCGGCGTGCCGAGATGTTAAGCCTTGTACGTAGCGACCTCCGGACATTTCAGTAGCACGTGGGCCGCCGTTTCTTCCTCCCCCATACATGCCCTGCACAGGGGACTATCTGTAACACCTATAGTAAATAAATGTTTGTTAAACGTGCCGTGTCCTGTGATAGCACTTGTTACTATCCTGATCTGCGGCTTGTTTAGTCTCATTAAAACTTTGGTTAAGCGACTGTTTATTTCAGGTAGGGCCTTCCTAGCTTGTCTACAGTCTTCTAGATTTTTCCAAAGCTGAGCGTGTTGATTAGTGAAGTGTCTACTTACCAGTGAACGAACGTTACCATAGGGGATTGGTATGATTGGTTCCGGCCCTATAATGGCCAGAGCCGATCCTCTTCTGGCCAGTTCGTCCGCTGCATCGTTGCCTCTGGATCCCCTGTGTCCATTTATCCATTGCAGAGTCACATTGTTGTTTTTACATACCTCATTTAATCGTTGATGGCATTCATATATTAGTCCCGAGTTCACCCCATTGCAACTCAGAGCTTGTAGTACCGCCCTACTGTCGGTCAGTATTCTGATGGGGAAGTCATTAACCTTCCTAGCATCTGTTGCTATGGCCGCTTGAATGATACCCATACACTCCGCCTGAAAGACCGTGTTACAGGTACCCAGCGGTGTGCATATGTGAATATTGAGGTGTTCAGAGAAAGCTCCAGAACCTACATCTTCATTTGTTTTAGAACCATCGGTGAAAACTCTAAGCTCTTTTGGGCTTAATCCTTCCGGCTGGCTGTTTTCATTTAATTGTATCTTGTATTTCTTATCGAAAGCAAATTGTTTAGGAATCCTATCGTATTTGGCTTGTAGGATAGGAATTTCTGAGTGAATTCTATCAATTATGCCTGTATGAGGGACACTATTCTTACTCCAAAGATTTAGGGTCTTGAGTCTGATGGCAGCTAAAGTCGCTTCTTGTTATATATGTAGATGAAGCGGAGTTAGCTCCAGCATCGCTTCCAAGGCTGCTGTTGGCGTAGTTCTTATGCAGCCTGTGGCAGCCATACATGCCAGTCTCTGGTAGCGCTGAAGTTTCTTAATTGTGGTGGCTTCATTTGTCTTGGTCCACCATACCAGAGCGCCGTATGTGATCATGGGCCGAATTACAGTTTTGTAAAGCCACATTATGATTTTTGGCGTCAGTCCCCATCTTTTGCCAATCATGTTTCTGCATTGCCAGAAAGTTATACTAGTTTTGTTGATTTTGTTTTCTAAGTGTTTATTCCAGTTAAGTTTGCTGTCCAAGGTAAGACCTAAATATTTTACCTCAGAGGATAGCTGGAGTTTTGTGCTGAAAAGACTTGGAAGATGATAGTTATTCAGCATTAGTTTTTGTGTGAACATTACTAAAACCGTTTTATTTGGATTGACGGTTAAGTCGTATTCCCTGCACCATCTCTCCACTATACAAAGAGTCGCTTGGGTCAGGTCGCACACTATGCTTGTTGTCTTTCCAGAGACCAGTATTGTCAGGTCATCAGCATAACCTACTGTATAAAAGTGATTAGTATTTAATTTGCTGATGAGTTCATTAATGACCATATTCCACAGGAGAGGTGAGAGAACCCCACCCTGCGGACAGCCTTTCTTAATTGGGATTGGTTGAGGTTCACCAGCAATCTTTATTATTCGTGAACTGAGCATGAAAACTATCCAGTCGATCAGTGTCTCTCCAACGTCTTTAGGAGAAAGGATGTGAGGCTAATGAGCCTGTGGGATTTAGGGTCAGTGTAATCGCTCTTACCTGGTTTGGGTATAAATGTGACTTTCACTTCCCTCCATCCCCTAGGAACATATTTAAGAGCCAGACAGGCTCTCATTATAGCAAAAAGTCTGACTATTAGGGCTTTACCCCCCACTGTAGGAGTGCCGGGAATATGCCGTCAGGTCCTGGCGCCTTATAGGGGAGGAAACTGTGAATGACCCAATGGATTTTGTCCATTGTTACCATTCTCTGTGCTAAATTCCAGTCTTCTACTGTTGGTGTCAGTATGTCGTCATGCCGGTTTGCCTCCTGGGTTACGCAGCAACCTGGGAAGTGCGTTTCAATTAGGATGCGTTGGGCTTCATCCGGCGATGTTGAGTAGCTACCGTCGGTTTTCTTTAGAGACATGGATCCCGACGTGTTCTGTTTAGCTAGCTATAAGCTATATTCCTTATCCTATTTGCTTGTTCGCAGGTTTCTATGTTGCCACAGAATTTACGCCACCCAGTCGAGCGTCGATACCTGATACATTTTTTGTATTCAGACTTAGCTTTCTTATATAGTAGCCAGTCTTCATCCATTGAGGTATTCATGGCCCTATTTAAGGCTTTTCTTACCTTCTTACGTTTCCTATCGAGTTCTTCACCCCACCACTGTTGCTTTACCTCGGCATGCCTTGGTGGAGTGATTTCTGGACATGATTCATGGTAGATATCTATCATGGCCTTAGTAACAGCTGCTACCTGTACTTCTAGGAGCGACTGATCTGCTCTTAGTAATTAAAATAAATTGTTTTTTTAAAAAAATTAAAATTAAATATATATAAATATAAATAAAAAAATATATATATAAATTAAAATTAAATTAAAAAAATTAAAAAAATTAAAATTAATTAAAGTAAATTGCTTAAGTATTTATCCCCTCAAAACCCGCGAGCGAAGACGTCAGCCTATTTAGGTATTTTGTTTTATCCGTCCTGCGGAGATTTCTCCATGGTGGTGTAGAGGGGATATCGACCTGTAGTGCGAAGCAGATCCATCTATGGTCTGAGCATGAGGCCTCTTTCGACACATGCCATCCCGTAATCAGTTTGGCTGCTCCTTCTGTTGCAAGTGTGAGGTCGATTATAGTGCGACAGCGTTTGTTTATGAAAGTAGGTTCAGAACCTATGTTTAAAATGGTTAGGTTAGTACTAAATAAATATTCAACTAAAACCTTACCTCGTTCATTTGGTTTTTCCATTCCCCAAAGGCGATGATGTGCGTTGGAGCCCGTTCCGATCACAACCTCTAGTCCGGTCCTCTCGCAGAAGTTCACCAGCCTGCCGAGGTCATGAGGGGGAGGAGTGTCTTCCTCCGGCATGTAGACCGAGGTGACGACTAATCTTCTTTCCTGTGTGTATTGTATTGCTACGGCATACATGTCTCTAGAACAGAAATCTCTTAATGGTTGTGCACAGATATCTTTGGTAGTGTAAATACACGCTCTAGGCTTGTCGTGTTCAGAGCTGTAGAATAGCTTACCTTTTAGGTTGTTTAGGGCTTTAATTTTACCAGCCCCAACCCACGGCTCCTGGATTAAGGCTATGGTAGTCCTTTGAACCTCCAACCACTTGCGTAATTGAGCCGACGAAGTTTCGCTGTGGTGGAGGTTGGCCTGCACTAAGCTAGTTTTGGACGAAAGGCACGCCATCATTGATCGCGTCCTCCCCGTCCCCGCCCAAAAATAGGCCTGCCAGAAGATCTCGGGTCTCATCGTCAGCCACCGAGTCGGAAGTGGTCGGCAAAATACAGTCCTCTTCGTCACTCAGTGAGCTGCCGCTGAGCCCGATCTCCACTGGGGGCTTCGGTTCAGTTGTGCAGGCCGTTTTTTCACTGGACTTGGCCTCCAGTGATTCCGCTGTACCGGTAACCGTGGCTCCGGTATCCATAACCTCCGGGTTGTTTTCTACCTCTTTACCTACCTCGGTGGAGCGTCAAAGAATTTACCTCCACGACCCTGGAATTTTACGTATACCGCCCCGCATACACATGCGAGACGGCGTTCGGCCTTCATCAGGGTCGGGATATGATCCTTCGGCACCGAAACAACGAGGAACCACCCGTCCGTCTGCTTATCAGCCTTGAGTAACAGCCAGTCCCTGATGTTAACCCGGCGGTTCTGGTACGCCAGCACGCGACCAATGTCGCGTGAGTCTTTCCAAGCTCCTTGGGCATCAGGGATAAGGATACCACATTTGACTCTTTGTGGTATCTCTGACTGTTTCTTTATTGTCAGCAAGGTGTTGGGTTTAAGATCGAGGGTAGCAATATTCCCCTTCAACCAGTCCAGAGCCTTCTGATCGTCGCACCACAGTTTCAGGACACCCTCCGTATAAACGAGTTTGCCCCTAAAAACTGGTCCTGACGCATCAGGGTCCTGGCTACTCCAGGCCTCGCTGATCATCTTCCTTTGCATAGCTACGAGGATGTCGTCTGCTACTTCCTTCGTAATGTGACCTGAACGCGCACACGTTAAGGCTACACCCAAATCTGCTCTAGCAGCGGAAGCGTAGCTCGTTCTTGCAGCCTTTGGTTGCTGTTCGAGTCACACTTTTTTGTGTTCCCCTCTAGGCGAGGTGGACTCTTCCAGCATCCTTTTGGCTGCTCTTTCCTTCTTGCCAGGACGCTTGGCCGCTCGCTGCTTCCTGGCGGATATCCTAGAGCTGGTTCCCGCGGCCGCGACTTCCACTTGGGCTGGATTTTTATCCTTCCCAACTTCAGTGGATTTTTATCCACCCCAGTCGCAGTAGCTTGCTCAGCCTCCTTGGTTTTAGTTTCGGAAGCAGCCAATGCGGCTCGTTCTCTTCGGCCTTTTTCCCGCTGCTTCTTGTTCTTCTTTTTGGCCTTTCCACTACTGCCTGCAGGGATAGACCCTCTTGATGGTCCGTCAGGTCGGCAAGTCACCTTTTTGGGTGCCTTGCCTTTCCCCTTACGGCTCACCACTTGCCAGGCAGCAGAGAAAAGGTCGTCAGTTCGTAGTGGCTCCGCAGTTTTGTTACTCGCGGGCTCTTGTTCTTTTTTCTCGTCCAGCTCCTTGGAACTGGTTTTGGAAACGTTCAGCGAGGTAGTTGTCCTTTTGGTGGGGGCACCTACGCTGGACGGTAGTGTCCGTGGAACCGTCGGTTTAGTGACGGTTCCCCCTTGTTCTTTGGTGTCTCTGGTAAGCACCTCTGACACCTCTCCCTCTTTCTTATTGGGCCTTAAATTGTCCATAATTTTTTGTTCTTTAAAATTCATCCCCCTGGCTTCCCACCCTCCATGGAACCCGCACCTTTGGGAACGCCCTACTTAAAAAAAAAAAGAATTTCAGGCGTTAGGATTACCGGGAGAATATAGGGACGCGAAGTTGGCTCACAGCGCGACATCGGGAGCTCGATCCAGCTGGTAGATGAGGCTGACAAGGCCCATCCCCACCACCCGAATAAACTGTCACTTGCTCCGTCAGCATGGCCTTTACCACCACCCAGCCCCCTTTTAAGGAAAACTAGGAAGCCCCCACATCCCTCGCCTGCGACCCTCTGACGGGGCGCTTGGCCATTTCCCTATCTGTGGCTAGCAGATAGGGCCACCGTTTAGCTTGAAATCCGGACCAAAGAGGGCGTGTTTCCTCTCGCCACTCTATACCCAGCGACGATCGGCTCAACCCTCCAGGACACCTTCATCCCCGCGGACGGCGCTCGACTGCGCAGGTCCTAGCGCAGGTGGGTGTGTTAGTCCACCGGATACACCTACTCTCTCCGGCGGAACCGTCCCCTCCTCCTTTCTCATCCGGGCTTGGGACCGGCAATGGCGGAGTTGACATTTATGAGAATTCTTGACATTTATGAGCACGTCAGACAATTGGGCC
The DNA here is from genome assembly GCA_036936625.1 of Parnassius smintheus behrii. Classification (NCBI taxonomy): domain Eukaryota; kingdom Metazoa; phylum Arthropoda; class Insecta; order Lepidoptera; family Papilionidae; genus Parnassius; species Parnassius smintheus. The sequence goes on along the minus strand of JAUPFT010000009.1, from coordinate 26,575,511 downwards.
AGCAAATGTCTGAAAAGATGAAAACCCGGTATGATCGCAAAATGAACAGCAAAGGGAAATCTCCTACGCTTCAAGCTAAATGGGACGGCCCGTACTGGATTGTGACCAAGATCAACGACGTAACCTACCGGATACAGAAAGATGCAAGAGGTACTCCTAAGATCGTTCATGTGGATCGACTGGCGCGTTATTATGGGACCGATAATGCTCGGGACGAGCATGTCTTAGGAGGGGGCAGTGTTGCGCACCACAGTTGATGGCATTAGCAACATCTGGTATCAAGTATCAAAAATAGGAGTGTCAAGATCTTTAGGAACTTGATACCAGATGGCGCTAGTGCCATCAACTGTGGCGCGCAACAGTATGTAAATAACTGTAGCTCAATCAAACCCAAATTGTATACTTTCATACCATTATACCATTGCTGATATGTCATGCAATCTATGTAGCAGTAGTATGCCTTTTGTGTGATTTGTTAAACACGTCCACCAAACATTAATCACTGATGTCAAGTTAAGATATCTTAGATGTTGCAGCTTAATTTTTGCTACCATTATCTCTACGTATTATCCAGTCTGTGTTTTGATTAATTAAAAGAATATTAAAAAACAGCCTTAACAATAATTTTAGTAGTTAATTATTGAATTTATTTAATAGATATTTATCCATATTATCATATCACGGGATGACAATATCCATATTATCTTCCCGTGAGTTTCGTAAGAGGCGACGTCGGAGAGAAACTGAAACAGGAAATGGACAGCAGCAACATGATGATAACAACCGAATATATTACGTAACTGCGGTTGCGAACCTGCGCGCTAACCTTGCTTACGATGGAAAAATCAACCTACGGGAAGGCCTCTCTTCAGCAACCAGTTTCATTAAATTAAACTATTATCCTGCCTTTTACTTCTCAATTATTTTTTCAACTAAACAATAACAACATTTTATGAACTGCGTTATACTCTTTATCAAACACAATGCGTAAGTCTGTTTGCCAGTTTTAATAACGGACGCTATGAAGGAGCGGAAATGATTGTCAATTTAATGTTTATTCATAAATGGTTGTCAATTTGATGTTTATACGCGGTAGAGCCATGCTACAGCTATATTAGTAGTACAGTTATAGCACGAATGCGTCGACTCGACCTGGGAAGGATCGTGCTCTCACAGATTGTGTTTCTTATGGTGAGTGTAGAGAACAGGAGATCACTTTTACTGGAAACGAGGCCTTCCATTTTAGTTCTCACGGGTGACAACGCATCTGCGTTTTGATTCGTAGTCGATGATAGAAGTAGATGTCTATGGGCGACACCATCAAGAGGAATGTGTCTTTTTATAGGATAAGGGGACAAACGAGCGCACAGTGCACCTCATGGTAAATGGTTGCTGTGGCCCATAGACATCTACATCTATCCTCGATTACGAATCAAAATGCAGATGCGTTGTGACCCGTGAGGACTAAGATGGAATGCCTCGTTTCCAGTAAAAAGGTTCTCCGGTTCTCTACACACCATACGAAACACAGCAGCATAAAGGTACTATTTTACGCTGGTATTCTGTGACACTTGTGACATGTGCTCGTTTGTCATTATTATCCTATAAAACAAATCAAAGGTTTTTGATAATGGATACAGAAATTACAGCCGTGTTTTGATTTATGTGTAATTGAAAAAGCATGTAATGGATTAGAATTAAAGGTACAAAAATCTATCACTCAATGTCACACTGTGTGTCGGTAAAATGAAGAAAATGAGTCAATATTCAATAAGTACAATAAATTATTATATATGTTGTTTGTCATTATTATATAAATGGATAAAAGTAATTAATCATGTTTTGAAACTAAGTATAATATTCGTTACATTATACAGTAACCCTTTTTCTATATAAATTTTAATCTTAAGTTCAAATATACAAATAATGATATACCGTTATTGCAGTTCTAGAAAATTACGAGTAAATGAGACTTCTACTTTTATTTGAAATAATACTATATTGAATGTGATTTACGGGCAACAACGTTTTTATACCCTGAGAATTTGGTGTGAATTGTAAAATACGTGGGATTTTGTATTTGTACATAAAATGACATACGGGAAAGCCTTTACACGGCCCACAAGGGAGTAAAGATCTAAATAGGGAAGACTCTGCGGAATAAAACAAGAGTGGATCCCGTCAAGATTAATTATAGTGGACTTCATTTGTGGTTAGCACTACACAAATGAAGCCTATATCACGCTACAAGGGTTTCTGAACTACCCCGGTATACAAATAACAAAATCTGTACTAGTACTCAGAGCGTTGGCTGCGAGTATTAGTTAAAGTAGAGTTGTTCAAGGCTATTATCAATAGCATGCTACAGACTATAAACTATAATTTTTTAGCACCACATATTAAATATTGTGCGGATTTGTCTAACATGTGGCCTTCAAACCGTAATCATCTTTATACCAAAATCATACTTATCGAAACTTTGATATTGTCAAAATCGGACCCATTACAATAACTTCCCACTGTGAAGTTAAAAAAAAAATCTCCCATTACCACCCCATCTAGATGTTGTTGGAAGAGTTAACACCTTAGGGATCTTTGAGAAACTAGCTTACTCCTTTTTATAAGGCCGGCAAAGGACCTGCAATTTCCCTGGTGTTGCAGTTATTTATAGTTAGCGGTCGACACTTACCATCAGGTTGGCCACATGCTTGTTTGTCAACACTATCTGTATCTAAAATCACTTACAGGCAGAAATTACACCCACCCTATTTCTTACTTATAACGGGTGGACAAGTCCAATCCTTCAAGACTGCCGAGGCGTCGAGAACAGATGTCATCTCTGACGTATACGCTAACTCCAGCCCGAGGCACAAAAGAGTGTTACGGTTTATATGCCGGGTAGGAGAGATGCGAAGCATCAGCCGGAGAGGACACCTGCGTCTCGGTCGGAAAGAGCAAAGCCGACCTCGCCGTCTCGAGATGATAGTGGAAAGCGTTTAGGTTAGAATGAAGTCCCCTGATATTGCAGAAATTTACGGATAGCGTGGCAGGGGTCGCCTTGGTCTTTTTGCTCAATTTGCCCCGAGCAGTTGTTGTCTTCAGTGGAATTTTGCCCCCTCCCAGAATATGCTGGGCAGCCTGAGCACCCACGCTCAGGAGTGGATTAACTTGGTCGTGGATGCTCAGCGAGGGATTCGCCAGGGGTGCTGGTAACCTCCTGGGGTAGATCTTTACTTAATTCCGCTACCATGTCAAAGGGGGGGGGGGAATTGGGCCTTCGGCCACCTACACTCACTAGACGAAACGCGGAAGCTGAGCTCCAACTTCACGCCGGTATTCTGTGAGGTCGTGGTACCACTCTGGTTTGAGCCGGCCCATAAGTGCAACAGCAAAGCTGCCGCGTGGCTCTACTGCTGTTATACATGTGTAGTTACTACTGTATAGAATGGTGTACCTAAAACACAGGAAAAAATTAGTGGTGTTAGTTTAAAACATAGCAACATATAAATAAATTTTAATGTTAAACGATCATGTCAATAAGTAGTATGTTAATTGTATACTGCAACTATACATATTTATATCACATTAATATTAGCCACGCTGCTTTCAAACATTAAAATGTAGGTTGGTATGGTTTTATTAGATATAATATGTTACGGCTAATGTTATTGTAAATACGCAGTGCCATGACAGTAAAGTCATAGACCCTGAGCCGGAAAAGGTCCTTTCCCGAGAGGTTTGTGAGCACAGGATAATCTTAATATTTTTATAACAATATTTAATAAAATTTATAAGTTTTATCTTTAATCAATTTGACTTACCTACATACTAGTTAAACGAAAAATGTATCAAATTTCCTAGTATTTGTTAGAAAACATATCATCCAGTCAGTTTTAGAACTTAATAGGAAAGTAGGTAATAAAATCCTCGCCATTTTAATGAAGCGCTGTAGCTGGAAGAAATGAAGTATTCTTGTTAGTTCATTTTTTCGCCGCAAGACTTCTGTTGTGGTTTAAGTTCGCTTTAAGTTTTGTAAGTATAAGAAAGACTTCACTAAAAGCCCCCTTTAAAAGGCAGTAACAGGATATATTTCTTAGACAAATGTTATGACACTGTTTCTAAGTCTGTCTTATTCTCTATTGCTTCAAAAGGTATGTTGTAAACCATGTTGGTTATTCACAAATAGTTGTCCTAGTTGAAGACTATGACGATTGGAAACATATTTTGAAAGACAAAAAGACACGAGACATGGGGAGGTTATTTGCATTCATGTTTTGTATATCAACAACGGCAGTTACATGAAACACTAGATGATGTGCGAGACTCTATAATCAAGAAAGAAAAATCTATTTGGGCCAAGATCTCACTAGACTACTTTATGTTACTCTGACACTTTCAACCAGTAATTTTGCTTTTCGTGACTATAAAGAAAAGGCATACGGCAACGATTCAAATTCAAAAGGATTTTTTTGAGTATTGTTGGGGCTTTAGCCAAATAAGATCCTATTTTACAAGAACTATTAAGCTAATCAAAGGGACTGACTAAAACTTAAGTCCAAAAATATAAAATGAGCTCATTACTGTTCTGATTCAAAATAGATCAATTGTGTGAACTATACAAAGTAGATCAATAGTGTAAAAGATAAAATTGGAACTGTAAAGGCGCTTGTAATAAATTAAAGAGTTATTTTAGGATTTCCTAAGGTTATGGATCAATATACCTTAGATTATAATATCTTTAAATGGAAAATTATTTATCTAAATGAATGCCGTGAAGAAGGTTATGATGGTGCTAATAACATTAAATGCACTTATGGCGGAGTTCAGAAACTCATAAGAGATATCGAGCCGAATGAGATATATTATCTCCATTGTTGCTCATAATTTAAATTTGATCCTTCATGAATTCATAATTCATTCATTAAAATAGGTTATAGTAATGCAAAAATATTTTGAAAGTGTGCATACACAAATTCATCAATCATTTTTGTGGGTATAGTATTAAGATATTGAATTTATCAAGCTTTATATCTAATAGTCGTAAGAGTCTGGAGAACTTGCAAAGGCAGTAACATTAAACATTAAATCCATAGATGGGCAGGCGGCAGACGTTTCGATGACATTTTTGCTTTTTTCATTTTACATACAGACGCTACGTGACGCAATGATGTTTGACGAGGGCAATGCGCAGCGCGCCGCCGGGAGACAAATCGCGACATCGCGAGGAGTATCATGAAGTCGATATTCGCGCACCGCTCTTGCACGCTACCCCTATCGACAAGGCACCGCTGCGTCAAGATGCGTTGCGCTGCGTCATGATGCGCCGCACTACGCTGTGAGGCACCTGGAGCCGCAGCGCGGCGTAGCTCGACAGCGTGGGGCATTTTCGAATTATCTCAATAAAATGTGTACCTTTTTGTGTAATAAATAAAGTTATATTTTGTATTATCATCTTAAAAATTGCGCGCCGCGTCTCGTTCAGTTCGGGTCAGTTCACACCGAGACGTGACCCAAACATCTCGGTGTGAACTGATCCTAAGTGTTTGGTGATGAGAGAAATGAAGCTATTTTATTGTGGAAGAAAATTCAAAACTACAACTTGATCAAATATGCGAGAGTGAACGTATCCAAAGATCGTAAAAGTGTCTTTAAAGTGAACATATTCTGTCGTGTATAAGACGTCATCGTTAACTAACTTACATCGCGTTTCTTTGTAATGAATTAAATTGTTTCTAATTTAAGTGTTTGTGCAACCTACCACTGTACAGAAAATAATATCGAATTATTGGAAAAGACTTATTTGTAGATTTATATAAAAATACTTATTGTCGATCCCGTTTTCCAGGGAAATTCTCAGTTTCCGATCGACTCTTAGACACGAAATATAAACGGATCTTCTATAAAAGAAGTTATAATTATGACTAAAGAATAATTTTATTTATTTAAGCTTTCCTGAAGTGTGCACTGCACATCTGTTATTATAACCATTCTTGTAACTTCGGCTAGTGCCCAGCCATCATTTTCAGTGTTTAAATTGATAAAAATTTAAATAAATCTATTTATATGGATTGTATCGCGTTTAATTATTTTTAATTTTTGACGTTTCTGGTGCTTTACAACACTCATTTCTACAGGTCGCGGGAGGGACTGAGATGTTTGACGTCCCAGTGCCATTGCTAGCCCGGCTACCTTCAGTTTTTGAATATTAATTATTGGTCCGAAACAGAAAGATTTATAAAAACCAGCGTGAAAGAACATGTAGCTGACATGTAGCACCGACGCTCCGGGAAGTCTGTAGTTTGTGAACATGTTTAAGGTCGTCCCCACCATTACATGAGATTTGATAAACCACAAATCCTCGCAAAATAACACCGATTCCTACCAATGATGATGACGCGAGGCTATTGAATTTAAAAAACACCCTAATTTTAATAGAAAAGATGGATGTGTATGGCAGCACACATCCATCTTGCTTGGGATCCTATAATTAAAAAGTTAAATCCAAACCCAAGCATACCACTGCATGCCTTTAAGATACTGTTCTGCGTAGATTGGACCAAAAATTAATAATCAAAAACTGAAGGTAACCGTCCCTCTAGTGACCATGGGTGTTGTTGGGTGTCTTTCTACGTATTTGTTATTACTGCTTATTTCTAGAGGCACAGTTATAAAAATTTAAGAGTAAAACTGGATTAGAAAAATTTATTCAGTCGCTTTCAGTACAACTAATTGAGCTGTCGTTATTTAGATTAATTATTTAGATTAATTATTATTTGTTTTTCAATAATGCAGTCAAAATTAATGCTCTTTAAAAGTCATCTATAATAAAAAAAATGTTTTTTCTACAACTTTTGCCAAATGATCCTTTGTGACATGGGCACATGCTTCAAAGATTACATATAGGAGAAACAGTCCAAAAAGTTAAAGCCGAGTCACAAAATAAGAAGAAAAACACAAAATCACAAAATTACGCGCAGTAAGTTTATTATATAACGCGTTTTGAATAGTATGAATAAATAAGTTAGTTTTTCTTTCTCTCGCGGCTCTACCCATAGCTCTCACCACACTACAAAAGGTTAGCTGGCAGAGAATGCCTTTTCGGCATTAAGTTCGCCTTTGTACCAAATTGTTTTGTTTGAGTGCAATAAAGAATTTTCTATCTATCTATCTATCTAAGTTTGCGTAATGGCGGGATATTGAAATTACGTAGAGGTTTATTCAGCGCGGCCCTGTATATGAGTTTTTTGCCTACACAAATTTACGTTGACAAATTAAAAAAAATAAACTGGTTTTATCCATGATTCATGTAATTTAAAGAATTTTAAAAGAAAAAATTAAATTAAACAAATAATACATTAAAAAATTAAAGATTCGATTATTTAAATATTTTTACCGATCATTTGAATATTTTTGCCGATTATTCGCATAACAATGAATTTTAATCATGCAATCACTACGGTAATGTACATAGCGACATATCATTGAAACGACGTCAAGCAAAAAAAGTTTTTACTGGATATTTTTTAATATTTTGCTGTGTTTGAAAAATTCAAATTTAAATTAGTGATAAAAAACTATACACGTTGTAATGAAATAAAGATAACTTCATAGTTCTTCGGATTTACGTAAAAGGTTATATTAAATAGTCTGAGTACGCTTGTGCAAAGTTATTGCGGAATGATTAATGTGAAACGTCAAAAGGTATTTCTTATATTTGGTTGACTATAAATGTGATAAAATCCGTATAAATAGTTTTATTCAATGTGTAGTGTTCGCGTAAATTTAAGAAATCATTGATAAATAATTATTTAATAAATACTATGGGACACAAAAAGTTACGCATTTATACGAGACCTTTTTTTAATGGAAACGAGGCACTCCACCTCAGTCCTCAGGGCTGGCAACGCAACTGCATTTGGATTTTAATTGAATATAAATGTAGATGTCTATGGGCCACAGCATCCACTTACCATCAGGTGGACTGTGTGCTCGTTTGTCACCCTTATTCTATTAAAAAGAGGCAACTTGCTATTCTCTATCCATCAAATACTAGGACCCGGACAGAAATCCCGGAAAGGGAAGGTTAAACAATAAATATTTGGTACTAAAATAAAAGTTTAGATTTCAGTACAATACGCTCTTTTAATTAAAATTTATAATAAATAAAAAATTGACATGGAATGCACATATCACAGAAGTTAGTCGGAAAATCAATTATACTTTACATTCTTTAAAATGTCTTCAAAGTTTTTTGCCTTTATCAACGAAGATTTCTCTTGTCCAAACACTTATTTTTCCGATTCTTGATTATGCTGATGTCTGTTATTTGGATGCGACTGAGGAGCAATTAAACAAGCTTGAGCGCTTGCAAAACTTATGTATCCGTTACATTTTTGGGCTAAAAAAGTATGACCACGTCTCTTCCTATCGCAAACAGCTCAAGTGGCTCCCAATCCGACTTCGCAGGAATACCCGAATCCTATGCCTCCTTTTTAAAATACTCTACGATCCAACATCACCACCATATCTACGTGATCGATTCCGCTTTGCTCGTTCTCCCGATGCAGTTTGCAGATCACATTTAAAAACCCTCCTAAATTTCCCTTCCTTCAGAACTAAGTACTATTCTCATTCTTTTACAGTACATGCAGTTAGGTTATAGAATTCTCTTCCCACTGCAATTCGTGAGGCTCAAACAGTTTCAGTGTTTAAAAGGCGAGTTAAAGAGCACTATCTTTCTTTGTCGTCCCAATGATCCAATGTATGACTTGTAAATATATGTGTATCTACTTGTATTTCATTTTATATATGTATATAGCATAGTATTTAGGTATATGCATGTTTGTATGTATGAATGTATGTATATGTTTTTATTATCTTTATTTTATATTAAGTTTATTATAAAATTTATTATGAGGGTGCACACTAAATCTGCTTCTCTTTGAATCTGTCCAGTATCAGGCCTGCTGGAAGAAATTTCATTATGAAATAAGAAGAGCCTTTGTACAAAATTTCTTTTTATTTTTCATTGTAAAATACTTCGTGTGTACATGAATTGTTAAATAAATAAATAAAAGTTACTAGAAAATCAACTAAAAATAATAGAGTTTTATGCACCTCCTTTATTAAGAAACTAAAATAAAAACACTTTAACGTTATCCAATATTTGCTTTTTTATATTGGGTTGGAGATCCGATTCCCTTTCCCTTTTCCCTTCCCTTCCGAATTATTCCCTTCCGATTAATTTGCCACAGGCCTCTAACGGTGTAGTTACGACACTGTAAATACGTTAGTTATAATTAGTGTAATTACGGTTATAGTATAATAAAATCCGTAATAAAGTATAAGAAATTTTGAAAATTAAATTATTATATAAATAAATAAATAAAAACCTTAAGAGTGCCAAATACTGTATAATATTGGTAATCAAATGCTATACGATTCTGAAAGCGGTTGATGCACAAAAAATTAAAAGTTAAAGTTACAGTCGATATAGGTCCCACTGCTAGAAACAGGCCTCCTCTCATTCCTGAGAGGGTTTTAGGGCAACGAAATGTACGCCGCACTGCCCCAATGCGTGTTGGCAAACTTAACATGTCTTTGAAATATTTTGTTTTATTATTTCTCAGAAATGCTGGTTTCCTCACGATATTTTCCTTCAACGCAGAGCACGTGAAAAATCAGCACGTAAAAATGCAATTAACAATTTCTGTTGTGTGTTGTAACGTCTGCCATATTAGATTAAAATTAGCGGCGTTTAAGAAATCGTACATTGTCACAAGAATAAAACACGAGTGCCAAATTTTAGAGCGCGAAAGTTTCAGTGGAAATGCGTGAAATATTGATTGCGAAATTCCGGGACATACATACGAGTGAAGTAAAGTAAAAGCTTTTTAATAGTAGGAGAAGACATACTATTGGCTATTGTTAACCTGCTCATCTGAAGTGTAAGATCTGGCTTATACAATGACGAACTAAATCGTGGTTATTTAAGACCAATTCATAAAAAGGTTAAGCGGGATGATTGTTCCAACTACCGCCATATCACATTACTTTTTCCATAGACAAATTAGTTAATAAAAATATGTTTGTGAACAAGTGCACAAATTCTATAGGAACGTCGTTTACCAGATATTAATGACGTAAATTACGGGAAAAGGCGTAACGCAGCTCCCTATCGAAGCTTACTGGTAATGTAAATGAACAATTGAATAAAAAAATATTGAACTTACTTTATTTATTGATTTTTTATTGCATTTGATACTTCAGAACATTAAAACTAATAAATAAGTTAGATCACTGAACGAAGCCCACTGCTGAGATGATTCAAAAACTACTTTAAATTCAGTAAGTGAACCCTTAGAAGCACGGTAGGTATCACCCGAGGATCAGTTATGTGGCCCTTACACTTATGTTAATGATATGAGCACGCGCATTAATTACTGCAAATGCTATTAGTTTAGAGATAACACATACCTTTTAGCAACGGATAAAGATCTACAAAAAATCTCTGATACTTATGCAGGCTGATAGATTCTCCATTAAGATTGTACCATGATGCCGTTTTAGTACTAAATACTGAAAGAAATCTAGTAATTATCAAATCTCCGCATATCAAGCGCCACCCATCCAAAAACATAGTTGCACAAAATCAGAATTGCTTGCACGGCTTGATTCCTACTTGTACTTGTGATTGCCCTCTCATTGAAATTGTGGGCGCCCAGACATATCTTAATAGTAGGTACTAGTAGAATATTATCATATAGAACTCTTAAGAACCGCATAGCCTTCAAAGTTGTTGTTGTGTAATGCTTTATAACTCATAAACTGAATATTGTATACAATACGGGCTCAGTAATGCACTTATAAATCATATTTCAGTCAAACATATATCGCACTGTGAGAATAATAGTGACACTAAACGAAATTAGGCCATTTTTAAATATAAGCGCCATCTATTTGCTGAAGTAGCAAGCTTCCGAATACAAAGACCCGTTTTCTTGTAGTTAACCTAATACTGACTAGATGGCGTACTGACGTTATGGTATTTTAGGGGACCGACTTGCCCAAGAGAGAGTATGAGTGACATTTTCTCAGTAGTGTTGGAGTCAAAAGACCACAGAGTACGTTATATATACCTGGAATAGAGTTGCTAGTCGATTCCGTGGTACAGAGACATCTATAGTGGAGTTGTCGAACTAAACGGACGATATATCTATCTATATATTCTATATATAGTACAGCCCCATCCCTGGTGTACTAATTATTTTTAAGGAATTTTACAAGATCACATAATTCTGCAGTTAGTTGCAGAATTATGTAATCAAAAGTAAATCATAAAAAAGAAAACTCAATTTAAAAATAATAATCATCTTTATTCAGGTAATTTACACCTATAACCAGTAAAAAAAAATTAAGAATTAAGCAATCTACACAATTTCAGAAATAAATGTCGATCAATCAATATATTTCATCAAAGTAACAATTTTAAATTCATAAATCCAACAGTAGTTATAAGATCTTGGTATTTAAAATAATAAAGCAACTTATCTACTACACAAAAGTTATAAGAAAAATAAAATAAGATGCACAAATTACAAAAAAAAAAAAAAATAGTACAATAGACAAAAAGTTGACAATTTCTATAAAAAAAACTTAAATATCCAATATGTTGAAAACGGTTAGGTTTGATGTATGGTGTTTCATAGTCGTAACAGTGGGTAATGATGCAAATTACAACCCCCTAAAGGATCTAAGGCGACTTATCCAATATAATTTATATTGAAATATATATACAGGGTTACCCTGTATATATTTCAATATTTATCTACTATGTTCCACTTGGCACGAACATTTGATGTTCTCTGGTCACATACAGTAGCAAGGATTTTAAGGCCAGACCCCTTTAATTTTCTTATATTTCTCTTAATCATTAAGGCTAATTCAGCTTTTTTTGTACTGCAAGCACAAAATGAATATGCAATCGGCTGTTTATAGTTTTTAGAATACCTCTATTCTAATTTCAGTCCTCACTACATCACCATTGTCAACTAAACCAGTAATCCTGTCATTTTTCCTGTCATAACCAATATGTGGTGTTAAGGCCATTTCATCAAAAACCAGTGTACACAATTTATCATTGGCTTTCATTTAAGATAGATGCTTGCTTCTTAAGCTGGTAAAATATGTTTTCATTTATACCAACCAGGCTTAATATTGGAAAGGTGATGGCAGAACAAATATCTTTTGCAGCATCCTTAGGCTTAGGCCCATGTTAAAAAATATAATGCCATCACTTTTTCATTAGGTGTGAATTGTCTGTCCCTTTTGTGTTTACCACATTCTCGAAATTGTAGCATCGTAAAAACTTGAACTTGAGTTGCCATTGAGGTAAAACTTTTAAATGCTTTCAAGAAAGTAGTATTTTCTAATAGATTCATTTTTTTCTTCAGTCTTTTTGTTCTTTCTTAATACTTTCTTATTTCTCATTTGCTATATTCAAGCTTTTAAGTTTCTTTTTTAACATTATAATTCTTGTACTAATTTGAGTCCTTTTGGGCTTAGTCACCTTCAAGCCTGAAATTAAAATGACAAAACATTATATTTATATAGACCTAGAAAATTTGTACCATAATTTAGTAAAAATAAATTTAATTGTAGCAAGTTGATTGCATTTTGAATCATAATTTGGAACATAGTAGATAAATATTGAAATATACAATATGATAGGGTTACAGGTTAAGTCGACTTAGATCATTTAGGGGGTTGTAGTTTGCATCATTACCGACTTTTTCGACTATGAAACATCTTACACGAAACTTAACAGTTTTCAAGATATTGTATATTTTAGTAATGCAATAGTGGAGTACTTGTGCAGGCGAAACATGATAAAATATAATGGCAAAAGTGATAAAATATGTTTACTTATTAAAGTAATTATTGTTACGCCGCGCTCAAATCAGCGCCATCTAGTGTCAGGAACGAGAGCGAGGGGAGCGTTGCAGTTTATGACATCACAGATCTCTCAACCGACAGCGCCACCCGAAGAACTAAGTTTCTAGAAAATCTATACTCGAAATCTCGGTACCTTGCGCGTGTTTACTTGAACATTCCGGATATTTTGCTAATTTAAATAAATAGGTAGCGCAAGATGCGATCGAGACAGAGTTGAACTCAGCGACACAAGCGACGCTTCGGAGCGGAATTAAGTGAATTAGTGTGTTTAATTATTAGTGTTTTTAACTTTAATTTGTAAAAAGTAAATTAAAGTGTTAATTTAGGTAATTCTATCGGCAATTTTTATTGTCACGAACCCTAAGCTCGTAACAATTGGTGTCAGAAATGGGATAAAATAATGCCGATTTTACCTAAGGAGGAAACGGAGGGTGTCCGTACCCGAAGTCAACGCCAGCAGGAGACGGACCAGAGGAGATTTGGTGGTGCAACGCCGCAGATGTCTGAGGGCCAGCCGCCGGCCACGGAAGCCGGTCCGTCAGCAGCTTCTACGTCTGTGGCACCTGACTTAGGCGCTCTGATGGTGATGCTGCAGGAGCAGGCTCACCGACAGGAGGAACAGGCCCGTCGGTTGGAAGAGCAGCTGCGGGGCGGACAAGAGGAACAGGTCCGTCGTTTGGAAGAGCAGCTGCGGGGCGGACAAGAGGAACAGGCCCGACGGTTGGAAGAGCAGATGCTCCTCATGAAGGACCTTCACGCTACCTTCGGGAAGGAGATAAAGGAGGTGAAGGATAGGGTTGCTCTGCATGACAACCGCCTGTCGGAAGCTGAAACCCAAATCGCGAAAGCTGAAAACCGAATCGAGAAAGCTGAAACCCGAATCGACCAAGTAAACTATCGGGTTGACAACGTAATGGCTGACATGAAGAAATCACTGGACGAACTCAAACTTGGAGATGGAGCTACAGCTCCCGTAGTAGCTACAACAACTTCGCTACGTGGGTTCAAGGTGCCACCGTTCGACGGTACCTCTTCCTGGTCAGCCTACAAAATCCAGTTCGATGCTGTTATGAAGGCGAACGGCTGGAATAAAAGTCAGGCCATGACTGCTCTCACACTAGGCCTGCGCGACCAGGCCTTAACAGTTCTGGAAGCTCTCGGTGAGGAAGTGACTTATGAGCAACTCCTTGAGGCATTGGAGGCGAGATATGGCGATGCTCACCTGGAACACGTCTTTCGTGCGCAGCTGAAAGATCGTGTGCAGCGCATCAACGAAAACCTGCAGCAGTGGGCTCTAGAAGTGGAGAAGCTGGTACGAAAAGCATACCGGTCTGTACCTGCGCTCATTGAAGGGAACCTGGTGCAGACATTCATCGACGGCATCCGCGACCTGGAAGTCAGAGCTGCTGTGAGGCTCGGGCACCACGAGACGCTTAAGGACGCCTTAGCCCATGCACTGGAAGTGGAAGCCGTGCGGCAGGATCACCGTTCCCATCGCGTCAGGGAGGTTGCAGCAGCTACAGTTCGCGACCGCAACAAAGGATACAGCCCTAGGTGCCATGGCTGTGGGGAGAAGGGCCATCTTCGATCCAGCTGCCCTAAGCGAACCGTGGATAGGAGAGTCGATCGACCTCGAGAGGGTAGTGCAGCTAACGGCACCGCCTGGCGGCGACAGGATCATCGTTCACCTCACGCTAGGGAGGTTACAGCAGTTACGGTTCGCGACCACAATATAAGATACAGCCCTAGGTGCTATGGCTGTAGGGAATGGGGCCATCTTCGGTCCAGCTGCCCTAAGCACACCCTAGGAAGGGAAGGTGAACGGTCTCAGAAAGGAAGTGCGGCTAACAGCACCGCCCAGCAGCAGCAGGAATACGACTTTCCTATTAGACACTGCAGCAGGAAATCTCACGGCAACGCAGATGCACTGTCAAGAAGACCTCGTCCTGAAGATTGCAACCATTGTAGTAGGCAAGGTAAGGAAATGGTATCCGTGAGGATGCTCAGGACAGACCACCTCATCAACGGGTGGAAGGACAGCCTACGACATGCACAGCAGGAAGACCCGGACATAAGCCGATTCTGGGATGGATGAAGGCCCGTGCTACCAAGCCTAAGTGGAGGGACGTCTCAGCGATGAGTTCAACCACGAAAAGCTATTGGGCCCAATGGGACAGCTTGCTGCTTCAGGATGGAGTCCTGTGCCGTAAATGGGACAATGGTCGAGGAGACAGCTGTCGTTTACAAATGGTTGTCCCTAAAGCTAAAGTGCCGAATGTTTTACAGCTGTGCCATAATGGTCGTTCAAGAGTCCATCTGGGAGTTAAACGAACTCTACTGAAGGTCCGAGAACAGTTTTACTGGGTCCATTATCGTGACGATGTGGAGGATTGGTGTCGTACATGTACAAGTTGTGCGGCTGCGAGGGGACCTCAGACACGGAGTAGCGGAGCATCGAAATTGTACAACGTTGGTGCACCACGGGATAGGACATCCCTTGACATTGCGGAGCCGTTACAGAAAGGCGCAAGAGGGACTCCTAAGATCGTCCATGTGGATCGCTTGGCACGTTATTATGGGGCCGATAATGCTCGGGACGAGCATGTCTTAGGAGGGGGCAGTGTTACGCCGCGCTCAAATCAGCGCCATCTAGTGTCAGGAACGAGAGCGAGGGGAGCGTTGCAGTTTATGACATCACAGATCTCTCAACCGACAGCGCCACCCGAAGAACTAAGTTTCTAGAAAATCTATACTCGAAATCTCGGTACCTTGCGCGTGTTTACTTGAACATTCCGGATATTTTGCTAATTTAAATAAATAGGTGGCGCAAGATGCGATCGAGACAGAGTTGAACTCAACGACACAAGCGACGCTTCGGAGCGGAATTAAGTGAATTAGTGTGTTTAATTATTAGTGTTTTTAACTTTAATTTGTATAAAGTAAATTAAAGTGTTAATTTAGGTAATTCTATCGGCAATTTTTATTGTCACGAACCCTAAGCTCGTAACATTATTAAAGTTAACATTTTGATGTTTTATTTGGTACAAGAGCGAGCAAAGCAAGCTTGGGACTTGGGGCACACCAACTCAGATAGGTTTGGTTAGAAAAATTTGTGGTTATTTTTTCATAAACCACCCAGAAATAACGGGGGCTCTATCAACTAAACTTTGGTATTTCTTCGGTGAAGAGGGGTCACGCCCCCACCCTGACTACCTATTAAGGTGATTTTTCTTATAAATTATTTTATAAAATTTTGATCTTTAACATTTAATATAAAAATACCATGCATCTCATGGTGGGGGGACAGGTGGGGGGCGAATCTATCCCTCTCAACCTCCCTTCCCCCCGCCCAAAACCCCTATTAAAGCAACTTGATATTAAACCTTTACCGGAACCAGCACAAAACCCAGTGGGACTTTTTTTAAATAAAATTAATTTACAATATATTATCCTCAATTTAATTTATACAATAAAATCAATTTTAACTTACTGGATGTTTGAGCAGTAGTTGTCTCTTGCACATAACTTAATGTTGAAGCAATTTCTTGTGTATTAAGAGTACAATTTTTATTTGTAACTTCAGCTAAGGGTGATATCTTAGAAACAGCACCTGTAAAATCAATATATACAATGAATGATTATATTGTACTTAAAATATATTGACAACTTAACAATAGTACAAAGAGAAATGTGAACTGTGAACTGTGAACCTGCCTGGGTTTATTAATTGCAAAGACTAATTCCTCTACTACCAATCAGCAAAAAATTACAGCATACACATATTAGCCATGTAGAATTTGAACGACTAAGACTGAAGGACTATCAACATCTTCCAACAGAAAATATCAAACAACACAACACAACACAAGTAGCACAAGTAGCATAACAAAATAAAACAAATAAAAATGAAGCTAAAAGTTACACATTCAATTTTATTAAAATAGAAGTTTATTATTAGTATTAGTTGTACAATAGAACACCTGTGATAAATACGCATACTATAATGTAAATTATGGATCTTACAGCAAAGTCGAATTTTACAAAAAATGAGGCAAACCAAGTAACTTCTCTTGTGATTAATTAAGTTTGGTAATAAGACGAAATGAAATACTATCTTTTTTTGTTCTTAAGCAAATGAATACTGCACAAATTTGGGCATCTAAATTCTAAACTTTAAATATGATATTGTAGGATTGAATGAAGTGAAAGAACGGGATATCAAATTGAAGATCATCATAACTTTAAATAGATACTAAAGGACAATATGATTATAAAATAATTAAACATTAAACATATTCTACAATATAGTATATTGGTGCAATATATATTCTCATTAGTACTGGAAAAGATCTTTAGATCACTATATATTTGTTATTACAATATAAACTCATGTTTCTTCCCAGTTGTACTCTGAGCAAGTTTAATATTTATAAACTGGTGCAGATTTTGATATTCATGTGAACTTAAAACAAGCCTTAATTTATAAGCTTTTTATTATCATTTGAATCAAACCGTTAATAAGAAATAACAAACTTTCCATAAAATTGCTTTGCATGTCATACATAATATTTTGTCAACATGGAAGTTGAAAATTAGTATTGCAGAACATAGTTTAACAATGATTCAAAAGGGGAATGCCCACTCTTCATAGACACTTCGGCCATGAGTGCCCACATATAAAAGCATATAGATATGATAATATGCAATTAAAACAATGAAATAGTAAAGGAATTGCTTTAAAAAAAGTCGGGGTTTTGAAAATATTTGAAGTTTTTATTTTCACAAATGCCGTTTTTTTAACAACTATTTTTATCGATTTTATCGCGTTTTATTTCTTTGATTTTTAATTCCAGACGTTTCGGGTGCTTTCCAGCACCCATGGTTACGGCAGACTGAGGTGACCGACGTCCCAATGTCAGTGTTAACCCGGAGTACCTTCAGATTTTTAATTTTTATTTATGGTCCGATCTACAGAATGAACTTACTGTGTCTTGAAGTCTTGCAGTGGTATGCTTGGGTTTAATTTGAATTTCATTAATTACAGGGTCCTAAGCAGGTGGTAGTACCAAGCCTCCTTCTCTATTAAAAAAAGAATTTATATATTAGATATTATATAGAATTTATATAATAAAATACACTTTACGACTAATAGTGATGACTTGCAATTCTAGCCCTAAGTACAGATCAGCTAGGGCTTAACTTTATTCCTTCCATAATGCTGCTCCTCTGGTTATTACAGAGTTCTATCCGGTAGCAACCATTAAATCTTATATGCTCACCATAATAGTAGCGAGCTTGCTTTAATTGGTATGTGACACAAGCAATTAATATTAAGTCGCTGTAAGTTAAAACAGGAAATTCCATAACATTTTAAAGTCTTCATTTATATTTCTAAAGTCTGCCTGCCCTAGCTCTATTTAAATTGTTTTCCCTAGCATACTCAGAAAAACCATTATTTGTCTCCATATTTTGATGAACTATTTCAAGTATTTGAGCCGCATCATCCCTGTCCCTTATTTTTGTGTGGAATTTATTAACTATAGCAGAAGCCACAGCAGTCTATCATCAAATGTGTAGAAGTCCTGTTAAAGTAATTTTGATGAAATATTTTAAATTCAGTTTTAAAAATGCCATTCACCACCTCTACTACCCATATCGACACATAGTCACGGCTCTGGATTTATTAGCATATCTTGTCATTAACTGAGATTCACCATCTGCTGAAGACATTGCTGCGACCCTTAGACATCCACATCTATCCTCGATTACAAATCAAAATGCAGATGCGTTGTCACCCACGAGGACTAAGATCATTTTCTCGTTTCCAGTAAAAAGGGTCTCCGGTTCTCTACACTCACCATACAAAACACAGCAGCATTAAGCTACTATTTCACGCCGGTATTCTGTGAGAGGGTGGTCCTTCCCCGGTCGAGCCGACCCATTCATGCTACAACTATACTTCTAATATAACTGCAGCGTGGCTCTACCAAGTATAACACACATACATAGTAATTGTCACTATGTATGTTTGTTATCGCAAAATTTAGTTAATCACAAAAGAGACATACTCGCAATGCTGATGGAACTGTTACAACTAGGTAAAAAACATTGTGCTTTTAAATAATTAGTTAGCAGTACACTGTGTGATGTATGATCTAAGCTTTGTTGTTCTGGGTGCAATACATTACTCACTTCAGATTGCAACGAGGACGGACTAGATGATTCAGATGGTTCCCGTTCTGCAGTTGAACATGATGCTGTTCTATCAGTTCATTGCCAGCAATTATGATATACACGGCATGACAACTGAAATAATGTAAAATACAAAAAATTAAGTCAAAGTGAAAAAATAAAAATAAAATAGATTTGTTTATTTCAAACACAAATATAAATAAAATATTTATCAAGTTAAATGTTACTGCATAAGGACGGATTTAATGCCCTATATTATTTAATAATTAAGGCCTGACAGACTACCAGCAGTCCAAAAACAATGAAAAATCAACTGTCTCCTTTCTTGGTAGTTGATAAAACTGGTCAATTTCATAAATAAGCTAGTCAGATATAGCTAGGGCAGATGTGAAAAAATAAAACAAGTTCTTGAGTTGATATAAAATCAGTGTAAAAACATGTATAATTATCAGATATATGGATCACATTTAATAAACTTGGTAACGCCAGTTAACAATCTACTTTATCAACATTACATTACATATCGCATTGAGTTCGTCCTAAGTTATATCTACTTTATCAACATGACTAGTGCATATTTTTTGTTTCCTTCCTTCCTTCCCTTTCCTACCGCACGCGCTGCCGCCGAGGTGAAAAAGAGGATCTCGGCGCGCGTCATTATACTAAGTGATATTACGCCATCCGCAACGCACGGCCACCCGTCGCGTCTTATGTACATTAACCGCAAACCGCGCAGGACGAACATTGAGTTCTCCTGTTTATGTTTAATATTCACCGCATCAGACATTGTGTCTTTGTAACTCATAAAAGTGTGAGACGCCCCCGTAAGGGCAAAGGTGGAGAGTGTGGGACTTCACGAGACTGTTCCGAGAGTGCGTGTGCGCCGAACCACGTGGCGAGCTTGCTGTATAGCAGACACTCCAGGAGGAAGGCGCGGCAGCCCTCATCAGGTCAGTGCGTGCTATCCCACCTATTTATTTTCCCCTTTGCCGTATGCACCAAAATTACAGTCCACTAAATCTTTATCGAAGATACCTTAAGTTACTGGCGTCTCCATTTTTAATGGTCACTTCTCGCTGGATTGACCTTGACTTTCCGCCCTTATTAGATCGTTATCGTAATAAGCGTTTATATAATTAATTATTTATATTTTAATCCGACTTCGGATTAACCCCGCCCTTATTAGAACACTAGAATAGGTCCTAATAGGTGACATTCATAGTAATTTTAAAACTATATTCATAGAATGAATAAGCATATAATTATCTATATAAATTATTTGTTGTATGTTCACATCACGTCATCAACTTTTAACTACATCTACAGATTATACTGTTAAATTACATTTATTATTTGCACATATATTTAAGCATTATATTCGTTATAAATAACTTCATAATTGTTATAAAAGTTAACAATTAAAGTTCATCGTTAACAAAACTAATATTTAATAATTCAACCGCGTAGCGAGGTCGCTTACAGACTACCCGCTTATAATTATATTATTTTTGCCGCATAACTTAAGTTGTAATGCCGCCTAAAAAACAAATAGCATCGAATAATAGCGATTCCTCGGATAATGAGGGCACACCTGATGCTGAGTTGGTTTTATTGTTAGCTAAACGAGATGCTTTATTTGAAATAGTGCAAAAATATATGATATGTCCTCGGAAATCCACACAAACACTTCCACGATGGAGCGTTTTCTTGATGGAAGTTCTAATATTAATGCTTTACGTATTGAGTTTAAACAGGTCTTAGATAATTACTATTCACATTTATTAAAAATAAACCCTATTGCTAAACCTGATTATAACAGCCTCATTGCGTTTGAGTCTCTTTGCGGTAGAATAAATAGGCTTTATTTACAATATTCGCAATCTAATTCACAAAGTACTAGTACACCATCTAAAGCCAGATTCACACTTCCGCCTATCGAACTTATGCCATTTTCGGGTGACATTCGCTCATGGCCTTTATTTTATGCTAGCTTTAAATCAACCGTCCATGACAACACATCGCTTACCGACGCTGAAAAGTTATACTATTTGCTAGGTAAACTAACGGGCAAAGCCCTATCTGTATGCTCAGGTATAACTCCTTGCGCTGAAAATTATAAAATTTTATTGCAAGCACTCGTTGACAAATATGAAGACCGGCGTATGCTAGCATCTACATATATTAATCAGATGTTCGAATTTAAGCCATTGCAATCGGCCACCGCAAATAATTTTGATTTATTTACTGATAACTTTATAAGTGCAGTGCGCGCTTTACAAAACTTAAAGTTAGATAATCTCGCGGACTTAATTGTTCTTCATATCGCGCTTAAGAAGCTGGACCCGGATACCATTCGCTCTTTCGAATATAGTCATAACTCGATGGTACCCACCTTTGATGATTTAGTAAATTTTATTAAGACCCGCTCCAAAGTTTTGCAACGCACCGATTCTAGTACAAATTCTAATAGCGCACCAAACAATCGACGAGGTAACGGTAATAATCGTCGCTGTAATAATACTTCGTCGCCGAAGTATCAGGCGTACGTAAGCACGACGACTAGTTGCTCAAAGTGTCTGTGCGATAATATTGTGCATCAACACCTATTTAAGTGTGCAGACTTTAATAAAATGACGCCGCAGGAACGATTTAAATGCGTAAAGAGTAACAATGCATGTGTGAATTGTCTCAGTTTAAGTCATCGAGTGTCTAGTTGCTCTTCAAATTATAGTTGTCGAGTTTGTAAATTTAAACATCACACATTGTTGCACTTCCACCGCAGAAGCGATAATGCTTCCCCTGCGCTGGCGCGTTCTCCACCGCTTCAGCCAGTTACACTGAAGTCTACAACCCCCGCGCCCGCACACTCGCCACCCCTCACCGCAGGTGCGCGTTCAGACGTTGCGCTGTGTACTTCGTTCAAGAATGTTTCTCAACGTTCACCGCCTCCCGCGCGCGCTAGTCGTTCGCAGAGAACTGTTTTATTATCAACCGCTCAAGTATTTGCTTACGATGCTAAGGGAGAGAAACAAATTATTCGTATATTATTAGACTCCGCGGCTCAAAGCCATTTTATGACTAAAGAGTGCTGTCATCGTTTAGGCGTTCAACAACACGATACCGAATGTACTGTAGTAAAGGGATTCGGTGGAGTTGAAAACATTGTAAAATCGAAATCGATTGATATTAAAATTTTCTCACGATTCGACTCGAATATTAACTCCAATATTTCAACGCTAGTTGTTGATCAAATCACCGACCTTTTGCCCACCGCTGTGGTAGACACATCTGTCTTACCACACTTCCATGGCATAAGACTCGCTGATGAATGTTATAGCATGCCTAATAAAATTGATGTTTTGATAGGCGCATCCCTTTTCCCGCACTTACTATATCCAGACGTAATTTATTCGTCTAACGACTTGTCCGGGCCCTCGGCTTTGAATACGGTATTTGGTTACGTTATTATGGGCTCAGTGCCGACACTTCAGGTAAATCATTCTTTAACGTGCTGCTCAGTTCTAGAGTCTCCTATCGTTGACAAATTAGTGCAACGATTTTGGGAGCTTGAGCAGCCACCCTCCGCACCGCCCATTCAGTGTCCTTCAGACATTGAATGTGAAGAGTTTTATAAATCTACGACATCCCGCGATCCTTTTACTAGTAGATATATTGTTGGCCTGCCATTTAAAGATGACGTTTACTCTCTCGGAGATTCTTATGAAACCTCTCGACGACGATTCATGTGCTTGGAGAGGAAACTTCAAGCCTCGCCTACATTAAGGTTAGCATATGATGACGTCATAAAGGAATACTTAGCTAAAAATTATATATCCCCCGCACCGCCGTATGACTCTCATGAACCCGCTCCAATATATGTCATACCGCATCATGGAGTCTTACGCGAAGATAAGAAGTCAACGCGTCTGCGCATCGTCCTGGATGCTAGCAGTAAGACTAGCACTGGGCGATCATTAAATGATATTCTTCATTCAGGACCAAATTTGCAAGGCGACTTGTTCAATATAATTTTAACTTTCCGCTTACATCCAATCGCTATGACAGCCGACTGTCGCCAACAATTTCTGCAAATAGTTGTTCGCGATTCTGATCGTCGTTACCAATGCTTCCTATACCGCTTCCGTCCACAAGACCCACTTGTGTTATACCACTTCAATCGCGTGTGCTTCGGTTTAACTTCGAGTCCATACCATGCATTGCGCACGGTAAGACAGCTCATTGATGACGACGGCGCAAAGTATCCGCTTGCGAGTCGTATCGCATTTACTTCGCTATATATGGACGACATCGCGTTCTCTATGCCCAGTGAATCCGAGGCCAGTGAGACCTCTCGGCAGCTGATAGACTTATTCAAGGGTGCCCAATGGGACCTGATAAAATGGCATAGCAACCGTCGATCTGTTTTAGATGACCTCCCTACTTCCCATAAAATTACAGGAGAAGTAGAGTTCGATAAATCAATGCCACATAAAATACTAGGCTTGCATTGGTCTACCGATAGTGACGCCTTTTATTTTAAGATATCTGTTCCCGCTGATGTGACGTGCACTAAGCGCGCCATCTTATCTACTGTCGCTCGCCTGTGGGACATAATGGGTTTCGTTGCTCCCACAGTAGCGTACGCCAAATTGTTAATAAAGCAGCTTTGGCAACTTAATTTAGATTGGGACGACATACCACCACCGCCAATTATTAAGATGTGGAGGCAATTCTGTGCTGAATTACCAGCTCTTAATGATTTACGTATCCCGCGACATGTTGGTGTATCCAAAAACTGTACTGCGTCACTCCTGGGGTTTTCCGACGCCAGCGAGCACGCATACGGTGCCGTAGTCTACATACATGTAAAGAGCGTCAATGGTAACACCGTCCAGTTGATTTGTGCAAAGACTAAAGTCGCATCGACGAAACCACTATCTATTGCACGCCTTGAGCTTTGTGGAGCGGTTTTACTCTCAAAATTGCTTCGCAGAGTACTCGACAATTATTCTCTTGACCTTGCAATATCAGTCTATGCCTTTGTAGATTCAAAAGTAGCTCTGTACTGGATAAAGAGTTCGCCACACAAGTGGCAGACCTTTGTTGCAAACCGCGTTGTTCAGATTACCGACAATATTCGCGCTGATAACTTTTATCATGTCGCAGGTACTGAGAATCCCGCTGACATACTTTCACGTGGCGTTACGCCAAATAAATTAGTTTCAAACCCCCTGTGGCTCCATGGGCCTCAGTGGACTTCGTTAGATCCATCTCAATGGCCTCTTCGTACTTTAGACAATGAGGTTATTGCAAATATGCCTGAGAAGAAGATTTTGTCGCACACTGTGTGCACATCCGTCTGTAATTCTGCGATTTATGAGCTCGCACTCCGCATCTCTTCTTGGAGTAAACTTCTACGTATAATTGCGTACGTGTGTAAGTTTGCTAAATTATTGCCCCGCCGCAACACTACTGTAGTGACTGCTGATGATCACAGTTTCTCTGAGGTTATAATCCTCCGCGCCCTGCAAAAACAGCATTTTGCAGTGGAATATTTAAATATTGAAGGTAACAAACCTTGCTCGCCCGCTTTCAATCGTTTAAGGCCTTTTATTGAGAATGGTTTAATCCGCATTGGTGGTCGTCTTTCGAACTCCGCATTAGATTACACGCAAAAACATCCAATTATACTCCCGCGCAGTGATCATGTAGTGAACATGATCATTGACTATTATCATATTAAAAATTTACACGCTGGGCCTGAATTGTTATTGTCATTGCTCCGTCAAAAATTTTGGATACTTTCCGCACGCCGCACTGTGAGAAGCAGAGTCTACAAATGTAATATATGTTTCCGGCTTAGACCCCGTCCAACTTACCCTTTGATGGCTGATCTTCCCCATAGTCGTGTAAGACAAGCTATTAAGGCATTTACACACACGGGCTGCGATTATGCCGGTCCTATCGCATACACTCCTGTACGTCGTCGTGGTGTACGCAGCGAGAAGGCGTACTTATGTGTTTTCACATGCCTCACGACTCGAGCTGTACATATAGAAATCGCTACAGATCTTAGTAGTTCTAGTTTCCTCGCTGCGCTTAAACGTTTCCTCTCTAGACGAGGGCCGATTCAGTTTTTATACTCGGATAATGGAACGAATTTTAAAGGTGCCGCTTCGTATCTTCGCGATCTCTATAAATTTCTAAACGTTGAATACCGCCCAAAGCTTGAGCAAGAGTGTGCTGAGAATCGTATAACATGGAAGTTCATCTGTCCCAACTCTCCTCATTTTGGAGGCGCCTGGGAGAGTATGATCAAAGTCGTAAAAACGCATCTGTTCCGAGTTATCGGACATCAGTTACTTTCATACGAAGAGCTTAATACTGTTCTTGCGCAAATTGAGTGCTTGCTAAACTCGCGGCCCTTGACAGTATTAAGTTCTGATCCTGCAGAGCCTTCAGCTCTTACTCCGAGTCATTTTTTGAATACCGCACCTTTATTGTCATTACCCGCACCCAAAGTCAAATCTGACTCTACCAGTCTGTTACACAGGCATTCTTTACTGGATAAATTAGTTCAGTCGTTTTGGGACCGGTGGAGGACGGAATACCTTCACGGATTACAAGTTCGTCAGAAGTGGAACACTCCGTCTACGGCTATCGTACCAGGCATGGTTGTAATTGTGATAAATGATAATGAACCGCCCCTTGCTTGGCCATTAGCGATTGTCGAGTCTGTTCATCCTTCGAAGGATGGCGTAGTTCGAGTAGTGACCGTGAGAACTACTAAGGGAACATATCTCCGTCCTGTTGCTCGTATTTGCCCTCTCCCAAGACAATAAATCACGATTATTTTGATTATAATTATTTATCTAAATTAGGAATTAAGTTTATATTTATATATATTAAAAAGGTATTAAACCGCAATATTATATTTATGTATACATTTTCTCGCTTACCAAGTAAGGTTAGTAGATGAGACATGCGCATTGAGCGCATCCTCTCACTTTATATACCGCTTATTTATTTGTTTTCCTTTTACTTTTATATTACGGTTGTCTTTTAAAGGTGACCCTTTAAGGGCGGGAGGAAATGGTAACGCCAGTTAACAATCTACTTTATCAACATTACATTACATATCGCATTGAGTTCGTCCTAAGTTATATCTACTTTATCAACATGACTAGTGCATATTTTTTGTTTCCTTCCTTCCTTCCCTTTCCTACCGCACGCGCTGCCGCCGAGGTGAAAAAGAGGATCTCGGCGCGCGTCATTATACTAAGTGATATTACGCCATCCGCAACGCACGGCCACCCGTCGCGTCTTATGTACATTAACCGCAAACCGCGCAGGACGAACATTGAGTTCTCCTGTTTATGTTTAATATTCACCGCATCAGACATTGTGTCTTTGTAACTCATAAAAGTGTGAGACGCCCCCGTAAGGGCAAAGGTGGAGAGTGTGGGACTTCACGAGACTGTTCCGAGAGTGCGTGTGCGCCGAACCACGTGGCGAGCTTGCTGTATAGCAGACACTCCAGAAGGAAGGCGCGGCAGCCCTCATCAGGTCAGTGCGTGCTATCCCACCTATTTATTTTCCCCTTTGCCGTATGCACCAAAATTACAGTCCACTAAATCTTTATCGAAGATACCTTAAGTTACTGGCGTCTCCAAAACTGAAAAATGTTAAACACTTACCTCACGTAGCGCAAATAATTCCTCACGTGGAAAATCGAACCAAAACAATGTGTGTGATCTTATTCTCATAAGTGTCAGTGCCACAGCTGATGTATACATGTTCAAGACGAACTATTGGTGCATTTTGCGAGTGCCACACTACACGTTCACTGTACTCGAAACTTGTACCTAATAAAGAAGCTACAATTATTATATTGATATTATTCAAGTAAACTCAGTTATAAAGCATTTCTTAGAGGAAGACATGCCACATCGTGATATGTACCAACTATTTACCTGCTGTGTTCGAACCAATTGTTGAGAGATCAACAATTGCATTTTCCAACAAAATAAAATAACACGATAACACGGAATTGAATTCTTGTGACATAACAGTGACAGCTAGGCAGCTGTCAGATTCGATGTTGCCACTTAACTGTCATAAAATCTATGAAATGATATCGATTTTTATTCGATTAATAATATCATAAAAAGAATAATCTTTGACGGGTTTTAAGTTCTGCACGCTTTCTAAAATATAATTTCCTATATTTATTGAAACTCTATTTCAAATGTATTTTTAAGAACAGTTAGCTTGTGCTGTATTGTTTTGTTATGCTTTAGAGAATTCGGGGGGAAATCAGCTGGAAATTAACTTCTTGAATTATCATAACATGATTCCATTTTAAATGTTATGTTAAAAACAGATAAGAATAACAGTTAACTTGTGCAGTAGCGTTTTGTTATACTCTAAAGAATTCTTTTTAAATCAGCTAGTACCTAATTCGCTTGTTTAATTATGATAACTATAAATGTGAAGGTTGTCAATGAATTCAACCGAGCCTATAACAACGGTTGTTTTAGTTTTTAACGGATGACTGCCGCTTTTGATGACTTGAAATGGATAAAAACCTATTTTGAGCTATAAGTTTTTTCTCTTTGATAATGAATAAACCACAGAAACCCCCATAATGTATAATAGTCCTTTTTTTTAGATACAAGTAGCACATTTTAAAGAACCGCAAAAACAACTTTGTTATTTATACAAACACTATGAAAAACAAAATAATTTGTTGCTGGCGATAATGATAGTGGTATTTTGACTCGATTTAAAATATATGCTTGTTACTACTGAACTCTTCATGGGTCTGCGAGTCCGACTCGCACTGAACCACTTTTTTTCTACATTTAGTTTTATTCTAATAAATAGTTTTTTCGTTTAAGCGGAGCTCTTTTACTTTAGATTTATTACCTCTTTATCTATAATAATCAATCTGAGTAAGTAAAGTGTGTAAATAAGATTCTTAAATTGTAAAAATAATAATTGAATTTGAACATCTTAGGTAGGTATTTAGTTTTATTTATTTAGAAAATATTAATCTCACAATCATTTATTGTAATAATATAAATTTATCACACAGCTAACGCCCTCATTAGCAATGTAATGGTGAAAGAATTTGCAAAATCGGTCTAGTAATTTTTGAGATTAGCCAAAAAACGTATTCATTGAAAGTAGCGCCCTCTATAATAAAATTAACCCTATATTAGATATCTAAAATTATACATAACAATCTAGTGGTGAAAGAATTCTCAAAGTTGGGCAAGTACTTTACGAGTTTAGCGAATAAAATGTTCTTTGATAGTAGCGCCCTCAATAATAAAATGCATCCTACGTTTTAAGCACCATAGCAAAAAACGATTCAACATAGCCTAACCCGCACACACAGTAAAAACATAACCGTCCTTTTTCGTCTGTAATAAACAATTGGTTAATAACGGTTGCGTATCGACTGCTTTGGATAAATATCCATTGGCAACGGTTATTTTAAACCTATATCATAACATCGTAATAATTATCGAAAAATTATATAAGCATTGTAATAATGACACCATAAGTAATCGATCGAAAAGGGGAATCGATTTTTTTAATGATTTTTGTGATTGGCAACATTTTTTATTTTATTCACAGACTAATGAATTACGTATTTACCTAATTTTATTTTTATCTTTTCGGTACTTTTAATTTGTGCAAAAATATTCCCATTGTTTGAGGATAAATGAATACCGCGATTAATAACCATAAATAAAGATATATTTTTTTAACAAATGCACATTGTTGGGCGTTCCATGGCCTAATATGGGCAATGCCCTTTATACATTCAATTATTCATGTTTGATAGTAAAATTAATTATTTGAGGAACAAACTTCCATATTAACTTTAACATTCATAATATTAAGAATAGATCATTACAATGTTAATGCAAATTTTTACAAACCTTTCATATGCAATGCTGGTATTGCAATATTACTTAACATTTTACTCCGGTCCAGTACTTGGATTCAAAAGGTGTATGACAAATTATTCGGTACTTAAACACATACATATCATCTAAGCACAGAAAGTTTCTACCAACTGCTTGAACCCGTGTACAAAAGCGTGTTGGATCTTTTGTAGAATTTGGGAATTTGTGAAGTATAAAGCCATCTTCACCTACAAAAACAATTTATATTTTAGAAGCGTTTTTGAAAAGTATAATGACAGTAGTATAAGTAGTTGTGTTATAAGTATACATAGCAAGGTATTGGCTCTAAGGGTGGAAAAGTGATTCAGAACTCTTGGGCTACCTGCATCTGTGCTAGGTATCACATTGTTGCCCAAGGTGACACTGGCTGGTAAAACCTGTAAATAATTAGATTTACTCACAGCTCTTAGTACATCCTGAAACACAGTCAATTTTATCCGCGGCCATCACTAAACTATACGAACTATATCCGAAGGAAAGATAATCGAAGTCCCTTTCAAGTGCATGGGCCACTATATTAAGCAAAGATAATCGAAGTCCAAGAATAGCCAAAATATAGAAAAAATATCAAAAATTCAAAACATTCAAAGCACAATCGTTACGTCAGAAAAACAAAACGCCAATGTCAAATTCAAAAACAAACAAAATGGTGGTAGAGGGTGGTCACGTTTAGAAATTAAAACACCAATATTCCATCTTCCAATTAAACGAATAAACTAGACTTAAAGCAGCTAAATCTTAGTAAAATAAGTTGTTCAACTCATTTTCTGGTGAAAATATCTAAATTCACATTATTAATACGTCGATTTAGTCATTGTGATACGATCATTTAATTTGATTTAATTAACTAAAACAACGCACTTCCGAACGTAAACTTACTCCAGCGCCGTCCTTTGGAGAGTTGTGGAACTAAATATGCAATGCCAGTTTCTATAGAACAGAAAAATGTTTTAACTACACAAGCCCCGCAAAAGACGTTTCAGTGTCGGATCTGTGAAGAATAACGTAGTTTTAGTTATTAGTAAATATTTTGGGTAAGTTTGAACTTTTTTCTAAGTGAGAGTGTTTCTATACAAAAAATAACGATAATTCATTAACTTTAGGGCGAGGTAAATGTCGTGATTCGAAATAATAGTGTAATTTAGGTTATAGATACATTATATTTTAAGGTACTCATGCCTTTTTTTAAAAAAAATTATGGCACTATTCGTATAGTGTCGATTTTTATTTATCTACAAAATAAAAAATTAAATTTTGATGTAAAGTACAAGAAGTCATTTTTGGTCTTTATTTCAAATTTTTTAT
Organism: Parnassius smintheus behrii; assembly: GCA_036936625.1. Classification (NCBI taxonomy): domain Eukaryota; kingdom Metazoa; phylum Arthropoda; class Insecta; order Lepidoptera; family Papilionidae; genus Parnassius; species Parnassius smintheus. The sequence continues at coordinate 26,545,080 of JAUPFT010000009.1, read as the reverse complement.
TTAAAAACTTTTAATAAATGAAACTTAACAAAAGTTTTTGCTTAAAATTTACAACATATTGACACTGAAATTAAAGAAACAGTAGTTTTCATTATGTTATTTTGCAGTAAATTGACTAATATAATGTCATTTTTTGTTTAGTGTTAGTAATTTTTATCACTTTACTTATTAATTATTATTGATTTAGTCAAAATGCCGCTATTAAATGCCAGAAGCCTGGCAATCAAGGTCATATCAAACTCCGTCTAATAACGAAGATAGTTTATCAAAAGTCGGTCAGTCGACACAGTGCACAGTAAACCCTTCTCTTTTCAAAAGTATACAAGAAAGTACTTTACCGTTAAATGCAAATACTTACAACGTGCGACAAAGAATCCAAAATAGAAGGTCTTCATGTTCTTCAAGTGGTTCAGATCAAGATTTTTCACCTGTCTCAGATGATGACAGGGAATACAAACCGACATCTGACATTAACGATAGTTCGTCATCCGACGATAAATCAATCAATGATAGACCCATCCGTACTGCCATTAATAAGTTGAATTCATCGGGGATGGTTGAATCAGAAAATCGTGGAGAACACAATAAACATAATCAAGTATCACAGGAATTGTTGGATGGAGTTCGACGACACATCAATAGTTTACTTAGAATTGATAGCCACTTTTTGCGAAAACAAACAAGCAGGGAATATATTGATGCGAGGAAAACTGTAACAGATTTATATACTGATTACAAAAATGACTGTGAAAAGGAAGGATTAGCGTATGTAAAAATTCAATTCCGAAAAATATTTAAAGAAGAATTTAATATGAACTTTTATATTCCTAAAAAATGCCAATGTCGAGGTTGTATTACATACCAAAACTCACAACCAGCCGAAAAAGAGAAGCTTGAAGAATCACAAGAATTTGCCGCAAGTAAGAAAAAAATGTAGCATGCTGCAATTTACAGGCGGTATTTCAAGTACCATAAGGTGAGGCTAATCAATTTTAGTATAAATCCATGTTGTTTTGCTTGAATTTTACAATCTGAAAATGGTTCACACGGAATGCTACTTTTGGACTGAAGATGAAGCAGATAGAGGGGCCAACGAAATAGGGTCTTGCGTTTTCAGGTATCTACAAGATAAATCGGCAGGATTTTTGGATTTGGAGACATTAGAATTCATTTTTTATAGTGGCAGCAAAAGAATCAATTCATGGTCTCAAGGTATTATATGCGGTTAAAAATATAACTAATATTCAATCAATAACACATAAGTTCTTAATAATAGGGCACACCCTGAACGAAGGTGATGCTGCACATTCGACAATTGAACGTCAAATAAAAAGAAGTCTGAGGTCAAGACCAATTTACGTCCCTGATCAATATATAAACGCAGTTAGGGATGCAGAAAAAGAGGAAATAAATATATAGTTAATGAAATGAGTCACGGTGAATTTCAAGATATCAAAAACCTTCAAGAGTATAAACTTTTGAAAAATACGGAAGGGCAAAGAGTTAAGATAAGTGACATAAAAATCATAAAAATTCAACAAGTAGATAATGTTAGTAATGGTATAAGAGTTTTTTACAAAACTTCTTATTTACAAGAAGAGTTTAAAGAAATTCAATTGCATAATACGAGTACGACCTCAATTGAAGAGATTATATTCATCAAGGTTACCACTATCTGAAAATAAGAAATCGGACCTAAAGGCAAAAAAATAAAAGAACGTGATATCCTACTTTATTATGCATCTTCTTACTATAATAATATTCTTTAAATTGTTTCCTTGTTTCTCTAATTTTTCCTAAATTTTTGAAGTTATTTTTATTATGAAGTAAGAAAGTTGCCTGTAGTTAGTTATGTTATCAAATTTTTAAAGTTTTTTTAAGAATTTATTATATTTTAGAACTAAATGTAACAAGCAAACTAGTTGCTTTGTGAAATAACTAACAAAAATATCGTATTACTTAATGTATTAGGTACTTTGACTTTTTGAGTAGTTAAGTGTAGCAATTTTACACTATGCAGAATAACCTGCAGTAAATTAAAAGTAGATCAAAGTTTACAGTATCTAGTTTATTAGTGTTTTGAAGTTCTTTTTAACTTTTTAAATAATTTACTTGCGGTATGTAAGTTCTCATTTACTTATTTTTTATTTTTGTGTTACTTTATCGTCAATGTTCCTAATAATTATTATAACTATAATAATTGCACTCAAATTGTATGATTATGAATAGTGATTTTATGAGTAACTTTTATTATTAGATCATTATAAATTTTTTTGTTAACCATCTCCGAACATATTTGTGCTTAAGACTGCTAGTTGATTATGCCAAAGTGAATTATTACCAAATAAACGATAAATAATATAATTTAATACTTTATTTCTGACCTTTTTATTGAAAATCAAGTAATTAAATAATTTTTTTAAATATTTTTATTACATTTTAAGTTGCAAGCGGTGGAAAAAGTAGTGTCACTGTGACACTAAACAAAAGAAAGTAGAAAAACAATAATAATAATAGAAATCAATGGACTCTATCTCAACACTATGTTATTAGGACAGTTTCTTATGGATTCATGTGGAAACCACATTAAAATCACTTCTACGTGGGAAAATGCAGAGACATAATTTTCTCAAACTTTTCTTGACTATATTTCAAAACTACATTTTTTTGATAGTGTCACTATTATTCTCACAGTGCAATATGCTCCAACTAAAAACTCTTAAACACATCATAGTATCTCCAAACATTAAGGAAAGATTCCAAAGCGGTAATAACAAATTATTTAAACATTGTATAATTTTACCTATTTAAACTCAATTTAAATATGATTGCTCAAAGAACAAATCTTTAATCAAAAACTTTTTCAGTAAGTTCTTTTACTGTACGTCCCGTATACACGCGAGAAGTCGCACAAAATCGGTTTTACACTATCCGTCCTAATAACATCTACGGCTAACGCTCAGCGTCTTATTTAGTTCCCCGATTAATAAGCAACTTACCCTCTAATTTACGTGAAGACTGGAGCACATAAAATGTGCGCGACGTGTAGAACAAGTGTAATATCAAAATGATGTACAACTGTATACAAAAAACAATACTGTGTCGCAAGACGCTACGTTTACGCAGACTGTGACTCATAGTGAGAGGTCGTCAATACAGATAAATACAATAATTCCTACTGCAACGGAAACAGATCCTGATCAATATATTATCTCAAGTAATTGATTAAAACTACTTTTACTGATATTGTCTTGTTTAATTTCTTGATTTTTAATTCCCGACGTTTCCGGTGCTTTCCAGAACCCATTTTTACTGGGGACTGGGTTGACTGACATCCTGATATCTGGGTTAACCCGGAGTATCTTCAGATATTTAATTATTATTTATGGCCCAATATAAGCAGAATTTATTTACTGAGTCTTGAAGTCTTGCCGCTTGCTTGAGTTTAATTTCAGTTTTTTAATAACATGAGTCCAAGTAGATGGCAGTACCCAGCCTACTTCTCTATTGAAATTAGGATGTTTTTAATTTCAATAGCCTCACGTATAATCTTTGGTAGTTATCGATGTTCTTTTGCGAAGATTGGTGGTCAATTGGATCTGATGTAATGGTGGGGGCGGTCTAGGATACGATCAAAAACTGCAGACTTCCCGTAACGTTGGTGCTTTACGTCAGCTATATGTTCTTTTACGCGGGTTCTTATTGATCTTTTGGTTTTCCCTACATATGAGAGACCACATTTACAATCAAGCTTGTACACTCCTGCATCTTATAGGGGAATATGACACTTGATAGATGGTAAGAACTGACTAATCTTCTTCGGTAGCTTATAGAATGTTCTAATAGAAGCTCGCTTCAAGATGTATCCAATTTTGTCTGTGACACCTCTGACATATGGTAGTACAGCAAGCAAACACTCGACTGTAGCCGGCTTCACTCGGTCATTGTGACTTAGACGCGGGAGCCGAATCTTGTTGTCGTGCAGAACCTGCTTGACGTGCTGAAGCTCGGCGGCCAGGTGTTTGCTGTCACAGATCCCTCGTGCTATCTGTAACAAAAAATTGCCCACGATAGCGACTGTAGCTGTGAAGGATGATGGTGAGATTCACCGTTTAAATATCGGTTTGTATGGGTTTTTTTTTCTATACACAGAGTGACGTATGGTATTTTTACGGTTTCAGATGACTTACACATCTAGGAAAGCTAAGGAATTATTTTTTAAGTCCATAGTTTCATTTTCATTCAGTAGTCATTTTAATTTCAGAGTTGATGGAATTAAGATGTTCTAAAAATGCAGTTACTTTGTCTGATGGTAAAATAGTGAAAATGTCGTCTACTGTGGATCTGCAGTTTCAGATCATATCCTAGACGGCCCCCGCCAATACATTAAGTTTGATAGACCACAAATCCTCGCGAAAGAACATTGATTCCTTACAAGGATTATGACGTGAAGTGAAGGAAGCTGGGTAATATACCACCTGCTTTAGATTCTGTAATTAATAAAATTTAAATTAAACTCAAGCAAGCTGCAAGACTTCAAGACACTTATGGTCTCTTTCCAAAACACGGACTAAATATAGCACTGAGGTTAGTACTAAGTTTAAAGCATAAACTAAATAACACGTTATTACAAAACGAAGACTATCTCTAGTTCAAGGATTATCTGTGGTACTTAAGAAAAAATTCCGAGACCCCTAGTTTAACTATGGTACTAACATCAATTTCGGTATAACTTTAATTGTTTTAATTGTTTTCATTTCGTGTTTTTAAAATCGTTAAAAATAGATATTAACCTGATTGTCTTGATGAATTTGTAAAATATAAATATCTATCTTGTATATATAAAAATCATTGACTACTTACTTTTTTATTAACGTCGGTAAATACTGACGCTTTCATGGACTTATCCTCTATAATATGTGTTGTTTAATCAATAACTGTACGTAATATTTCCTATATTAATAAGAACATTTGCTTTAATCGAAATAAGGATGGTAAAAAGCGTTATTACTAATAAAATAAATTTCAATGTTCCACTAACTTTTTCTTTAGAACTCCAATTTTCACCCCGTTTTTTTTATTTATTTTTATTTAGGTAGATTACTATTTAATCACACACACACAATCTCCCGAACAAAACCTAACTGACTGAAACACCACTATACTTAGAATAGAACAATAAATTAAAATAACAAGAATATTGATTTATTCTATGGGCACAACATAAACATTTTAAATCGTCTTGAATTACGCTCTCGCAGTACCAATGTAATTCAATCCTTTTCACGATAGATTTGTCAAAATGAAAACAACTTCGATTAAGTATAAGAAACGCGTCTTAAATATAAGATGCGCTTGTTCAACAGATTTCAACTTCAAAAAATAACAATTTTTGATATATGTATATTTGTATTGATAAATAATAATTTAAGCATATCAAGCGTGATAATAACATTAATATTTATAGTAACAGAACATTGCTTCAAATGAAATCCGTATTAACGTATGAAACAGTGTAATTTTTTTATCTATGGATGTCGTACCTCTTAGCTACCAAGCGTCCGAATATTCCGTCAAATACCAAGTGACCGATTTCGGCCGCACCCACCCACAGCACTTTAACCCACAAATACTTGCAGTTAGAGACTACTTTTCTATGAAGAAGTTTGGCATTATAGGCTCAATATAAAATTTTCTCTCCTCTAGCGCAATTAACAGTCACTTACTCTATTGATATTCATTTATAATCTACGTTCATTACGTACGACATTTTCGTGTGAATTTTGTTGTGTCGATTTTTGGATTTTTCTAGTGTTTTTAAAGTGCTTTAGTATAGCGTCTTATTATAAAATGGTTATGAAAGTTTTGTGTGAATATAATTTATCTTTTTACGTAAATAATTTTGAGTAATATATAGAAATAATTATGATTTTCACGCTGCCGACATCCGCTTGGTATGTATATTTTTGTTATCAAAGTACAATAAAATCTTTTCGTAATGAAGTAAAACCTAACTTCTGTTTAAACCACAGGATAGAGAATTTTGTATAGATTTTACAATGCCAAACTTCTTTATACAAAAGTAGTCTATAAATATAAATTTTCTAAAGTGCTGTTGGTGGGTGCGGTCGCATGCGAACGCTCGGGATTTGACGGACGCATGCGACTGCATGGGATTTTATGGGGATTGAAGAGTTAAACCAGTACTAACTTTGGTACTAACGGGTCCTTGCATAATCTGCGTTTTGTAATAAGCACACGTACTAACGTTAATAATGTAACAAACCTGGACCTTTTAGTCCAAGTTTAAACCTGTATTAAAATATTTTTTGGAATAAGACCAAGTAAGTTTATTCTGCGTAGATCAGACCATAAATAATAGTTAAAAAGCTGAAGGTACTCCTGGTTAAAACTGACATCAGGACATCAGTCACCTCAGTCCCCCATGACAATGGGTGCTAAACACCCGAAACGTCGAATATTAAAAATCAAGAAATTAAATGCGATAAAATCCGTAAAAGTAGTTTTAATTAATGTGTAGTGTTCCCGTAAATATAAGAAATCATTATCTTAAAGGTTTGATAAAATTTACTTCATATTCAATTAAAAGTAAAAATCTTAGCAAACTGATTCGTAGGTATACGGATTGAGCATTGATTTTATTAAAAACGCGGTAGCGGCATTAAAGTCGGATGAATAAATTTTCTGTTTTGATTTCCTCTGAGAGAAAAAACTTACTTTAAAAATTACATTAATATTTGTTTATATTTTCACCGCTATTAGTTAATATATCGTTATCATTAGTTAATGATGAAGTAGTGGAATAAGTATGATTTCATATAATGTTCTGTGTAGTATAGTGGCTATGTCTGTGCGAAAACAATCCACCCGCGCACACTTTTTTACAGGATAAGTGTGACTAGCGGGCACACAGTTCACCTGATGGTTAGTGGTTCCTGTGGCCCAGACTTCTACATCTATCCTTGTTTACGAATCAAAATGTAAATACGTTGTTAGCCGTGAGGACTAATATGGAATGCCTCTTTTCCAGAAAAAAGGGTCTCCGGCTCTTCATACGAAATATACACTCACCATACGAAACACAGCAGGATAAAGCTGCTATTTTACGCTGATATTCTGTAAGAGCATGGTCTTTCCCCGGTCGGGTCGACACATTCGTGCTCACACACACACACACACACACACACACACACACACACACACACACACACACACACACACACGCACGCACACACACACACACACACACACACACACACACACACACACACACACACAACATGCAATTGATATAGCTATAGCTTGACTATAAAATGTTTTGAATTTCGCTCGATTGCGATGGCCGAAATGTCGTTAGCTCGTTATACTATCCTGATTTCAATAGAGAAGGAGGCTGGGTACTACCACCTGCTTAGGACGCTATAATCAATAAAATTAAAACTAAACCCAAGCATACCACTGCAAGACTTCAAGACATAGACTGTTCATTTTGCATAGATCGGACCATAAACAATAATTAAAAAAGCTGAAAGTACTCCGGGTTTAAACAGTGACATCGGAACGTCAGTCATCTCAGTCCCCAGTGACCATGGGTGCTGGAAAGCACCCGAAACGTTGAGAATAAAAATTAAAAATTAAACGCGATTACATCCGTAAAAGTAGTTTTAATTTTATCGATAACTTGATTAAGAGTATAGCAGGAAGACTGGAAGCAAATTATAGAGGTAGAGGTGGTAACATTAAGTACTGATTTATCCCACATTAAAGCATTTATGAAAAAAAAAGAATAAAATGTAAAGTACATAAATGCTTTTTATTCCTGTAAATATATCTTTTTACTTTATTTATTCAATTTGATTGTTGTTTTTGTCGACGTTTGAAATTTTAAATAACGAATCTTAAGCAAAACCCAAAAATATATACTCTTTTTGCGTTCATCTAAATTTGTCATTGAGTTTATGTTTATGTTATTTATTACAAGCCATTCTTAAGCTGAATATAAAAATTATGTTCAACATTATATTAAAGTAACTTCTGGCGGAAAATGAAAAATCACAGATCGTGCACATCACTTAATTTGTCAACGTTATTCGACGTGACATTTGACACGTTTTTCATTATTTGTAGCAATATCTTTGTGAAATGAAAACGAAACTGATATTATTAATCTATATTTGAGATCTCCGGTATTTCACTGCGAGGCGGACGTCTCGGTTGTTCTGTGGGTCGTAACGTATTACCACAGTATAATAAAAACATATATGGATTTATAGACTGTGGTATTACTGTGTCGCGTCGCATAATAAAGAAGTATGTTTAATATAAGCTCGTCATTGTTAGCAAGATTTATGCGTACAGCAAATTTCATTTTAATGACTGATACACCTGCCCAAAAGTAGATTGGTTTTGGGCTGACGATGAAAGAATGTCTGATATTTTGAGTACGTAAACGACAAATAGTTCCATTCAAATTTTCGCGTAAATGTAAGAAATCATCTTATATAAAATAGTAATTTTGAGCTCTTAAGCAATTATAGTTAAACAATAAAAAAAAGTCTAAGGGTCACGTAGGCCGATATTTAAAAAAGGTTATCATTACACAACATTGTTACAGTGACATTTAGACAAACGGAATAATTATTTGTTGTCCACACAAATATTTGTTCGGGGCGGGATTTGAACATGCGTCCCGCAGCGTCGCCGCTTAACAGCTACTGCATTAATGGGATGTAAATTTTAGTCGTCTTTAACTCCCGAATCTTTTCGCTTGGTAATCACCTTATAAAATATTAAAAGTTATCATGATAACAGTTACTTATATAATGTTTTATAACAGCGGCGTTGTAAGAATATTTACTACACCATAATATCTTCCCACAGGTATCGCAAAAGACAACAGAGGAAAACTAAAACAAGAGATGAACAGCGGCATCTTATTAATAACAGCTCAAAATTACGTAAAACTGCGTTCTCTATGTCTCTTTAGCAGTAAGCAGTAACAGACTTAGAAGGCTGTAATGGACGGTTGGACGGATGTAAATTTAATAATAATAATAAATTCTGTTTTTACATCATTGCATCTATCCTTCCTCTGTTGCACGCTCGAATTCCGATTTCCGATGGATGTCAAGATGGCCGATACTGTGGAACCGCCGGGAAACGAGCGCAGACCAGTAAGGCACATTTCGCGCTATTTTTAACCGTTGAAATATTTCTCTCTCCTTTTATCATATACTAAAATGCTAAGGAGTAAATGAGCTAGCAACAATCACACCTTTTACAATAGAGCTCTGTAATATGAGACCCATTTTATAACTCACAGAGCGATAGTACTTTGTACCTAAGTTTGAAAACATGTGTTGTGTAAGAATATTGTACGGCACTTGTAAATTTTATGCATTTAATTCGTTTATTATATTATAAGCTGTAAATAAAAATAAAAATAAAGACCAAATATCTTATTCGTTTTATTTCGTAAAGAAAAATATAAACTTTTAGACGTTTCCATATTTAGATTGAAGACTGCAGCTGCAGTTTAGTCTTTTGATGAAGAAAATTTAAAGAAAACAATAGAATAGATAATAGAGAGTAATATTTAACTAAGAATTATGAATAATTTCAATTAGAAGATAATTGAATCTAAAGAAAAAAGGCCAAAACCAAGCCTGCGTCTGTTGAACGACCGGGAAACCATCAACAGTATCGTCAACAGTATCGGCTATATTGCGAAAATTGCGAAATTTTTGTTTAACAGTTGAAGGGATAAGAGGTTCATGACATCAATTGTGATGTAAAGCAACTTTAAATTTAATTATAAAATATATCATTTAATATTTATTGTATATACTTTATTATAAGTTGCCTAAAAACAAAAGCTAAGGGGTACAATGTCGACATATTACGCTTACGCTGTGGCAGTTTTACTATTTAAACCGGCTAGCCTCATTATGATAAGTAGATGCAGTGACTTATTGATATTTTTACATATATACTTGATAAGAGAGGTTCGTTCGAAGTCCGCGAGATATTTTAGTTAAAATTTAGTCAGGGAATATTAACAATTTTGTTAGTATTTTAGAAAAACTAATAATAAGACTCAAGAAAATTATACAAAGAACTTAAAACGTTATTGACGAATCATGTATCAAATTAAAACTAATGGTTTTGTCTAAACAATAGGCATAGTACGTAGAACTGCCTATTAAAAAGCAGAAGCGAACAAAGGTTACCGTAGAGTACTCCTTGCGGCGATATTTTAATAGCAAACTCGACGAAAACTTATTCCTCTATTAAAAATTGATGTTTATATTATAGTACTGCAGACTTCCCGGAACATTTTTACCGCGTACGTTGTAAGTCTTTACTAGTAATTGTAAGTGTATTGGAGAAATCCGGTTCCCATACAAACCTGGGCCTGGCGTTACAGAGCTGAAAGTTCGCCACCAATTAGAGAGTTTTGAAAGGTCTTACGAGCCCAATTTTCGTGGCTGCCAGCAATGGCGAAATCAGTGCAATCTTGCAATGAATATGTTTTAGGTTATGTTTTGAGTTATTTTATAAGAAGTGTACGTAGAAGTAGGAAATAATAAATTAGTAACAACTACCTTTACAGAACATATTACTAAAGAGTGCTTTAGGGTCTTTAGATCAGAATTACTTACATACAACTTACCTCACGATGTTTTCTTTCACGGCCGAATTCGTTGTAAATCAGCAGTTAAAAGTCTTTCTTTCTAAATTATTTCTTTGGCCACCTATAACACCGTCTCGCTTTACCTTTTATTTGATGTTGATTATTTTATTATAGCAAAATAAGAATATAAGTTTAATTGAATCTGAAAGAGAAGAGCCTGTTCAAATTGGTGTATTATTAAAATTCATGAAGTCCTTTGACCGCTCTCGCTAAAAGTTAAATTCTTTTGTGACATTTTGCGGCAACGCTATTAGTTTAGCTTCTGAATCAAAAACCTATTTTATAAAAAAAACACCTCCTTCTACAAATAGAGGAACAAGCCGAGTGTGCTGATGCTAAAGATTGCAAAACAAGAGCCCAATTAAGTTCAGCGTGTTTTTTTTATAGAATAAGAGTGACAAACAAGGACACAGTTCTCCTGATGGTAAGTGGACACTGTGACTCATAGAAATCTACATTTATCCTTGAGTTAGGCGGCATTATGACTAATCGGGCGGGAGTGGTGCGGATTCATTTCGCTCGGTATAGTCGGTACCGAAAGCTTGCCGAGAGTATATATTTTAATGTGCTAGGGATGTCGATTATTTTCGATAAAGAATGATTTTTGTATCGATTTGAATCGAAATCTGATGAATCGATTCACAAAAAAATCGTAATCTTAAAGATCGACTTCTCAAAAATCGATCTTTTTTGATTCCTTTTAAAGTTTATATTTACAATATTATAAGATACAACAAAATACAGATTACAAATTAACTTATTTTTTATTTCTTTAATCCATTAAGAAGAGACGAAAGAAACTCAGCACACAGCAGTTTTGCGAGTTTTTGAATATAAAAATGTCGTTCTTTACGATTTTGGGTACATTAAACTAGTTGTAAATCATTTTATAGTTCTTATAAAACAAAAAGAAAAAGATTCACTCTCGATTTTCGAGGGTGAAATATCGATTCACTGGAGTACTATATATCGATTTAAAAAATTGATCTTGTAGACACAAGAAAGTGATTGTTCGATTAATCGATCTCAGATCGACATGCCATAGTGTCTAGGTGCCGCTCGACATTTATCGCGCATGGTCGTGCAACGGTGCAAAAAAGATGGCGGAGCGAGATATTCACGTTGTTTGAGTACTAAAAATTGAAAAGCATCCCGTATTGTGTAATTATATAAACTGTCTGAATATTCAAGAAAGGATGTCACACAGAGGATTTGGTATGAGATATCGAATAAAACACATTTATCAGGTATGTAGTCGTTTTTATATTCAAGTTATACACAATAAATGTTTTGCCATGGAAGTGCTCCTTGCGGTGTAATAAAATTGTTTGTCATATATTTTCAGACGGTTGCGCCGGATGATGTAGGCTTGATTATGATTAAATCTTGTTTGAAGTGAAATGCACGGGTTTGTCTAGCTCAATATCAACAGCGCAATATGGATTTCCTGCTCTCAGTCGTATGAAAATGTGTAGGTCACATGCTGATTTTCTTATATATTTATTGTCGCCTAGTTCAAACTACGAATAGATGTTAAGAATACTTGGAATTTTTGAGTCATCATACCGAATGCACACTCAATAGTTTACGTGTAAATTTGTACGTGTTACGTTGTAAATTCTTTTTTCATTTGTGATCCTTAGCATCGTGTAGGGTCGTAAAACCCAACGTGTCAAAGGAAAAGCGTTATTGGTAACAAAAAATATGGCATTTATTGAAGCGTATTGTCATGGGGTAATAGAGCCACTGTAGGTGTATTAATACTATGTCGCTCCAAACAATAGCCTAAATCAGAAGCTTTAAATACCCCGCCATCGCTATTACTTCCAGCATACCCTGTCTCAATCATTGTAAATAAGCCAGCAGCATCACAAACTGCAAGTAATACAATTGAATGATAACCCTTATTATTATAATTAGTTGATCCAGAGTTTGACAGTTTTTGAAACCTTACATGTTTACCAGTCATCCCTTCCAAACAATTTGGCATTTTCTATTGTTGAAGGTACCATGTACTCATTTTGTAGAATTTTCCAAATTGTTTCCTTTAGCTAGAGAGCTGAAAGTACCTCCCGTGCGAGATATTTGAAACAAAAAAAAACATAATTTACTTGAAAAAATTACATAACAAAAACTATGGATTAATTTAACAATTTTTTTAGTTAACGACTGCAAAGAGGAATGGCGTATCATAAGATTCACTTTCCTAAGAAGTTTGAAAACACCATCAAGTGGTTCCAAGTCGAAAAAACCATACTATCTTAAAGACTATCTATCATTAATTTTACAATACGTAAAAGCAAATAACGAATCTCAAAACTGTGGTGAACAAAGTGACCCAGAAGAACTACAAAAAATAGGTGTCCAAGATGAGCGAGAAATAGCTGCCTCCAGCAACAATTCACAGTATAACATAAAATTTGAAGATCCTACAGAAGAAAAACCAGCAGCAAAATTAGGAAATTCTCAGGCTGTACGTAGATGAAAGTATAATGAACTGGACTATGCAACGGTAAAAATTTTAAAATAAGAAATTGAAAAGGCTGGTGAACCAAACAAACTACAAATTAAAGTTGAAACATTTTTCTTGGGTTTACTTTTTGAATTTGATGATATGACAGATAATGAAATACGATCATTCAAAATAAAAGTATTACAACTCACTGATGAAATAAAACAAGGCAATTGTCTACGCCTTCTAGATTAATAGTCTTTGCAATCCACATCAAGAGACTCCTTTCCATCTACATCCAAAGAATCATTGATTTATCACAGATTCACCTAGAGAGTCACATTATCCTCAGCAGCAAAGAGTTCCTCAATATTCTACAGTATCGTCTGTCGCCATTCCTTTACAAAACTACGACGCAATCGCCACTTTTGCTGAAAACTATTAAACACAAAATCAAGCAACTTCTTACACTCCTTTACTGGTCCATATGCCCTACGATTTAAATGCTTATAATAATGATAATACTGAATGAAGAAGTGTGATGAGCGGTTTTCTTTTGTTAAAGAAAAATATTATTGGACCTGGCTGTCGAAATTGTCTATAGTTTATACTCGAATTACTTATTATATTTTGATTTAATAAAACAATTTAAACTAAAAAAGATATTCTAATGTCCTCTTACCTTAAAGTAATCAACAATTTTTCATCAGCACACACAAATTCTCTAAACCTTGTATTTTGCTTTGTTAATATTGTGGTCAACAAATTGAAAACTTCTTCGTGAGTTTTTTTTGTTATTCTGTGGTTTGTGGTTTAAGAACTTTATTCTCATTAAGAATACAAAAATTCACTTATCATGAGAACATAAAAATTTATAAGTTATAACAATATCTGGAGAAACACAGAAGTTGGGGGTACATTACAAATACATATACAGTTAAAAACAGTCACAGCGTCAGAGAGAGAAACAATCACAGATATATAGTTGAACTACGCTCAACAATTTACAAGAAGCGGCTTGATATACATATTTAGTAATATTTTATTCTAATTCGAATTAGTAATGAACAATAAAAAAAAACTTTATACTTTATTTGCACCTTTTTAAATATATTTAAAATACTTATTGATTATTATTATAATTTTAACGTAATAGTAAGACCGTTATTTTATAGATTTTATAAAATGATATTTTAGTAATTTTTTGAAGCTTACATTTGACTGCGATTCCATACACATACGTGTATGCGATTACATACATTCTATACATCAATAAAAAAAAATTGTCATCTTGGGAAAGTTCTTGCGCGGCAACAAAAAGTCGGCAGTTAATATTATTTTCGATAAATGGATGACGCCAATAACGTTTTCTTTTTTTACGTAGGCGATAAATATAAACACGCCAAAATATCATCATCACTCGAAAACGACATTTTCGGTATTTAGGATTTTATACCGATAGGTGAATAACTGAAGGCATCGCGGTATCGTTGCGGTATAGACCTTACAGATCTCGCACCGCCCCGCACCGACAAGTCCGCACCGACAAGTCAGGAATCAGTATGAGAATCAATATGCAGATGCGTTGTCACCTCTAAGGACCGGATGAAATGCTTCGTATCCAGTAAAAAGGTTGTTCGGTTTTCTACACGTACCATACGAAACGTGGTAGAGCTATGCTGCAGCTATATTACGGTTGAAGCATGAGTGCGTTGGCTCGACCGGGAAAAGACCACGTTCTTACAGAATACTTGAGTAAAATTTCACTTTTTAAGTTTCGTGTACCTTCGAAATTGCCTCGCAGCTCTATTGCATCACTTAGTCCACCATTAACAAGAACTGTCTTGGGAAAGAATTCTCTTTATGCCAGGTTCTGCAAAGTTATTAATGGATATAGCGATCAAATCGACATTCGCTTTGATTCACCCAAAACATTCTCTAAGTGTCTCCGTTAATGTATAAGTTAATAGCGTAAATTAAAATAGAATTCTTAGTTTTTTTAAAGTTTTTTAGTTTATGTAGCACTATTCTTACTAATAAATATGTATTTAATTTTAGTTGAAGAACAACGAGAACAACGAAAAGAAAGTCGAGGGATACTCATCCCAATTTACCCGTCCGGTAGTTGTGGTATGGTATGCGGGTATGCGACCCCGGCTACCCTAGCTATTACTGTCCTATCCCTTGCCCTCATGGACGGTAATATCCTACATTTCCTATTTCCTACCCTAACTTATCTTACTCTTCCTTTTCACACCACCTGTCCTTCCCGTTTTTCTATTCCTACCCTCCGCCAATCCAAAGTCGGCCGTGCGGATGGATGCATGGCTAGGGGCGAGCCTAGTCGTTAGCGTGCCACACTGCCCCGGGACCGGGCGACCCCAGAATTAGGCTAGCCTTACCCTGGCATGCGGGGCTCTGCTGGGGGGGACAAACCTTTCCTTCACTATTCGTGGGAACGCAATGGATAATCAAAAAATTAACCAAAATGGCGGCGATGTGGTTCGCCACCCATCACGTCTCGTTTCTCGCGGGGGCGAAAAGCGGCCCACGGAGAGCCGCTTCGCTACGTTGAATGTAAGAGGAGGGATGGATGGAAAGGTAGATGGAGTATGTCAGATGATGGATGAACGTTGCATTGATATTCTGTGCGTGAACGAAACCAAGAGGAAAGGATGTGACACCACGGTTCATGGTCCCTACACGGCATACTAGTCGGGAGTCCCCCAAATCAGCCGAGGCTGTCAGGGAGTTGGTGTGATTCTTTCATCTCGAATGGTTGAATGTGTGATGGAGCATGAATGTGTAAGCCCAAGACTCCTCTGGATTTGGTTAAAAGTCGGACTCACCCGCTTGTTTATCCTTGGGGTCTATGCACCGACGGATCTGCGTGGAGGTGGGTCACTAAAATCACAACAAGTGAGAGAGGAATTTTGGGATAGCATGAGAGAGGTCTTGAATAAATGCGGAGAAAATGAACGGATCGTGATGTTAGGGGACTTTACACCAACCCATCCAGGTTGGAGTAAAGCGTGATGGGTATGAAGGAGTTCTGGGTATGTTTGGGGACGAGAGAGTGAATGACAATGAGAGAAGCCTGCTTGAAGTATGCTTGGAATGGAATCTGTGCGTGGCCAACACAATGTTTGACCACAAAAAGATCCATTTGTATACAAGAGATGAGGGTGAGTCTAGAAGTATGATTGATTTTGTAATTGTGGATGAAAGACTGAAGAAGAAAGTGCTAGACACTCGGGCATACCGCGGTGTAGGCCTCGACACAGACCACTTCCTGGTCATAGCCCGAATGCGTGGCCTCTTTAAACGGTGGCGACACCGAGGGGCCGAGCCTACGAGTGTTTTGGACAGAGTAAAAGTGGAAAATCTACAAGAAAAAGAAAAGAAAGACGAGTATGTAGAGAAACTGAAAGAAAATTTTAAAGGGATAGAAGAGACAGGAATGATTGAAGATTTGTGAGAGACATTTAAGAAAGGGGTTGTAAATGTTGCGATTGAGGTATGCGGGGTAGCTAAAAGAAGGAAAGGGAGAAAGAATGATAACGTGAGGATGGATAAAGATGTACAAAGGGTTGTGCAAGAAAAGAAGAAAGCGTGGTTGGATTGGTTAGCAACAAAAGCTAACCAAAAAGTTCAAAAGGCAACGGATGACGAGATAAAGGAAACAAGAACGAAGTATAAAAGATTGAAAACAGCAGCGAAAGAAACTGTGTCTAGAAAGAAAGAAGAACGAAAAGATGATTTCGATAGGAGGCTCACTGAAGATTTCCAGTCAAACATTAAGTTTTTCTGGAAACCCATCAAAACAGTCAGAGGAAAAACTTCTACCTCGGAGCTGAGTACAATCAGGAGTCAAGATGGGAGCATTATAAAAGGAGAAGAATGTGTGTTAAAGAGATGGAAAGAGTATTTTGAAAGTTTGTTTGAAAGAGAGGAAGTGCAGGTACAGCATCTGCCACCTTCCACGGAAACGAATATAAATGTTGATGAAAATGAGATAAGCATGGATGAAATAGTGAAAGCGTTGAAAAGTATAAGATTAGGTAAGGCTGCAGGGTATGACAGGATTACCGTCGAGATGCTGAGGGCTGGACGGCGCCTGGTGGCTAGTCAGCTGTACCGCCTTTTCAATCTGTGCTGACGAAATGGGCAAGTGCCGGGAGACTGGTGTAAAGTCGTAATCGTGCCATTGTATAAGGGAAAAGGGTCACGGCAGGACTGCATAAATTACCGTGGTATAAGCCTTCTTAGCGTCGTCGGTAAATTGTATGCGAAAGTGTTGATTGAAAGGGTTGTGAATGAAACAGACGAGAAAATATGGGATGTACAAGCGGGATTTAGAAAGGGAATGGGATCTACGGATCAGGTCTTTTCCTTGCGGTGCATAGCCGAAAAGTGTTTGGCTAAAAACAAGAAAATCTACTGCGCCTTCGTAGATCTAGAAAAGGCCTATGATAGAGTGGTGAGGAATGAATTGTGGTCAGCACTGTCCGTGTACGGTGTGAGCAGTATCCTCATACGAACATTGCAATGTCTTTATAGGGATTCTAGTGCTTGTGTAAGGATAAACGGGGCATACACTGAATGGTTTAATATCGAAAAAGGTGTTAGACAGGGATGTGTAGCGTCACCGTGGCTGTTTAATCTGTTCATGGACAATTGTTTGACAGATTTAAAAGAGAATGAAAGTGGGTTGAGAATGAATGAGTTACTCGTCAAATGTCTTCTCTATGCTGATGACCAAGTATTACTTGCGTCTTCGGCCGAGGAGTTGCAGGAGATGGTAACTGCTATGAGTGGAGCTTTTGTTAGAAAGGGAATGAAGATGAATGTAAGGAAAACGAAAGTGATGGTGTTTGAAAAAGATGAGGCAGTGACAGACTGCAATATCGTGCTTGAAGATGAACAAATTGAACAGGTGAAAGAGTTTGTGTATCTGGGGTCAAAGTTTACAAGAGATGGAAAGTGTGAGAGTGATATCAAAAGAAGAGTGAATGCAGGAAACATGGTGAATGGAGCTTTGCACTCCTTTATGAGCAGTCGGAAGGTGTCTAACCAGGCTCGTTTGGCTGTACATGAGGGGGTGTTGGTTCCGACACTCATGTACGGAAGTGAAAGTTGGGTATGGCAGAAGAAACATGAAAGTAGAATAAATGCAGTTGAGATGAGAGCATTAAGAAGTATGATAGGAGTTAAACTGAGTGACAGGATAAGAAATAGTGAGATAAGGAAACGTTGTGGTCTGAAAGAAGATGTAGTGACAAAAATTGAGAAAGGTATGCTGAGATGGTTTGGCCACATCGAGAGAATGAATGAAGAACGATTGACGAAAAAAGTGTATAAGGCGAGTGTGAATGAAAGTGCTGGAAGGGGTAGACCTAGGCGGACTTTTCTAGACCAAATTAGGGACGTCTTGAAAAAAGGCCAGGTTAAGAGTACCCTAAACCGTAAACCTAAAAGGTGCGCGTGAGCAACCCCTGTAGTTAGCCGGGTGTCCTGTCTGGTTGCAGAGAACACATGCGGGCGGGGATTCGGCATCTTTGGGCCGGGGACACTCTTTCGTGTTGTGGGGTTCGAGGCACTTAACGCACCTGGGTGGGGCGGAGCAGTTGGCCGCCGCGTGACCATAAAGTTGGCAGCAGTGGCACTGCGCCGGGAAACCGCGCCTATGTACCTTCACTCTCGACAGGCCACACACTGTGCGTACCTTCTGGAAGATGGCTTTTGCCTCCGGTACGTTGGTTAGGATGATGAGGGCAAGGTTGAATCTCTTGCCCGTCCTACTGTGCATTTTGTGCACTGCATCTACGGGGAAACCTTGGGACTTAAGGTCCTCAAGGATTTCCTCGTTAGAGAACTCGAAGGGGACGCCTCGGATGACGGCCCTGACTTTACGCTCTTCAAGGAGAGCGTAAGTGTGGTAGGAGACTCGTTCGGCTGTGAATAGCCGGGTGATTTGACGGAAATCCTCGATCGAGCTTGGGATGATTTTGATCACCTCCCCGAGGTTGACGGCACGATCGTACTTGATACCTGCGTCGTAGCAGGTTTTTGACAACTGGGTGAATTTTGCCTTGTCTCTTAGGAAGACAGGGGGCAGGACTTGCTTCTTAGCAAGGACTGGAGCACAACGAGAGGCTGGTTTGGACGGTGTGGGGATGTCTAGTGACATCAGTGGGACGGCGGCAGCGTCGAGGGCTGCGGAGGTTGTAGGAGCGGCAGGGGCCGCTGAGATAGGGGGGGTACGTTTTAATGCGGCGCGCTTACCGTTGCGCTTGGAGGTGACGGTGGTGAACGTGGACTCCCCGGTTTTGTCGGAGTCAGAGGACTCCGATAAACCGGAGCCTGAAGTAGTGGCGGGCCTCTTCCGGGAGGTCGGCGCCGAGGAATCGGAGCATGCGTACTCCATTTCTAAGGGCGCAGATTCAAGGGGGGCAAAGGAGTTCCTCGTTTCGAGGTATGACGCGAGTGCTGGCGGCGGATGGTGTGCCTGGGGGGCAGGGAGGGAGTTTATGAGGGCGGCGCGGGGCTCAGTGAAGCTGGATGTGGCCATTTTGGGGCAGTGAGCTAGGCTCGGGAAATATGAGGACGGGTCCCTGTTCTCGGTAGAACAGGGACTAGATCGCGAGACGTACTACGACACACTATACACGTAATAATAATGCAAGAACAACAAGAAAAAGAAAATAAAGGAGACAGTAAGAAAAAAAAATTGAAAAAAAAATATTGAAAGAAAAATTGAAAAATGATAAATGAAAATGATGAATGAAAATGAAAAGTGAAAATGAAAATGAAAAGCGGAAGTCAGTCAAACCTCCCTGCCCGAAGACAGGGGGGCAAGAGCTGTAGCGTGAAAGTGGCTCACAGGCCTCGACGCTGTTCAGCGTGAGCAGGACAGCGGAGGCGCGTGAGAGCGAGACAGCACTACCGTACTGTACGGGAGCGCGGAACACCAGGAGGCGACCGTCCGAGAACGATGCCGCCGGCGGACTGAGCACTGCGTCGGCGCTGTACAGTGCGTACGGGACAGCGGAGGCGCGAGAGCGGGAGAGCACTACCGTATAGGGACGAAAGCGCGGACTACCTGGATGCAACCGCTCGGAAGCGATGCCACAGGCGGAATGTTGACATTAGTCGCTTTTTTTTTGCGTCCGAAGCAAATATGGGCAACCCTCCGGAAAGCGGGGGAGGGAGGCGGTGAATGCTCATAGCATACCACGCAGCCGGCTGCGTGGTTATGTGGAGACTTTTACCCACTAAACACCGCCTTTTAGGAAATGGCTTAATGATCTGACTAGAGATCTCTAAGCCGTATACGAACGCGACCCTCCTTGGCAGAAAGGAGGGCGCAGGGCAGAAAGGAGGGCGCAGCATTAGTCGCCTCAGCAGTCTGTTTATATACGTCTATGATGTTTTTCGCAGTACCTAATTTTTTCATGTAACTAAACACTGAATAGACCAATTGTCGGGATTGTCTATTTAACTCTGCGTATCTACACCAAAATCTGAACACTCAAATTATAACAACAAAAATAATTAAAAAAAAGAAATAACAAAAACAATTAATAACAAGAAATACACAAACAACAATTAACAACGAGGTAACAAAAACAATTAACGAAAATAAACTAATTAAAAAAGTTATCACTAAAATTATTGCTCTGAAGTGTAGGGAAGCCGAATGATACGTTCGAAACCAATAGACGACGAGAATCGACCGATGAACCAATTACGTTGAACGTCAGCGTGGTCAACGTCGTATCGACCAATAAAAAGTGTGCTCACGACTTATGTCGGCAATTATATATATAGAGATCAGTGGTTACAGAGTTTTGAGATTTGCTATCCTTTTCTATTTTGACATATTACCATAAGGAATTTTCATCTCCCTTGCACATTATGGCCGTCCATCACTATCCTATAAGTCTATGATAAACACACCTTAAAAACATTGCGCATCAAATAGTCTTTTCGTTTTTGTTAGCTCGTTAAATGAGGTACTGTAGATCTTTTGTGTAAATGTTCTAATCTTCCGAAACGTCGGCTCAATTTCTTTTTAACTCACGGTAGGTGTAGCGGATTTACGACTTAATTTAGGGTCGTAATCATTTAAGCAAAGTACTTCGAACTCGAGTCGACGTTATTACTTTGCGCATATAACTTCGCCTCTGTTAGACACGTAAGCAGACTGTAGTTATCACAATAATAATGGTTTATGTTTTACATGCCATATTGCTACAGACAATTTAATCATAGAGTAAAGGGTTGACATTTACTTATTTAACGTAGCTCAATCCAAGGCCAAACTTTGTAAATTCTCAGTGTTTCTTTAAAAAAGGAAAGTGAATCAGCGGACCAGTTTGCCATTCCATAATAACTTGGTGATAAATAAAATATTGAAATATAATTATTGTCCTAAACCTGTACTTGTTATTGTCACCATCAAGTGTTGGTCTAACAACATCCCCTTACTCATATCTGCTCGTGGTTCTTGTAAGCGGCGAAAGAGGGAAGATGAAACAGGAGATGTGTAGCAGTAACTTTCAGATAACAATTCCAACAACGATAACAAACATTAAACAAAATAAAAAGAAACTGCGGTTGCTAACCCGCTTGTCAAGCATGGCAACTATAGCCAAATCGGCAGTATGTGGGGTGGCCTGTTCAGCTATGTGCTGTTGTAGTTTGTAATGGCCACGCTTTTATTAACTCTCTTACGTGTATTTGAATTTGATAATTTATTTTAAAGTCACTTTCCGATGAGCTAGAGTCTTGAAATTTCAAACATAGTTTAGAATCGGATGACAGTTTAAAATATACAAAAGAAACGTAGTATGTACCAAATAAACGTTTTTAATACATATTTTTTTTAAATTCACCACGAGCTTTTTTAATAGAATGAGAATGACAAACAGTTCACCTGGTTGAAAGTGGATGCTGTGGCCCATGGATATAAACA
The DNA here is from genome assembly GCA_036936625.1 of Parnassius smintheus behrii. Lineage (NCBI taxonomy): Eukaryota > Metazoa > Arthropoda > Insecta > Lepidoptera > Papilionidae > Parnassius > Parnassius smintheus. The sequence continues at coordinate 26,522,937 of JAUPFT010000009.1, read as the reverse complement.
TCTATCCTTGATTAAGAATCAATCTCGTTTTCAGTAAAAACGGTCTCCGGTACTCTTCGTTCACCATATGACACAGCAGAAACATACTGCTATTTTACGCTGGTATTCTGTGAGAGCGTGGTCATTCCCCGGTTGAGCCGACCCATTCGTGTTACAAACATAATATTCTTGTAGCATGAATCTATCACGTATGAAACATTTTCTACGGGAAAACTTATATTTAGCAAAGAACTTGTAATTTAACTAATCCCAGCACCACTACTCCCAACACCACTAGGAAAGACACACCATCGACGATAATACATTGTATTAGGTGTTGACGGGATTACTACACGCAATTGAGGGAGGGCGGGAGGTGCTCTTCAAACTAGGTAAAACACATAATTTTATTTTGTTGAGCAGATGGTTGCGAAATAACTCTTAACATCTGATATAATGGATTTCCGCAAAGTAACGCCTGAGTCTATTAATTATAGGTCCTGTCCTGAGTCCTGAGGTGACTTTGACGCGACGTTATTTGAAAAACAGTTTACTATATTTTATTAAGTTACTTTCAAAATGAAAAAAATGTTAAGGCAAAAATAAGTCATAAATAAAGAACTCAGCGGTTTAATGAAGTAAGGATACCAACCTGAACTCATTGTAAGCGACGCAGGTTTACGACTTAATTTGGAGACGTAATGATTTGAACAAAGTACTTCGACCTCTAGCTGACGTAAATTTGTGGCGTGTACGAATTTCTGCTCCTTGTATAATATAAGATAAATTTTATTTAGAAAAGCATTTAGGAGATACTTGTTTTTGGTAATAAAGAATTATTTATTATTATCAGGCATTAAAAACAATACGGGATTAACTTCTAAATATCGTTGTAAAAATATTATATACGAATTATAATAATTTTTTCATTTGGGTTAAAAGGAATGTACAAACTATTGTCATTAAATGCTAATTGGATTAGTTTCTGAGTAAACAGTCTTTCCAAATCATTGTCGATGGTTTTTCGTCTAATCTTACACTGGAAAACGACAGAGTTCCTGAGCTTTCCGTTCTCTACGCAACTCTTTTTCTACTGCATATTAATGATATGCTTATGCTCGGTAGCACAGTTGTGAAGAGGTAGCAGTCAAACTCTCGGGTCAGTCGTGATCAAATCCAGTCCAAAAAGAGGCTTAGATTGAGCGTGCGAATCTTTTCTTGTACTTATTATAAGTGAGTGCTTGACGGCTATTTCACCTGGTGGTTAGTAGTGACGAAGCCCCAGATTGTAAAGCACACTGCCTAAAAACCTATTTACTCTCACCTAGAAAGCATGTCGTAAATGATTCGACTCCCTTGTTGTACGCATTATGAAAGACGAAGTAATCCGTTTAGTTCTAATGCGGTAAATATCTACAACAAAGGAGTAAAGACCCGCCATCAATCTGTTTGTCTGATGGTGGAAAGGGGAGGAAGGAGTTAAAGCATATATTTCTTAACTCTCCGAAATGCATTCTATAGATTACAGAGAGGCTGCGTGCTTTGCTCCTGTGCTAGACGCTGACAAGATTAGTTTCAACCAAATCAAGGTTACCAATAAGCACGTCTTTACATTTTGCAGCACCGGACTTTGCATTGGGGATTTGGATTTGCATTGGGGATTTGGGATTGTGGTCAAACACTGGCTTGTATAAGGTTCAAAAAATCAAATGCCAACTGATATAACTTTATTCACTACCTATGTTATATCAAAAATGACGCATGATGGCTGAATTAATTTTTATCACATTTTTTAAATAGTGTTTAGCACCTATCAAAAGAAAAATCATACTTTTAAAAATAAAAACGTTCACAGTGCTAATGTAATGGTATGTGGGTAGGTAGGTAGGTAGGTAGGTAATATACGTACTTTAAGTAAGTACGTATTCGTATCCGTGACATGTATAATTAAATATTAGAAGTTATTAAAAATACTTATAATACTGTTCCTCTAAAAATTACGTGGCATAAATATTCGTACGACTCAATGCTTTGCTGGCATTAGGCACACAAAAGGACGACTATCGATAAGGTGGCTGGAATTTGAGTCGCAACGCGTTTTTTGTTTTATCTGAAATATATACCCTTTGAGATAAAAAATCTGTATTGAAGTTGTCCAATATTTCAAAATTGAAGAAAATGCCAATATTTTTAAATATTGTGCTCAAGAATTTTAAAATAAAAAGGGGACTAAAAGGCTTGTAATATCCACCATACCTGGAAGGCCTGTCTTTGCTTGGCGTTACAAAAATATATAATTATCTCTGGAATAACACCAACTTAATTACTGAAAATACTGCAGGAAAGTAAAGCATTGTCGAAATAAATAATTGCATTCAAATCCAAATTACATATTATATTAGGTGTATATAGATACTTTTTGTTTTAATTAATAAAAGAGTATTAAATTGTTTTGATTGTAATCAGATTTTGGATTTTTTTTAAATAATTTTTTTGGTCCAAAAATTATATATTTTTAAATATATAATTTTTCGACCAAAGCTGAACTCACGGTTAAAAAATACGCACAGCGACATAAAAATGTATGTAAGTACCAAAATCCGCAAACGAAGCATTTAATTGGTCTAATAATTTCTTTTTCTACAGCTGTGAATTGCGGGCTAGAATACTAAACAACAGAAAGTAAGCTATGAAAAATTGACTACATTACAAGATTCGAGCTCACGTACCTGGAGTATGCTCTTTGCTCTAGCCATTAAGCTATTGAAAACTTATAAATCATATAATATTTGAAGGTCAAGTATGCTGTTTTGTGCGTGAAAATGCAGAAAAAACAAATTATCCGAGAAATTAGACTTAGATAGATTTGTCGCCCTCGTAAATCCCTGTACTGTAAACTTGAAAGAAATTCTCTGAGCCGTTTTCGAGAACGCCATTACAAGCTAATACGTAAATATTACTTGTACATGATATACATTATTGAATTTATCTTAAAAGATAATACGTATACGAATGAATAGTATTTAACCGGAACTCTCACGTCTATGTAAAGCATGAATACTACTGTTAAAACTCGTAAACTGTAGTGTGTTTAGGCTATTTACATATAAAATTCTGTGCTGCGGTGAAAACGGAAAAGTTTATCTTGATTTATTTCAGCGGTTCGTACATCGTTTAGTTGCAAGCGTTGCTATACTAGTAACTGCAAGTAATTAATCTACGCTACTTAACGTTGTTGTGTGAAAATGGTAGTTTTGCTATTTTATCACACAAGTTTTTTTATTACATTTTATTTACATATGAACTTTAAATTTACATAATAAATAAAACACTCAAATAATCTTTGAAATTAATTAATTTTTACATAGTAGAGCCACGCTGCAACTATATAGTTTTAGTACGAATGGGTCGGCTCGACTGGGGTAGGACAATGCTGTTACAGAATACCAGCGTAAAATAGTAGCTCAATGCTGCTGTGTTTGGTATGGTTAGCGTAGAGAACCGGAGACTCTTTTTACTGTAAACGAGGTTTTCCATCTTAGACCCCATGGGCGATATTCTGCAAGATTCTTAATCGAGGACTAAAGGAATGTGTCTACGGGCCACAGCATCCACTTACTATCAGGTAGACTGTGTGCTCGTTTGTCACCCTATTCATTTCCTTTTATAGCCTTCATCATTTAGATACAGTTGTGTTCCCGTTTAAAGGATAGTCAAAACTTAGAAAGTCGGTATATATTTACACGCTTGGAGGCATTTCATTATATATACGTATACTAATCCACGTAGAAGTGATATATAATGGAGTATATATTCGATATAGCCATAAAGAGTAAAATGCATCTGTAACCTGATTTACATTAAGCATTTGCCTTTGGACCGGAGTACCTGATTACCAATACGAATAAAATCTTTAATTATAATATACTAAGTGCTTACTAAAATACGTTGTATTAAGTATATATTTAAAGTAAATATTAAATGTATCTTATTTATAAAAAATACCTCAATAATGTATGGTTGAGTGTTACTTAATATAAGAGATTAGCAGTATTTTACAAACGTAAGTAATAAGAATGTACTCGTAAATTATGTTTTTAGAAAAGTTAATTTTAACGATATTTTATATGGTTTCACAAACATTTAAATTATGGTTTCACAACTATATAAATGTGCTAAAAGTAGTAAGCATCACGTGGCCAAGAGTCGTAGTGAGCAGACACTATACCGAACAGGTACACTAGGTACTACAATCTACAGACTTAGTGCCTAGTTCTGTCGGAATTGCAAAACGTTGGAATTCTACACGAGCGTGGCACTTTCCTGAGGCCTAAGACAAAATGTTTTGTTACCAGCAAATATTTAAATGAAATTTTAATTCAATCTAGAACAATCGATATAATCCTATTTTAGAATCTTTTCTCACAAAGAAAATTAAAACGTATGTTTACGTCTTTTTAGAACTAGGTTACGGAGGGCGAACGACCCTCGCTGACGGTAAGTCTCGTTCAATATTACTCGAACTGTCTTATAAATTATTTATTTACATATTTACATTTTATTGGGTTAAACTAAATAAAAGGGTTACAAGGGACAAACTTGTTGATCTTTGGTATTTTTCCTGATTTGAAGTTGTGAAACAATAAAATGCTTCTACTTTTCACACGCTTTTAGACCACTGCTAGGTATGGGTCTTTCACAGGAGATGGCTCCTCTTTATACAACAGTGTAGAAAGATAACGCGAGTTTGTACGCACACTCATTAGAAATATATTCAGTACAAGCGTATAATTTAATATCATTAATATAATAGTTATATATCAAAGGTCTCCCCCGAGGAACGCTACAAAGCATGGTCCTAAACCACCTACATCCAGTGACTTCCTGCATCTTATACCAGGTCGTCACTTAGTCTATCACTCGAGAAATTTACTTCCTTATTGGTTGTCGCTTCTTTTAGCTATGTGGGCGGCCTATGGTCACTTCAGCTTACTGATCCGTTGCTACGTCGTTACTTTCGCATTCGGCCTTGGGCTTTATCATGCGGTCAACAGTAAAGACATATATTTAATATCACGCGTTTAGAAATACTTTATTTTAAATTTAATTTAATTAAGCTATGTTTCATTTAAAGAACATAGGTAAATTATATCATGGTTTCTTTAAATTAATTAAATAATTTTAAATTTCTCGGGTAGGATCTCCTTTTAAACTAAATTAAAAGTCATAAGAGTGCCATTGAGACGTACTTGATTAATTTTCTAGGTTTTATTGAAAGTCCAATAGTCCAAGCTGTTATGAGAATTTTATTCAAGTCAGGCGTGATAAAACGTTTTAAACATTTTATTTGTATTCAAGTGCTATTTTTTTAAAAAGAAATTTATTTTTATATCTAGCGGTTGGTTGTCTGTGATCTGTTTATGATAAAGATGATATTTAATAAAGGTTGTTTGATAAATATATTGCTAAAATGGTAATCTGTTCACGGCTCACGCACCCAGTGTTCACGCGTACACATCCACATTCACGGCCCCGTGCCAGTTCGTTTCGGACTACAAAGACGTACGGACGATGTATTTTAGTCATGTACCATCTTAGTTTTTTCCAACGCATTCTAATATTTTTTTGTTTTGGACGTCTAAATGGTGATATGTTGCTACAGCAAATAAAGTTATTGCAGCAACAGCATCTAAGTCCGTTTCGCGGCGGGTTTCACGAACGATTGTGAGCATCCCGTGAATGTGGAGGGCATGACTTATGCCGTGAATTTATGGCGAGAATTCACGGCAATAATGTGGAGCCGCCGTAATATAGATAAAATTTAATTTCAATGTAAATATACGATATTTATACGCATAATAGATTATATATTTAAATTGAAATTATTTATAAATTTATATATTTGACGACTCCGTGGCGCAGTGGCTTCGCAATGAGTGGCTGCGCTGGGGGCCGCGGGTTCGAATCCCGCACGGAACAAGTATTTGTATGGCCTATAGATAATTGTTCCGGGTCTGGATGTTTGTCCTTGTGCAATTTATGTTTGTAAACGGCCCCACAATACAGGAGAAAATCCTAATGTAAGGGTAACGTTTTAATAAAGATGAAAATGAAATGTAATATTAAAGATTTATATTCTATATATAAAATATTTCCTTTTCCCCCCGACCGTCATAAGAAGCTAATGAGTCCGTCCGCTTTGTCTACAGTTTTATTTAATTTCAAAATACAATTCTGTGATCCATAAATTTTTCATAAAATTAAGAAACAAGAAGTTCAAGGAGCAATATAAACGTGTGTGTATTAAAGTTTCATACAGCCCTAGTACATTACCACTTGCGAGTTGTACGTAAACACGCTCTGGTA